>CANIUD010000104.1:0-600000 GCA_947470075.1 Closterium sp. Yama58-4
CCCCCACCCACCCACTCCTGCCACTCCTGCCCCTGCGTCGTCCGCCTGAAGCAGACGCAGCCCCGACCTTCTCAGCACCAAGGAGGTCGACAGCAGCAGCAGAGGCGACAGAGGGGAGGAGGGGGGAAGGGGAGCACCCCTCGAAGAAGGGGCCGCGGGGGTCGCCACGAGAGGTGCCTACAGCGACGATACTAGCCTCGGCTGCAAGCAGTTCCTTCTCGAGGAGGGCTATGGTGAGCTCAGTGGGGGAGCGAGAGAGGAACTGGTCCCTGACAGGGCGCAGAGAGTCAGGGAGGCGGGTGACAACGTGGTAGAGAGTGATCCAGAGCGGGGGGGGGTTGCTAGCGAGAAACTCATCAGGCATGGCAGCGCGAAAGCGAGCCTCACTAGTCTTAAGGTGGGTGATGAGGTCTGCGACAGTGTGAAAGGAGGCTAGGTCGGGGAACAGGTAGGGAAGAGTGAGGCGGCCTAGTGTGGCAGAAGCGGGTGAGGAGTAGCGGGCCACTACAGCCGTGTAGAGGTCCTTAGCAGTCTTGCACTGGCCGAAGTGCTCGCGCTCATCTAGCGGCAGGGAGTTGCGAATAGCAAAGCGAGCGTGCGCGTCACGGGTCTGCCACTGTGAGCGCTCAGCTGGGGGGCAGTGGCGAGTGGGGCGGTCGCATGGCCGAGAGCGTGGTCGTACAGTGTAATATCTTCCTTGGCAGTGAGCTGTAGGAAAAGGTGCAGGTCATCTAGCCAGGTTTCGAATTTGACCGGACGGCCCTCGGCGTCGAAAGCTAGAACAGGAGGACTAGCCATAGCGACAGTGGCAGTAGTAGAAGCAGTAAAGTCACTGAAAAGGCGTGCGCAGGGTCAGCGGGGCCGGTGGGGCCTACGGACTGTAGTGGCGCACAAGCAGTAGTAGCAGAAAGTGTAGTAGTAGGAATGCAGTGGTGCACAGGCGCAGCAGGCGGCAGCGAGAGCCGGCGGGCGCAGCAGCGGTGATTCGCGGGCGACGGCGGGCGCAGCAGCGGCGGTGCGCGGGCGGCGGCGGGCTCAGCAGCGGTGGTGCGCGGGCGGCAGCGGGCGCAGCAGCGGCGGTGCGCGGGCGGCTGCGGGCTCAGCAGCGGTGGTGCGCGGGCGGCGGCGGGCGCAGCAGCGGCGGTGCGCGGGCGGCTGCGGGCTCAGCAGAGGCGGTGCGCGGGCGGCTGCGGGCTCGGCAGCGGCGGGCCGGGAGCAGTGCGGGCAGCGTGCGGGCCGGCGGCGGTCAGCGCACGAGCCGCGCAGGCTCAGCGCGGGCTGCGCGGGCTGCTCGCGGGCTGCGTAAGCGGGTCGCGGGCGGCTCGCGGGGGTTCGCGGGCAGGTCGCGGGCTGCTCGCGGGCAGTTCGCGGGCTGTGCGCGGGCTGCGCGGGCTGGTCGCGGGCTGCGCAGGCGGTTCGCGGGCTGCGCGTGGGCGGTTCTCGCGCTGTGAGCGCGGCGCGCTGTGCGGTTCGCGGGCGGCGTGACGGGGCCGATCGGGGCGCTAAGGGGCGACGCGACGGGGGCCGTGAGAGGCCGCTAAAAAAAAAATTCGAAGGGGCCGCAGGGCCGCTAGATCGTGCTAGATCGACGGGGCCATCGGGGCCGAAAAGAAGCGAAGGTAAGCAGGTAGGTAAGTCGGTGGGCCCTAAGAACAGTCCTAGCGAAGGACCTGCTCTGAAACCATGTCAGAAATAACTGAACAGGAATGAATGAACTAGAACAGAGTTTGGTACAAGTAGGAAACCCTAACTTTGTGTACCCCCTAAGGTGTAACCCACTACAGCCTACAGCCTAGACAATATAAACATGCAATGTTTGACAACAGTAGCGGTAGCAGTAGTAGCAGTAGGAACAAAGCCGCTGGAAAGGTGTGCGCAGGGTCAACGGGGCCGGCGTGGTGCACGAGCGGCAGTAGTAGGGAGCGCGACAGCAGGAGCTGCAGCGGTGCGCGACCGAATGGCAGGAGCTGCGGCGCACTAGCGGTAGCGGGCGACTCGCGGGCGGCGGCTGCAAAGGCGCACGGGCGGCAGCGGCTTATGCGGACGGGTGACAGCGGCGTATGCGCACGGGCAGCAGCGCCGACGACGCACGGGCGGCTGCAGCAGCGAGCGGTGCGCAAGCAGCAGCGGCAGCAGCGCACGGGTGGCAGCGGCGTCGGTGCACGGGCGGCAGCGGCGTCGGCGGACGGGCGGCTGCGGGCAACGGGCGTGCGGCAGCTGCGGCGGCGAGCTGCGGGCCTGCGGGGCCACGGCGGGGTGTGCGCGAGCGGGCGACGGGCGGCTGCAGCAGCGGGCGCGTCAGCGAGGCGCACAGGCAGCGCGCGGGCAGCGTGCGGGGCCGCGCGTAAAGAAAACAGCCGCGCGCGTGCGGCTAGCGGGGCGCGCGCAGCGAAATCGACCGCGCGCGGGCGGGTAGCGGGATACGCGCGCTAAAAAAAAAAATCGAGTCGCGCGCGGGCGGCTGGCGGGCTGCGCGCGCGCGGTAGGTAGGAGGCGCACGAGGGCGCGTAGGCGCACGAGGCGCACAGTAGGTAGGTAGGTATGTAGGTAACGGTGGGCCCTAAGAACGGTCCTAGCGAAGGACCTGCTCTGAAACCATGTCAGTAATAACGGACTGGAATGATGAACTAGCAAGGATTGTGAGTACAAATATGAAACCCTAATGTTGTGACCCCCCTATAGGCTAACCCACTACAGCCTACACAAATACAACATGTATAATGTTTGACAGGAAGCAGGGCGGAGGGTGGGGGGAAGCAAGGCAGAGGGAGGGGGGAAGCAGGGCAGAGGGAGGGGGGAAGCAGAGCAGAGGGAGGGGGGAAGATTGCGTGAGCAGTGAGGTCGACGGGGAGAGGGAGTGAGGGAAGAACCCGCTCTCACCCTTCTTCTCTCACTCTCTGCTCTTCCCCCTCTGTTCCTCCCCCTCCGTCCTTCCCGTCTGTCTCTCCCCCTCGGCCCTCTGTCTCTCCACCTGTGTCCTTCCCTGCCGGTCTCTCCCCATTTGTCCTTCGGTGGTGGCGGAGGCAACGACGGGAGGCGAGGGCCTAGAGGAGCAACGGGGGCAACGGCACATGCGCGTGACGTCGGCTTCAGCTAGTGATCTAGCGAAGATTGCGAGTAAATAATTGAGCGCGTGACGAGGGGAGGGGTGCGCGTCACGAGGGGAAGCGCGTGTGACGAGGGGAGGATAGCGCGCAACGGGGGGAAACGCGTGCGACGAGGGATGAGAGCGCACAATGAGGGGAAGCGCGCGTGACGAGAAGGCGAGTGCGCGACGAGCGGTAATGGGCGCGATGAAGGGAAACGCGTGTGGCGAGGGGAAGCACGGAATCCCGGGCGGGCGCGGGTGACGACGCGCGCTAAACGTGGTGTAGCGTGGTGAAGCACTAGGTTGTCTCACACGTTCCGTGTGAGTAATGCGAGAACGTATGAAAAATATCGACAGCGACACAGGGCTTGTGCTGCCCAGCTAGTGGCGAGACAGCATGAGTGACGTGAGTTTGCCGTAAAATTGCGGTTTGGGGAACTAGCTAGTGCCGCTCTCGCTTCCTAGTTACGTGAGGGAAGAGGCCGCTCATGAGTACTACTAGGTGTTCAAGATATGTGAGAGCCGCTTGGTGGGCCAACGTGAGCGACGTTCGGTTCTGTTTTGCGATTGTGCACAACAGCCAATGAGGAGAGAGTGTCGCCAGGCGTTGTCCCAGAATCGCGAAAGTTCTCTCAAACAAAGTAGGGTAACCCTGTTTTTGACGATTTCAAGTTCAAGAATCTTGAACTTGAAAATTACCATGCTGTACTCGGGCTTTAAGTAGACTTGTAAGAAAATGGTGCTAATTGCATCTCTACAATCATAAGTAATGCCCTTGTCAGTTTGGTTTGTATGTGCGCCTGTAGTGCGGGTACCATGTACAACTGGAGAGCCAATATCTATCAGATTACTTAGATCTATAAGGTTTATAACTTATAGGGGGATGGGGAATGGTATACTTTAAAAGTAATGGAAAAAATATATGGATTTCACTGTATATCTATAGAGAAAATAATGCGTTGGTCGGTTCGGTCATTATGCTCGCTTGTGTGCAGGTGCAAGGCGGAGCTTGAACTCTGAAAACTCCCAACTTATGTGGATTGGAAATGTTAAAACTTAGTGTTGTTGAAGTAGAAGGTCTGATCTAGTGGATAGGCACTCAAACGTCGGGCCTCGCAGAAGCGATATCGCGCAATTAATATGCGTGGCGTCGTTGACATTTGCTGCAACGAAGAAGATTTTAACGCTGAAAAGCCACCCCGTAACTATAGTATTCATGTCCGTGGTGTTGAACGGGGCGGACTCGTGGGTTTAATCTTGATCGTCGTTACTGCAACCGTTGTCGTTGCCGCCGCTTTCTGCTTATATTCGTCTTCGATGCCTCATGTGAGCTCGTCCAACGGATTGCTGCTCACCGCTTGACCAGTGCTCTCGCCTTCTTATGCAGGCGACTCCTGGCACGCTTCACCTCGCGCCTAGCGTAGCTCGTTGTTTTCTTCACGTAGCCTTTTGTTAGAATAGTAGGCTTAGGAGAAATTAGGTTTTAGGAAGAGAGAGGATGTTTGGCCAAGCAAGAAGGGGTTTGACTATGGAGAGAGTTACAAGAAATAGGGCAAGGGAAGGTGGCCAAGGGGGGTATACCACCAACAATGAAATAGATACTACACTAACTAAGCTAATATGCAGTTATACATAGAAATACAATTTCTGACATCCCCCCTTAACTGCATACAAGCATAGCTAGTGAGGGGCGCTCTACCCTAAGTGCAGACTGTCAGAAATAACTGAGCAGGAATGAATGAACTAGCACAGAGTTTGGTACAAGTAGGAAACCCTAACTTTGTGTACCCCCTAAGGTGTAACCCACTACAGCCTACACAATATAAACATACAATGTTTGACACACCCCCATAGGCGCAGTGGGAGACAACCACAGGGTCACAAGACCAGTCAAAGCAAAGCAAGCTCAGGGTGGATCTCAAGGATTCCACACAAATTCCGAGCACAAGCAAGCGGTCCCAAGACCAGTTCACATGCAGGTTTATAACAAAGCAAGAGATACAGTGATCACAACCTAGCAAAAGTAAACAAGTAGGCATATATATATAGTGATCACAGTACAAGCAAGGTCAAGAGGTAAGCAAGTGAGGCCCAGTGGGTACAAGGCCTAGCAGAGTGCAAAAGCGCTGATGGTCACAAGGCTGAAGCGCCTTGGTGAACACATCAGCAGTGTTGGCCTCCGTGGCCACGTAACGCAGACAAAGCTGACCACGCTGCTGCAGCTCTCGAGCAAGGAAGTACCGCAGAGCGATGTGCTTCGTTCTGTGCTCCAGTCTGTGCTCCTCACACAAGGCAATGGCAGCCTTGTTGTCAACGTACAGCACTGGAGGAGAACGAGGCCGCTCTCCGAGGTCGGTCAGCAGGTAGGTCAGCCAGCGTAGCTCCTGAGCAGCCATGGCTGTGGCGTAGATCTCAGCCTCACAACTGGAGCTGAGAACAGAAGAAGAGCGAGTAGAACGCCAAGAAACTGAGCCAGAGCCAAGGCTGAAGGTGTAACCCTGGGACGACCGCTGAGTAGCCTGGTCGTCTGCCCAAGAAGCGTCTGAGTGCCCTGTGAGAACAACCCGGTCTCGCCCTCCAAGCACAAGCCCCATGCCCGACGTACTGCACAAGTAGCGCAACACCCTCTTAGCAGCATCCATGTGCTCCTTCCGGTGACGGCCAGGAGCGACATAGCGTGCTAGGATGCTAAGAGGGTATGCAAGGTCAGGTCGAGTGCAGGTCATCAGGTACATGAGGCAGCCCACAAGCTCTGGATACGGGCCACTCGGCTCTACGGACTCATCCGAAGGCAGAGCTGAGAGCGAGTGACCGGTAGGCAGAGGAGTGGACTGAGGCGAGGAGTACGTGAAGCGGAAGCGCTGGAGAACCTGCTGCACCATGTGTGACTGAGTCAGGGTGATGGTGCGCCGTGCTCTGTCCCGGGTGATCCGCAAGCCAAGATAGCTCGTCAGCTCACCCAGGTCTGTGCACGTGTGTCTCCTCTGCAGCTCCGACTTCACGTGAGCGAGTGCCGCGGTGTCAGCAGTGGCAAAGACCAAGTCGTCGACGTACACGAGGATGTAGAACGGCGGCAGCGAGGTGTCGGTGCGTAGAAACAGCGACGGGTCAGCAGTAGAGGGAGCGAACCCAAGAGCCGCAAGTGTCGTCCTCAGTGTGTCGTGCCACTCACGTGGCGCCTGGCGGAGACCGTAGACCGGCCGCTGAAGCCTCCACTGGGTGCCAGGAGGAACTGACCCAGTGAAGCCAGGGGGGCGGCGCAGCCAGATCTCCTCGTGCAGGCTGCCCTGCAAGAAAGCAGTGCTGAAGTCCAGAGAGTGAAGCTCGTAGTCGCGGTGAGCGGCTATGTGCAGCAGCACCCGAAGAGTAGTCATCTTCGGGGTGGGGGAGAAGGTCTGAAAGAAGTCTACTCCCTCTCGCTGACTGAAGCCTCGAGCCACGTAGCGCGCCTTGAAGACAGGTGGAGAACCCGGCGGCCGCTTCACCCTGAAAATCCACATGCCACTGACGATGTTCGCCCCAGGAGGGGGAACCTCGTCTACGTAGGTGCCTGTGGACTTCCAGGAGGCCATCTCTGCGTCCATGGCTGTCTGCCACTGAGAGGAGTAGGGACCCGCCATCGCCTCAGCGTAAGAGCGTGGGGTCGGGATGTCTGGTGCATCCGGGTCTCCCTCAGGGGCAACTAGCAAGGACACGAGACGGGGCAAAGCAGCAGCAAGGCAGTGGAACTCCTCCTGTCTGTCCTCAAGGACGTCCGTGCCGAGGGCACACTCACCCCCGACGGACGGAGGACAGGCAGACGCAGACTCAGACCTAGCGACAAGGCTGGCAGCGTAGTCTAGGCGACAGCGAGCAGCAAAGTCAACCAACTCAGCGACCAGAGCAGACGCAGCCGAGGACTCAAAGGTCGGGTCAGTGACAACTGTAGCGAGGAGACGCGTAACAGTGGGACTGGCAGCACGACGGGAGTCAGACTCCGGGTCAGGAAGAGTAGGAAGAGAGGACGCAGGAGGAGACGGCAGCGGGACACGCTGCGGAGCAGTGGAGGGACGCAGAGTCATGTAGTGAGTGCCAGGGACAGGAGGAGGACGCTCACGTGGGACACGACGACCAGTGCGAGCAGTACGAACAGGCGACGCAGGACGAGACTCAGGCTCACGACGCTCTGTAAGACCTCCTGTGGGACCAGCGTAAGGGGAGGGAGCAGGGAGAGGCGAGGCAGGCGGTAACTGTGACTGCGGCTGGACAGGCAGAGGACACTCGACTGACGGAGGAGGACTAGGAGGAGGAGCCTGACCAAGAACCTGCTGAAGGAGCGGTACGAAGTACGGTCGCGGCCGCGCAGCGTCTCCAGAAGCAGGAGGGACACCAGTGGCAGCCCCAACGCCCGAGTCCTCAGCACCAGCAGCAGCTCCAACGCCCGGGTCCTCAGCACCAGTAGGAGCTCCAACGCCCGAGTCCTCAGCACCAGCAGCAGCGCCACCAGTCGGGTCCTCAGCACCAGCAGCAGCTCCAACGCCCGGGTCCTCAGCACCAGCAGCAGCTCCAGCCCCCGGGTCCTCAGCACCAGCAGCAGCTCCAGCGTCCGGGTCCTCAGCACCAGCAACAGCACCACCGCTCAGGTCCGCAGCACCAGGAGCACCACTACGAAGACTGCAGCGCCGCGTGTACCACTCGCGGATCACCTGAATGGGGGGGAGCTCCTGGGTAGGAGGGGAAGTACCGGGACGAGCTCCAGAAGCACCTCTCCGGAGGCGGCAGTACTCGAGGTACCTCTCCTGTAGCTGCTGGGAGGAGAGGGCTCCTCCAGGTGGAGCACGCTCAGGCTCAGCACCCCCAGACTCAGCACCCCCAGTCTCAGCACGTCCAGGCTCAGCACCCCCAGGCTCCGCACCTCCAGGCTCCGTACCTCCAGGCTCCGCACCTCCAGGCTCAGCACCCCCAGGCTCCGCACCTCCAGGCTCAGCACCCCCAGGCTCAGCACCCCCAGGCTCCGCACCCTCAGACGCAGCACTCCCAGGCTCAGCACCCCCAGACGCAGGACGCGAGTCAACAGCTACCTCGACAGGCTCACCCGGGTCTACCTGGGACACACCTGAGGGAGCGGCACCCTGAGGGGGGAGGGGGTCTGGTACCTCAGCACCTGGAGCGAGGAAGAGAGGCGGGGGGGGGAGCGGGGCAGTGCGGTAGGGGAAGAGGCGGTAGAAGGGGACGGACTCGTCAAAAGTGACGTCCTGAGAGGCCAGAACCCGGCGCGAGGTGACGTGGTAAAACTGCCATCCAGGCGCGTCGGGAACAAAGCCAAGAAAGACACAGGGAACAGCGCGACGCGAGAGCTTGTCCGCGGACGTATCGCGGACAAAAGCTCGAGATCCCCAGACCCGGAAACGCGACGCATCGCCAACCTCTCCCGTCCACCGTAGAGTCGGGGAAGTCTCCGGCAAGGAGACACGGGGCCAGAGGTTGAGCTGATGCGCTGCGTACCGGACCGCAAACGGCCACAGAAAGTGGGGAGCAGCCGCATGGGTCAGGGAGGTACGAGCGACCTCCATGACCAAGCCAATGCGGCGCTCAGCGACCCCATTCTGCTGTGGAGAGGCCGGAAGCATGAACGACTGCTCAATGCCGTGCTCAGCACAGTAGGCTGCCAAGAGGTCGGAGGCAAACTCACCACCTCTGTCAGAGTGCAAGCGCAGGACAGGAAAGTCCGAGTGAAAGCGCTCGCCTAGCTGGAGACGGGCTCGGCTGATCCAGGGGATCAAAACACCAGGGACGTCACCCTTGGCGCGCAAGGGGAAGACCGTGGTGTAGCGCGAGTAGTCGTCAACAACTATCAGGAAGTATCTCTCCTGACCCTGACCACGGACGCGGGCTGGGCCCCACACGTCCATGTGGAGCGTCTGCAGGGGAGCTGTCGTCGGGGGAAAGGAGGAGGAGTGAGGAGCGGCGCGCTGCCGCCCCTCGACACAGGGAATGCAGTCAGGAGCAGGGGAGTCAGGAAGGGGAGGGAGCACCCTGGGAAGACCAGCAACAAGGTCCCGTTTGTGCATGGCCCGCAGGCGCTGCACAGACGGGTGACCAAGGCGGTGGTGCCAGAGGACGGTGTCGTTCGCCAGAGAGCGACACGAGCAGGGGGCGGACAGCTGACCTGACGCTGACGCAGACGCAGCTACCTGAGGGGACTCAGTGGTCAGTGTGTACAGGTCAGACCCCGGCTCTCGAGTGAAAGTAGCTAGATGGCGGCCCGTCCGAGCACACGTGCAGTGAGTCACACGCTCGTAGGCAGGGGTGAACTGGTGAACACCCCCGTCCTGGAGCGCACTACCTGCCACCAAGTTCGTGGAGAACGAGGGGAGGTAGAGACCTGAGAGCGTGCCGGACGGAACCGCTGGACACGGAAGGGTGGTGGAGGAGGTCGCAAGGACCGGACCCCCAGAGGGGTCAGCAAGAGAGACAGCAACCGGCCGAGCTAGAGGCTCAAGGACAGTGCGGTCACGAAAGAAAGAGCGAGAAGCACCTGAGTCCAGTGTGAAGGTGTGCAGTGCTGCAGTCGACTCAGTACCAGGGGGCACAGACGCACAAGCACCTAGAGCAGCAGCTGCAGTAGTACCTGTGGAAGCAGACACACTAGCACCTAGAGCAGCAGTGGGGCTGGCCTGAATGCCCGGGTCGGGCGGAACACGCAAGTACTGAGCACCCTCTCCACTAATAGACATCGCATACATGGCAGTGAGAATAGCATCAAAGTCTAGTGCCCAAATATCAACACCCTTCCTGAGCAGCTCAGCCCAGCGCGGCAGCTCACCCCCACCAGGAAACTGGGTGCGCCACGCATCGTTGAGGCGGGCGAAGCAGCGCTCCGTCTGGTGCGGCCCCCCACACGTCTGGCCAGTGCGGTCACCTGTACGAATAACATACTGGCAGGTGACGCTGCGCCGCGCATACCACTCACGAGCGGCCTGAAGGGTCGGGGCAGGCTGCTGACTCTGACCGCCCCCCGGGCCTCCACGACCACCACCCCCTCCGCCTCCGCCCCGGCCACCTCCACCCCTGCCGCTGCCACGACCACCTCCACCTCCGCTGCCGCCTCCGCCCCTGCCACCACTCCCAACGCCGCTGTCACCTCCACCACTGCCGCCACTAGCCTCTCCAGTCGCACCTCCACCGCCACCACCTCCACCTCCGCCTCCTCCGCCACCACCCCCACTCCTGCCACTCCTGCCCCTGCGTCGTCCGCCTGAAGCAGACGCAGCCCCGACCTTCTCAGCACCAAGGAGGTCGACAGCAGAAGCAGAGGCGACAGAGGGGAGGAGGGGGGAAGGGGAGCACCCCTCAAAGAAGGGGCCGCGGGGGTCGCCACGAGAGGTGCCTACAGCGACGATACTAGCCTCGGCTGCAAGCAGTTCCTTCTCGAGGAGGTCTACGGTGAGCTCAGTGGGGGAGCGAGAGAGGAACTGGTCCCTGACAGGGCGCAGAGAGTCAGGGAGGCGGGTGACAACGTGGTAGAGAGTGATCCAGAGCGGGGGGGGGTTGCTAGCGAGGAACTCGTCAGGCATGGCAGCGCGAAAGCGAGCCTCACTAGTCTTAAGGTGGGTGATGAGGTCTGCGACAGTGTGAAAGGAGGCTAGGTCGGGGAACAGGTAGGGGAGAGTGAGGCGGCCTAGAGTGGCAGAAGCGGGTGAGGAGTAGCGGGCCACTACAGCTGTGTAGAGGTCCTTAGCAGTCTTGCACTGGCCGAAGTGCTCGCGCTCATCTAGCGGCAGGGAGTTGCGAATAGCAAAGCGAGCGTGCGCGTCACGGGTCTGCCACTGTGAGCGCTCAGCTGGGGGGGCAGTAGCGGGTGGGGCGGTCGCATGGCCGAGAGCGTGGTCGTACAGTGTAATATCTTCCTTGGCAGTGAGCTGTAGGAAAAGGTGCAGGTCATCTAGCCAGGTTTCGAATTTGACCGGACGGCCCTCGGCGTCGAAAGCTAGAACAGGAGGACTAGCCATAGCGACAGCGGCAGTAGTAGAAGCAGTAAAGTCACTGAAAAGGCGTGCGCAGGGTCAGCGGGGCCGGTGGGGCCTACGGACTGTAGTGGCGCACAAGCAGCAGTAGCAGGAAGTGTAGTAGTAGGATCTGCAGTGGTGCACAGGCGCAGCAGGCGGCAGCGAGAGCCGGCGCAGCAGGGGCGGGCTCAGCAGCGGTGATACGCGAGCGGCGGCGGGCGCAGCAGCGGCGGTGCGCGGGCGGCGGCGGGCTCAGCAGCAGCGGTGCGCGGGCGGCTGCGGGCTCAGCAGCGGCGGGCCGGGAGCAGGCAGCGCGCGGGCCGTGCAGGCCGTATGTGCGCTGCGCGGGCAGCGTGCGGGCCGGCGGCGGTCAGCGCAAGAGCCGCGCAGGCTCAGCGCGGGCTGCGCGGGCTGCTCGCGGGCTGCGTAAGCGGGTCGCGGGCGGCTCGCGGGGGTTCGCGGGCAGGTCGCGGGCTGCTCGCGGGCAGTTCGCGGGCTGTGCGCGGGCTGCGCGGGCTGGTCGCGGGCTGCGCAGGCGGTTCGCGGGCTGCGCGTGGGCGGTTCGCGGGCTGTGAGCGCGGCGCGCTGTGCGGTTCGCGGGCGGCGTGACGGGGCCGATCGGGGCGCTAAGGGGCGACGCGACGGGGGCCGTGAGAGGCCGCTAGGAAAAAAAATTCGAAGGGGGGGCCGGAGGGCCGCTAGATCGACGGGGCCAGCGGGGCCGGAAACAAGCGAAGGTAAGCAGGTAGGTAAGTCGGTGGGCCCTAAGAACAGTCCTAACGAAGGACCTGCTCTGAAACCATGTCAGAAATAACTGAGCAGGAATGAATGAACTAGCACAGAGTTTGGTACAAGTAGGAAACCCTAACTTTGTGTACCCCCTAAGGTGTAACCCACTACAGCCTACACAATATAAACATACAATGTTTGACACAGACTTCACCGGGCCGCAGCTGGGCCCACCGATACAACACACGATGGAGTTTCCCGCCTGCGGTTTAACCCCCGCAGTGGATGCCTGGTGTGCGCGACTCTGGGTGACCACGCCCAGAAACGACGGAGAAAAGGAACGAACGACAAGAAAACATTACGAAAGTAGAAAACAGAAAAGAAGAGACCTTTCTCTCTCTCTCTCTCTCTTTCGTCCCCCCTTAACCTCTCTCATCCCCCCTTAACCTCTCTCCTCTCCCCCCCCCTCCTCCTACCGCAACTAGTGCTGCAGGAAGAGAGGAAGAGAGAGGGGAGGGACGGGTTGCTGGAGGCTCACACCCGCCACCCCCACATCTCCCCTTCCCCCTCCCCCCCCCCCCCCACGACGGAAGCCGCGGAAGGGAGGGCGGGGGGGTGGGGCGGCAGTAGCTGCTGCTGGCGCTGGCGGTGGCGCTGGCGCAGGCGCTGGCCGTTGCTCCGGCGCCTGGCGCTGACGTCCGCGCTGGCAGGGCACGCGCGGGGCGACGGGCAGAGCGCGCGCGGGGCAGCCGACGAAGCGCACGCGGGGCGACGGGCAGAGCGCGCGCGGGGCAGGGCGTCCGCGGGGCAGCCATCGGGGAGTCCGCGGGGCAGCCGACGTGGCACGTTCGGGGGGACGGGCAGGGCGCGCGTGACGGGCGAACGGGAAAAAAAAATAGCGCATTTCGCGCTGTAGTACGGGCGGGCCCATGATTCTTAAAAATAAAATAGGTCCTAAGACCGTAGTGGCTCTGATAGCATGTTAGAATAGTAGGCTTAGGAGAAATTAGGTTTTAGGAAGAGAGAGGATGTTTGGCCAAGCAAGAAGGGGTTTGACTATGGAGAGAGTTACAAGAAATAGGGCAAGGGAAGGTGGCCAAGGGGGGTATACCACCAACAATGAAATAGATACTACACTAACTAAGCTAATATGCAGTTATACATAGAAATACAATTTCTGACATCCCCTTTCTCCACTTTCGTTGTTAACGCCTTCATGCCTGCCGACTTCTCTGCCACTTGCTACATCAACCCGTTAAATGTCGCCTGATCCATGCGTCGCAAGTTACGTCTAGTAGGCAACTGGGTATCCGTAACTATCCAGCAACAGTGCGAGCGCAAAAGCTATCGGAGTTGGGCAAGTTTTATTTCATAAACTTTGCAACCAACCGCTTTGCAGCCCACCGTACCAGTCACACCCGTGCCTCTAAACTGCCCTCAAAAAGCAGGTTGAACTAGGAAAGTAGCTCTGATACCAAGTGTTATGAGTTGCAAACAGAATGTGTGGAAAACGAATAACGAAGCTTGTGACAAAGTGAACTGGCGATACAACGATTATATAGCGGGACAATTTAGCTAGGCGGGAGCCTCGAGAACACGAGGTTGGGTGCAGGTTGGGCAAAGGAAAACCGAAGGTTGCGAGGTTGATTCGGTAGCAAGCAAAGTGGCCGGACGTGCACTTCCGAAGGGTTTTTCCTTACAGCAATGGTCCTATACATTTCCCTTCAAGCTGCAAATTAAAATACTTATCACATTTTCTTGTTTTATGCGTGAGTGAATAATATTTTGTGGGAGAAACTGCACCAGGTGTTCCGTCAGATGCATGAAGCCAGTTTCAAAGATAGTTTTTTCCTCTGCAGAATCTTCCAATGCTAATATGCAACAATCATGCCATAGACTGGAAAATCACAACACAAATATCGTATACACCACACCGCTACACACAAGAGTCCTAAGGTGTTTGATGTAATATTCTGCAACTCTCAAATCATTAGCAGTATACGAACTCTTTAATCCACATCCATTCTCCCTGTAAAAGACCGGTCAATGTTGATGTGTATGGCCCTCGAGTGTATGGCCCTTGACTCACATTGAAACTCGCCAGTAACAAAGAAAGGCCGGAGGCCTTTAAACACGCATTTTGACGACATTTTGAATGAGTGTGCCTAGGCCTGGCAACCCTTTGGCCATGATCTCAATGCGTGCTGGGTTGGAGGCGTGCTTGAAGAGCGAGAGGCCAAACGAGATGAGCTGCGGTGGGGATGCGGGCAGTGCCGGAAGGGAGCGAGACGCGCAACGGCAGGGAGGGCAATCAGCATGGGAAGAAGTGGGAATTGTACGAATGCTTTCTCGTAGAATGATCCGAGAGGAGGCTAAGGACAGCATGAGGGAGGGCATAGGAAGCAACTCATCAAGAATTTCTGCTCAAAAGTCAAGGGGAGATGGGAGGCAGCATACCTCTACAAGGTTGAGGCGAGAGGAGAGGAAACCGTGCCACTGGTAGGGCGTGAGGTCAAAGAAGGCGTCAAAGAAGCGACGGTTGCCTGCTAGGTCCAGCTGTGAGGGGGAGGAGGGGGAAAGGAGGGGGTGAAATGAGAACGTGGGGATTGGTGAATGAAGGAGCACCAAAACGGATAAGGAAAAACACCAACATGAAACAGCACCTGCCCTGAGAAGCACATGCCGTGCCCTGAGAATCATCTGCCCCGCAAATTGTCTGCCCTGAGAATCATCCATTATAAGATACACCCAACCCGTGATGAGCACCACCCACCCACAGCACTGGCCGTCCTGAGCAGCACCCACCCCATGCAGCACCCACCCCATGCAGCACCCACCGGGCCACCCCATGCCGCACCCACCCCATGCCGCACCCACCCCATGCCGCACCCACCCCATGCTGCACCCACCCCATGCAGCACCCACCCCAAGCGGCACAGCACCCACCCTAAGCATAATCCAAATCAAAGTACACCCACCCTTAACAGCACGTCCATGCCGAAGCAGAAGAACTCGCGCTGCTCCTTGCGCCACAGCGGCCACACGTCCTCCCACACATTTGCTGACAAGCTGTCGCCGCCCCTCCGCTCGCCCTGCTCCCGCCCCTCCCGCTCCAGCTGCTTCACTATCGCAGCCGCCACCACTGGCGCTGCTGCTAGTGTCCGCGCCACCATGTAGCCTGGGGAAAGGGGAGAGGGAGGAAAAGGGGAATAGAGGGAAAGAGTGGAAGAAGGGGGACACACATTGGAAAAAGGGGGTACTTGAGCTAACGAAAGGGGCCGCTGCCAGCATTGAAGCCACTATGTTCTTGGAGAAGGGGGAGAGTAGAAGGGAAGAATAGCGGGAATTGGGGAACTTGAGTTGACTTGAGATGGAAGAGAGGGGCACAGATAAGGAGGGGGGGTGCGGGGTCACAGATTGGAAGGGGTAATGCAAGATGAATTATAGGCCTGCTGGGAGCGTGTGAGCTGCAATGTAGCTTGTACAAGGGGAACTCAGAGAAAATGGGGGCATATAGGGAAAGGTGGGTGGGTAGAGGTGATAAAAATTGACCCAATCAAAGGAGGGTATGAATGGACCAGCATTGCATGCACATGGACGGCTGAACCCTTGACACATACCCCCTGCTTGCCCCATTGCGCCTTTACGCTGATGCAGCATGGTGGTGCGAGAGCAAGCAAGGGGTGCAGCATGGTCGTACCAGTGGAGGGGTGCACCATGCCCGCCGTGCCTCCTATCCCCAGCACACGTTGTGGAATGTCTGGCAGCACACCCCCCATGGGAATCAGGCAGTACCTGCGCAGTGCATGGCGAGTAGGGATAGCACTCACGCGTACAGGTGACTTTTGCGTCGATTCAAAAGCTGCCGCCCATGCACCGTGCATGGGCAAGCAGGGATAGCATGCACATGTACAAGTGAGGTGAGGAGGGGTGGGTATGGGCAGATGGAATGCAGGCCTTTATAGGTGGAAAAGGGATGGGAAGGGGGTGGCGAGGGGCGGTGATGGGTTGGGGAAGGGTTGGGAAAGGTTGGGAAGGGGTCCGAAAGAGCCTCAATTAGTCTGACTGTTCCAGTTAGCGAGCTACTGGCATGGATGGACACCCCCTGCGGATGCAGCAAATGCACCTGTGCATTTCCACTGCTTGCTACATGCATGTGTACTGCTCGTGTGGAGGCACTTGTGAGAATTCTCACTAGTGTCTTCCCACCTACAACTACGTGAATGTGCCCTGCTCGTCGGAAGTATACCAGCACTCAACCCACCAACGGATGTCCCACACGTCAGAATTCTTGCTCCTCCACTTGGATATGTGGTAACAACCACTGCCAAGCTACCCTCCCAAATCATTCAACTTACAGACAAAGCCAGTCTACAGTCCAGAGTCAGTGCAAAGCCCCCCCAACCCCCCGCCTCCCCCTCCCTCCCCCCCCTCTATCCCCACCACTCACTCTTGCTCAGTGATGGCGTTCACTTTGATCCCCAGGTGTGCCAGGCGCTTTTCCAGGCGCCTTTGGATCTCGTCAAACGCCACGGCTGGCCGCGCCACTAGCGACGTCTCCTCTGCACAGCGCAGCATGACACGGGGAAGATGGATGGACGGACAAAAACACTGCTTTTTGAAGCACCTCGAAAATAAATGCCACGGCGGGACGCGCCACTAGCGACGTCTCCTCTGCACAGCGCAGCATGACACGGGGAATATGGATGGACGGACAAAAACACTGCTTTTTGAAGCACCTCGAAAATAAATGCCACGGCGGCGCGCGCCACTAGCGACGTCTCCTCTGCACAGCGCAGCATGACACGGGGAAGATGGATGGACGGACAAAAACACTGCTTTTTGAAGCACCTCGAAAATAAATGCCACGGCGGGACGCGCCACTAGCGACGTCTCCTCTGCACGGCACAGAGCAGCAGGGCACGGGGAAGATGGATGGGAGGACGATGGCGAACATGTAGATGTGAGCCCGGGTTGCGTGCAAAGCGGGGGCACGAGCACGCACGGAAACACATACGTGCAGATCGTCGGTCAGGGATGGGAGGACTAAACAGCCTTGCAGGATTCAAGACAAGCAAGGAAAGGTGGAGCATCGTCGGGGCGGTGAGCGGGAGGGGCATGGCGTAGAGGATAGTGATTTTTAGGGTAGACGAAGGTGAATTCTGAGTCGATTTAATCCACGTACCTAGAAAGATGGTGGTCGGTGAGAGGGGCATGGCGTAGAGGAAGGTGGGAATTTCGGCGTTGCTCTTTTGCATGGGCGTGCCCGGGGCGAGATGCGAGTCCCGCCAGTCCATGAACACCATCTGGTCCAGCGCGAACGGGTGCGAGTCCACCTGAGGCAACCAGCAGGGCAAATGGGGTGGATAAAAAGGGAAACTTCTCGTGTGAGAGAGTCCCGCCAGTCCATGAAGACCACATGGTCTAGCGCGAACGGATGTGAGTCCACCTGAGGCAACGAACATGGCGGAATAGGAGGACCCCAATCCGTACAGATCATCTGGTACAGCGCGAAGGGGTGCGTGTCCACCTGAGGCAACCAGCAAGGCGCAATGCGCGAATAGGTTTTGTACGAACTGCCAGCAGGTGTGCATGATTCCCGCCAGTGCATAAACACCGTCGCGTCCTTTTCGGTATGGGTGGGAGATTCCAGCTGAACAACATTGAGTGGTACACAATGCCACAGAAGATATTTTCAGGAATACTGGGTTTCATTGTTTTGAGCCGAATCGAAATAAAATGAAGTTAAAGAGGGTACTTGATTACCAAGGTCATCAACGGCATCATTTTCCGAGTAGGAAAATGGCCCCCGCTGAATACGCGCGTAGACGAGATACCCTAATGTGCGTAGCTCCTTGCTATGTAGGCTCTCGTATGATAGCCATCTTGTTTGTTTGTTTGTTTGTTCGTTTGTTTGTTTTGTTTTGTTTTGTTTTCCTGCCCATACGGCAGTCTACACAGACGTACCTCGGCAACGATTCCCCACGCGGCCTGGTAGCCCGGGTTGTATGGCTCCGAGTATTGCACGAGACGTCGCGAGAAGCCCGTCGCGTCCAGCACCAGCGCTGCTTTGATCTCCGTGCCGTCGCTGCATCGCACCACCGAGCTGTCTGCCGTGTGCTCCACGCTGTCCACCTGCAACGTCAAGAATACACTTAGCTTAGAGAACAGTGATTACGGAGTAGGCTCGAGTTTTTGCTCATGAACTTCACTTTCTTAAGACACTGTAATTTAGTTACACGCACGTGTGGGAGAGCGTACCTTAGCCGTGTGAAATGTGACCCCATTCTTGATGCATTGCGACGCCATTTTCATCTTCAGGGCTCGCCGGCTCACTCTCCCATATGGCCGGTCCAGATACTTCTGCTTGCCGTCATCTAAATACACCACAGCTTTTTGCCAGACGTAATCTAGACAGTCCGTCAAGTCTAACGCCTCGAATTCGTCGACCCACACGCCGTAGTTATTCGGCCACATGGACTCAGGAGCAGGGTCCACGCAGCATACTTTCATGCCGTGCGACGCGACTTGCTGTGCGACGGACATGCCTGCGGGACCCGCGCCGACGACGATCAAGTCAAGTGTACCGGCGGAATCCTCGGGATTGTATGCTGGAAAGGAAATGTCAAGCTTCTCGATTTCGATCTCAGGCACGAGGTCTAAGAGAGAGGGTGTGTTGTCGGCAACGGCGGGAGAAGCGGCGACAGCGCAGGTAGTATGACGGAGAATGGAAGCATCTGGAAGGACATGGCTCGAAGTTAGGGAGTGCGTGACGGAACTTAGACTGCTCCGGAGACCGACATTCGCATGGCTGGACAAACGAGCCGAATTACTTGGAGGCTTGCGACTGGATGACCTAGACCGTGACGTGCTACTTAATTTAGCGTACTGCGATGTCGCTTGAGTCGGAACGCGTACGGTCGCCATCCCTCAGTGCGATCAGCTGACCAAGAAGAACTCAATGAAATCTCCTATACAATGACGAGGACGTAAAGATCTCGAGAAGTACTGATAAAACAATCCTTACTCTGAGATCAACGTCCCCTAGCAAAGGGAGTAAAAGATGGCTTGACAGATGGGAGAGAGTTCCTCCAGGAGCAGCACTTGATATGAGAAATGGCTTGAGTTGACAGATTCAGCAGAGATTGTGGTAGGGCGAGCAATTGAGTGGTGAATCGAAGGCCATCAGAAGCAGCTATGTTGGCCAGTTGAATTTCACCTTCACATCACAGCTTCTTGTGAGAATTCCAAGTGCTGGGCTTGGTGATGCAATCCCGCAAATCCCAAAGGCAGGGGGGCGCGCGGCGGTGTAGCTGACGTGGCAAACTGAAGCCATTGAAATTTGGTCGGATGGATGAATGGGCGGGAGCCACCGGTGTAGTGGCACGTGTCAACTGTGAGACCTGACATGACACGATGGTGGTGGTCTGGGAA
This sequence comes from Closterium sp. Yama58-4, assembly GCA_947470075.1. Taxonomy (NCBI): domain Eukaryota; kingdom Viridiplantae; phylum Streptophyta; class Zygnematophyceae; order Desmidiales; family Closteriaceae; genus Closterium; species Closterium sp. Yama58-4. Next base: position 19,240 of record CANIUD010000104.1, read on the forward strand.
AATGCACGCCTGAATTCCGAACCGAGCTCCGTTCGGAGGTACGGCAAGGGGATCAAAAAGCTTGCACGGCCAAGGGTAGTCAAACACGTGTGGCGAAGTACGCTTTCATCGACCACAAACAGCATCGACGGTCGGCGCATCGCAACCATCCGTTCTGGCTGAGGACGTGTATGATTTTTGAAAATGGCAAAGTTTACATTTTTTTGGTCGAATGTAGCATCTGAACTTGAGCCGAACAGTGTTCGACTTCCGTTGAACGTGAAGTTTGAACCGCGCGGGAGAATTTCAAGTAGGTCAAATCACACACCCAAGGTCGAATTTGAATGTTCGACCTTATAGGGGCTAAGCCGAGCCGCTCGTAGGAGATTTAGGTTACCAGGTATAATTTTGAAGACATCGCGCCACTTCGACTTACTGACTGCGAATTTTGATGAGGGTTACATTACGTCAGAAAAGCTCGCAAAACATCGTCACTTGTCGCACGTGCGCAAAACCACACACGTTAGGTTCACTGTACGCGCCCACATTAATGCATACTCGAGGCGAGTTTGGAAAACTTAGGTCGAATTTGTCACCTCTTCTGAAGGAAAGTCTTTCGTCACAAAGTTTTCGCGAAATTAACGGAAAAGGTAACCAGACAAAATTCGACCTGATTTCTGAACCTAGAAAAAAATCATACACGTCCTGAGGTGACGTGGGCCAACAGCATGTTTTTGCAAAGCTAGAGAAACAGCATCGATAACGAATGAACTTGTCAGAGTGCGCAGATATCGAATAACGAGAATGGTTGACTACTGAATGACGATACAATGAGAAAGGCACGACTAAATAGGGGAAATCCTAGCTAGGCGAGGGTTCGGGATGGGATGGCTTGGTGATGGTTGCGGTTGGAGCGGAAGCCGACTCGGGGGTGGTTCGGTGCGACGAAATAGGCCGAACAGGTTCGTCGCGACACCTTCGGGATGTACTCGCTAAAGTGCGAGTACAGTAAGGAATTGTAATTCCTTACACTCTCCCACCTTCCAAATAAGCCCTCCCTGTATGTAGACCGAAGCCTTCCGTAATGAGTACGCCGTTGATCTGTCTTTCAGCTGAATCCGACGGCTGGAATTGTCTTCAACAATTTTGAAGAAAGGTTGGAATATGAACCGTAGATGTAGTCAGATCTCGATCTGACGGTTGCGGATGAACTGGACCAATTCGAATTGAAGGTTGGAAACAGAGCCGTTGATGAAATCGATGTTCGATCTGACGGTCGAAGGCTGACGCGATTTTGGAGGGAGCAGTCTGACGCGAAATTCAAGCGCGACTGCTCAGGAACGTTGATTTCGTTGTCGCGATCTTGACCATCTGCCGTGCTGCTGCATTCTGGCAATGTTAGAACAGTACCGAAGAGAAAACGCCGAAGGATAACAGTGCAGCGCACTTTCTCCCCCCCTCCAAGAAAACACACCAGAAAAGTTCCCGATGCTGCGCCGAGGTGAAAACAAACAAAACCAGGTGTTAATTCCCACTGAAAACGAACGTTGAACGTAGAAGTCCAGGTGAAAACTGCGTCGGTGTGGAAACTCGATTAGGAAACCAGGTGTTAAGTGCCCCGAAAATTTCAAGGGCGAACCAGCGAAAGTAGACCAGAAACTCCGTTGAAAATTCGTCGTTGCTCGAACTGAACCTGTGCTGTCGTCATGTGCCAGAATCCTGCAGTATCTTCGGCAGTTGCAGCTGGCAGCACCTGACGTGGCTGAAATTAAATCGTTTGTCGTGGGCGGGTCGAGTTGGGCGAAGTGTCGTTAGTAGAGTTGGAGCGACTATCCCGAAATTCTTCTGGCCGTAAAATCGGGAGTGTTACGAAATTTCGATCGTGAAGGCGATTGGTCGCGAAGGTGAAGACGAGAGTTGGCGATGGTCGTCGAAGCGGTAACCGTGGCGAATGTCACTCCGAAAAACATTGTCGAACACGAATCAGTGTCGGATGATGTCAGCACCTCCGGCGGGTTTGTCCATACTCGCCGAGCATTTTGTCGCAATCCGCCGATGACTCCCGGGCAGAGATGTAAAAATTACAGCTGTCTCTCCCCCCTTCCACTGTTGCTGCCGCCTTCTTCAGTTCGTCGTAAGTCCTTCGTACCCCTTGAAAACTCCGTGTAAATCTCGCGCTGTTGCCCGCCGTCGTTGCCGCTCGCGTTTAACCAAGCTCCAATGAAATCCCACGAAATTGTCGGTGCTTCCCGCCGTAACCCTGTAAGTCCCCACGTAGAACTCCGAAAATGTCGGTCAAATCAAACCCCGAAAATCCGCAGTTGCAGGTGCAGTTCGCCTCCGAAATCTTCGGTCGTACTATAGCCGCCCACCCGGTCACCATCAGTTTCCTTTGGTTAACCCGACCCCAGCATGTGGGTTCAATCGAGAACCGGGGACTGCCCTGGGTCTTCCGAGACCGAATTTCACGGAACCTAGTGGCATCAACGCCGTTGACTCCGAAGTCGAAAACCGCTCCCGCCGATGTCGCTTAACAAAACAACCTATTTCTCCCACCAGCGCTTTGCAGATGTTTCACCCATCGCTCGTCGCCGGCCGTTAAGTTCCCGAAGCTACGACTGCTCCCACGCTTCCCTTTTTTGAAGAATTTCCCGAGGTGTGCGTTTAAACACCAAGGGTCCTAGGTATCCCTGCCGCTGTGTTTCTTGCCAGGCAACTTCGAAAAGCGCCCTTCAGGCGAAGTCCCCCAGCGACTCAACCGCACTCCAAGAAACGAAGAAACACCCTCAGGTTCATATTTTTTTTTTTGTCGTTTCACCCCCCGAACATTCCACTTCCCGCCGTTCACCCAGCGTCCGCTTTTGTCGGATGGGGTATTGTCGGTGTTGCCCTGCGCGAACCCCAGCCACGGTGGAGAAGAAAAGACTATCGGAGTCGGGGTTGCCTTAGTTAAAAGGAAATCAGTCCCAACCGCTTCGCAGCCCACCGTGCCCGTCGCGCCACTAAAATTCCACAGCTTCCGGTCCCAGCTTCGCCGCTGCGCCGTCACCTCGTGTAGACGCCCGGGTCAGAGGAAACCTGTAAACTGCACCAGTGTTGTCCTGCGGCGCCCCGATTTTTTCGCGTGCTGTTTCACCCAGCCCGCTTTTGTCGGAGTAGAACAGTGCCGCAACTCCCCTTTTTTGTCTTTTCTGTACAGCTGTCGAACGGGCACCAAACCAGGTGCTTTTAACCAGCGCAGGGTAGGCTCGTGTTCACCCCCGTTATTCATCCGAATAAGGTCGACTGCATGAGTCGGAACCAGTAATCGGTGGGGATGGTGAGGTCCGGGTGAAGTAGGGCCGCAGATCGGTTCCACCGGCTTTTATCTGCTCCCCACGACGTTCTTCAACCCCCGCTTAGCCGTTGGGCAGTTTCTTCACGCGTGTCCCGGCGGCCTGCACCACACTCCGAAATTGTCGGGGTGGCACGTTGAACACCGTTTAATCATGGGATGTTGCGGCTGTCCCCGATGTCGAGAGAATCAGGCAAGGTTGGATTGACTATCGAGAGTTTGGTACAAAATAACACAACCCTAAAGTGTTATCCCCTATAACATCTACCCCACTACAGCCTACCAATATATATCACACATATATATCATTTGACACACCCCCATAGGCAAAGTGGGGGAGAGCAACGGGTCACAAGACCAGTCAAGAGAAGCAAAACAAGCTCAGGGTGGATCACAACGTCACCACACATTCTGAGCACAAGCAAATGGCCACAAGGCCAGTTCACATGCAGAGATATATATGAAGCAATGACAGTACAGTGATGGCTACCTAGCAAGAGCCAGCATACAGGTATATATGTATATAGATCACAGTACAAGCAAAGACTACAGCAAGTGTGGAAGCGTAGGCACAAGGCCTAACAGAGTACAAAAGCGCTGATGATCACCAGACGGAAGTGCCTTGGTGAATATATCAGCAGTGTTGGCCCGAGTGGCCACGTAACGAAGACAAAGCTGGCCTCGCTGCTGCAACTCTCGAGCCAGGAAGTAACGCAGAGCAATGTGCTTCGTTCTATGCTCCAGTCTGTGCTCCTCACACAAGGCAATGGCGGCCTTGTTGTCAACGTACAGCACTGGAGGAGAACGAGGCTGCTCTCCCAAGTCAGTCAGCAGGTAGGTGAGCCAGCGTAACTCCTGTGCAGCCATGGCGGTGGCGTAGATCTCAGCCTCACAACTGGAGCCGAGAACTGAAGACGAGCGTGTAGAACGCCAAGAAACTGAACCAGAGCCAAGGCTGAAGGTGTAACCCTGTGACGACCGCTGAGTAGCCAGGTCGTCAACCCAAGAAGCGTCTGAGTGCCCAGTGAGTACAACCTCACTCGTCCCTCCAAGCACTAGCCCCATGCCTGATGTGCTGCACAAGTAGCGCAGTACCCTCTTAGCAGCAGCCATGTGCTCAGGTCGGTGTCGACCAGGAGCCACGTAGCGAGCGAGGAGACCAAGAGGGTACGCGAGGTCAGGTCGAGTGCAAGTCATCAGGTACATGAGGCAGCCGACTAGCTCTGGGTAAGGACCACTCGGCTCTACGGACTCGTCCGAAGGTGGAGCTGAGAGCGTGTGACCTGTAGCCAGAGGAGTGGCCTGTGCTGAAGACCAGGTGAAGCCGAAGCGCTGAAGGACCTGCTGCACCATGTGTGACTGAGTCAAGGTGATGGTGCGGCGTGCTCTGTCCCGGGTGATCTGCAAGCCAAGGTAGCTGCGCAGCTCACCCAAGTCAGTGCACGTGTGTCTCTTCTGCAGCTCCGACTTCACGTGGGCGAGAGCCTCAGTGTCAGCAGTGGCAAAAACCAAGTCGTCGACGTACACGAGGATGTAGAACGGCGGCAGTGAAGTGTCGGTGCGCAGAAACAGCGACGGGTCAGCAGTAGAAGGCGCAAACCCAAGAGCCGCAAGCGTAGTCCTCAGTGTGTCGTGCCACTCACGTGGCGCCTGGCGGAGACCGTAGACCGGCCGCCGGAGGCTCCACTGGGTGCCAGGAGGGAACGACCCAGTGAAGCCCGGGGGGCGGCGCAGCCAGATCTCCTCGTGCAAGCTGCCCTGTAAGAAAGCAGTGCTGAAGTCAAGAGAGTGAAGCTCGTAGTCACGGTGAGCAGCAACGTGCAGCAGCACCCGAAGAGTGGTCATCTTCGGGGTGGGGGAGAAGGTCTGGAAGAAGTCAACTCCCTCTCGCTGACTGAAGCCTCGAGCCACGTAACGCGCCTTGAAGACAGGCGGAGAACCCGGCGGCCGCTTCACCCTGAAAATCCACATGCCACTGACGATGTTCGCCCCAGGTGGGGGAACCTCGTCGACATAGGTGCCTGTGGACTTCCAGGAAGCCATCTCTGCGTCCATGGCTGCCTGCCACTGAGAGGAGTAGGGACTCTCTATCGCCTCTGCGTAAGAGCGCGGAGTCGGGATGTCTGGTGCATCCGGGTCTCCCTCAGGGGCAAGTAGCGAGGACACAAGATGAGGTAAAGCAGCAGCAAGACACTGGAACTCCTCCTGCCTGTCCTCAAGGACGTCCGTGCTAAGAGCACACTCACCCCCGACGGACGGAGGACAGACAGACGCAGACTCAGCAACAAGACTGGCGGCGTAGTCTAGACGACAGGCAGCAGCAAAGTCAACAAGCTCAGCGACAAGAGCAGACGCAGCAGTAGACTCAAACGACGGGTCAGTGACAACAGTGGCTAGTAGACGCGTGACAGTAGGGTGGTCAGCACGAAACCGGTCAGACTCAAGGTCCGGAACGTCAGGTAGAGAGGACGCAGGAGGAGACGGCAGAGGAACAGGCTGCAGAGCAGAGGAAGGACGACGAACTACGAGGTGTGCGCGGGGGACAGCCGGCTGACGCGAACGAGGAACACGACGACCGGTACGACCAGGACGAGCAGGCGAGACAGGACGCGACACAGGCTCACGACGCTCAGCAGGACTACCAGTCTGCTCAGTGTAAGGAGAAGGAGCAGGCAGCGGTGAGCCAGGCTGTAACGGAAGACCAGTAGACGACGGGAGAGTAAGAACCTGACGAAGAACAGAGTCAGACGGCGGCAGAGACGACGGAGACGGCGGAGCGAAGAACAGTCGTGTCGGCGCAGCTGCATCAGTACCGGCAGCTCCAGCAGCTCCAGTGCCTCCAGCAGCTCCAGTACCTCCAGCAGCTCCAGAAGCTCCAGTCCCAGAGCCGACACCTCCAGTCCCAGGGTCTCCACCCTCTGTGTCTCCAGCAGTAGCACCCCCAGAACCAGCACCTCCAGTCCCAGGGTCTCCAGCCTCAGTGTCTCCAGCAGCAGCACCCCCAGAGCCAGCACCTCCAGTCCTAGGGTCTCCAGCCTCAGTGTCTCCAGTACGAGCACCTCCAGAACCAGCGACTCCAGCACCTCCAGTAGACAAAGGTCCAGCACCACTCCTAGCTCCAGCAGCGCGACGCTGACGGTGACCGTACCAGTCCTGCAGCTGCTGTGGGGTGAGAGGCACCCGTGGACGAAGGCGGCTACTCCAAGGAGACCGTGCAACAGCAGACTCAGAACCCTCAGCGCCAGCACCCCCAACTGCTCCAGAACCTCCAGCGTCAGCACCTCCAGGCTCCACACGCGTAGGCTCAGTACCCGCAGACTCGGCACCCGCAAGCTCAGCACCTCCAGGCTCCTCACGCGCAGGCACAGCACCCTCAGACTCGACACCCCCAAGCTCAGCACCTCCAGGCTCCTCACGCGCAGGCACGGCACCCCCAGACTCCGCACCCCCAGGCTCAGCACCTCTAGGCGCCTCTCGCTCAGGCTCCGCACTCCCAGGCTCAGCACCCCCAGAGACAGCACCCCGAGTAGGACCACCTCCAGCAGGACCTGAGTCACCAGTGACCTCAACAGGCGCAGGTACCGGGGGGTCTACCTGAGAAACACCTGAAGGAGCAGGACCTAGCGCGGGGAGGGGGTCTACCTGGGGAGGACCTGGAGCGAGAAAGAGCGGCGGGGGGGGGCGAGAGGCAGTGCGGTAGGGAAAGAGACGGTAGAAGGGAACAGACTCGTCAAAGGTGACGTCCTGAGACGCAAAGACACGGCGCGAGGTGGGCTCGTAAAACTGCCAGCCAGGCGCGTCAGGAGGAAAACCAAGGAAGACGCAGGGAATGGCGCGAGCAGAGAGCTTGTCCACGGCGAGATCGCGGACAAAGGCACGAGCACCCCAGACCCGGAAACGCGACGCATCGCCAACCTCCCCCGTCCACAGCAGCGTGGGCGAGGTCTCCGGCAAGGAGACACGGGGCCAGAGGTTGAGCTGATGCGCGGCGTACCGGACCGCGAACGGCCACAGAAAATGGGGAGCCGCCGCATGGATCATGGAGGTACGAGCGACCTCCATGACTAAGCCAATGCGGCGCTCAGCAACCCCATTCTGCTGCGGAGAGGCCGGAAGCGTGAACGACTGGGTGATGCCGTGCTCCGCACAGAAGGCTGCCAAGAGGTCAGAGGAAAACTCACCACCTCTGTCAGAGTGCAGACGCAGGACAGGAAAGTCCCGCTCGAACCGCTCGCGGAGCTGGAGACGCACAGCGCGGATCCAGGGGATCAAAACAGCAGGGACGTCTCCCTTGCTGCGCAAGGGGAAGACCGTGGTGTAACGCGTGTAGTCGTCGACAACCAGCAGAAAGTACCGCTCACGGCCCTGTCCCTGGACGCGGGCTGGGCCCCACACGTCCAGGTGAAGCGTCTGCAGGGGAGCCTCTGTGGGAGGAAACGAGGAGGAGTGAGGAGCGGCGCGCTGCCGCCCCTCGACGCAGGGAATGCAGGGCGGCGCAGGCGAGGGAGGGAGGGCAGGCAGAGACCTGGGAAGCCCAGAGACCAGAGAGCGAGAGTGCATGCTACGAAGGCGAGGCAGGGAGGGGTGACCAAGGCGGTGGTGCCACAGGAGCGTGTCGTGCGACAGGCGGCGGCACTCACACTGGGTAGCTACCTGAGCAGACGCGTACAGCTGCGGAGACAAAGGAGCGGAGCGTGAAACAGTGGTGAGGGTGTACAGACTGGACCCCGGCTCACGAGTGAACGTGGCCAGGTGGCGGCCAGTCTTGGAGCACGTGCAGATCGCCACACGCTGCCCTCCAGGAGTCCAGGTGTCAACCCAGTGATCCTGGAGGACGGCGTTGCTCACCAGGTTCGTAGAGAACGAGGGAACGTGGAGACCTGACAGCTCACCAGACGGGACCGCCGGGCACGGGAGCACAGTCGTGGCTCGTGCAAGCACTGGGCCCCCAGAGGGGTCAGCCAAGGAGACTGGGACCGGTGCAGGGAGGGGAGTGACGGTGGTGCTATCGCGAAAGAAACAGCGGGAAGCACCAGAGTCAAGTGTAAACGTGTGCAAGGCCTGAGCCGACTCAGTACCAAGGGGAGCAGACTCACTAGCACCTAGGGCTGCAGCCCTTATACCGGGGTCAATACCAGGGTCAGGCGGCACACACAAGTAGCAGTCACCCTCAGCACTAACAGTCAATGCATACATGGCAGCAAGAATAACATCATAGTCCAGATCAAAGATAGGCACATCACGCCTAAGCAGCTCTGCCCAGTTGGGGAACTCAGTAGCATCAGGATACTTGGTACGCCAGGCGTCACTAAGCCTAGCAAAACAACGATACTCAGTGTGAAAACCGTTGCAGGGGCGACCCTTGCGGGGGCCAGTACGAATGACATAGGGGCAGCGGTCAGAACCCCGAGACGCCCCACGCCCAGCATACCAGTCATTGAGCTGCTGGGAGGTGAGGGGAGGAAGCTGCTGCTGCTGCTGTGGCTGCTGCTGCTGCTGCTGCTGCTGCTGCTGCTGGCCACCCTTCTGGCCAGATCCACCCCCACTCCCACCTCCACCGCCACTGCCGCTGCCTCCTCCCCCACCACCGCCGCCGCCGCCTCCACCGCCCCCGGTCCTGCCGCCACCCCACCCACCGCCTCCACCCCCACGGCCACCCCCACCACCTCCACCACCCCCGCCGCCTCCACCACCGCTCCCTCCACCGCCACCTCCGCCACCCCTGCCACCCTTGCCGCCCCTGCCACCACCACGCTTCCCACCAGGAGCGGAAGCCGCTGCGACCTTCTCCGCACCGAGGAAGTCGACAGCAGTAGCAGCAGAGGCGTAGGAGGGGTCAAGAGGGGAGGGGGAGCACCCCTCAAAGAGGGGAGTGCGGGGAGTGCCACGAGCAGCACCGACAGCGAGGATGTTCTTCTCTGCTGCGACCAGCTGCTGCTCGAAGTCGTCCAGAGTGATAGTTGGAGGATCCTTGGCAAGGAAGTAATCTCTGACAGAGCGAAGAGTGTCAGGGAGGCGGGTGACGAGGATGTAGAGGGTGAAGTACAGCGGGGGGCGGTTCGTGGCGAGGAACTCGTCGGTAAGAGCGGCTCGAAAGCGGGCGTCACTAGCGCGGAGGTGAGTGATAAGGTCGGCAGCAGTGTGAAACGAGGCTAAGTCTGGGAACAGGTAAGGCAGGATGAGACTACCAACGGTGGCTGTGGTCGGGGCGGAATAGCGGGCAACGACAGCATCATACAGCGTCTGAGCAGTCTTAAGCTGGTTGAAATGCGCGCGCTCAGAGATCGGTAGGTGATTGCGAATAACAAGGCGCGCGACTGCATCGCGGAGCTCCCACTGTGCTCGTTCAGGGGCAGGAGCAGTCTCAGCGGGAGTAGGGACAGTGCCGGTCACATAGGCTAGCAGTGACACTCCGTCTGCGACGTCAGTCATAAGGTAAAGGCGCAGGTCACTAAGCCAGGTGTCAAACTCGATGGGGCGGCCGTCAGACTCAAAGGCGAGAACAGTAAGGGTCGCCATGGTTGCAGCGCAGGCAAAAGTAGCAGGCTCAGGCAGCAGGCTCAGGCAGCAGGCAAAGGCTGCAGGCTCAGGCAGCAGGCTCAGGCAGCAGGCACAGGCAACAGGCAACCGTAGCAGGTAGGCAGTTGATACAGGCGCAATGCGAGCAGGTAAGGAAACACGCAGATCAGTGACAGGCCGCGCGCAGGCTGGCGGGGCGCGACGAGAGCTGCGCGGGCGGTGCGCGAGCCGCGTGCGGGCTGCGCGCGGGCTGCGCGGGCTCAGTGCGGGCCGTGCGGGCTCGGCGCGGGCTGCACGGACGGTGCGCAGGGCAGCTGCGGGCCGCGCGGGCGCAGGGCGGGCTGCACAAGCGACCTACGGGGCGCGACGCGGCTGGCAGCAGCTGTGCGCGGTAAAAAAAATGGCGTGCGCGCGCAGCCGAGGCGCGCGCGGGCAGCAGGCTAGGCAGACACGTATGTAAGGCAGGTAGGCAGGCCGTTGGGGAGGTAACTTAGTACATGGTGGGCCCTTAAGCTTAGGTCTAGGAACCTGCTCTAGATGCCATGTCGAGAGAATCAGGCAAGGTTGGATTGACTATCGAGAGTTTGGTACAAAATAACACAACCCTAAAGTGTTATCCCCTATAACATCTACCCCACTACAGCCTACCAATATATATCACACATATATATCATTTGACACCCGAAAACGGCTTCCTTGAACGGGGAAACCGATCTCGAAACTGTCGAACAGCTGGCAAGCAGCTCCAGGCACGCAGCGTCAAACGAGTGTTTTTCGGGTGTTCAGTCCCGATACGCCCTCGCGCCTGCGCCCCACTCCTGCTAAGTGCGATTTAGCCACGTCGTTGTCTGTTGCAGCCCGTAAGTGTCGGCGGGTCCAAAGTTCCCGTCTGTCCACAAGCACTTCTGCCGAAAATCGTCGACGACTCGCCCGCCAGTACGGTAAGCGCCGCACTATCCGGTCGGACGGGATAAAACTCAACCCCCGCTAAATTCGGGCGGCTTGAGCGTCTATCTCTCCAGCCGTCGGGGTCTTCTGACGCAAAACTCCATTTGCGCCTGGCGAGTTCTTCGAGCTGCCCTTTTCTTCACAGTAGAAACCTCCGAAATTGTCGCCCATGCTGACGCAGGCCCGTTGTCTTCAGCTGCCGAAGATTCTCCCGAGAATCTCGCGCACAAGATGACGGCGAGCCACCGGCGCCACTTGCCGCGTGCAGACGATCCCGAAATCTCCGCGCACTGTTGGCGTAGATCTGCCGACGCCAGCTGCCACATTTGCTGACGAAGTCGAGGCCGTTCATGCAGATGCCGACGCAGATCCGCTGACGCCAGCTGCCACACGAATAGACCTACGAAATCGTCGGGAAATCGCAGCGGAAATTACTTACGAAAACGTCGCGACAGCCACTGCTGCCCGTCGCCCGGGGGGAGGGAGGTCACGGTCGATCGCGACCGTTCGAGCTAAGGATCTGGCGGTGCCGAAGGAGTGCCCCGTAAAACCATGGCCGCGAAGAGCAACTAACTAGTTCTCTTGGCCGGCCTACGCAACTCCTGGACCCCAAGGCATCCTTACTCGTCCCCCCCCCCCCGAGGGGTATTACACTCTAAAAAGCGGGGTAGGCTAGGAAAGTAGCTCTGATACCAGGTGTTATGAATGAACTTGTCAGAGTGCGCAGATATCGAATAACGAGAATGGTTGACTACTGAATGACGATACAATGAGAAAGGCACGACTAAATAGGGGAAATCCTAGCTAGGCGAGGGTTCGGGATGGGATGGCTTGGTGATGGTTGCGGTTGGAGCGGAAGCCGACTCGGGGGTGGTTCGGTGCGACGAAATAGGCCGAACAGGTTCGTCGCGACACCTTCGGGATGTACTCGCTAAAGTGCGAGTACAGTAAGGAATTGTAATTCCTTACAAGTAAATTCGTGAAATAGTTTATGAAACATTATAAATATAATTCAAACAAGTACTTTTCTTCTTCATTTGAGCTTGACAAGCCTGGGCCTCACCCCGACCACACCCGCCCTTGCATCTCTGTAAGAATACCTGAATAGGAGCAAATATCACATAGCAAGCATTGACAAAATGAAGGCCAGAAGTTACATGAAAGTTGTAAAACATACTATGTAAATTATCCAGGATGTCAAGAAACAAGCAGGGTAGGTACCTTGCTTCATGAAGAAACTTCTTCACAACCATTGGTAGATTCGGCTGGCCCCCACTGCTGTGCTTCCCTACGCCTGCAAGCATTAGACGTTACACACAGATCAAGAAAACACACCAGCAAAGAGCAGCCAGAAACAACTGCAGTGAGCCCTTCAGTCGTCCAAGCACCTTGCACGCGCATGCATTCACAACCACCAGCTCAGGTATAAAGCCCAGCGTTTTAAATCAGGCAATTGCACAGCAACCAAGCCTTTGCTTTCACTCATCCAGGCACCACTATGGCAGGCGCTCACCAGTAATGACCATCAGCTCAGGCCGAGCCGACGACAACACCTTCGCCGGGAGAACCACACCGCTGCTCCCCCACACCCGCTCTTCCGCACTCATCTCCCTCGCTGCACCGCTGCTCCGCCACACTTGCTCTTCCCCAAACGCCTCCCTTGCTGCAACACTCTCCTGCAAACTCACACCCACCTGCCCCTCCAGCTGTTTCAACCTCTCTTCCAGCGCAGATACAGCCTCCCCCGGTAAAAGCCCGTGCAGATCCAGCTCCCATAAGGACCGCCCCCTGTTTCTGTGCGCCAGAATCTTCCCAGCAGCTTCCGTGTGAAGCCTCTCTGCCCGCTCCTTCTCCTCTCTTGACGCGTGAGAAAGTTTCCGGGCAGCTGCATGGTCGCCCCTGTCGTATGCCCGGGCAGCTTGTGCTGCGAGTCGTGCGTGTGCTCTGAAGGTGAGGGGGAGGAGAGGGGAGGGAGGGGGGGCGAAAGGAAGGATGGGGAAAGTGCAGGCAGCCAGCAACGGAGTATGGGGCGAGCATGAGGTGTGAGGATGAGTCGAAGAGGGATTCATTCTGAGCAAGGATGGGTCAAAGAGGGATTCATTCTGAGGAAGGATGAGTCATCAACAAGGGAGGATGAGACGAGAAGAGGAAAGGAGCAGACAGGAGAGGTGAGGAGACGAGAGATTACATGAATTAAAAGATGCCTCTCTCACCTTGATGCTGCCAATGCCTCTGCTCGAAACGTCCGGAACACATCCACGTCATCACAGTCACCCTCCACGTCACCATGGCCATCAGTCTCCCTGCCTCCTCCCTCACTCCCCTCCCCTGCAACCTCAGCCTCGAAGCTCCCACCCCTCTGCTTCCTGCCCTCCTCCTCCTCTACCCCTCCCTCCCTCACATCCGCCTCGTCCCCCATACCCCCCATCCCCCCCTCTCCCCCCGTTCCCTCCGTTCTCCCCGTTCCCCCCTCGCCCCCCATATCCGCCAGCACGGCTTCCGCAGCCGCGCGTTTCCCCCCCACCGCCGCCAGCACCCCTTCCACTACCTCTCTGTCCGCCATTGGAACCTTCGCAGAAGCTCACCCGTCACGGCTTCCCTGCACGCCGCCGCCCCCGCGGGACCTGCGCATGACGCCGCGACAGCGGACGCTGACGACGCGGCAGCAGACGGCGTTCGGGACGTCTCGAAACTCGCTGGCGACGCGACGGCTCGCGCTGACGACGCGAGAGTGGCGGCGGCTGCTCCCGAGGAGCACGCGCGCATGTCGCTGCTAATACCGGGGTGTGACAATAGCGAGGATAATTTCTTCGGCCGTCTCGCGGCGGCAGCAGGACTGGTGGTTTCCAACTCCGAAGAGCAAACCGTTTCCGAAGCTTCCTTTGAAGCTTCGTCAGTAATCGAGGGAAACTCGGTGGCTGAAGTGACGAGCGGGGCGCGCGAGCTGTTTGCGGAATGCGCGGGATAGGCACGACCCGCGAGCGCGGAGTTCACGGAGGCATCGGCGGGAAGAGAGTGCGCAAGGGGGAAGGACTGCGCCATTGCAGCGGACCACCCCACGCGCTCAAACTTCTCCCCCCGTTTGCCGCGCTTCCCCGCACCCCGTTGTTCCCCAGCCAAAGGCATCGCGCCACGTAAGCTAGCACTGAGTCAACGGTGTTCAACACGCGTGAATGGGATATCGAGCGCAATTCACCTTGGAATGGAAGTTTCACGTGCCTCAATACGTGAAATAGTGACAGGAGGATGTGAGTCGGGGTTTCGGGAGAACTGGTAACCAGACGATGCGAAATCATATCGGAAAATCCCTTACCCCGATGCAATCTGCTCCGCCGAACCGAAAGAGACTCCCATTAGTTGATGTAAGCGTCAGACAATCGATATAATACAGGTAGTCATGCTACACGCAGGTCAAAATCACATCTCAAAAGTGATAACGAATCAGAAAGTCTGATAAAAAACAAACCACCACTTGCAGGACCGCTTCACGTTTGGGCCTGGCAAGAGAACCTGTTTCGGAACCCAAAACACACTGTTTCGGCCCTCTAGTTCAAGTAGACAATGGCCAACCCTCCCATCAACAAGGGTCTACATTGATAAGACAGGACCGGCGCTCCTTTGTGCATCATCAAACGAGAGCGTAACACTGGAACCATGTTAGCCACCGCACTGCACCACACTGCACGGTGAAGTCTTCTTGGTCAAGGTCCGTGTATGCTTGCTCTCTGCAACACAGCCCCCCTTACAGTCAGTCAAAGCCCTCTACCAGTCCCCACCAACCTTCTAGTCCTCAGTACTCTTCCCGCCTCACTCCCCCTTCCCACCTGCACTATCCTCCTCATCATCATCACCATCACTCCCCCCACCACCGCCGGCGGCAGCAGCGGCGGCGGCGGCAGCAGCGCGCATGGCTTGCGGCTGGGCACGGGACGAAAAGATGGTCCCGGCAGATCGAGCAATATCTTTCTTTCGCCGCCCGGACGAGTGCGGCTCGAGAGAGGAAGTTTCCGAGGAAACTGACGCGCTAGATGGCACGCGGGGAATGTCGACTGTGGTGTTGGTGACGACCCATGGGTGGTCTGAGATGGCGTGTGGGGTTGGTGGGGAGATGGAGATGGGGAGATGGGGATGGTGGAAGGTGATGGAGAAATACGGGTGGGGAGATGGGGAGGACGCAATAAATTACTTGAGGCGCCTCAAAAATTGATCGCTAGAGGGCACGCAGGGGACTTCAAATAAAACCTGAGAGCACTGGCACCCTTGCCTGGAATAACATGCAATGACAGCCATACTCCAAATGAGGCGCACAGGCATAACACCATACCGAGAACGAGATGCAGCGGCAGGCGATGGTTCGGATCAAAGGCCAGCATGCGGTGCACGCGGTCCTTGGCTGCTTCCAACACCAGCGGCCAAGGAAGCAGCCTCACCAGCATCTAACTATGTTCGTCTGAGTTCGTGTCAACCTCACAGCCATACCCAACTAGTACCAGGTGCAGCAACAGCCGTACCATCAACCACCCCCGTATGGAATCAGGCTCCGCCACGTGCGAGAGATTCCATACCAAAAATGAGGTGCAGCGGCAAGCGATGATTCGGATCGAACGCCAGCATGCGGTGCACGAGATCCTTGGCTGCCCCTGACACCAGCGGCCACACGCCTGAGCTCGTGTCCACCTCACCTCACAGCCATACCGTTAACAAAAACCTTGTGAACAGCAGCAGCAGCACCCTTACCGAGAATAAGATGCAGCGGCAAGCGATGGTTGGGATCAAAGGCTAGCATGCGGTGCACGAGGTCTTTCGCTGCCCCTGACACCAGCGGCCACACGCCAGAGCTCGTGTCCACCTCGCAGCGCCGAATCAGCTCATACACGCCCGCGTCCGTGTCGTCCCAGAAGGGAAGCTTCTGGGAAAGCAGCGTGTAGAGGATGACCCCCAGGCTCCAGATGTCTGCCTCGTGCCCGTACAGCCCGTCCAGCACTTCGGGGGCCATATAGAAGGGGGACCCCGCGTATCCTTTCATGCGCTGGCCTGTATGGGGTGGGGAAGGTGGACGTGAGCGCTTATCATTGAGGCCTGAGGCTCCAGATGTCTGCCTCGTGGCCGTACAGCCCGTCTAACACCTCAGGGGGCATGTAGAATGGCGAGCCGGCATACCCCTTCATGCGCTGGCCTGTAGTGGTGGGGGAAGTTTGGGGTTCAGGTTGGCTCAGTGGCGGCCGTACAGCCTGTCCAGCACCTCCGGCGCCATGTAGAAAGGAGAACCGGCGTATCCTTTCATGCGCTGGCCTGTGGGAGGTGGGTGTGGGGCAGAAGGTGTGGTAGGGTTGGGGGGGGGGGGGGGTGGGTAGAGGATGACCCCCAGGCTCCAGATGTCTGCCTCGTGCCCGTACAGCCCGTCTAGTACCTCCGGGGCCATATAAAAGGTGGACCCCGCATACCCTTTCATGAGCAGGCCTGTTGGTTTTGGGATTCGGGTTTAGGGGGAAGGGTTGGGTATCCCTTCATGCGCTGGAATGTGTGGGGATGGGGTTGACGTTGAGGTTATGGTGAAGTTAATGGTGGGAGGGGAATGTGGAGGATGGGCGTCTATCCTTGAGGCGGCCCACAAGCACCCGACCCGTACAGCCCACCCAGCACCCCTGGCAGCAAGTTCAAAGGAAAGCGCCCACCACTGTCCAGGCGAGCCTAGCAGCACGTTCTCGGGCCGGAGTTCGCGGTCCATGATGATGCCCCATGCCACCCTATGCCCTGTGCCCTGCCTCATGCCACCCTGCCCCGTGCACATGTGCTCTATCCCCGTGCACTCTGTGCCTGCTCACCCCTCGCTTGTCCTGCCCCATGCACCTGCGCCCTCTCTTCTCCGCCCCTCACCTGCTCTGAGCGGCACAGAAAAGCCAAAGTCCGCGACGCGCAGGTCCCACCACTGGCCGGGCGAGCCGAGCAGCACGTTCTCGGGCTTTAAGTCGCGGTGCATGATGCCGCTGACGTGGCAGAAGTGGATGGTCTGCACGAGCACGCGCAGGATGGTGGCGGCCTCGCGCTCCGATATGCACAGCTGCGTGTTGATGTGGTCTAAGAGATCCCCGCCTGAACACATCTCCATCACTATGTGCACGAACTGGTGGGAGGGTGGGGAGGGAGGGGAGGGAGGGAAGAGAGGGGGCGGGAGAAGGAGACGAGAGAAAGGGAGAGGGTTGGGTGACTCTCCGCCCTCTCCAATATGCACACCTGTGTGTCGTTGTGCGTCTAGCAGGTCGCCTCCTCAACACGTCTCCATCGCTATGTGCACGAACTGAAGAGGGTGGGGTAGGAAGGGGTGGATGGGGGGTGGGCGGGGAGGGCAGGGGACACAGGGTGGGCAGGATGGCGGGGAGAACAAGTGAGCAGATGAGGGATGCGAAGTCGGAAAGGGTAGGGAGCATGAGTGAGGGGATGAGGGAGGGGGCAGGGAGGGAGAGGAAGAATGGGGGAGGTGGGAGGTGGACAAACAAACTCACCTTAGCATCTTCCGCGGTGTCTTTAATCTCCACTATGTGCGGATGGCCCTGCAGCTTCCTCATAATCGCCACCTCCGTGCGAACCGCCTCCTCCTTCCTGCCCCCCGTTAGAGTCACCTTGTCTATAGTCTTACACGCGTACTGCCTGCCTGTGCGCCTCTCAACGCACTGGTATACAGTCACACCCTTCCGCCCCTGCCCCACCTTCCGCCCCATCTCATAGCGCCGCGTCACATCAGAATAACCCTGCTGAAACACACCCATGCCAATCCCCATCCCCATCCCCATGCCCCCTCCTGCGCCCCTTCCTGCGCCCCCTGCCCCGCCCGCCACCCCTCCAGCGCCCATGTCAGCAGCACCACCAGCGCTGCTGCTTCCACCCCCCCGCACGCTACTGCTGCTCCCCCCGCCGCTGCCCCCGCCGCCAGCAGCAGCAGCGACAGCAGCAGCAGCAGCGGCGGCAGCAGCAGCTGTGGGGGAGGGGCGGAGGGAGGGGGTAGGGAGCGCGTGATAGGAGGGGTTGGGGGGGGCAGCCATGGCTCTTCTCGCGTGCGCGTCAAACGCGGCTGCTGCTTCCGCTGTCATCAACCCTCCCCCTGCCCCTCCCCCCGCGCCTCCCCCCGCGCCTCCCCCTGCGCCTCCCCCAGGTGGCCCCGCCCTAGGGCTGACGGGGTGGGCGCTCAGGCTGCGGCTGAAAGTGTCCACTGCTGCGCCCAGCGTCCCCCCGCCCCCCCATGACGCTAGCCCCCGCCGCTTGCCGCCCTCCCCCTGCCCTCCGCCTCCTCCTCCCCCTCCTCCTCCGCCTCCGCCTCCCCCTCCGCCTGCCCCTCCCCCACCGCCTGCCCCGCCGCCTCCCCACCCAGAACCAGCAGTGGTGCTTCCGCCCATGCCCCCCTCGCCCGCGCCTTTCCCAGATAGCACCTCCCCGCGGGGCGTTTTGGGGCTCTTATTGGCGCGCCTGGGCGCATCCGCGGGCGCGCGGGGGCTCTTAAGCGCAACGAAGTACTTGGGGCTGCTGCCGTTGTCCCCCATTCCCGCGCCCCCCGCCCTCTCCCCCCCTCCCGCGGGACCAGCAGCAGCGGACGCCCCGCCTCTCCCCCCGCTTGCACCCGCGGCGGAAGAGGCGGAAGCAGCAGTGGGGGTGATTGCGCCTAGATTCAACCCGGCCCCCCCCGCCCGCGGACTTCTGTGCCAGAGCGGAGGCATTGCCATTGCCATATGCCCCCGCCCCCCGTGCCCCTCCCCCGCTCCCCCAGACGCCGCCGTTGGCGCGTCCCCATCCCACCCCGCGCCTCCCCCTCTGCCCCCGCCCGCGCCCCTTTGGCGGAAGACGTTGCTGCTCGGGCCTGGGCCAGCAGCGCGCGCGGAAAGAGGTCCCCCGGCGGGGAGGTGCGAGCGGGCGCGGCCTCTGGGGGTGGTAACCAGTGTGTCTAACTGTAATGGCCGCAGATTCGGCCGCCTACGATTTCCTTTGCTGTCCGTTTCCGCTTGCGTCTGTTGCTGCTGTTGCTGCTGCTGCTGCTGCTGTGGCTGCTGCGGCTGCTGCTGCTGCTGCTGCTGGCCCTGCGGCCGTTGATACTGCTGCCAAATCGATCCCCCCTGTTGACTCTCCTCCGCTGCCGCTGCGCCAACCCTTCCGCCCCCTCCCCCCCGACCCCCACCGCCAGTGGCGCGACTAGTATCCCCGCCCAATGCGTTTCCCTCGCTCTGCCCCCCGCCCGGCCCCTCCCGGATGCGCGCGCGCGGGGAGACGAATCCGCGGAGGCGGTCCATGGGGTCGGGGGGTCTCTCCACGCGCCTGGGGGACGCAAACCCGCGCACGCGCTCGGAAAACGCCCCTTTCCCGCCCGGACCGGGCGCTGACGCTAACGGTACCGTTGACGACGTAAACGTTGACGCTGACGCTAACGGTGCCGCTGGCGCAGCTTTTGGCTTGCTGCGCGCCGAGCTGGGTCCCGCAGCGTCGGGGCTGGGAACGTTTTCTGGCAGCAGCAAAATAGCGTCGTCGTCGTCATCACTATCCTCGTTATCGTTACCGTTTTCGTTATCGTTTTCGTCAGAATGAGAGGCTTTCATCGAGTCCGCGTGGGTTCCGCCCATGCCCGAGTCTAGAGTCGCACTCTTTGGCATTCCCATGCCCGCACCTGTGCCTGTGCCTGTGCCTGTGCCTGTGCCCGCCCCGAAACCTCCCAAACCTGTCCCCGAACCTGCGGCCGCTGCCAAGCCTACCGGGCTGTTTCCGCTGCTTCCAGGCTTACCCGTACGGCCGGCCGTACCGGCCTGTCCGCTTGCCTGCCTGCCAGGCTTGGCACTGCTAACCCTCTGCTGCTGCTGCGCCTGCTGCTGCGCCTGCTGTTGCGCCTGCTGCGTGGGGGAGATGGTAACGTCCGGGGAGTAATCGAGGGGGGATCCGGCGGGGGGAAAGTCGATATACTCATTCGCGGAAGTTCGGCGGTCGATGGGGTTAACCGCCAAGTCACTCCCGGAAAACGACAACGACGGAGGGAGGACTCGCGCGTTCGCGTTATACGCGTCCCCGGCAGCTGCAGCAGCAGCAGCAGCAGCAGCTGAAACATTAGGACTCCCGCCCCTCGCTGCGCGCGCTGGGCTTTTCGTGCCTTGCGCCCTACCCGCGACCGCTCTCCCCCCGCCACCCCCGCCTCCTCCGCCGCTGCCGCCGCTCCCTCCCAACCCGGACTTATTTACAGTGCCCGAACCTACAGGGCTGGTTCGGCGGTCGAAGCTAAGCGCTGAGTCGAGGCCTACAGGGCTGCTGCGGGGGCGTTCCGCGTTCCCCAGGCTCCCTTCCGTCCTTCCCCTCTCCGCGTGCTGCGCGTTCCCCGTGGACCTCCGCTCCAGCCTCACCTCAACCCCTTCCAGCCGCTCCCCACGTTCGGCGGCAGTTCCCGAGCCTGTCCCCGCAGCTCTTCCCGAACCTGGCGGCTCGGCCGGACCCGTTACAGCCACGGCCTCGCTGACGTCAGCGTCGTCATCGCTGAACTCATCCTCACCGTCGGATTCCTCCCCGCCTGGAGCGCCGGGAGCGAGCAGCCGTCCAAGGTCAAGCGCGGCGGGCCGCCGGAAAGATTGCCACCCCGCCGCCGCCGCCAATGGTTGCGCAGCAGACGCGGACGGCCCCGCGGTAGCGGCGGCAGGCGCGGGGCCTAGCGGGGAGGTTGGCTTGGTGGGCGATGTGATTGTAGGCGAGGTGCGTGTAGGGGAAGGAGCTGACGCACTTCCCGCGCAGCTTCTCCCGTGCGCGGCACCCGCTGTTGCGCCGCCTCCGGCGCTTCTACCGAAACTCGAGGACGGCGCTAACGGGGACGGCGCGGGGAGGGCTAGCGGGGAAGACAATAACGAATCGGACGACGCGGGAGAGCTGGAGAGAGGCGAGTGTAACGGCCCGGGCATTCGGAAGGCGCTAGCCCCAGCGGCGCGCGATCTAGCTCTTGCGGAAAGCGGCCCGCTCCGCGTCCGCAACGATACCCTCCCCCGCTCGTCTCCCCCTGCCACCCCCCTCCCCTCCGCGCTCTCGTCCCCGCTTCCGCTCTGGCGCAAACGCCTGTCTCCGCCCCGCTTTCCTTCCCCTGCTCTCCCCGCGCCCCGCTCCGCCGCGCCCGGCTTATCCTCGACCAGGAATTTCAGCAGGCGCGGCGACATCGCGGATAATCCGCCGCCGCGAATGGCGGCTGCCGCCATGGGCGAGATCGCGCTTGGACCTGCGCCAAATGCACCTGCCCCAGATGCGCCTACTCCCGGCGCTCCTGCCGCGGCCGCTCCCGCGTGAGACCTCCCGCCGCCACCTGCCACTCTTCCCTGCGTTGATGGTTTCTGATTGGTCCACGTGGCCTTTGGCGAAACATGCAGACCTCGTGGCGACGGTGGTGCCGCGTCCGCCGCGCCACCACCACCCGCAGCAGCACCACCACCTCCCGCAGAAGCAGCAGCAGGGGCAGGGGCAACGGACGCAGGCGAGTTGATCAGGAGCGCTATGTCCGAGTTATGATCGGTTACGGCGCCGCCTGCCGGGTTAAATATCACGCTGTCGCTGCTCGCGATATCATCCCTCGAAGCGCCGTAAAACACGGAGAGATCTTGCAGGCCTTCCGGTACGGGAGGCCTCTCCGCTGTCGCCTTCGCACCCACCGCGGAACCAGCCCCTCCGCCTCCTCCGCCCACTCTCCCCCTCCTTGCTCCCGCAAACGCGCCTTCTCCGCCCGCGCTTCCCCCTTCCGCGCCTCCGCCAGCCGTTCGCCCCGTCCCGCTTCCCCAAGGTGACGAGCTTCGCTCGGCGTCCACCTGCGAAGAGCTTCGCGCTTGCGAATGCAAGCGGCTGTTACCACCCCGTTCAGGCGAAGCATGCACCGCCGCTGCTGCCGCAGCAGCCATAGAGCCGGTGCGCGACCCCGAACTCGAACTAGAAAGCGAACCCGCGGCGGCAGAAGCGGCACCCCACTCGGAAGCCTTACGCGCGCTACTCCATTCATTGTTCTTCGGCCCGCGTGCCCGCGGCGTCGCGATCGCGGCGAGCGCTTTCGCGTGGACGCGTCGCGCCGCCGCTGCGCCGTCCTCGTCCCACCCGGCGCCGCCGTCGTTCGCCGCCTCGTCCTCCATAAGAGCCGCCTCGTCAACGGCATGATCCAGAACCATCGACGTCGCGGAGCGGCCCTTGCGCATCGCGCGCGGCGCTCGTCCCGGGCGGGGACTGAGCATGCCCGACAATAAGCTGCTGCTGTGTCCCGCGGGAGTGTGAGAATGAGAGTGAGATTGAGAGAAAGCGCGAGCGTGGGCGTGGGCTTGCCGAGGGGAGAGCGATCTCCGGCTCTGCGGAGACGACGAGTCTTCCAAGTTCTCAGGAATGCGCAAGGAAAAGGTCTTGGCGAGGCTACGGCCAGTACCGGAGCGGCTACTAACGGGTTTCTGACCGGAAGGGGAATCGCTTCGAGGCGGCGAGTATAGATCGCGACGGTCCTTTGCTCCGAAGGATCGGCTTCCGACCCGCGGCTTAGAGTCCGCGCGGGAACTACGGATAGCCCCAGTACTGAAAGGAACATCGTCATCGTCAGGTAGCGGAACAAACGTGTCTTCTATAAAGTTAGACCCGGAGACCTGGTAACGCGGCTCGAATCGAGTGTCTTGAAAGGAAAAATGAGACGACCCGGCGGAAGAGCCGGGATCCTGCGGTCTCCACGCTGCTTCGAAGGTCGCCATATTCTCCGGCGGTTTAGGCAGATTAGACTCTGCCTGCTTCATAAGGCCTACCGCATCGGCCAGTGAGACTACTCCTAAAAGTTAGAACGCATTCCAAAGAAGTCAATAAAGACCAATTTCAGAAAAGCAATAATTTTATGAAATTCCTATAGTAGGTGAAGAACGTTCTTCAGGCCAGAAATCCGTCCTTGTGCTTACACTATTTGATTCACCTCGGCAGGTCCTGTGGGGATGGGATTGCAGCCAGTGTCGTCGTCGAATGGAAACCCTAGACGACGATGCACAGTGAGGAATCAGAAATCAATGCATTCACTGTTGTGCCTTGGTTTGCAGCGTGTGGTCTGGTTGGTTTTACTTCGTTGCAGGGGTTTTCAAGCTGGTTGTGCTGGTTTGGGAGCTCCCAAGGCTATTTAGCGGTGTTTGCGCAAGGACCTATCGCAATCTCGTTGCGCAAGTGACCGTCAGAGGGGAGAGAATGGACAGCACAGCGGTACAACTTGAAGTCAACACGGTACTGCGGTTTATTGCACTGTATTGTAATTGGCGCAGCGTCCCCGCAAGAATCACAGGTGACACTGAAATGCACGCTTGCGGGTCGTTCCGAAATCGGGAAGGGCTTGTTCGGAAGGAATAATGCAACACATCCCAAGCCGCAAACCGTGTTTCTTTGTAGCAGTATGGGACACGATGAAGAACTAACAAACTTAGGATGGATGGCTTAGTAGCTACTGAACGTATTGCAAGTACTTGTCGCGCTCTTACGAAGCTTGATTTCAATGGCTCGAGGTGGAATGTAAATGTAACCGGAACTTCTACTTTACGGGGCGCAATCTGGGTCTTTGTGTTGGGGTCTGGTGCTCATCGGAATGATCGTCGTTGTCATTGTACAAAACCCATGTGATCCAGGCTGATCTCGCTACTGTACGGTTTCTGTACCATACCGCGTTTCTAAAAGCCACCTGAAAATCACAAAGCGATCCCAGGGCCTAGGAAAGTGCAGGAAAATCACAAATCTTTCAAACATTATTTTTTACAATACACCCTCATTCTCGGTCTGTGCACAATCCCCACATGAACGTGCCAGCTGTAATGACATCAATGCGTCCAACATGGTCCAAGAACATACGCTGTAAGCACATTTGCCGTACTTAACCGTACACAAAAGCAAATATAATTTTACATACCGTTGTTTACCGTTCTCTATGGGGTGCATTTGCCCGCCACTACCTAGAGTTCGGCTCCAAGCACCAGATCGCTAGGGTCCAAGCAACAGTACGCACTGTAGCCAGGGCTCCCAATTGTGGGTAGACCGAGAATGAGGGTGTACTGTACCCTGCAGAAGCCCTCCGGCCTTGCACCAAACCATCAGCCTCCCCGAAGCGAAGCTCTAGTCTGGGATTACCGTACCACTTTCCCGACCACACCTAAGCTTGTCGAAACAACCACATACCCTCGTACGCCTTGGCGCCTTCAGGCATTTCTGTCGACTCGCACACCCCGCAACTGCTTCGGACTTCTTCCGCTCGCGGGGGTCTGAGTCCGTCCGTCCGTACCGTACGCGCGATGGGGGATTGATTGGGGTCCAGCGCTCGGTAGCGGAGTGGACAAGCCTAGGCCCGAACCTGAACGCGTTTTCCGAGGCTCGGCAGGCTCGGGCTGCAAGACAAGTTGGTCTGTGCAGCCCATCGCTCAGCCACTAGAGACAAGGACAGCAGGTTGGCTCGGGCGCAAGGAAGGAAACTTGACTGGCGGGCACTGTTCACCCTACCGAACCCATGCAATCGTCGTTTGAAGACTTGACTTGGTGTAGGCACGGTGGATGGCCTCCGGTGTCCTTTCCACCATGAATGGATAGACCTGCAGGTACAGTCTTATACACCTATCCTGCGATAATTCCACACCCCCTATCTTCACGCCCTGGGGTACCTACCCTCGAAAAAGTCTCATTTCGAAGGTAGTTAGAAACGATCGCGGGAGTTTCGAGAGTAATAAGGCACGACCTCAATGAGAGTTTAACACTAGTTTTAAGGCGCTGAGAATTTTGCCCGCTCACTCTGATTACAAATTTGAGTTTCGAATAGCCAGAACGCTGACGGTTCTTTACTGATAGACCCGTAGTGTCAGGGTGTCCGTCTCATCGATCCTCAAGCCGTATAGGGTGTCTGGCAAAAACGAGGGTAGGGGGTGTGGAAATACCGGAGAACAGGTGTAGCGGGGGCGACAGGCTTCTTTGTCCTTCATGGTGTGATTGTATCTCAGAGTCTTTTACAAAAGCATCATCCACAGAGTGTACTGAAACGCAGCCAATTAAACCACAATTTTACACAATAATCCACACATTGAACATGCTTCATCCTTGGTGGGCGTTCACAAATGCACGTACAACCTTCATTCCCAAACGACCTTAGGAACCGCCCAGTCACATCCGCTCTCAATGGCAAGGTTGTTGGTGCCTCGCACGATGCGGAACCAACCATTCTCCCCCCTGCACACAAGTACAGCAATTCGTCAGCTTGTTGCATATAGCATTGCAGCACGTGAGCATGCATGCAACTTTGCGATACATACCCCATGATTGCCGCTCATACTCAGTGGCCCCAGCACTGACCATGAAATCCTGGCCACTAACCAACATCGCCAAACTCGATCCCAACTCGCACTCTCGCTCCCCCCCTCCCATTCTCCCGTTCTCAAGGGTGGTGCGCGATCCCCGCAGTCATAACATGATCCACATTAAGGAAGCCTATCCCAACTCGCACTCTCGCTCCCCCCCTCCCATTCTCCCGTTCTCAAGGGTGGTGCGCGATCCCCGCAGTCATAACATGATCCACATTAAGGAAGCCTATCCCAACTCGCACTCTCGCTCCCCCCCTCCCATTCTCCCGTTCTCAAGGGTGGTGCGCGATCCCCGCAGTCATAACATGATCCACATTAAGGAAGCCTATCCCAACTCGCACTCTCGCTCCCCCCCTCGCCCTCACCAGTATGTGCCCCATGAGTTGCGGGCGATCCAGTATTTAACCCCCTCAGGGGAGGTGCCCCAACCGCCCACAGTGATCACATGGTCCACGTCTAGGAAGCCCGTGGTGTCGTTGTAAATGCCACCCCTGGGGGGATCAAGGTGAAAACGACAAGGGGGGAAAGATGGCATTAGCAGTGGGCAAGAAAAAGAGGTAGCAGTTGTGCCAGTGCCCCACCCCCCACAGTGATCACATGGTCCACAGCAAGGAAGCCCGTGGTGTCGTTGTAAATGCCGCCCCTGTGGAGGGGACAGAGTGGGCTTGAGAAAGTGGGCAGAAGAGGATAGTTTCATGCCCCCACATTGAAGTAAGCTGTGGTGTGGGCACAGATGCGGCCCTTAAGGATCTGGGCGTGAGCCTGGGAATGATGCAGGCAAGGGAGGGTGGCAGCAGAATGCAATGATGCAATGCCGCACTTGGTACCTCTTGCATGCACAGTGCTCACTCACTCGCCTCGCACTCCATGCTCACTGTTACCCCATGCTCACATCCACCAGCTATAGTTTGGTACTAAGTGATAGTCATTTTTCCTGCTATGCCACATGCAATCTGGTGTGTTTTGAGTCCACTCAAAACACAGCTTCGCACACTCTCTTGTAACCTCTCTTCTCCTCTTCCTCCACACACTCACTTGTAGTTCTTGTAAAAGTCGTCGTTCACAGCTATGCCGCACGCAATGGGGCCGCGCGCCGCAATCTGTGGTGAGTGGCACGCAGGACGCAGCGTGCCGGACGAGGGGGCGAGGGATGAGCAGGGGAATGGGGGGTGAGGCGAGCAGGGCGAGGGGTGAGAAGCATGGCACAGGCGGGCCAAGGAGGGAATGGTGGGAGTGTGAGGGGATGGAAGGGAGTGAGAAGAGGAAAGCGAATAGATGATGCATGCAAGGAGACACTTTATCCCCACCTCCCTTGCACATCACCACTTTCTCCCCTCTCCACCCTCTTTCCACCCTCTCTCCACCCTCTCAACCCCCATGTCACTCCCCTGTCATCCCCCCTGTCACCCCCACTGTCACCCCCCGTGTCACCCCCCACCCCCTCTCAACCCCTCTCACGCCCTCTCACCCCCTCGCACCCCCCTCACCTCGGCCATCATGTCTGCTTCGCCCTGCACTGTGCCATGCTCCTCCACATACACCCGTGGGTACTTCTGATGGTGGTAAGGGGATGGGAAGGGGGGACATGCATGGGGGGGCATGCATGAGCGACTGTGCCATGCTCCTCCACATACACCCGTGGGTACTTCTGCATGGCGTGCGTGCATGGTAAAGGGGGAAGGAGTCACGGCAGAGGTAAGGGAGAGGTCAGGGAGAGGGGTAAGGGAACAGACACGAGTGACTGTGCCGTGCTCCTCCACATACACCCGCGGGTACTTCTGCATGGCGGTAAGTGGAGGGATGGGGAGACAAGCATGGGGCATGCATGGGCAGCACGAGTTGAACATACCCCTGTGGGTAGCTCCGCATGGTATGGCGTGGTTGGTCATCGGATGATCCGTGAGATATTCATGGGAGGGGGGCGCAGGGAGAATGAGCTAAGTGTATAGCACAGCACGGCAGAAAAAGAAAAAGAAAAAGAGAAAAGACAAAAGGGACACACACACAGACACACACAGACACACAGACACACACACACACACACACGCACGCACGCACGCACGCACACACACACACACACACACACACACACACACACACACACACACACACACACACACACACACACACACACATACACCCACCCACCCACCCACCCACCCACCCACCCACCCACCCACCCACCCACCCACCCACCCCCACACACACGCATCAATGACAGGGCATGTGGTTCTGTTTTTTGTTAATTTCTCAAAAAACAGTCGCAGCATGGCAAAGAAAAAAACCACACATCAATGACAAGGCGTGTGCTTCTGCACCTTGATGGCATGGCATGCTCCGTCAGGCGAGCAGTCGAAGCATGTGTTGATGCGTGAACACTCTTTGTTGCGTGCCTGCCAGTGCGGCAGCCAATGGGAAGGCAGGAAATCGAGAGCTCATGGGATGTGAGGGCAGCGAATGCGACGGCAGGGAATGGGAGGATAGGCGACCGGGGGGGAGAGCAGGCAAGGGATGTGGGGGCAGTGGATGCGGCGGCAGGGAATGGGCGGATAGGTGAGGGCAGGAGAGCAAGCTGTAACGCGAAGGCATAGCACGTGCATCGTCACAGCACAAGGGAGCATGGCATGTCCGCGCAGTGATGGTTGCTGGAAAAACAGTTCTTTTCTTACTAGAATCACATCTCTCACCTCGTAATTGGCACAGCTCTCATCTGGAATGCCATTCTCCATTGCCTGTATCCATATCAGGTGACATGCGCAGTGCGCACACGCATGCATACAACACATGCACGCATTTGCAATCATTCACACACATTCACACAGATGCACATACAGACATACACGTGAATACGCGCACGCACGCACGCACACACACACACACACACACACACACACACACACACACACACACACACACACACACACACACACACACACACACACACACACACACACACACACACACACACACATGGGTAGAAACTTTCAGACGAAATGAATGACATAGAGGAGAGAAGAGAAAAGATCTGACGTGAGAAATCATGTGAATTTCCCAGCTATGTTGAAAGCACTTCCGAAATACCTCAGAAGCTTTTTGTAACAGAGAATAAGGAAGGGTTGAAGGGACGTACCCAGGCGTAGACTGCCGTGGGGTCGCCTCCATAGCAGCCGTTGCTGCCACCGCCCGTGACACAGTTTACGATAACCTGATGGCAGCAGGAGGAGAGGAGAGGGGAGGAGAGGAGGGCAGTGGCGTAGGGAGAGAGAGGAGAGGCGTGGGAAGGGGAGAAGCGCTGAAGTAGTGGAAGGGGAAGGCGTAGACTGCCGTGGGATCTGCTCCATAGCAGCCGTTGCTGCCACCACTCGTGACACACAGTTGACCATAACCTGAGAGCAGCACGAGGAGAGGAGCAGGCAGGCAGACAGGTAGACGAGAGCTGTGGGGGGGGAGTGCTGAAGCAAGAAGTGTCTGGGGAGGGGGAGAGGAGAGAGGTGTCTGGCGAGGCAAGGGGGAGACGTGTGCAAATGCGCACTTGAAGTGAGAGGTTAGCGTGGAGACGCGCCCTCAGCAGGCTCACTCTGTCGCATTTGCATCTACTCAAATCAAACGCGCACCTGGAGCGCCAGGTTAATCTGAGGGAAGCGCTGGTCTAGCAGGATGTGCTGGCTGCGTTTGAGTTGTCCCCTACGCACCTGGGGCGCGAGGTTGATCTGAGGGAAGGCGTTGTCACGCAGGAGGGCGACTCTATCGCTGAGAGCAGCCGTGGTGCCGAAGGCCCAGCAGTGGCCGCAGTAACGCGGGATGTGCTGATTCTATTTACGTTGTCCCTTACGCACCTGGGGTGCGAGGTTGATCTGGGGAAAAGCGTTGTTGCGCATGAGGGCGACTCTATCACTGAGGGCCGCCGTGGTGCCGAAGGCCCAGCAGGAACCGCAGTAGCGCGGGATGTGCTGATTGCGCTCCACCACCGTGTAGCTGCGCCCACTCATGTTGCGAATGTCGTAGGACGCTGGGATGTCCTCTGGACGCATGTAATGTTGTGGCAAGGGTGACTTGACTGTCACGGGCTGGGGTGGGGTGCAGTGGAGTGGGGTGGGGTGGGTTGGGTTTGAGAGAAGGAAACATAAGGTGATGTGCTGATTGTGCTCGATCACGGTGTAACTGCGCCCACTCCTGCGCAAAAGGTTGGACCTTTTGATGCAACCCACCGCAAAAAAAACGGAATAAAAAACAACGCAGCAATGATGGCGTACAATGGGGGTGGGGCTTCTCTTGAGGCAGGCGCAATCCTTGAGCCGCCCAAAATGGTTCAAGTGGTGCTGCCCCTCTGACGCCGCCGCAGCTTCTTCCGCTGCTGCTGCTGCTGCTGCTGGCTCCCCATGCTCCATCTCCCCTCCCCTCCCCCCAACAACCTGCTGAATCAGCAGCCCTTCCGTCCCAGCACCCGTAGCAGCCAAAGCTTTGGAAGAATCCGAGCCAGAACCGGAGGCACGGCCCAAGGCGGGCTCAGAGGCTCGGGGCAGCGGGTCAAGGGGCTGGGGGATGGCGCCAGAAGGGAGAGGGTTGGCGTCAGGGTCGGCCCAGGAGCAGGTGAGCTCGATGCCTAGGTTGCGGTGGTGCATGCGAATGCGAAACAGTCCCTGCTCGCCCCTGTGTGTGGGGACGGGCAGCGCAGGGATGAAGAGAAGAGAGAGCAGTGCCTGAGCTGCCAGTGCAGGTGCAACCAAGGCACGGCGTGTCCACAAAAAGGGAATCAGACCGTACTCACCAGCCTCACAGAGATCTGTCCTGAAGAAAATCGTACGCACCATGCCATGCCCCAGGAGTTGCGGCCGATCCAGTACTCCTGCCCCGAGGCCTCGTCCACGCCCCACCCTACAAGGGACACCTCGTGATTGGGCAGCGGCAGCGGCACAAACTGGTGGAAAATGCCGCCCGTGTACGCCTCAAACTGGTCGGTCACATCCATGCCGCACGAGATGGGACCGCGCTTGAAGATCTCCGCTGCACACAGGAAAGGGCAGGCCGGGGTACGCAAGCAGGGGCAAGGAGGCAGGGGCAAGCAGTGATTTTGCGATGCCTCAAACTGGTCTGTGACGTCCATGCCGCACGAGATGGGACCGCCCTTGAAGATCTCCGCTGCAGACGGTGTGGGGGAAAGAGGTAGGTAGAGAGGTAAGCAGGCAGGCAGGGGCAAGCAGGCAAGCACTTTCCAGTCAACTCGAATCGGACGGTCACGTCCATGCCGCACAAGATGGGGCCTCGCTTGAACATTTCTGCTGCAGGTCGGGTAAAGCAGGCAGGGACAAGCGGGAAGTGGCACGAATGAGGGGCGTCTAGTATAAGACAGAGGGACAAGCACATCAGGGAACAAATATGGCACGAGACTATCACGGTTCAAGGTATTCAACCCTTGTTATACACGCGAGCACACATGCAGGATGAGTGGAAAGCAGTCAGAACGACTCGAAGCCAGAGTGAGTTCAGACGAGAATGGGTTTGAGCCACCATAGAATGAAGACTGTGATACTTGTGATAGCTGTGATACCCTTGAGTTCTCACAGCTGCTGCCCACACCTTTGACTCTTGACTCAGAAAGCACCTCAAAGAGTCGCACAGCTGGTGCTCTCACCTTTGAGCTTGTCGGCTCTCGACATGCGGTTACCAACAGCATCCTCGTCCGAGCCTGCAGGCAGAAAACAGAAATGGAGAAAAATCAAACATATGAGGATCCTAAAAGAAAAGAAGAGAGACAAACAGGAGCGGAAGACGATAGGCAGACGAATTTCAACTGGGGAATAGTCCGACCCACGCCATTTGCAGAGAAGTAGGATATCGAGGTAACATGCGCTTGTAAAATATGCGAAGTGTAGCCAGAAGAGTGCTTGTAACAAACCTGAGAGAACGGAGCCATACTGCTTGACTCGCCAGAGGGTGAAGTTGGCGACAGGGAAGCACGTGCCAGGGGTGAAGGGCTCGGGATCCACTCCAGGCACGCAGTCCTCACACACCCTGCGCGCAGCAGAGCGAGCAGCAGCAGCATGGATGCATGGTGGCAAGAAGCGATGAAGGTCATTGACAGGGAAGCATGTGCGACACAAAAAGGGCTCCGGGTCCACTCAGGTTCTAAACACATGCTGAGAAGGTCAGACTTTCACCCTGGAACATCCACCCTAGTTCTGACAGCTACAATATAAGACAACACTCTCTTTCCTAGAGGCTCCACACTCACCCCAGCGGGCGGCACTCCTGGTCCTCCGCCTCGTAGTTCTGGCAGCTCTCGTGCGGCAGGCCCCGCTGCGCCATGTACTGCAGCGCCCTGAATGGATCGCCGCCGTCGCACGACCCGCCGCCCTTGCAGTTCAGCAGCACCTGCGAGGACCGATCGGATTGGATCGGATGGAATCAAATCGTTTAGTATTCGATCGAGAAGAGTAGTCGCTTGGATGACTTTTGAGGCGCCTCAAAAGTTTAGTCGCCTGGACAAAGCCAGACAACGAGGATTGCTCGCACAGCGCAGGTGATAAAGCGACAATCGGGAGTGAGGCGCGTTAGTTAAGCGGCTTCAAATGAGGTCGTGAACGCAAAACGCGAGACGATACCTGGGGGGAGAGCACGATGTCCGGCCATGCAGCGTTGCGCTTGATCTTGATGCGGTCCGACACTGCTGACGTGGTCGCGAAGGCCCAGCACGAGCCGCTGTTGACAATCATGGACATTGTCAGGCGTTGACATGAAGACTTAGTGGCATGGACGAAGAAATACTTATTTCAAAAAGAATCTATGTCATGATGAGCGAGTTTTGTTAGCAGGTATACGCTTATCCTCAGAATAGCGAGAGGTTGCACTTTCACAGTCACCGCTATCGTACCAGTATTGCGGGATGTGTTGGTTCCTGCTCTCCGTAAGATAGTTCACTCCGCTAACATTTCCCCAGAAGAAGTTTCTTGGAAGATCCGACTTCTTCAGAGTCTCGTGCGATCGCGGCTCCGTGACGAGCTCTCCGCCAATGAATCCTCTGGCGTTCGGGTCGCGGCAAGGAGTGTGGGACTTGGATAGAAGCGTGCGACCTGACGCCATGGCCAGAGCAGCCATGGATGCGAGAAGGATCGCGAGAGTGACGGAATGCTGAGCCTTCGCCATGACGAAAATCGTTGCGCGAAGGAGTTTAAACGGGAAGCTACTAATCGGAAAGCTATTTCATGAAGACCCAGCACTGGATTCTCGTAGTTCTCTAGCAGCAAAAAGCTGCTCTGGCTGTCCGTTCAGGCTGCAAGTTCAGTTAGGCTGCAAGGAACTAGAGACCACCACAGCCAGCAAAACTGAAATCGCAGGACTCAGAAAAATGCTGGAGGGATATGCTCGAGGGAGGGGGCGCGGAATAGTGGCAGGGCAGCAGTTGAGGTTCGGGGTCGACTATTTTAACCAATAAGGGATTTCCAGGCAAGCTCGGTGTGGTAATGAAATAGGTTGGGTTTCCCAAAGCTGCCTGAAGTTCTCCAGGTGGTGATGTATTGCCACGTCATAAAGGAGCTGATTGCGGCTGCAAACCTAGACTGCGTGCGAAACGCGAACCACGCGGCGTGGAAACACTGGCTGTTGCCCTTGAGGCTAGCGCCAGTTCGAGCCTGGTTTGGGCACCTGAAGCTTGGCGCGGTAGTGAGGTTCGGGAGAAACCTTCGAGGCCGATATGGGGAGAAGCGACAACACCTCTCGGTCGATGTCTCTGGTCGCCGAGAGGTTTGGTTCGGCGATACAGTTGCCTTCGCGCAGCCTGGCCTGGTGTGGAGAGCACAGGCAAGGCAAACCTTGGAATTTGGGGCGCAGGCGGTCCAGCCCGAGGAGAAGCACGAAGTTAGGCGCGCGGGAGGCGCAGGGGAAATGCGCGCAATACGGCTGCGCGGACACAAGTACAGTGCGATTTGAGGAGACGGGGCGTTACAGAGTTACAGCTCAATATACAAGCCCAAGTTTGTTTTGGTACCAAACTGAACCAGCGGAACACAGTTTACACCCTTTTAAACCGCATTCCACATCTTTCCCGCTGTGTCAAAAGATGGAACGGTACCAGACCAGTACAGCACAGCTAGTTTTCCAGGTAGGTCAATGGCTGCCGTTACTGGCTGTTTAGGTCACCACAGCAGCTCGAATGTGTGGCCTCGGATAGTGAGGAAATGCAGGATAGCCTTCATTGCAAGTGAGGAAGAGAACGAGTTTGAGCCTGAGCACCCTAATCTTGCGGTCTTCATTTTCTCTGAGCAACGTTCAGCCTAAGCTCTTATTTGCCTGCAGTCGAACAATGGACGGCGAGAGGGGCACCGAGCACGGGCCCTCTCATGCCGTATCCTCGCCCAGACGTCAACCCCAGCCGTCCAGTTCGTCCTCAAATCGACGGCTATCGCACCACTGTTCTCTTTCCAATCGTCAGATGGATCGTATGGATTCTCCCAGCGGTTTATCCAATCACGGCTCGCCGCGTTCGTCGCTCTCACCTTCGCCGCTCGCGCGGCCTGGCACGCGGGGCGCCACCGCCGCGAATGCCGGCCGCCCTGTGGCGCACACCAGATCGGGGGAGTCTCCGCGCGCGCCGCCCGCGGTGCAGTCGCTGTGCAAGGAGGGCCTCCACGAGGGGTGGCACCGCCGCTCCGCGTCGCTCGGCAGCTCGCGCCTCGAGATTGCCGACGACGACTTGGAGGACTTTCAAGAGGAGACCGACACCGCGCACGACGATCATCGCGCGGACCGCGATCACCGCGCGCACAGGGACCACCGCGCGGACAGCGAACAGCGCGCGGATCGATGGCGACCGCCGAAGCAAGCCGCGCCCAGGTCATCGCGCGCCTCTCCGCTTTCCGCCTCCCCGCTCTCCGCGTCGCCGCTATCTCTTTCCCCCCTCTCCATCCGCCATTCGGACGCGGGCGGTATGGGCTCACCGCGCGCATTGGGCTCCCCGCGCGCTGTGGGTTCCCCGCGCGCCGTGGGCTCTCCGCGCGCGGTGGGCTCTCCCCGGTCCGTTGGCTCTCCGCGATCCGTGGGCTCCCCGCGGTCCGCGCGGCTACGAGGCGCTGAAAAGGCTTGGGATGCCGTGTCGCGGCAGGACTCGGTCCGCAGCACCGGCAGCCTTAAGGGCGACCGAGCCTCGCCCTCAGGCTCGGACTTTGGCGTGTCAGGTCCGCGCCGCGTCAACAGCATCGGCGGCGGGGGAACTGTAGCGCGCGTGCGCAGCGGCGGAGGAGGCGCAGGCCATGAGGGGCCGGGGAACAAAGCTCATTCCCCCCCTACCGGGTTTCCCCCGCGGCCCCGCGGGATCATGGTGAAATCGTCTAGCCTATCAGTAAGCTCGCTTGATCAGCCGTATCGACGGTCCGTGTCGTTCGATCTCAAAGAAGACGACGACGAGCCCGCGGGCTGCGTCCGAAGCGCGTCGAACCCCGCGCTGCTGCACGTGAGGGGCGGAAGCGGCGCAGACGCGGGAAGGGCGGGGGGAAAGGCGGGGATTGCGGGACGCGCCGAGGATGAGGTGGGGGATGATAGCTCCAGTATAGACAGTCTCGATTGGGAAGGGGAGGAGGACGTTGGGGGAGGGGAGCAGGAGCAGGAGAAGCGCGGGCGGCTCTCTCACGCGGGGTTGACTCCGCGGGACTCCTCCGCGCAACATTCCGTTCCGCGCAACCGCTTTCCGCAACACTTCGGCGCGCCCCGCGCTGCTGGTTCCAGCCGCGGGGGTCCCGACGGCGCGACCGCGCCAGGCGGTGCGCGCGGCGCGCACCGTCGGTCGCTTTCTTCCCCCGCGCACGACCTTGCGCCGCTCCCCCTCAGCTCCGCGTCGGGGGAAGCGGTGGTGGCGGGAACAGTGCTGGCTCCACGTAGGCAAGCTAGGGAATTAGATTACAATGACGAGAGTGACAATAGCGAGGGTGACGGCGAGGGGGAGAGGGGCCAGGGGCAGAAGGTTGGCGCGCGGGGCAGGTCTGCTGGGACGGGCGGAGCCAGTTCCGCTCAGATCAGCGCAGGGGGAAAGGGCAGGGCGATGGGGGGTGAAGGGCGGGGGGACAGGGGAGGGCGAGTGGGGGCAACGGGCGCGGGCAGGGGAGGGGGAAGGGGAGGGGGAAGAGGGACGACCAGTGGCCCCTTGTCCCACGATGGGCGAGGGCAGGAGCAACAGGTCAGGCAAGCCGTGAGAGGCGGGGAAAGGCGAGGCGGAGGGGGGGTTGGCGGAGAATCGGGAGGGGGGGACGTTGTGGCTGTTGGGGGGAGTGGGGGGGCGATGGGACAGCCGTTTGTGATGCAGTTCAAGGTCTCTGGGGTGCTGAGTGGAGAGGAGGACGAGGAGGAAGATGAGGGAGAGGACTTGAGTGATTTTGAGAATGAAAGGGGAGGAGAGAGGGGAGTGGAAATAAGGAATGCGGCGGAAAGAGGAGCAGGCGCGCGGGCACGGGGAGGAGCGCCTGTGAAGGCAGCAGTGGGGTTGGGGGGGACGGGGGGGGCGGGGAGAGGCAGTGCGGGGAGTGCAGCGCGCGCAGAGGGGTGGCGCGCGCGGGAGGAGCGGGCGCGGGTGCTGGCGAGTGACAGTGAAGACGCCAGTGACGAGGAGGAAGCGGGACGAGGGGGGAGAGAGAGGGGGAGTGTGAGGGAGAGTGAGAGGAGGGGTAGCGAAGGCATGAGCTTGGATAGGAACGATGGGCGGGGCAATGCTATTGTTGCTCGCAGTGCTTCTGGTGCTGGCGGTGCTTCTGGTGCTGGCAGTGCTGCGAGTGCTGGTGGTGCTGGTGGGTTTTGCAGTGATCTGAGTGACAGCGAGGCGGAGGAGGAGGAGGAGCTGCGACAGCTGGCAAGGGAACGGCAGCGGCTGCTGCAGGCGAAGCTCGGGCAGCAGAAACCCACGGCTTTGCACGAGAACGGGCTGCCCGAGAAAAAGGTTGGGGCTGTAAGCAGCCAGGGGGTAGCTGGCAGGGGCAGCAACGGGGAGGGGGCATTGAGCGAGGGGAGAAGCGGCGCGAAAGTGACAAGTGTGGCAGGGGGGAGGGGAGCAGAGGAGGATGACGATGGGTTGGAGCGGGAGTGGGAGTGGGAGTGGTCTCGTGTGCGGCAGAACCAGCGAGTCTCGGAGCTCAGGGCTGCACCGCAGGGGTTCCTCTTTAAGAGTGCTTCTGTTGGTGGCGCTGCTGCTGTGGTCAGCAGACCAGCTAAAGGTGCAGCAGAAGCAGAGGAGGATGAGGAGGGGGAGGAGGAGGAGGATGAGGAGGAGTGGGGGGAGAGTCCTGAGCATGCGTCCAGGGCGCATTCGCTGCCGCGTGTGGGTGGGTCGGCGGATCCACGGCTTCTTGGATTCGTGAAGTCGCAGTCTTTGTCCACTAGTGGCCGCCCGACGACCGCTGACTCAGCAGCGGTTACCAGACGAAGCCGGTACCTGAGGGGAGCAGCAGAGGGGCAGCAGCAGCAGCAACAACAACAACAGAGGCCCCCACCTTGGAGGCAACCCCATGGGATGAGCAGGGAGCGGGATGTTGGGGAGGGGCAGGGGCGGGCAGTGGGACGAGACGCGGGGAGGGACAGGGGGAGGGAGGTTGGGAGGGAGGGAGATGCAGGAGCAGCAGTGCGACAGGGAGCAACAGCAGCAGGGGGCAGGAGGGCAGTGGGAGGGGAAGGATTAGCAGCAGGCGAGGGTGGGGGGAAACTGGGGGCTGTTAGGTCTCGTGCAGTGCAGCAACTGCGGATAGAGGGAGGGGGGGAAGGGGTCAGGGACGGGGGAGGGGGAGGGGGGGGCGGAAGGGGGAGGCACAGGAGAACGAGCTCTGACCCACAGATAGGGGCAGCGGTGCTGGCACGGAGAGGACAGGGTGTGGGGAGGAGTGGGCTGGCTGGGAGCCGAGCCGGGGAGAGGGCAGGGGAGAGAGGCGAGCTTAGGAGAGAGAGTGGAGTGCAAGAGAGAACGAGGTGCTCTGAAGGGGTGGATAGGGGTGGAGAGCGGCGAGGTGAGGACGGAAGAGCGAGATGGGAGGGATTGGCGGCAATGGAAGCAGGGGGGTGTGAGTTGAAGGGAGAGGAGATGTTTGCACAGGAGCCTGCTTTGGAGAGAGAGCTTACATTCAGGCTCGGATAAGTATTACGGCTCTTAATGGTGCATTCCTTGGCGTGTTGAAGCGCTTACCATTTTTCCGGCTTTGTCACTGTCTTGCTGTTGACTGACTTTATAGAGTGCAGTAGTAGTTCAAGGTGAAGGAATCCATAGGACTGAGTCTAGGTTGTGAAGTTATCACAGCAGAAACTCATACCATGCTCCAATTTTAGCAGCAATATCGATCCCGTACATGTTCGAAGTATAGAACTGTCCGAGGCTTTTGGGCAATGATGATTACAAGATCTTGCCGCTCAATGATGATGATGATGATGATGATGTTGTCCACTGGGAGTAGCATTGTTGATAACTCCTCTACAAACATGTGAGATGCTAGCTAAAAGGCACCTAGCAGTAGTACCGGCATTGAGCTATGGGTCTATTGTTTTATTTGTGAAGAACAAAGAATTAAGTTAGGAGCATATATGGGTGATAGGATTTTCCATTATGATGAAATACTGTACTTGGCAGTGTTATGAGTTGTAAAGAGAGTGCACAGGTAAACGAATAACGAGGCTGTGACTGAATGAACTGAGAATACAATGAATGCACAGACTAATGTAGGGCTAGCCTAGCTAGGAGGAAACCTCGGGCGAGCGAGGTTGGGTGCAGGTTTGGCGATGGAAATGCCGAAGGCGACGCGAGGAGCCTCGGCAGCGTTGAAATCGGCCGAACGTGCGAACTCCGAAAATCGGGTTGTACGCGAAGCAGTCAACCCCGATAAGGAATTCGAGAAAATTCCTTACACCACCCCCCCGCCCCCCCTTACGCCTTGCGAATTGCGTCTGCGGCTTTTTCGCGGATGGTCTGAAGTTCCGTTACAAAACTTTGTGATCTCGGGACCGGGTTGTCAAGCGAAGTCGCTGTGGGAACCGTCGGATCCATCCCGTAATTTAGGAAAAACGGGGAGTGATTAGTCGTGCTTGACGGTGCGTTGTTGAAGGCGAACTCCAACATGGCGAGGGAATCTTCCCATCGTGCGGGGTCGGGGCAGTTTGTCCGTATCAGCTGCTCCATGGTTTGGTTGGTTCGCTCGGTCTATCCGTCCGTCTGTGGGTGGTATGCCGATGAGAACTGTAGCTTCGTGCCGTACTGCGCCCACGTCTCCTTCCAGAATTTTGACGTAGACTTCGGGTCTCGGTCGCTGATGATCGCCGAAGGGATGCCGTGCAGTCGCACGACCGTTGAGATGAAAAGGTTCGCAGTTTCTTCGGCTGTGATTTTCGTTCGGCATGGTGCGAAGTGTGCCATTTTCGTGAAGCGATCGACGACGACGAGAACAGCGTCGTTGCCGGACGGCCCAGCTGGCATCCCCGTGACGAAATCCATCGTCACTTGCTGCCACGGTCGTTCGGGTGGCTCGAGGGGTTGCAGCAGCCCAGCTGGTCGCTGACGTGTCGATTTCATTGCTTGGCACACCCTGCATGAGGACACATAGCGCTGCACGTCGTTAGAAGAATCCGGCCAGTAATATTGACGGTGCAGTAATTTCTGGGTTTTATCAACCCCGAAGTGTCTGGAGAAATTCGAGTCGTGGACCTCCTGGATGAGAAGCTCACGCAGCAGCCGGTAAGCGGGAACCCAAATCCGGTCGGTTCCGGCTTTTAGGTAATAGTCCCCTTTCTGCGTCGTGGCCTGCTGGTGATTCCCGGTCGTGAAGAATGGGTCCGTAGTGTAGCCGTGGGTGAATAGTCCCGTAAGTAGCGGGTTCGAATGGGTGATGAATACTGCAGCGGATTGAACAGTCGGTCTGGTCAGGACGTTGGCGATGTTATTCGCCCCTTTCTTGTACGTGATGCGGTAGGTGAAATGGCTCTCCATGTAGTCCAGCCACCGAATTTGTCGCGGGTTGAGGTTGGGCTGGGCTCGTAGGGACTTGTGGTTCGTGCGCACAGTGACGTCGGCACCCACCAGGTAGCAGCGCCACAGTTTGAACGCATGAATAATGGCGAGCTTTTCCTTGTCGTGGATCGGGTAGTTGCGCTCGGCAGCTTGCAGCTTGCGTGATTCGTAGGCGATCGGCTGCAGCCCGTTCCCGAAATCCTGGAGAAGCACTGCTCCGATGGCGAAATCAGAGGCGTCGGTTACGACTTCGAACGGCTTCGATGGGTCGGCGATGCGCAGCACAGGAGGGGAAACGAGAAAATTCTTGAGCTCCTGGAAAGCCGCCTCTGCCTCCTCCCCCCACACGAAATTCTTGTCCTTGTGCAGCAGGTCGGTCAGCGGGCCGGTTATCCCCGCCATATTCGGGATAAACCGCCGGACGTAATTCACGAACCCCAGAAAACTCTGAAGCTCCGTGACATTAGTCGGGGCCTTCCACTCCTGGATGGTCTTGATTTTCGCCGGGTCAATTTTAATGCCGTCGCGGGAAATTACGTATCCTAAAAACTCCAACTCCTGCTTAAAAAACTCGCACTTAGAGCCCTTGGTGATGAGGCGGTTCTCCTGCAACCGCTTAAACACTGCGTCCAGGTCGCGGAGATGCTGCTCCCGTGTCTTGCTAAAAATCAGGATATCGTCCAAATAGACGATGACACATCGGTCTAGAAGATCCCGAAAAACCCTGTTCATGGTCAGTTGAAATGTCGAAGGCGCGTTCGTGAGGCCGAAAGGCATCACTGTGAACTCGTAACTCCCATAGCGTGTGCGAAACGCGGTCTTGTGACAATCGTCGGCGAAGACCCGAATCTGGTGGTAACCGCCACGTAAGTCGATTTTCGAGAAGTAGCGAGCGCCGCGAAGTTGGTCAAGAAGGTCGTCGGTGCGTGGGATTGGGTAGCGAGATTTGATGGTCACCCGGTTCAACGCGCGATAATCGATGCACATGCGAAGCCCGCCGTCCTTCTTCGGAGTGAACAGGATCGGTGCCGCGAACGGGGAGGTGCTCGGCCGAATAAACCCGTTCTCCAACAGTGCGTCAATTTGTCGGCGCAGCTCCTCGAGTTCCGGCTGGGTCAACCGCCACTGTGTCCGAACAGTAGGTTGCGCGCCAGGTTCCAGCTGGATTTTATGGTCTTCGGGTCTCTCGGGTGGCAGCCCAGGTGGCAGATCGTCCGGGAAAATGTCGGGGTACTGTCGAATCAGCTCCGCTAAATCCGGAGGTACAGCTGCACACAGCTTCTCGATGTCCTTTCCGTCGGTGTCGACTGCCAACTCTCGCAAACAGACGGCGAACAGCTGTGCACCCCTGTTGAAGTGGCGAGCTATAGTGATGGCTTTGACGCACGGGGCTTGGATGTAGTCAGGTGTCCATGCAGGCAGCTTAATTAGCCCCCCGTGCTTGCTGATGCAGCACGATCCCGTTGTCAAGTCGATGATGAGATTGTGTCGTCGCAGCCAATCGCGTCCCAGGAGCAACACGTCGTAGCCGTCCAGCGTCGTCGCGAGGAACTTCATGCTGAAGCCGAAATCGTCGCCGCATTCGATCCGCACCGTCCGTGTTTCTTCCGTTATCGCCAGAGGCGTCCCATCCACGAGGCGTGCGTCGATTTCGGGCAGACACCTGTCAAGTTGCAATCTGCATCTTTTTGCGCTCGCCAAGTTGAAGAGGCTATGGCTGGCCCCCCCATCGACGAACATTTTCAAATGATTTTTTAACACCTTGCCAGCGACCAGCACAGGGTGATCCACATGATTATCCCCGTTATTCGGCCGAGTGCGATCGATTGCATGAATCGGAACCACGACTCGGTGGGGATGATGGTGTTCGGGCGACGGAGCACAGTCAGTAAAGGGCCCGCTAATTACTGACTCTTCCCATTTCCCTGCTCCTTCCTGTCGTCCCCTGTCAGCGGCATTTTCTCCCGGCAGTCTTTCTTGTAGTGACCCACCTTCCCACACCGAAAACACGGACCCTTAGGGGGTTGGTCGGGTGTATGGACGGCGTTGATCGTGGCCCGATGGGTCTGGCCACGAAAGCTTCTCCCATCCCTGGAAGCTGCTCTCGCGTACTGCATCAGCGCATCCGTTTGTAGACTCCGCCAGTCGTACAGCTTCAAGAAACGATGTCGGGCGGCCCCTGCGAACCTCGTACTGTATCTCGTATTTAAGGCCGCTGATGTATTTATCCAACCGCTCTGCTTCCGACATGTCATCCACTTGGTCGGCGAGGCCCATAAATGACGCCGTGTAGTCTTGGACAGAAGCCATCTGCGACCATGCACGCAGCTTCATGCGAGCTTGCTCCGAGGCGGATACGTGCTCGAAGCGATCTCGTAAGGCTGCGCCCCATTCTTTCCACGTGCGAATCTTGGTCACCCCGAAGATAGGTCCCATCCGCCACTTGATGAGCCACTGTAGAGGTCCCGTCTGCCGCATGTGTCACACCTGTCGGCGTCCCTGTTTCCAAGGTTCGGCGCCACCATTCAAGCGCTGCACCTCGAAGAAGCGAAACCGCGTAATTAATACGCGTGGCATCGTCGTTAACGCCTGCTGCCGTGAAGAAGACCTCGACACCGAACAGCCACCCCTTCACTGTAGTCGTCTTGTCCGTAGGATTAAACGGGGGCGGGTTGGCGGGCTTGATCTTAATTGTCGTTACTGCAACTGGCGCGGCTGCCGCTCGCTGCCTGTCCTCCTCTTCGAAGTAACGTGTGAGCGCATCCAGCAGATTGCTCATCGCCTGACTGTTGCCCTCGCCTTCGTCCACAGGCGACGCCTGACTCGAGTAGCGTAGCAACCTTCCTCCCCCCTGCTGGCCCGTCGCGTTTAGGTCCTGCCCCCCGTTCCTCCCTGCGCCCCCCGAACCTACGCCTTTAGGTCCTGCCCCTGACGACGCCGCTAGAGCTCGCTTCGCTAGCCAGCGCGCTGACCTGACAGCTTGGACGTCGCGTGACGCTGCGGCCTGCATCGCGCTCAGCACCCTCCTCCCTGAGTCTGAGGAGGCTCACTTTGCTCAGGTTCGCACTGCTGCTGAGTACCTGACTGCGATTAAGGCCCGCTACTCCACTCCTGCTGCTGTCTCTCTTGGCCGCCTTTTCCTCCCGTTCCTGTTCCCTGACCTCGCCTCATTTGAGCGCTCTGCTGACTTGATTGCTCACCTCCGCTCGCTCGACTCTAGTTACCGCGCTGCTTGCACTGAGGCACAGCTCGCACTGCTTCCTCCTCCCATGGCGATTACTATCTATTTTATCGCCACTAGCCTCCCCGACCGCCTTGCCTCCGTTCGTGACGCGCTTCTCCTGAAGCACCCTAGTGAGCTCACTGTTGACGTCCTTGAGTCTGCACTCAAGGACGTCGAGAGCAACCTCCGCTCCGTCGCCGCTGCCTCTGGTGCTGTGCCCCCCCCGCTCTTCCACGGGTGCACAGTTCCGCAGTTGCCCACCTTTACTGCCTCTCTCGCCACTGCCGCTACTGACGCGACCGCAGCTGCTGTTACGACTTCGTCGCGGTCCCGCGGTAGGGGTGGCAAGAGGGGCGGTGCTGGCGGCGGCGTTGGTGGAGGCGGAGGTAGTGGGGGTGGCGTTGCGACTGGCGGTGGTGGGAGTGCAGGGCCTGGAGAGACGTCTTGTGTAGCGACCGGTGACTCCACTGCGACTGCTGGTGGTGGCGACGCCCGCGTTCGTCAGTCGCCCCTTGTACTGCCAGCCCCGGTGGGTGGAGCAGCGGCGTGGTACCGGGCCCAGCGTCAGCAGCAGCAGCAGCAGCCCCTCTCCTCCCAGCAGCCTCCGCAGCAGCAGCGGCCGCAGCTGGCTTCGGGGTCGGGGCCGCGTCAGCCGCAGCGTGGTGTTGTTTATGTCAAACATTGTATATGTTATATTTGTGTAGGCTGTAGTGGGTTAGCCTATAGGGGGGTCACAACATTAGGGTTTCATATTTGTACTCACAGTCCTTTCTAGTTCATCATTCCAGTCTGTTGTTCCGACATGGTTTCAGAGCAGGTCCTTCGCTAGGACCGTTTTTTTTTTAAGGGCCCACCGCTACCTAACTCCCTACCTACCTACCTACCTAGGGCGCCTCGACTTTTTTTTTCGGCCCCTAAGCACTAGCAACCCGCGACCCGCCCCTTAAGGCCCCGTCGCGCCGCCCCTTAAGCCCCGTCGGCCCCGCGTTCGCCCCTTACGGCCCCGCCGCGCCGCCCCTTAAGGCCCCGCGCTCGCCCCTTACGGCCCCGCGCACCGCCCCTTACGGCCCCGCGCACCGCCCCTTACGGCCCCGCGCACCGCCTGCGCACCGCCCGCGCACTGCCCGCGCACTGCCCTAAACCCACTTCGCGGCCCCGCGGCCCCGTCGCCTACTCACGCACGCCCCGCAGCCGCCCGTCGCCTGCTCGCGCACGCCCCGCAGCCGCCCGTCGCCTGCTCGCGCACGCCTTGCTGCCCGCAGCCGCTCGTACGCCGCTGCTTCCGCTGCTGCTTGCGCACCGCTGCCTCCCGAGCGCCGCCGCTGCTCGTGCGCCGCCGCTGCCCCTACGCTCCCGCTGCCAGTGCGCCGCCGCTGCCCGTGCGCCGCTGCCGCCTGTGCGCTTCTGCAGCCGCCGCCCGCGAGGCACTCACTCTCACAGTTTTTATTTTCTACCTACCGCGCACACTGCTGCCACTGCAGCTGCCACCAGTGCGCCGTTGCAGCTCCTGCTGCCACGCTACCTACTACTGCCGCTCGTGTGCCACTACGGACAGTCGACCCCGCCCGCGCCTTACCTAGCGGCCCCGCCGGCCCCGTTGACCCTCCGCACACCTTTCCAGCGGCCTGATTCCTACTACTACTGTTACTACTGCTACTGCTACTGTCACTATGGCTAGTCCTCCCGTTCTAGCTTTCGATGCC
Organism: Closterium sp. Yama58-4; assembly: GCA_947470075.1. Lineage (NCBI taxonomy): Eukaryota > Viridiplantae > Streptophyta > Zygnematophyceae > Desmidiales > Closteriaceae > Closterium > Closterium sp. Yama58-4. Next base: position 63,236 of record CANIUD010000104.1, read on the forward strand.
GAGGGCCGTCCAGTGAAGTTCGAAACCTGGCTAGATGACCTGCACCTGTTCCTACAGCTCACTGCCAAGGAAGATATCTCACTGTACGACCACGCCCTAGGCCATGCCACTGCCCCTGACTCGTCTGCTGACAGCACTCTGCGTTCCCAGTGGCAGACCCGTGATGCGCACGCTCGCTTTGCTATTCGCAACTCCCTGCCGCTAGACGAGCGCGAGCACTTCGGCCAGTGCAAGACTGCTAAGGACCTCTACACAGCTGTAGTTGCCCGCTACTCCTCACCCGCTTCTGCCACGCTAGGCCGCCTCACTCTCCCCTACCTGTTCCCCGACCTAGCCTCCTTTCACACTGTCGCAGACCTCATCACCCACCTTAAGACTAGTGAGGCCCGCTTTCGCGCTGCTATGCCTGCCGAGTTTCTCACTAGCAACCCCCCCCCGCTCTGGATCACTCTCTACCACATCGTCACTCGCCTCCCTGACTCTCTACGCGCAGTCAGGGACCACTTCCTCTCTCGCTCCCCCACTGAGCTCACTGTTGCCCTCCTCGAGAAGGAACTGCTTGCAGCTGAGGCGAGTATCGTCGCTGTAGGCACCTCTCGTGGCGACCCCCGCACCCCGTTCTTTGAGGGGTGTTCCCCTTCCCCCCTCCTCCCCTCTGTCGCCTCTGCTGCTGCTGTCGACCTCCTTGGTGCTGAGAAGGTCGGGACCGCGTCTGCTTCGAGCGGGCGCCGCAGGAACAAGGGAGGCAGGGGTGGGGGTGGCGGCGGAGGAGGTGGGGGTGGAGGCGGTGGGAGTGGAGGCGCGGCTGAGGAGGCCAGTGGCGGCAGTGGGGGAGGAGACAGCAGCGGCGGGAGTGGTGGCAGGGGCGGAGGCGGCAGCGGGGGCGGAGGTGGTCGTGGTGGCGGCAGGGGTGGAGGTGGCCGGGGCGGAGGCGGTGGGGGTGGTGGTCGTGGAGGCACTGGCGGAGGGCAGAGTCAGCAGCCCGCCCCGACGCTTCAGGCCGCCCGTGAGTGGTATGCGCAGCGTGGCTTTACCTGCACGTACGTCATTCGCACTGGTGACCGCAGCGGCCAGCAGTGTGGGAGGCCGCACCCCACGCAGCGCTGCTTCGCGCGCCTTAACGACGCGTGGCGCACCCAGTTTCCTGCTGCCACTGAGCTGCCGCGCTGGGCTGACCTGGAAAAGAGGGGTGTTGATATTTGGGCTCTAGACTTTGATGCTATTCTCACTGCCATGTATGCGATGTCTATTAGTGGAGAGGGTGCTCAGTACTTGCGTGTTCCGCCCGACCCGGGCATTCAGGCCAGTCCGGCCGCCGCTCTAGGTGCTCGTGCGTCCGCTCCCACAGGTCCTGGTGAGGCTGCTGCCCTAGGTGCTAGTGCGTCTGTGCCCCCTGGTACTGAGTCGACTGCAGCACTGCACACCTTCATACTGGACTCAGGTGCTTCTCGCTCTTTCTTTCGTGACCGTACTGTCCTTGAGCCACTCGCTCGGCCAGTTGCTGTCTCCCTTGCTGACCCCTCTGGGGGTCCGGTCATTGCGACCTCCTCCACTGTCCTTCCTTGTCCTGCGGTCCCGTCCGGCACGCTGTCAGGTCTCTACCTCCCCTCGTTCTCTACGAACTTGGTGGCAGGTTGTGCGCTCCAGGACTCGGGTGTTCACCAGTTCACCCCTGCCTACGAACGCGTGACACACTGCACGTGTGCTCGGACGGGTCGCCACCTGGCTACTTTCACTCGAGAGCCGGGGTCGGACCTGTACACACTGACCACTGAGTCCCCTCAGGTAGCTGCGTCTGCGTCTACGTCTGCGTCTGCGTCAGGTCAGCTGTCCGCCCCCTGCTCGTGTCGCTCTCTGGCGCATGAGACTGTCCTTTGGCACCACCGCCTTGGTCACCCGTCTGTGCAGCGCCTTCGGGCCATGCACAAATGGGACCTTGTTGCTGGTCTTCCCAGGGTGCTCCCTCCCCTTCCCGACTCGCCTGCTCCTCCCTGTCTTCCCTGTGTCGAGGGGCGGCAGCGCGCCGCTCCTCACTCCTCCTCCTTTCCCCCGACGACTGCTCCTTTGCAGACGCTCCACATGGACGTGTGGGGCCCAGCCCGCGTCCGTGGTCAGGGTCAGGAGAGGTACTTCCTGATTGTTGTTGACGACTTCTCGCGCTACACCATGGTCTTCCCCTTGCGCACCAAGGGTGACGTCCCTGATGTCTTGATCCCTTGGATCCGCAGATCTCGTCTCCAGCTCAGTGAGCGTTTCCGCTCCGACTTCCCTGTCCTGCGTCTGCACTCTGACAGAGGTGGAGAGTTTTCCTCTGGCCTCTTGGAGGCCTTCTGTCAGCAGGAGGGCATTGAGCAGTCGTTCACGCTTCCGGCCTCTCCACAGCAGAATGGGGTTGTTGAGCGCCGCATTGGCTTGGTCATGGAGGTCGCTCGTGTCGAGAGAATTAGGCAAAAGAGGACTGAACTAGCAAGAATGGGGATACAAATAGCAAACCCTAGAAGGGTTGTACTCGCTACAGAGCACCCCACTACAGGCTAGAGCATAATATTCTGACACACCCCCATAGCCAAAGTGGGGTGTAATCAGCAGAGGAAACAAAGCAGTACAAGCTCAGGGTGGATCACGATGTCACCACACATTCTGAGCACAAGCAAGAAGCAATAGTTTAAGGTTCACAATTATGAGCAAAGCTAGAGGCAGTCACAGGGGGCAAGTGAGGAGGAGGAGGGCTGGCGAGAGGAGAGTAGATAGGAGGCGACGACTGAAGCTGCAGACACACGGGCAACAGACGGCTCTGGTGCGACAACGTGGCTACCGGGAATGAGTGCCCCGGAGTACAGGAGTAACAGGCTCCGCGGCTAATATGCACGGCAGGAGCAACGGACCCACAGGCGACGGCGCAACCGGCTCTCTGAGCTACCGGTGGCTAATCGACCCCCGGAATACAGGCGCTGCGGACGACACGACGGCGACCTCCGCTCAACCTCCTCCAACTGTCCCACACCCCTCGACACACACCCCCTGCTGAACCCCTAGCTCCACTCCCACGGCACCCCCCTTTAAACCCTAACCCTCGGCTCCCACACATCCACCCCCCTCAGCGGCAGCTGCAGCAGTGGGAGACGGAGGAGGAGGAGGAGCAGGGGACGGCGCACACACACGGCACCCCCATAGCTGCCACCCCCACACTCCTCACCCCCAAACCCTAAAAACGGGCGGAACGGGGGAAGGAGCGCGGGGGACGGCGAGGGGGACGGCGCGCGGCCCCCAGGACGCCACCACGGGGCAGCGAGGGGCCGCGCGCGGCTCCCCAGGGCGGCGCGACGGGAAATCGGGGGGGGGGGGGGGGGGGGGGGGGGGGGGGGGGGGGGGGGGGGGGGGGGGGGGGGGGGGGGGGGGGGGGGGGGGGGGGGGGGGGGGGGGGGGGGGGGGGGGGGGGGGGGGGGCGGGCGACGGGATCGGGGGGACGCGGGCATCCCCCACGGGAGGAAACCGCCGCGCGCCGCGGGCGGCAGGAAGGAGGCGTCGCGCGACCAGTAGAACAGCAGCGGAAGCATTTGGTGGTGGGCCCACCCACAGGATCGACCCAACAGGATCGTCCTGCTCTGATACCATGTCGAGAGAATTAGGCAAAAGAGGACTGAACTAGCAAGAATGGGGATACAAATAGCAAACCCTAGAAGGGTTGTACTCGCTACAGAGCACCCCACTACAGGCTAGAGCATAATATTCTGACAGCTCGTACCTCCTTGGTTCATGCGGCTGCCCCCCACTTTCTGTGGCCGTTTGCAGTCCGATACGCTGCGCATCAGCTCAACCTCTGGCCCCGTGTCTCCTTGCCCGAGACTTCTCCGACACTGCGTTGGACGGGAGAGGCCGGCGATGCGTCGCGTTTTCGGGTCTGGGGATCCCGAGCTTTTGTCCGCGACACGTCCGCGGACAAGCTCTCCCGTCGCGCTGTCCCCTGCGTCTTCCTTGGCTTTGTCCCGGACGCCCCTGGTTGGCAGTTCTACCACCCCACCTCGCGGCGTGTCCTGGCCTCTCAGGACGTCACTTTTGACGAGTCCATCCCCTACTACCGCCTCTTCCCCTACCGCACTGCCCCGCTCCCCCCCCGCCTCTCTTCCTCGCTCCAGGTGCAGAGGTACCAGACCCCCTCCCCCCTCAGGGTGCCGCTCCCTCAGGTGTGTCCCAGGTAGACCCGGGTGAGCCTGTCGAGGTAGCTGTTGACTCTCGTCCTGCGTCTAGGGGTGCTGAGCCTGGGGGTGCTGAGTCTGGGGGTGCTGAGCCTGGGGGTGTTGAGCCTGGAGGTGCGGAGCCTGGGGGTGTTGAGCTTGGAGGTGCGGAGCCTGGGGGTGTTGAGCCTGGAGGTGCGGACCCTGGAGGTGTGGAGCCTGGGGGTGCTGAGTCTGGGGGTACTGAGACTGAGCGTGCTACACCTGGAGGAGCCCTCTCCTCCCAGCAGCTGCAGGAGAGGTACCTCGAGTACTGCCGCCTCCGGAGAGGTGCTGCTGGAGCTCGTCCCGGTACTTCCCCTCCTACCCAGGAGCTCCCCCCCATTCAGCAGATCCGAGAGTGGTACACGCGACGCTGCAGTCTTCGGAGTGGTGCTCCGGGTGCTGCGGACCCTGGGGGTAGCACTGCTGCTGGTGCTGAGGACCCGAGCGGTGGCGCTGCTGCTGGTGCTGAGGACTCGAGTGGTGGAGCTGCTGCTGGTGCTGAGGACCCGGACGGTGGAGCTGCTACTGGTGCTGAGGACCTGGGCGTTGGAGCTGCTGCTGGAGCTGAGGACCCGGGCGGTGGAGCTGCTGCTGGTGCTGAGGTCCCGGCCGGTGGAGCTGCTGCTGGTGCTGAGGACCCGGACGTTGGAGCTGCTGCTGGTACTGAGGACCCTGCCACTGGTGTCTCTGCTGGTTCTGGAGGCGCTGAGCGGCCGCGACCATACTTCGTACCGCTCCTTCAGCAGGTTCTTGGGCAGACTCCTCCTCCTTGTCCTCCTCCCTCCTTAGAGTGTCCTCCGCCAGTCCAGCCGCAGTCACAGTTACCGCCCGCCTCGCCTCTCCCTGCTCCCTCTCCTTACGCTGGTCCCACAGGAGGTCTTACAGAGCGTCGTGAGCCTGAGTCTCGTCCTGCGTCGCCTGTTCGTACTGCTCGCACTGGTCGTCGTGTCCCACGTGAGCGTCCTCCTCCTGTCCCTGGCACTCACTACATGACTCTGCGTCCCTCCACTACTCCTCAGCGTGTCCCGCTACCGTCTCCTCCTGCTTCCTCTCTGCCTACTCTTCCTGACCCGGAGTCTGACTCCCGTCGTGCTGCCAGTCCCACTGTCACCCATCTCCTCGCTACTGTTGTCACTGACCCTACCTTTGAGTCCTCTGCTGCGTCTGCTCTAGTCGCTGAGTTGATAGACTTTGCTGCCCGCTGTCGTCTAGACTACGCCACTAGCCTTGTTGCTGAGTCTGAGTCTGCGTCTGTCTGTCCTCCGTCCGTCGGGGGTGAGTGTGCTCTTGGCACGGACGTCCTTGAGGACAGACAGGAGGAGTTCCAGTGCTTTGCTGCTGCTTTGCCCCACCTCGTGTCCATGCTAGTTGCCCCTGAGGGAGACCCGGATGCACCAGACATCCCGACCCCGCGCACTTACGCTGAGGCGATGGCGGGTCCCTACTCCTCTCAGTGGCAGACAGCCATGGACGCAGAGATGGCTTCCTGGAAGTCCACACGCACCTACGTCGACGAGGTTCCCCCACCTGGGGCGAACATCGTCAGTGGCATGTGGATTTTCATGGTGAAGCGGCCACCGGGTTCTCCTCCTGTCTTCAAGGCGCGCTACGTGGCTCGAGGCTTCAGACAGCGAGAGGGAGTTGACTTCTTTCAGACCTTCTCCCCCACCCCGAAGATGACCACTCTTCGGGTGCTGCTGCACATAGCCGCTCAGCGCGACTACGAGCTTCACTCACTTGACTTCAGCACTGCTTTCTTGCAGGGCAGCCTGCATGAGGAGATCTGGCTGCGTCGCCCTCCTGGCTTCACTGGGTCGGTTCCTCCTGGTACCTAGTGGAGGCTTCAGCGGCCGGTCTACGGTCTCCGCCAGGCACCGCGTGAGTGGCACGACACACTGAGGACGACACTTGCGGCTCTTGGGTTCGCTCCCTCTACTGCTGACCCGTCACTGTTTCTACGCACAGACACCTCACTGCCGCCGTTCTACATCCTCGTGTACGTCGACGACTTGGTCTTTGCCACTGCTGACACCGCGGCACTCGCCCATGTGAAGTCGGAGCTGCAGAGGAGACACACGTGCACAGACCTGGGTGAACTGACAAGCTATCGTGGCTTGCGGATCACCCGGGACAGAGCACGGCGCACCATCACCTTGACTCAGTCACACATGGTGCAGCAGATCCTCCAGCGCTTCCGCTTCACGTACTCCTCGCCTCAGTCCACTCCTCTGCCTACCGGTCACTCGCTCTCAGCTCTGCCTTCGGATGAGTCCGTAGAGCCGAGTGGCCCGTATCCAGAGCTTGTGGGCTGCCTCATGTACCTGATGACCTGCACTCGACCTGACCTTGCATACCCTCTTAGCATCCTTGCACGCTATGTCGCTCCTGGCCGTCACAGGAAGGAGCACATGGATGCCGCTAAGAGGGTGTTGCGCTACTTGTGCAGTACGTCGGGCATGGGGCTAGTGCTTGGAGGGCGAGACCGAGTTGTACTTACTGGACACTCAGACGCTTCTTGGGCGGACGACCAGGCTACTCAGCGGTCGTCTCAGGGTTACACCTTCAGCCTTGGCTCTGGCTCAGTTTCTTGGCGTTCTACACGCTCTTCTTCTGTTCTCAGCTCCAGTTGTGAGGCTGAGATCTACGCCACAGCCATGGCTGCCCAGGAGCTACGCTGGCTGACCTACCTGCTGACCGACTTGGGTGAGCGGCCTCGTTCTCCTCTAGTGCTGTACGTCGACAACCAGGCTGCCATTGCCTTGTGTGAGGAGCACAGACTGGAGCACAGAACGAAGCACATCGCCCTGCGGTACTTCCTTGCTCGAGAGCTGCAGCAGCGCGGTCAGCTTTGTCTGCGTTACGTGGCCACTGAGGCCAACCTTGCTGATGTGTTCACCAAGGCGCTTCCGCCTTGTGACCATCAGCGCTTCTGTACTCTGCTAGGCCTTGTGCCTACTGGACCTCACTTACTTACCTCTTGACCTTGCTTGTACTGTGATCACTATATATATATCTACCTGCATGTTTACTCTTGCTAGGTTGTGATCACTGTATCTCTTGCTCTGTTATAAACCTGCATGTGAACTGGTCTTGTGACCACTAGCTTGTGCTCAGAATTTGTGTGGAATCCTTGAGATCCACCCTGAGCTTGTTGTTGCCTTGCTTTGCCTTGACTGGTCTTGTGACCCCTAGGTCTCCCCCACTTTGCCTATGAGGGTGTGTCAAACATTGTATATGTTATATTTGTGTAGGCTGTAGTGGGTTAGCCTATAGGGGGGTCACAACATTAGGGTTTCATATTTGTACTCACAGTCCTTTCTAGTTCATCATTCCAGTCTGTTGTTCCGACAGTTTACCCTCCCTGCGCCTATCAGGTTCTGACAGGTGCTCGCCGGGGCCACCCTTGTGGCCGCCTTCACCCCCCTGGTCAGTGTTTTGCTCAGCTCACTGACACGGTTCGTTTGGTTTACGGGGTTGGCGGTCCTGCCCCTGACTGGTTTCCCCTTGTTCAGCGTTACGGTTCCGCTCTGTGGGACATGTCTGCCGAGCAGTTAGCTGATCTGATTGGAACTCCTCATGCTATGTATGCTGTTGTTGACTCTAGTGTTTCTGACTCTGTTTACTCTGGTGTTGTTAGCTTAGGTGCTAGCCTTGCTCAGTTGCCTGTTGCTAGTGTAGGTTCTTGTGTAGACACTAGTCCAGCGGCTACCTCGGAGGACGCTTCACTGTCTTTCACGCTGGACTCTGGAGCCTCGCACTGCTTCTTTCGTGACAGCACGACACTTACGCCACTTCCTGCGCCTGTCTCTGTGGCACTGGCTGATCCCACCTCGGGACCAGTCACTGCGCGTCACACTACCACTTTGCCGTGTCCTGCTGCTCCCTCCGGGTCTCTCACTGGGTTTCATGTCCCCTCGTTCTCCCGGAACTTGGTGGGCGTGCGACCCCTCGTGAGTCAGCACGTGGGTGTGTGGTTTGAGCCTTCTGGAGAGACTGCGGTGTGTGTTGACGGGGACTCTTACCAGCCTCTGGCCACCTTTGCTGCTGAGCCGGGTTCCGGTCTCTACACTCTTCACACTGGCCCGCGTGCACGGCAGCGGACGCAGCAGCAGCAGCAGCAGCAGCAGTCGCAGCAGCAGCCGCAGCAGCAGCAGCAGCCGCAGCGGCCGCCGTCGCAGCAGCCCCTACTCCCAGTTCCTGTCCCTCCCCCTAGTCTCCTCCCTGCGTCTCACCAGGTGGTTCCGTCCCCTCAGGTTGTCGCGTCCAGTCCAGTCGCTGCGTCTTGCTCCTGCCGGTCGCTTGCCCACCCCACCGTTCTGTGGCACCACCGGATGGGACACCCTTCTCTTCCACGTCTGCGTGCTATGTCTAGTCAGCGTCTGGTCTTAGGTCTCCCGCGTGTCTTGCCGTCGCTGCCGCCGTCCCTTGCACCACCGTGCGGTCCTTGCGTCGAGGGTCGGCTGCGCGCCACCCCTCACTCCTCCTCCCTTCGTCCGGCCACCGAGCCGTTTGAGACGCTTCACCTGGACGTCTGGGGCCCCGCCTCTCGCCTTGGCCCTGAGCGTGAGCGTTTCTTTCTGGTGGTTGTTGACGACTACTCCCGCTACACCACAGTGTTCCCCCTGGCGAAGAAGTCTGAGGTGACTTCTACGCTGATCAGGTGGTTGCTCACCACCGAGGACACTCGTGGCCGTCGTGTCAGCTGTCTTCACTCCGACCGCGGGGGTGAGTTTCGCTCCGGCGTTCTCGCTGGATTCTGTCGCGAGCAGGGCATTCGTCAGTCCTGGACGCTTCCAGAGTCCCCACAGCAGAATGGGGTTGCTGAGCGCCGCATAGGCTTGGTCATGGAGATTGCCCGCACCTCCCTGACTCACGCCCGTGCCCCCCATTTTCTGTGGCCTTACGCGGTTCGGTACGCCGCGCACCAGCTGAACCTCTGGCCACGCGTCTCTCGGCCAGAGGCTTCGCCGACCAGTCTTTGGACCGGGTCCCCTGGTGTTGCGTCGAGGTTTCGTGTCTGGGGTTGCTTGGCTCTTGTCCGCGACACCTCTGCGGACAAGCTCTCGCCTCGCGCCGTTCCTTGTGTCTTCCTTGGTTTTCCTGAGGCCTCCTCTGACTTCACCTTTTACCACCCTCCCTCTCACCGGTTCTTTGACTCCCGTGACGTCCGTTTCGAGGAGTCCACCCCGTACTACGTCAGGTACCCCAGTCGAGGTCTCCCGGTTCCTCCTCCCCCCCTCTTCCTGACTGCCGCTCCCCCTCCTGCTCCCCTGGTGCAGCCTCCCCCCCCTGGTCCAGCCCCGTCAGGTGTGTCCCAGGCTACCCCTCCTCCTTCGGTAGCCCCTCCGGTACAGCCTCCCTCCCCACAGTCCTCCTCGCAGCGTGCCGCAGGTGCTAGCTCTCGAGAGGTTGGTGCCGAGCCTGTTCCTGTACCGGTTTCTGGTTCTGGGGGTGCTGGAGTTGGAGCTGAGCCGGTGGGTGCAGAGGACTCTTGTCTTCCGGGAGCTGGTGCTGGTCGCGCGGACACTGGGGGTGCTCCGTCTGGGGGTGAGGGTGCGCCTCTTTCGGGTTCTGGTGAGCCTGGGTCTGGAGCTGGTGTTAGTGCTGCCTCTGGGGGTGGTGCGCCTGGTCCTTCGGGGGTGGACTCTGGAGCTGCCGCTGCTCCGGACACTACTCCGCCCCCCCACCCCTACCCGACTAGGCACCAGGCTCGTGTTCGCCGTGCCCGTGAGGAGCAGCTGGCGTTGGAGAGAGAGGAGAGGGAGTTACAGCAGCTGGAGGAGCAGCAGCAGCAGCAGCTGGAGCCGCAGGAGCAGCAGCAGCAGCAGCAGCTGGACCCGCAGGAGCAGCAGTCCCAGCAGCAGCCGCAGCCGCAGCAGCAGCAGCAGCAGCAGCAGCCACTTCCTCCTCCTGTCTCGGGTCTTCGGACCCTTGGTCTCCCCTCTCCTTCTCCTCCCTCCTCCGCCTCTCCTCCTGTCTACGGTCCCACGTTTCCTCCTCCTGACTCCTCCCCCGCTGTTTTCCCCAGTTCTCTGCCTTTGTCCTCTCCTCCTCCGTCTCGTACTTGGGCTACTCGTCGCTCTCCTCGTGCTCGTCCCTCGTCCCCTGTTCCTTTCACAGACCTTCGTACTGTCTTGTTACGTTCTAGTCCGTCTCGTTCGGCTCCTCCTGTGCTTCCTTCTCCTCCTGAGTCGGCCCTCACAGCTTCTCTCTCTACCCCTATCACTGACTACTACCGCACGTACCGTCCTGTTCTCTCTCGTGTTCTCGCCTCTCTTGTTACCCACCCTCGTGCCTCTTTGTCCTCCGTCTCCGCTCTTACTGCCACGGTCACTGAGTTTGCCTCTACTCGCCGCCTTGACTACGCCACCACTCTTGTGGCTGCTCCTCCTACCAGTCCTCTGGCCGTCGGGGGTGTGTCTGCCCTTGGCTGTGACGTCCTAGAGGACAGGCAGTTTGAGCTAGAGTTCCTGGCGGCCGCTTCCCCTCATCTCTGTGCCATGCTCCTCACCCCTGAGGGTGACCCCGACGCCCTTGACATTCCGACTCCTCGCACTTACGCTGAGGCAGTGTCAGGGCCTTGGGCCTCTCAGTGGAGAGCTGCCATGGACGCAGAGATGGCCTCCTACAGATCCACAGGCACCTACGTCGATGAGGTTCCTCCCCCTGGGACGAACGTAGTCGATGGCATGTGGATCTACAGGGTGAAGCGGCCACCAGGATCTCCTCCAGTCTTCAAGGCGCGCTACGTTGCTAGAGGTTTCAGTCAGCGCGAGGGAGTTGACTTCTTTCAGACCTTCGCGCCGACCCCGAAGATGACCACTCTTCGGGTGTTACTGCACGTAGCAGCACAGAGAGACTACGAGTTACACTCTCTCGACTTCTCCACTGCTTTTCTTCAGGGCAGCCTACACGAGGAGGTCTGGTTGCGTCGTCCCTCTGCCTTCACTGGCACTTTCCCTCCTGGGACCCAGTGGAGGCTGAGGCGACCTGTCTACGGTCTTCGCCAGGCCCCTCGTGAGTGGCACGACACTCTCCGCTCTACCCTCTCTGACCTTGGGTTCCAGCCGTCTTCTGCCGACCCGTCGCTGTTTGTTCGCCGTGGCTCCACACCGTTCTTCATTCTGGTCTACGTCGACGACCTAGTTTTCGCCACTGCTGACAGGGTTGCTTTGGCAGACGTGAAGTCCGAACTGCAGAAGAGACACACGTGCACTGACCTTGGTGAGCTGCGCCATTACCTTGGGCTGCAGATCACCAGGGACAGAGCTGCTCGCACCATTACACTCTCACAGTCACACATGGTGCAGCAGGTCCTTCAGCGGTTCGAGCTTCAGCACTCCACAGTACAGCGCACACCTCTTGCTGTTGACCACAGACTCACTGGCCCCTTTCCTGACGAGCCGTTTGAGCCTAGTGGTCCCTACGCAGAGCTTGTGGGTTGCCTCATGTACCTGATGACTTGTACTCGCCCGGACCTCGCTTTCCCTCTCAGCATCCTTGCGCGCTTTGTTGCGCCAGGGAGACACCGTCTTGTTCACTGGACAGCAGCTGTGAGGGTGGCGAAGTACCTAGCGACGACATCAGGCGTGGGGCTAGTTCTTGGAGGGCAGCAGGCTGTTGTACTTACTGGTCACTGTGACTCTTCTTACGCTGACGACGCTGAGACTCACAGGTCTACTCAGGGGTACTGTTTCAGTCTGGGTTCTGGAGCTGTTTCCTGGCGGTCCACGCGCTCCTCTTCGGTCTCGACCTCTACAGCTGAGGCTGAGATCTACGCTGGTGCCATGGCGGCACAGGAGTTGCGTTGGTTGACGTTCTTGCTCGCCGACCTGGGTGAGCGGCCGAGCTCTGCACCGACCTTGTTCACTGACAACAAGGCATCGATTCTCCTTTGTCGAGAGCCACGACTGGAGAGCAGAGTGAAGCACATTAACGTCAGGTACTTCCTTCTGCGAGAGTTGCAGAGACGTGGGCAGGCTCGCTTCGAGTTTGTGGAGTCTGAGGCCAACACTGCAGACATCTTCACCAAGGCGCTTCCGCCTTGTGACCACCACAGGTGTTGTGTGCAGTTAGGCCTTGTTGACACTGGTTTTCGGCTTACTTAGTCTTGAGTTCACTGTTTGTTTTGCTTGTACCCTTTCTATATAACTCTGTTATTTCTTTGACTGGCCTTGTGGCCATTGTTGCTTGTGCTCAGAGTGTGTGGTGACGTTGTGATCCACCCTGAGCTTTGTTTCTTTGTGACTGGTCTTATGACCGTACTCTTTTGGTTTTGCTAGACACCCCTCACTTAGGCTATGGGGGTGTGTCAAATGTTGGTAGCCTGTAGTGAGGTTTGTCTTAGGGGGTACGTATGTTAGGGTTTGCTACTTGTACCCCAACCACCATCAATGAACCAACACTTCCGATTCTGACACACCTCGCGTCTGGCGTAGCTCGGCGTTTTCCTCTCACAGCGTTGTCACTTCCGCCATTAGTGTCTTCATGCTCTCCTACATTTCTGCCACTTGCGCCATCATCCGGTTAACAGCCTCCTGATCCATGTGCCTAGCACTACGTCTGGTGGGCAGTCGGTTACCTGTGGCCTCCCGGTAAGTGAAAACACGAACTATCGGAGTCGGGCAGGATTGAATTAACAATCCCTGCAGCCAACCGTCGTGTAGTCACTAAACCAACCACACCCGTGCCACCAAACTACCCTCGAAAAGCGGGGTGAACTAGGAAAGTAGCTCTGATACCAGGTGTTATGAGTTGTAAAAGGAGTGCGCAGGTAAACGAATAACGAGGCTGTGACTGAATGAACTGAGAATACAATGAATGCACAGACTAATGTAGGGCTAGCCTAGCTAGGAGGAAACCTCGGGCGAGCGAGGTTGGGTGCAGGTTTGGCGATGGAAATGCCGAAGGCGACGCGAGGAGCCTCGGCAGCGTTGAAATCGGCCGAACGTGCGAACTCCGAAAATCGGGTTGTACGCGCAGTAGTCAACCCCGATAAGGAATTCGAGAAAATTCCTTACAGGCAGTGCCTTTCTGGTACACCAACCAACACAGTTCGCTAGAATGTGTATTATGATAGAGTATGTTATCAGTATGTTATCTACAATGGGTCGTTTGACGAATTATTTCCTTTACAAGCAAAACAGTTCAACACTATACAGATCAGTTGAGTGAGACGCGAGGTGGCGGGGAGGGGACGGCGCTTTGAATTGCGAGCACGGCGCCCGCCCGAGGGTCATTCATTGGGGCACGTGAGCCTTAGTTACCACGTGCGTATTTAGCTACGCCTACAGTATGAGGCGAATTCTGTCTTCATTGGGGCAAACCTCTCGTTCAAGTCGTGAAACCAGCTCTCTCGGACTCCCACCCGCCTGTGAGTGCAACGAACGATCATTCGCGAAACGCAATTGGACCTCGCGACGCGCTTGTTCACATCGCATCAGGTCAGGGTGATGTCGGTGCGTGGCCCGTGCAGCATTGGTGCCCCTCCACACTGGTGCCCCCACCACAACACCCCGCACCTTCCACCAACCTTCCACACAGCTCGCTGACATCGTCGTTCGTGCGTACGAACTCTCACGAGCGGCCACTCGTGTGTAACGCACTGTTACTCGTGCCCCCCCTCGCCAAAGATTTCGCCACTTCCTTCTCTTCTTCCTCCTGCTGCTCTTTCTGCGTTCGTCTTGCTCCTCCACTAATTATGACATTTTCTTGTTCCTCAGGCCACATGAGGCCTTTCTTTGGTCCCAAGTGATGTACTGTATCCCGGGCTTTACGGGACTGTACATCAACAGGTGGCCTCGCCAACGGACGAGCGCGTCTCACCCTTCCGTCTTGGGGTGCGGTGTGGGATGCGGCACCATGGCTCTCTGTCCTTTCCATCCTACCGTTGAGCGTGCACCGTATCTCGAGGCTTCATTCTGCCCAAATAGCTTCCCATGTCGTTGGCTCGTTCGATTGCCTTTCTTTGCAGTCACGGGAAAAGCGAAACTTGGATATTGCCAGCAACATAAATATCTGCGTCCAGATTAACTCGCGTGATGTCAGCATCATCATGAGCGCATTCCGCCCGCCTCACGCCGCGCCTCTGGCATCTCAGATCACGCCAGACCCCTCCTTGTACGGATTCCCGTTCCTCAGGCTCCACTGGGGAGACTGAGGGACGGAGGGGTCGTCAACCATGTTGAGCAGACCGTTGACATCCGTCGGAGGGATGTCGGGGCATTGTCGTTCGTCGGATTTCGAAATCGGACGGCTGAGCTGTGAGGGGGAGAGACTGGACCCCCTCATCTGGGTTCGGGCTGGAGGCATCTGTCGGGAATGGAATGCCGCTCCGCGCGGCCCGTAAACTACAATGGCTTACGACAGTGGAGCATCATGCTCATAAAACGTCTTTGATACTTTGGTCATGCGTGGCGCATGTGCGTGCACTATTGAGATACATTCTCAAGATACTCGTCAAGTTTCGCAGAGCTCCAACGATCAACGCGAGATACTTGTACTTCTGCTCGTTCCGTCTGGTCAGTGTCTCCTCCTCAGCAGCCCACAGCGCCTCGCGCCAGCCATAGTGTCTCCATCCATCGTCGGCCAGCTTTCTCCATCCGTCGACGGCCAACAACACCACCACGCCATGATTCGTAAATTCCAACTCACCTGTTCTAGCAGTGCTGCACAGAGCAAGCACAGCTTCAGCGGTACACTGTGACAGTACTGTACTGCACTTTAAGAGCCCACCATTGGCATCGGGTTGAGATTGAAAAGTGTCATGCGCAAATAGCGGCATTCTTATCTTCAAGGAACGACACGACAGATAGACAGCCTCGGGACGATTTTCCCGGACCTCAATCCAACTCAGCGTTGCGAACGCTCAGCATTACTGCAGAATCGCCTTGCTCTCACGCGGTGCTTCCGGTTTCCCCGCAGTGTCTCTTCGCGCGTTCCTCTTCGCGCAGCAGCTTGCGCGCTATTGTAAGCACAGCGCAGTTCGAGTCGACTCAAAACACGACTTCAGTCCCCCCAACTTGCGCGCTACCGTTGCAAGCACAGCGCATCGCAGCGCGGCAGCAGCAGCATCTCGCTGGCGTTCCACTCGAATAAGTCAGATTGATATATTCAGCGGCAGCATAAGCATTCATTACAACCAGTTATCGTAGAGTTATCGTGCCAGTCGGCCCAGCTGTAAGAGTCGCTGCTGAGAATTTCTCTGGAGGGTGGGCGCTTAGTATAGCGCCGCTCGCAACGTTAAAGTTAAGGTCAGAACCACCAAGGCCAACCTGAAGGGCCGAAGCAACATTCTCCTCCAATGATGGTCATTCCCCTTGGTTCGCGCGTCTCGACTCAACCAACCACACCGTTTGTCAGCGAGCTCCTTTTTACCGATTCTGCTTCGTCATCTCACCTCCTTTCTTCGTCACCTCACCTCCTTTCCACCTACGGCGTTTCATCAGAACCAGCAGCGCCGCGCAGTCGTCTCCTCCCATCATCTCAGCCCTCCTCCGCTCACGAGCGAAGCTTCCCGTGCTCGCGGCGAGCCGCATTTCCGCACATGGCGGACGTTTCCCCGCGCCGCGCCGACAGTCGCCCTGCCGCGGCCAATGCGACGGCGACGGCCACGGCGACTCCAACAGCGTCGACGTGGGACTTCCTCACGGTGCACACGCAGCGCGCATTGAAACGGCGACACAGCGAGCATGACGAGCATGACGAGCGCGACGAGCGCGACGAGCGGGACGAGCGGGAGTGGCGGCGCAGCGGCAGTGACGGCGATGATCCGAGTCGCCTCATGTCGCTCATGCTCGCCAACTCCTCCTCCTCCGCCCACCCCGCCGCGCGCCCCAGCCCATCCGCGCACCCCGCCGCGCGCCCCTGCCCCTCCGCCCACCCCACCGCGCGCTCCTGCTCCAACGGCGCCACTCCCGCACCCCCCACCGCCGCCGCCTGCGCCAGCCGCACCCAGCGGCCCTTCCCCAGTCCCGCGGGACCAGGCACTCCCCCGTCAGCCAGTCTGTTGGTGTTACCGCAGACCGCCAAATCTGCCGCATTTGCCAGCCTGGGAAGTCACGGACACGGTTTTCCCTCCATCTCTGCTGCTTCTGCCTCTGCTTCTCACGGCCTCACAGTCAGTGCAAGACACGCCGCGAATCAGTCGACCGTGGCGCCGTTTCCGCCGCCGCCGCCGCCGCCTGCGCATGCGCTCCTCTCTCTCCGCCAGGCGTCCATCCCCTGCGGCGCGCTGCTGCCTCTGCCCGAGCTGCTCCTGCCCGGCCTGCCACGTGGCGGCCCAGGGATTGGCTCCCTGCCAGAAGCTCTTTTCCGCCGCTTGACTGGGTTGACTGGCTTCACTGGCTTAACTGGGTTGACCGGGTTGACTGGCTTGACCGGCTTTACTGGGTTGACCGGGTTGACTCGCGCTACAGGCGGAGCTGGCGGCAGCGGAAGCAGCGGTTTCTCGTGCGCCCTGTGCGGGCGCACATTCCCCACAGTGCACGCGCTAGGGGGTCACAAGACCATGCACCGCAAGACCATGCAGCGGAAAAGCTTGCACCGTGCACACACCAATGCTACCAGCAGCAGGAATGGCGGCAGTGGCAGAAGGAAGGGCAGCAGCGGCGGCAGGGATGGTGGCAGCAGCAACATGAGCAAGAACAAGGGCAGCAGCAGCAGCACCAGTGGTGGTGGCCTTCCCAGTGGCGAAGCGAGACCTGTGCCGATGTCGCCTGCGCGCTGCCATAAGAAGTGCAAGGTCGCTGCTGACGATGATGTTGCGCCTTCCAATGCTACTGCTGCAGACGCTGCTGCTGATGTTGCTGCTGCTGCTGCTGCTGCTGCTGCTGCTGCTGGTGCTGCTGCTGCTGCTGCTGCTGCTGCTGCTGCTGCTGCTGCTGCTGCTGCTGCTGCTGCTGCTGCTGCTGCTGATCAGCCCTCTCATTCCTCGCCACGAGCCCTCGCTTCTCACCAGAAGCCCTCGGCGCGCCGTTCAGCAGAATGCAGCACACCAGCCGAAGACTCTCCTCCCACCCCCCCTGTCACGCCCACCAACGAGGAAGCCGCGCCAGCCCCGTGGCCAAAGGCAGGGCCCTCAATGGGGGCTGTTGGAAAGGGCCTTCAGGCTCAGGAGACTCCTACTGCTGCGGTGCTGCGTGGGGGCCGAGCGGTGGAGAGCGGTGGAGAGATGCCCAGTCCCGCAGGGGAACGAGGGGAAGATGTGGATGAGCAGGCGGTGAGGGAGAGGGGAGGAGCGTGTGAGGGACAGGTGCGGGCGCGGCTGAAGCAAGCCATCAAGGAGCGACTGCTGCAAGCACGCCTGCTACCAACGCGCTTGTCACAGTCACACGAGCTGCAGGCATGTCAGGCGATGCACTCGCGTGGGAGAGGCGGGCAAACCTCATGTTCGGCCGCCGGCATTGCTCCATGCTCGCCCCCCTCGCTCGTTCTTGAGATGACTCAGCATGCACCCGCTTCATGCTCGCCTGCTGGCACTGCAGCATGCTCACCCACAGCGTTGTCCAGCACTAGTGGTGCAGCAGCCGGGCCTGTGTGTGCGGCTGACTTGAACCTGCCGCCCGCTGACGTGGCAGAAGGCATGGAATGCGAGGCAGTGGTGATGGACAACGAGGATACGGATCTTGCACTGGCTGCCAGGGAGATTGAGTGCGAAGGTCGAGGGCTGCCTGATCAGGTTGAGGGTCGAGGGCTGCCAGATGGATGCATGGCCGAGGCTGAGAATTCTTCCCATATTCCTCCGGATCAGGGTCATGCTGAACAGGGAGGCTGGTCTCTTGGTGGTCATTTTTCCGGCATGGCATGCCATGCTGGTCCAGATGCCACTGGTGGTGCCCCTGGGAATATCCGAGCTGCGGTGTTTCTGTTCGCTTGCAACCTGGACGGTGAGAAGGATTCTGGTGCAGATAAGCTTAACGGTGGGGATGGTCGGTTTGGGTGCTTGGACTTAAGCTTGCACCTATAAACAATGGGTCCAGCATCAATTGAGTGGGCACCAGGCCTGGCACGTCTGAGTTGTGGCTCAGAGCTCATGTGCATTGTAGGGTGGATCATTCCTAATCAAGCTTGGGGCTCCCAAATTGGGATGCTAGGTCATAGGAATGGTTTGAGCAGGGACTTGCCTAGCCTACGCCGTCTAAATATTAGATAACATTTTCCTTCTAATTTCGTTTGTCTGAGCATTAGGCGAATGTTGGGTGTGGAGAATATCGCGTCAGCAGGGAAAGGTGGGGGTAGGTGACTGTTCAATGGAGATTATTGCTGACGACCCGACGGTCCAAAACAAACCAGAGACACGAATACAGGTGTGGTAGGTGCGAACACTGCCGCGCCCGTTCGCAGATTCCCCACGAACTGAAGGAGCATGTTGGGCGGGTCTAGTTCATTCGTCGTGGCGTACGATTCCAGACGGTGCACAGCGGTTACCTGGTTTTACCGTGTTCCTGCAAGTACATAATATTCCAGATTGGCATACATCGCAGCCCAGGGCTCAAGGACCTACAGCAGATCAATACACTGGTAAAAACGATACGGATGCAGACATGCAACCCATCAGGTTTTGGGGAAAAAAGAAATTTACGAGCTAAAACCGGCATGTGGCCAACCTCAGCCACACATGCCAGCTTCAGAAGGCACCTGGTCTTGAGGAGCCTCAAAATCACTTGATCTAAATCTGTACCTGTTTGTGTGAGTAACGCATGGCACCTTGTTGTAGAATACACGGGTCACAGTAGTCACCTTAGGGCTCTGAGTCAAGAGCACGTACGGCTCCGGTTTTATAGCATGTAGTGAGCCAATGAGATGACCATGACGCTGGTGTCGTCGTGGCTGCCTCGCTTCCCAGCAGCCTCCACCAGTTTTTGACACGCCAGCAGCAGTGCAGACTTCACCGACTCTTCGGTCCCTTGCGCCTTCCCTCGCGAACCAGCACCTCCCTCTCCGCCCTCCTCTGACTCACTCCCCTCACCCTCCTCACTGCCCTCACTGACATCATTCCCAGAGTCTTCACTAAGGGACGACACATCGGAATCTTCAGTAGAAGTGCACCTTATGATATCCGTGCCATGGTTGTCCTCTTCTTGGGCTGACTCCGTCACCTGTTTTAGAGTTCCGACAGCACAAACGCTGCTGGAACGCTCTCGAGGTGTTTTTAGGACAAATGGGTTCAGCTTGGGGTTTGAATCGGCGTCCGGGGAAGGTGTTGTCAGGCCATCATCCGATGCGGGTTCTTTGCCGTCGGAGTTGAGAGTGAGAGACGAGGATTCGGTGGAGGCGGAGGAGAAAGAGGGAATGGTGGAGAGCGAGGAGGATGCACTTGTTTTGGCGGCAAGAGAGTTGTTGCGCTTGAACACTTTGATCTCGGCTTCCAGGCATGATCGGGCGATGTCGACAGATTCTTGATTGGTCACCTGAAAGTGGAAACCAGGAACAAAGAATAACAATGAAGGAATGCATGAGGATGCGCTTTAGATAATATGCGTGGTCCCTTCTTCTGAAGGCATATATTGACGCCATGACATATCAAGGAAAGTGAGTGTTGGGACCAAACGTATGTATGCAAGGACTTACCACGTCCCAGAGTCCATCTGATGCCATAATCAGAAAATCGCAGTCTCTTGTAACGGGTACATGAACCACCTCCGGTTCCGATGTAATGTACTCCTTATAGTTTGCATCGCCAAGGCCGCGCGTAACAGCCAGCACTCCCTGCACGCGCCATGTGCCCGTGAAATTATCCACGTGACCCCCCAGATTTTCGATTCTGTCCCGCTCGTCTTCTCGAGACGCTTTGTGGTCTGATGTAAGCACACTGGCCGCGCCCTTCCGGCACAGCACGGCGCGGCAGTCGCCTGCATGTGCCACGTGGAGGGAACCAGGGGCTGCCCAGCACGTCACCACAGCCGAGCCGCTTCCCAGATTCTGCGGAGACACATCGTGAAATGACACAAAACGGTTCAGTTTAAGATCAGTATTGATAGAAAGCCAAAAAAAACGCCGTGGATGAAGTGATAGAGAAAGGAAAGCGCGAGGCGCGGAGGAAGAGAGGATGCTTGACGAGGTTACCTGTTGGAGAAACTGTTTATCGGTCTCCTTGAATCCCTCCACCAAAGCCGCCTCCGGGCTCTCTGCGCCCTGTTGCGCCGCCTTGAGAACGTTCCCCGCGATGTTGCCCGCCGCGAAACGCGCCGCCATGGTGCCGCCATGGCCGTCGAACACGCCGAAGAAGGCCTGATGAGGAAAAAAACGATAAGCACGAGAGACGGGTGAGGTTGAGGGGTGGAAGTACACGCATGGCAGCAGGTGGCGAAAGGGGGAGTGAGGGCGATAGTGGGGAAGTGGAAGGGGGGAGAGGAGGAAGTGGGGGGGAGAAGGAGGCGGGGGAAAGGAAGAGGGTTCAGGGGGAGAAAGCTAAGAGAGAACTCTGCCAAAATACGACATGCACGGATCGGCGCGCAGTGCGCACTCACATTTCCGGGAGACGTGCCGAACTGCGGGATGGCTTGGTACGCGTCCTCCATAAACTCGCGCCGCCCTTTTTTGCACATCACGGCGTACGAGTGACCCACCGCAACAAGCTCGCTCGCCTCCTCCGCCTCCTGCGCGCGCGTGCTTCTCGGCGTGTTTCCCGGCGTGTTTCCCGGCGTAGTTGTCGGCGACGCGGTGAAAGAGTCCTTTGCGGGGATGTTGAGCATGGGCGGCCGTTTTCGCTTCAACCGCGGATTTTCGTCGCGCTTGCGTAACGGCGAGGCGACTTTTCGCGAAAAAAGAGGCGAGCTAGGGCCCGCCTCCGACGAGCACAGTCGCAGGCGACTGAACTCGCGCGACGTCGGGAGTCGCAACTTGGGGCTGATGATTTCGGGCTCGTCGCTCGTGCGACTAGCGCTGCTATTGTTGCGCGAAAGACAGGCGCTGCTGCCCTGGCTCGCTCGGTCGCACGATGAGTCGCGAGCGCAGGTGGCGATCGCAGAGTCGCTGGAACGAGTCGCCGACGACAATGCGACGTCGCTCGTGTCCGAGAAGAGGCTGCGCGAGCGCGGGCAGGGCCCGCGCGGGGTGTCACAGACGGCTTGGAAAGCGGGGAAGGACGGGGCGGATAGCTGGCTCAGAAGCACTGCGGATTTTCGCATCGCGTTTGTGCTGAGTGATCGGGTCGGCTTGGCCTCTGAATGGAGGTCGGAGCTCAAGGAGCGTCGCTTATGTTCCCTCATTGTGGGAAAATGTGCGTGGCAGGAGAGGTCGTGATAGGACGAAAGCCTGATGCAAGTACGTGAAGACTCTTTATTCGGTTCACAAGCGTTTTTTAATTACAGAGCTTGCGACATTTCCTGGAGAACTGAAGAGGAGGGCTATGCTATCAGCATGGAAACTGGTCACTACCGCGCAAATGGTCCTAGTACAAAAGTCGTGGGAAGTGGCGCTAAGGAAAACAGATATCGAGATATGTAATCGAGCTAAGGTCTATGGCTGCTGGACGCGGTGTAGTGGTGACGCGTACTAGTGAGTAGCCAATGGAAGGAAATTCTGTACTGAGGGTAACATTGAGCTGCTGCTGAAGGGAAAGAGACGCGTTGAGGGTCAGAAGGGAGAGTCACTCACACACAGTGCTTACACAAATGAGAGTGCTGCCCAAAGTTCCGCGGTTCGGCTCAGCCTGCCAATGGATCTCCTCCCCACGGATGACGCACATGCCATGGATCGCGCAGGAGAATGAAGAGCACACAACGCCACGACTCACGCCAACAACTTGTGAACTGCACCTTCGGATTTGAGTCATCTATTTGAGCTACCACAAAATACCCGTAAGTGCAGTTGCAATGGTCATTCCACCACCTCCCCCCACTCACCTCCTCCACTAACATCTTCGGGTTGCCTTTATTCCACCAGACTTCGTGACTTACGTCTCAGACCGGGCTGTTGGGAGGAATTTTCCCACTTTGAAAGGTGGTTCGACAGCTACAGGTACTTTACCCTATTGCAACGGATGCTTTGGGGGGACATCTTTCCCCCAGCAACAACCACCAATGGATCCAGGTTTCGCTGCTGCGAACATGCATGTTGGAACTTGGTTTGGCAGGCATGCGTCATCAACGGGTCGAAATAAACTCGGCAAGCGTCATTATCTTTCATAGCTCAGACCGTGCTACACAATCCATGCCCCGAAAGGTATACAGTATTGTGTACGAAAACCTTGATCAACAATGGCCCACAGATTCCGGAGCTCAGGCTGGGTGACCCTGCATTCTGAGTGGCGGAAGCCTCAGTTTGCACAGCCCTCCATCCGCTAAGACACGGGAGGCAGCAAATGCTGAATCTCAAACCGTTCAATCATTAATCGACGGTATGCATTTGCGCAAAAACATCCTACAAAATGACACTTCCTACCTACTCCAACAGTTACAGATTTTTGCGACAGCTGTTTTCAGGCTGTTCTAACAGACGTGAGGATGCGGTCAAAAAGTGATTTCATCAATGCGGTGCGGTTTTGCTTGCACAGTTGGGAACAGCAGAAGTCCTTTCATGGCCCAGCTTTTCCGGGGTAACTTCTCCAAAAAGACTAATACAATAGTATGCATATTGCAAGGAACTAGTAGTTTATTCACCGCTTGACAGTCCGTAGATACACAATGCTACTGTTATGAGTTGTCAAACAGAGTTGCTCAGAAAACGAACAACTGAGCTTGTGACTAAATGAACCGATCATACAACGAGAAGGCATGCGATTATATAGCGGGACAACCTAGCTAGGCGGGAACCTCGAGGTTGGGTGTAGGTTGGGCAACAGAAAGCCCAAGGCGACGCGAGGTTGTTTCGGCAGCAAGCAAAGTGGCCGAACGTGCACTTCCGAAAGTTGGGGTTGTACGCGGTTGAGTAAACCCCAGTAAGGAAAAAAGGGTTTTCCTTACAGCTACAGTTTGGTAAAGGAAATTACGAAGTCTGAAAGCGGCATTAAATTGTACCACGTGCTTATAGAGCTGCCGAGGTTATACCGTAATAACCCAGACATACCACCCGCCGAAATTCAACACTTCCCGGGTGGCTTGTGCGGGGTGGGTGCTATAGCGGACCTAATCTCTACTTGTCAAAGTGAGGAATGGATGATGCATTGATGTTGGTTGGGGTACATATAGCTAACCCTAAGTTTTGTACCCCCTAAGACAAACCTCACTATAGGCTACAACATTTGACACACCCCCATAGCCTAAGTGAGGGGTGTCTAGCAGAACCAAACGAGTACGGTCACAAGACCAGTCCAAGAAACGAAGCTCAGGGTGGATCACAACGTCACCACACAGTCTGAGCACAAACAACAGTGGCCACAAGGCCAGTCCAAGAAGTAACAGAGGTATATAGAAAGCAAAGTAAACAGTACACTCAAGTCTAAGCAACACGAGAACCAGTGTCAACAAGGCCTAACTGTACACAGCACCTCTGGTGGTCACAAGGCGGAAGCGCCTTGGTGAAGATGTCTGCAGTGTTGGCCTCGGACTCCACAAACTCAAAGCGAGCCTGTCCACGCCTCTGCAACTCTCGCAGAAGAAAGTACCTGACGTGAATGTGCTTCACTCTGCTCTCCAGTCGTGGCTCTCGACAAAGGAGAATAGACGCCTTGTTGTCAGTGAACAAGGTCGGTGCAGAGCTCGGCCGCTCACCAAGGTCGGTGAGCAAGAAGGTCAACCAACGCAGCTCCTGTGCCGCCATGGCACCAGCGTAGATCTCAGCCTCAGCTGTAGAGGTCGAGACCGAAGAGGAGCGCGTGGACCGCCAGGAAACAGCTCCAGAACCCAGGCTGAAACAGTACCCCTGAGTAGACCTGTGAGTCTCAGCGTCGTCAGCGTAAGAGGAGTCACAGTGACCAGTAAGTACGACAGACTGCTGCCCTCCAAGAACTAGCCCCACGCCTGACGTCGTCGCTAGGTACTTCGCCACCCTCACAGCTGCTGTCCAGTGAACAGGACGGTGTCTCCCTGGCGCAACAAAGCGCGCAAGAACGCTGAGAGGGAAGGCGAGGTCCGGGCGAGTACAAGTCATCAGGTACATGAGGCAACCCACAAGCTCTGCGTAGGGACCACTAGGCTCGAACGGCTCGTCAGGAAAGGGTCCAGTGAGTCTGTGGTCAACAGCAAGAGGTGTGCGCTGTACTGTGGAGTGCTGAAGCCCGAACCGCTGAAGGACCTGCTGCACCATGTGCGACTGTGAAAGTGTAATGGTGCGAGCAGCTCTGTCTCTGGTGATCTGCAGGCCAAGGTAGTGGCGCAGCTCACCAAGATCAGTGCAGGTGTGTCTCTTCTGCAGTTCGGACTTCACGTGTGCCAAAGCAACCCTGTCAGGGGTGGCGAAAACAAGGTCGTCAACGTAGACCAGAACAAAGAAAGGTGTGGGGCCACGACGAACGAACAGCGACGGGTCAGCAGAAGACGGCTGGAACCCAAGGTCAGACAGGGTAGAACGCAGGGTGTCGTGCCACTCACGAGGAGCCTGACGAAGACCGTAAACCGGTCGCCTCAGCCTCCACTGGGTCCTAGGAGGGAAAGAGCCAGTGAAGGCAGAGGGACGACGCAACCAGACCTCCTCGTGAAGACTGCCCTGAAGGAAAGCAGTAGAGAAGTCGAGAGAGTGTAACTCGTAGTCTCTCTGTGCTGCTACGTGTAGTAACACCCGAAGAGTGGTCATCTTCGGGGTGGGCGCGAAGGTCTGAAAGAAGTCAACTCCCTCGCGCTGACTGAAACCTCTAGCCACGTAGCGTGCCTTGAAGACCGGAGGAGATCCCGGTGGCCGCTTCACCCTGTAGATCCACATGCCGTCGACTACGTTCGCCCCCGGAGGGGGAACCTCATCGACGTAGGTGCCTGTGGATCTGTAGGAGGCCATCTCTGCGTCCATGGCAGCTCTCCACTGAGAGGCCCAAGGCCCTGACACTGCCTCAGCGTAAGTGCGAGGAGTCGGAATGTCAAGGGCGTCGGGGTCACCCTCAGGGGCGAGGAGCATGGCACAGAGATGAGGGGAAGCGGCGGCCAGGAACTCTAGCTCAAACTGCCTGTCCTCTAGGGCGTCACAGCCAAGGGCAGACACACCCCCGACGGCCAGAGGACTGGAAGGAGGAGCAGCCACAAGAGCGGTGGCGAAGTCAAGGCGGCGGGTAGAGGCAAAGTCAGTGACTGCGGCAGTAAGAGCGGACACAGAGGACACAGAGGCACGAGGGTGAGTAACAAGCGAGGCGAGAACACGAGAGAGAAGAGGACGGTACGTGCGGTAGTAGTCAGTGACAGGAGTAGGGAGCGACGCAGTGAGAGCCGACTCAGGAGGAGACGGAAGCACAGACGGAGACGGACGAGGTGGACTAGAACGAAGTAAGGCAGTACGAAGGTCAGTGAAGGGAACAGGAGACGAGGGACGAGCACGAGGGGAGCGACGAGAGGCCCAAGTCTGAGAAGGAGGAGGGGACAACGAAGACTGAGAACGAGGGAAAACAGCGGGAGAGGGGTCAGGAGGAGGAAGCGGAGGACCAGAGACAGGAGGAGAGGGGGAGGAGGAAGGAGAGGGAGAGGGGAGACCAAGGGTCCGAAGACCCGAGACAGGAGGAGGAGACGGCAGCTGCTGCTGCTGCGGCTGCTGCTGCTCCAGCGGCTGCTGCCCCTGCTGCTGTCGCTCCTGCTCCTCGAGCCGCTGCAACTCTCGCTCCTCTCTCTCCAACTCCAGCTGCTCCTCACGAGCACGGCGAACACGAGCCTGGAACCTGGTCGGGTAGGGGTGGGGGGAAGGAGTAGTGTCCGGGGCAGCGGCAGCCCCAGAGTCGACCTCCGAAGCACCAAGCACACCACCCCCAGAGGCAGCACCAACACCAGCTCCAGACCCAGGCTCTCCAGAAACCGAAGGAACACCCTCACCCCCAGACGCAGCACCCCCAGACTCCGCACCAGCACCCCCAGAACCAGAGACCTGTACAGGGACAGTCGCAGGACCAACCTCCCGAGAGGGAGCACCTGCAGGAGGCGGCGAGGAAGACTGTGGGGAGGCTACCGAAGGGGGAGGGCTAGCCTGAGACACACCAGACGGGGCTGGACCAGGGGGGGGAGGCTGTACCGGGGGAGCAGGCGGGGGAGCGGCTGTCAGGAAGAGGGGGGGAGGAGGAACCGGGAGACCTCGACTGGGGTACCTGACGTAGTACGGGGTGGACTCCTCGAAACGGACGTCACGGGAGTCAAAGAACCGGTGAGAGGGTGGGTGGTAAAAGGTGAAGTCAGAGGAGTCCTCAGGGAAACCAAGGAAGACACAAGGAACGGCGCGAGGCGAGAGCTTGTCCGCGGAGGTGTCGCGGACAAGAGCCAAGCACCCCCAGACACGAAACCTCGACGCGACACCAGGGGACCCTGTCCAAAGACTGGTCGGTGAAGCCTCCGGCCGAGAGACGCGTGGCCAGAGGTTCAGCTGGTGCGCGGCGTACCTGACTGCGTATGGCCACAGGAAATGGGGGGCTACAACATTTGACACTACTATACCCCCCTTTTGGGCTGATCCGGTAAGACCCAGGAAGGGAGGGGGAGGGGAGGGGGGGGGGGGGGGGGTATGTACGGAAAAATTTACTGTTTTCGCCTAAATTTTGCGCAAAGACGTGTGTGCACCAGCGAGACTACTGGGCCTGTTGCGGGACTCCCGCCTTTGTGACTGCATGAATCCTCGTCGAGCGACGGGGGCAGGTCTTCAGATTCGTTTTGGCCGACCCTTAGTAATCAGGGTCCTAGGTATAGTCAACCCTGATGCTCAGGGTAATTTTTTTGTTTCCCTGACAAATGCAGGGTAAAAAAATTGTAAGTCTGTTTGGTCAGGATAATCTACGTATATTAATAGTGCTAAAGCAGAAGGTACGGTAGTTGTTGGCTTAGTTTGTTCGATTACGAGATAGATTAGAAAGGTCGCCAGTTCGAGTCACATTATCGGGAGGACTTTGCTATAGTGTTTCGTCTCGCTACGGTCTATTCGGATCAGTGTAAGTGGGCTTGTACACTGTACAGTCATAGAAAAATGTTCGTTACGCTGTTTTTAAAAGGGTATTAAAAATCTTACACTTTCTGGCCTAGGGTAAAAAATCCACTACCCTGCCTGTGAAAGGGTAACTGAAAAAAAGCGGCCGCCAGTCAGTGCAAAAAGGGTATTTTACCCTGATAACGAGAGGCCTGGACGGGGGGTGTGTTTTCGACCAATCAGGGCATGACAGAGGGCCTGTTGGAGCTTGCAATGTGGCAGCTTCCACTCGAGGCTAACGTTATCGCCTCATCCTCGGTTTACACACCCAACCAACAATCTACCACTGCAGCAAGCATGTACATTTTGTTCCCAACCGTTTCTGCTAAAAAAGAAAATACGCTATATAAACACCCGGGTGTATGTAGTCTTTTCCCATGACAAGACCCCCCCCTTTTTTTTGCTGTAGTTATCATAGCACCCTAGGGTGGTATGTCCGGGTGATTATGGTAGGCACACCCCCAAATAACGTAATCTGTTTTTTGAACTGTTGCATGCATATTCTAAAAGGGAGAGGATAAACCCAGTGAGAGCTGGAATTCTTCTCAGTCATCCTTCTTAATTCTGGAGGCCCAATTATTGGGCTTACCGTACATATATCAGTGCCTAAACCCTACAAAACCACCAAAACTACATGACTAGCCTATTCATTAATGCCAGCCCAGTGTAACAATTGTGCCTAAGTAAGATTGATGTAGCCCAGTCAATACGGCTTGTAACCATCCAAGGAATGCTCGTTGCCGCTTCCTTCTCGATAGTATGATTTGTACCACTGCACAAACTTGGACAGCCCTGTTTCCAAGTCCGTTGTTGGCTGATAACTGGAAAAGAGGAACATAAAAGATGGAAGACAAGTTAGTAAGCATGGAGCAAGAACTGAAGACTAATGAAGCACAGATAGGGCAAGGAACTGAAGGCGTGCAAATGCCAACGGACCTGAATTCGCGGGCCGCACGTGTGATGTTGGCATGCGTGAACATGACATCTCCAGTGCTAGGCATGGGGATAACCCTGTCATCAAAAGGAGTAAGTAGCAAACATTAGCAGATATTGGCCAGAACCACGCATGGAACAGCTAACAGGAACCAAACTCCGAAGTGCCATGTTCACCCCAGTTATCTCCTTCGCTCACTGACGAGTCGCCTTCACTTGAAGTTGCTTCTCCAGAATTCCAAAAAAATCGCCCTTTTTCATTATTGAGGCACCTCAAACCCCCCCAAACCTCCCCCCTCCCAATCCTCACTCCCCCCTCCCGCACCCCCCTCCCCCCTTCACTCACTTGCGAATAGCCTTCACTCCAAGCTGCCTCTCCAGAATTTCCACAAACTCGCCCACTTTCACTGGCTGGGTATTCCCGAGGTTGAACACGCGGAACTGCGCGCGGCGCTTCTTGCCCTTCTTCTTCTGCCCCTGCTGCGCGCCAATGCTGGGCTCCGCCGTATCCAGCGCGCCCAGGCACCCCTTCACCACGTCATCAATGTACGTGAAGTCGCGAGCTAGCTCCTCGCCCTTGGGCCCGCGGAACACCTTGATTGGCTGCGATTGGTTCAGTGAAGCATGTGGAGGGGGGGAAGGAAGGAGGGGTGGGGGGAGGTGTCTCAAGGATGGGGGTTCAGGTGCTAAATGAAAAGAGCCGGGAGGGCAGATATGCGGCTTCAGTGTAGGTTTTTAGATTTGTGCGAGTTATCCAACCAATACGACGCACCTTGCCCTGCATGATGTTTCGCGCGAACGCGAAGTAGGCCATGTCGGGGCGACCCCACGGGCCGTACACCGTGAAGAACCGGAGCGCCGTGATCGAGAGCCCGTAGATGTGATTATACGTGTGCCCAAGTACCTCGTCGGCTTTCTGCAAGACCCAAGGCGGAGGAAACGGGAGAGGTAAAAGACAACATTGCAGTTACGCGGCAGTGACGCAGGGACAGAAGACTTACTGTTAGCTCTCCCCTGTCACCAGGTACGGGCAAAATTAGAACACACCCGTAGTTCAGGAATTCATGGTTCAATGGTGTATAGAGTATTTACCTTAGTCGCAGCGTACAGGCTCGCAGGTCGGTCCGTGCGGTCGTCCTCCGAAAACGGAACCTTCGAATTCAGCCCGTACACGCTGCTGGACGACGCGTACACTATAGCGGGGGGCGGATCGGCACTCTATCGGGGACAAATGGAAGCGGGGTGAGACGGGAGTGGATGGAAAGAGGGTGGGAGAAAGATGATAGGTGAGATCGAGTCGCGTTGTGGGACTCGGTCATGAGAGAAAAATTGCAGGTGCGAACAAGCGAATGGAGAAAAAATAATAGGTTAATTGTTACCTTGGCCTGCTCGAGAAGCGTGACGAAACCCGCGACGTTGCTGTGAACGTACGCGAGAGGGTTGTGAACGGCGTAACGAACACCAGCTTGCGCCGCGAGCTGCAGCACGTGCGTGAATTTCACGAGCTCGAACAGCTTCGCGAGTACCGCCGCGTCGTTAATGTCGCCGTCGACGATGAACCTGTTCGCACGCGACAGACGGGCCAGCTGGGGGAAGAGTAAGGTACACCGGAAGCGCACTAAACCGCACCAAAACAACAGGCGTAATAAGTGTACATCAAATACTTTCGCTCCATTTATCAACTTCCCCACTACTTACACTCCCTTGCTCTCGAGTCGTTGCTGCCGAGCACGCTTGAGCGCGGGCGGGTAGTAATCGTTAAAATTATCAATCCCCACCACACCATCGCCGCGTTCCTTCAGCGCGAGAGACGTATGCGAAGCAACGAAGCCAGCTGCGCCGGTTACCAGCACAACCATTCCGCCAGCCCTCGGTGTCGCCGACAACCGCACCTGGTCTTCCCAAGCCGGGCTTCCCCACGTTGGAAGCTCAGCATCCAGCATCCCCGCCGTTTGCGGCGGCGAACGCGTCAGGATGCCGATCGCCCTGAATTTTTGAGAAAAAAACGGCAGAAGGGACGGAACGTAACGGTAAGCCACTGCAGTCGATTGCCAGCCTAGACGGAAAAAAGGGCCACTGGATTTCGTGGTATCAGTGGAGTCGAAACGAGGCGAGGCAAATCAAGGCTCGAGCCTGCTGCAGAGATGGAGCACAAGGAGCTAGCAAGGCAAGAGTGCGCTCCGCAGAGTATGTAACTATCCGTCTCCAAACTAACAAACCCGAATGCAGATTTTACGAGAAGACCCATCCAATCAAATCCCAAATTGGCTAAAAAAAGGAACCGCAACATGATCGTACAGCTTATGCGCTGCCTTCCGTGATTCGGACGAGATCGGTGTGTGCGACGCGCACTCAGATAACAGCGGCGAGCACACAAGGACAGACGTCACGCGACGTTTTGACGCAGGGGTACGAACTCGCGAAATCCTTACATGACGAAAACGAAGAGGCTGAGACACGACGCTTGCAGCCACCACATCGTTCGAGCGGACCGCTGCACGAACGAGTTGCTCCGAAGCTTCTCGAACTCATCTCCGCTGGACCCGCCGCCCTTCAGCCCGCCGGCCGTTGGCAGCAGCTTGGCGAGAACCGGCGTCGGACTGCCAACCATGGCGCCGGGTTGAGAGCTCCCGCCGCAACAGCGGCCACAGCTGCTACAGCTGCAGCAGATGCCTCCACTGCACTTCAATCTGTTGAGCGTCGATCCACTCTTAACTCTAGGAAGCGCCAGCGGCAAAACTGACCGGGGTAAGGATTACAGGGTGAGTGCTAAGAGCTTGTTCGTCTCGTATGGCTGACACATCAGACTACACCGAGAAGGGAAAATAAATTGGTGGTTGGCAAACAGAGAACCTCAAAACCCTCGATGGGGACTGAAGGCCAGAGGCTATTGGGCTGGTTCCGAATCGTAAAACTAACGTTTTCTCCAAAATAATGCGATGAACAGAGGCTGAGGCGAATTCCTTAGAAATCAAGAGTGCGACGCAATGAGAATGTGCTGCCCAGGCCCAAGCAATGGCGATGAGCTAGCTGTGGATAGTGCTGGGAAGGGCACTTTGTTTCTGCCTGCTGTTTGGGAAGAGAAAGGTGGGTGGCAGGGAGAAACAAAACCCAAGTTAACAGCCGTGTGCGTTACAAGGGGCTTGAGCTGGGCGGGGCTGGGTGTTCTTGTGACGGGACAAACGGAAGGGACGTGATCGCGACTCCAGTCGCGAATTGCAATGCTTTGTGGGGCGAAAAGGCCGAGGGGGCGAGTCAAGCCGAATTGATCAAAACGAAATTCTCCACGCGCGAAAAGGTGCGGCTCGCGGGCTTGCCTCGGTTGGCGGAGGTGGCACAGAGGCAAAGCGGCTTGTGTTGAAAATCTCCCTTCGACAAATTGCTCTTTCCCCGTTCGCGCCTTGTCGCCCCGAAACCATCGGTAACTGCGTGGCGAGGGTGCTGCAGCTGTGAACGCGATGCATTCTTGCAACAAGCACTGCTGCCGAGCCTCAGGCTTCATGTTCGGAATGGGTCTCAAACAACTCATGTACTTTTATGTCTTTTCAGTACGGTAAATAATGGTTTTGAGGGAGCCTTTGACTGCCGAACCTCTCTCAAATTTCACAAACACCAATTATTCCCAAACCCACCGCTTCGAACACGAACGGACATCCCGAAGCATTTTCGACTCGATCTCATTATCAGCCGTCCAGATTATCTGATTGACAGACCCAGCATCAGCTCCACCCTTCAGTTAGAGAATTCATGTCGTAGCGTGATTGGCGCTGGAGTAAGACTGCATGGTATGGAGCAAGCGAGATTTGACCATTGGCTGCCGTGTCCATCACTCACTGGTCTACTTCTAGATCAAACCTAACAGCTTGACAGCAGCCATGAATAAGAAGCCGAACCTACCAGTGGTTTGCGACGTGACGTTTTAGGCTTGGCAACAAACCGTACCTCGATGCCTCCTTGGGTTCGGCTGTGTGGGGAACGTGCCACATCGTTGTCTTCGCTGCAAGGAGCTTCTTTCTTTCCGACGAAATCATTTGTAATATGTGTAGATCATTTACATGTTTATCATAACTTTTATTGTAGTGGTGTAGATGATATACTTCACATATGGTATCGTTCACTCTTTGCTTACAGTAAAACCTCGTTACTGCTCATCATCTGAAGGTCGAATTGCCGCCTCACATTTTCGACCCCCCTTCCACACCCTGGCTTTCTGACACGCGCCAAATCCCATATCCCGCCTTCTTCCCTCCATTTTCCCCCATCCAAACCAAGGAAATCCGTATACAAAAACCGACAGTTTGCCCTGGATGACAAAAACCGTTCACGCGAGCCCATCCGGCGGAGGACTGAAGAACCACCACAAGCGCGAGCAACTCGAGGTTCCAACTTTTTGACACCGTAAACTTCCAACTCAACCGTTCACACTATCTCTCGAAACACCTTAGAACGCACAGAACCTGACTGAACCGCATCAGGTTCACACACACCCAAGATAGTACATAAGCTTCTTGGTAGTTCGTTCGTGCAATGACAGTCGTTGCTGCGAGCGGATTTTGCTTCGTCGTCCGCAAAGGACCGCATTAGCGTCGAATTAGATAGCTAGGACCGTCCTGACGGCTACTGTGCCACCTTGAATTCCTGTGTCTGTTAGCCCACTGTGTTGTTCCTGCAGCTACATGTCTAACCTGCAGTCGTAGACTTACAAGCAGTTTTCTGCTACTTGTTTCGGTTGCTGCTCTCCGAGAAGCTTCAGGCGGAAAGCCGAGTGATTTTGTGTTCCTGCAAAGCCGGATTCAACTTCTTAAGGACTTATTCTTTACGAATGGTACGGCACCTCAGTCCGCACGCAACCATTTCTTAAATTTCTTGAGATCAGCATCGAGAGTCCTTTTGTTGCAGCTAAACATTTTTTCCTGCTCCACTCCCGTCTCCTCGCTTCCCGCAGGCCGTGGTTCTTCCAGTAGGATCCAACGAGAACTTGCCACCGAAGGTGGTTCGGGTAATTGTCAAGGAGCTTAGGTCGCTCCAAGACTCGCCTCCGGAAGGCATACGAGTGCTCCTGAATGATGACAACATCTCAACCGTCCATGCGGAGATTGAAGGACCAGGTAAGACGACAAATCCTATACTGCTCAACCTAAGACTTTTATTCACACACTGTATTGTCAAAGACTTTGCGTCCCTGAGCGTTTTGCGCACATTCAGTAAGTTGGTTTATATTACCTTTTAACTCTGCAATCTAAGAATAAATTCTTTGTCTTTTGTGACTTCACCTTCAGTCGGCACACCTTACGAGGGCGGGGCGTTTCGCATGAAGCTCGTGTTGGGACCAGAATTTCCAAACGCTCCACCAAAGGGCTTCTTTGTGACTCGGATATTCCACCCGAACGTGGCCAAGAATGGAGAAATCTGCGTGAACATCCTGAAGAAGGACTGGAAGCCGTGCCTTGGCCTGCGCCACGTACTCATTGTGAGTCAATCTCGATTTTAAGATGTATTACTATCCTCTCAATACTCTTTTTTTTCTAGTCCTCCGCTATATTTCTATGCTTTCGCACACCTGAATTTCCGAGGTCATTACAAACTGCTGCACTATGGCCATTTTAAAATTTCCGTCGCCCTTGCTTCTTGCAGGTTGTTCGGTGCCTGCTCATTGAGCCTTATCCAGAGTCAGCTCTTAACGAGGATGCAGGCAAGCTTCTTCTAGAGGACTATGAGGCCTACGCCAAGCATGCTCGCCTCTTCACGTCCATTCACGCCCCAGCTTCAGCAGCAGTAGCAGCAGCAGGCGCCACAGGTGTCAGCATGAGCCGCTCCAAATCCATGCCGCAGCATGCTGCTTCCCAACCAGGTCAACAAAGTCAACCGGGTCAACACCCGTCCTGCCCCCACCACACGCTTCGCCAGAGCGTCTCTGCTTCAGACCACCTCGCTCCTGGCGCTGCTTCTGCTTCTGCTGCCGCCGCCGCCGCTGCTGTTGCAGAAATGGCAGGTTCAGCCACTGCTGGCGGCGCCGCCGGCGCTGTGTGTGTGTCTCCGTCAGCCCTTGCTGCTGGTGGTCCTGGTGGGAGTGCTCCGCTTGCTCCCAACCGTTCGATTGCCAACGCTGAGGTGCAGAGAGAGGAGGGTGTGGGTGGTGCGGCTGGGGGGTCGAGCGGGGGCCTGCGCAGTGCAGGCAGCAAGGGGGAGAATGGAGCGAGAGGAGGGCACGAGAAGAAGAAGGTGGATGCACGGAAAAAGAGCCTTCGGAGATTGTAGGGAGAGGGGGGAGGGGAGGGGGGGGGGGAAGGTGGGGAGGTGGAGAAGGAAGGAATGGTGGCGTATGGCTCGAGGAAAGGGTCAAGGATACAATTGAATGATACGTCGCGTAGTTCCCCATATACTTCATATGAGAGCGTGAGCATTGGTCCAGGTTTGTTCCTTGGCAATGCAAGGGACAGTCTTTGGTGTTATGAGCTGTTCTGAACTGGGTTGATCTCTACTCAATCCTCGTATGCACACTTGTATCATGTGCTGAGCGATGCTTTTATAATGTGCAACTCATTCCAAGATCTTAACGATGATCACCTTTCCTAGTCTGAATTTTGAACCCCACCACCTGAACTTAAAACAATATGCACAGCTCAAAATGGTAGAGCACCGCACCACACCCCTTCAACTCACAATTTTGTTGGACAAGTAGCAGCGAAGAATTTGAGCAACATTGCCAGGGCGGGAAACACTAACAGGTTTCTTTGTGGCACATCCCGCGCTTTGTAGTCATGTCGCGCTCGTTCCAGCCTCCACGCGCTCACTGCCCAACTAGCCTCGCGAAAACACAGACGGCTGCTACTCCCACTCTGTTCCATCGTTTTTCAACGCTCCGACAATCCTCCGCGCGCTGCTCGCCAGCTTCCCTCACTTCCGCTTCCCCCGGGCTCTCCGCGTGTGCCCGCCACGGGACCTCTCCGATCACCGCGCGCCGCGCTGCGCTGCCATTACTCACAGCAGCGTGCTGCAGAGGCACCAAAGTCACCGCCGTTACAATCAGCGAGCGACGGATCGCGAGTGATTATAACGAGAGGGAGAAACAAACGCAGCTGTTGAGAATTCTCGAGTGTCAAGACGAGCGCGACAAACGGACGCAGCAGCCGCCCGTCGAAGCATCTCTTCCGCAAACCATCTCTAGCGCCGCTCCACCGCGGCAAAGCAGAGGAGCAATATGCCGCGCCACGCCCCTGCACGCACGATGGCTCTCTCCCGCGCTCGCAGCTGCGGTAGTCGCCTCCGTCCTCCTCCCGCTGCCTCTCCGCCTCCCCTCGCAGCACACTCCGCCCGCTGTGGAGCAATGCATGATGGCAGGCAGCAGACCGCTGGGCTGTGCGTGGGGCAGTGCACGGGCCATGCCGGCGCCATTCAGTGGGGCCTCGGCGCCTCTGCCATCCGACACGTTTGACAACGTGCCCCAGTCGCTCTCAGGTGCCCCAGTCGCTCTCAGGTGCCCCAGTCGCTCTCAGCTGTGCTGTCAGGTGCCCCAGTCGCTCTCAGGTGTGCTGTCAGGTGCCCCAGTCGCTCTCAGGTGCCCCCTTAAGTGCCCCAGTCACTCTCAGGTGCGCCTTCAGGTCCCCCGTCGCCAGTCTCTCTCAGGTGGCCTCTCAGGTGCCCCAGTCGCTCTCAGCTGCACCAGTTGCTCTCAGGTATAGGTGTGGTGCCAGGTGATATCAGGTTCTTTGCTGGGTGTGCCTCAGTTTCTATCAGGTGTGCCGACAGGTGCCCTGTCAGGTGCCCTGTCAGGTGCCCTGTCAGGTGCCCTGTTGGATGCACTGTCGGGTGCACTGTCAGCAGTTCTGTCAGGTGCTCTGTCAGGCGTGCACGTGATCCCGTTCCCCCTTGCCTGGTCATCTTTCCAGTGTCCTGCCCAATTTCCCTTCCCCACTTGGTCTCCCCACTCTCCGTCCCTCTCCTCTCCATCACTTGGCAGAGAATGACAGGAAGCCGCGGCGGATTCAAAAGCCAAACACATCAGCAGCAGAGAAGTGTCTGCGCAAGTGCTGCGTTCTGTATACATTTGCACCTTTCCCATTTCCATTCTCCCTCCCCTCTCGGACCCCCCACTCTCCATACCTCTCCTCCCTGCATCAACAGAGGGTGACAGGAAGCCGCGGCGAATTCAGAAGCCCAAGACACCAGCAGCAGAGAAGTGTCTGCGCAAGTGCGTGGGCACGTGCATCAGGGGAGGGGCGGGCGCACCTGGGGAAGGGCCTATCAACGTTGAGAGGTGAGGCTCTTTGCCATGTGTGAATGGCCTCACTCGCGATAGTCCTTTTAAACGGTTATGCGCATTTCATCACTGTGCATGTAAAGACGATGGCGCCGCGTGCCTTTTATAATCTCCCCGCCCCATTCCACTGATCTTTAACAGTTTTTTTGTGAACTCCTTGCTCCCCTCTTTCCAGGCCCATTGTGGTTTTCAAGTCTGAATTCAGGTCAAGACAATACTGGTGAGTGGGGCTTTTGAGAATGAAAACTTACAGCCTGAAACCAAACCCTTCCCTGAGCCCTGATTTTTGTAAACAGTGGCATATCTTGTTTTGCCCTGATATCTCGCTCTTTGCGTCATCACAACCCCCCCTCCCCTCTCGCCCTCCCCCCCCCCCCCCTCTCTCCCCCCCCCCCCCCCCTCCCCTCCCCCCATTTTTTTTGCCCTCTTAATGGCTGTCTCCATCCCACCTTCCTCTTTCTGCGTGTCCTTCCTCCCATCCTGTTGGGTGCAGTCTAGTGGAATGTAGTGAGATCTGCAACCTTTTGTCGGTTGCAAAGAGCAAGCCTTGATCCCATGTACCGTATTTATGCAAGGTAGTGCAAGCCGGAATTGTAAATGTAGTGGGAACTGCAATTTTGTGAAGGTGAATGACGTGTGCTCAAAGCATGCATTGTTAATTTTAGAAAGGAAAGCATTGCTGGGATAAGTGAGATAGCCCAGCTTGATTTCAAATTACCGTACGGGACATGAAGTTGGGGAGGTATGACCAAAATTTTTGTAAATCGGTTACAGGTATGTTGTCCCCAAAATTATGTACTATTGCGGAGGTGTTTATATTTATTGCGACGTCAGTTAGTACATTTCTCGCGGATATTTAATTTATGTATCGTGGCTCAAAACGGTTCAACACGGTGAGAAGCTTTTATCGTTGCGAAACGAAGTTGAGTGTAGGGAAGCAGTACAACCTGACGTCGCCCCATTCAGGCAGGTGAGTAACAGCGGTTCAGAGTGGTATAGTGAGAAACCCGTTTATATCATGCTCGGCCGCCCGTGTCCGGAACTGATGATTGGGTGAACCCGTGGAACCTGTCACCACCTGAGACCTGCAGCTAGCTGGTGTGAGTGTGGGAATGGTTGGCGAGTGTGGCTCGCAGGCCTAGTGGGAGGCTAGCCCCACCTGGCAAAACTGCTGCATCTTGTGGGGCTGTTCGCCAACGACCCCGACGTAGCGAATGCCCCGCCAGTTTCGCCAGCTACATTCGCGAGTGTGGGCTGTCCCTGCAACCGTTCAGGGCCCTGTCAACAGTGGATGGGACGACAGACCTCATGTTCGCCATGGCTGTAATGCAAGTTACACCTATGACACGATTGCAAGGCAACATCGGTTCCCGACAGGACTGCGAGAACAACATGCGCGTTTCGTCCAGACGCTAGATTTCGCATACGAAGCGACTTGAGACAGAGGTCAGCCCGACGCCTCTGGGTTTCCTCCATCGCCTTCCCCCCCGCATGT
Source organism: Closterium sp. Yama58-4 (assembly GCA_947470075.1). Lineage (NCBI taxonomy): Eukaryota > Viridiplantae > Streptophyta > Zygnematophyceae > Desmidiales > Closteriaceae > Closterium > Closterium sp. Yama58-4. Next base: position 101,166 of record CANIUD010000104.1, read on the forward strand.
ACCTCCTTCACCACCCCACTCAGCTCAACCATACACGCGGCGCGCCGCATGCGACTCAAAACAATCAGCAGCACGCTCACGCTAGGCATGTCGTGCTGCTATTTTCGCAGTCAGCCACCATTACAGTGTCGGTGATGGTTTCTCCCTTCTTTAGAAATTAGCATCTCAGGGAACGAGACGCTGACATCCAGTTTAGACCGTTCAGGCTCCTAGTTCTCCGAAACATCTCCTGCCGAAGGTCACTCTCCGGGAATAGGTGCACAAGCCTCTGCATCGAAACTCAGCCAAGACTGATCGCACGCTTCATCTCAGTTCTGCTAGATACTTCCATCCCACGCTGGAGTCTACTACACGTTGAAATTTCTCACACGGAAAACATGGCAGACCGTGTCATTAGAAAACGCCGACACAGATTCTCGCTATTAGTTCTCCCTTTCCTCGTCTCTTCACTCCTACTAACCTCTCTTGACTCCTCTAGATGGAGCCTAAACCAAGCTGCCGCCGCCGCCATTCCGAATGCTAATACCGAAACGAAGCTTCGGCGAATCCAGTTCTCTCAGGCGGAGCTGAATGCCGCCACTACTCTTCGCGCTGCTCAACGGCCGCAAGCCCCACGCAGAGGCGGCGGGACGGCACAGCTGGCGCAGCGGGAGCGCACGGAGGCGCCAACCGAGCTCCGCGTTCCCCTTAACGGCGCCGCGATGAGCGTCGCGTCGCTCAGTGAAATGCTCCTCGTCCGCCCACGCGGCGCCGCTGCCGGCGCAAAACAGTCATCCGCGGAAGCAGACGGTTACGCGTCCTGCCCGCAGTTCCAACCCTGGAAAGGCGCGCTTGCGCGCATCTCCGCGTGCAAGTGGCGCAGACCGGGTTCCGCCACCCCCGCGGGCCCCTCCTCCCCGTCCACCGCTTTGCGGCTGTTTATGATCGATTTTCTGGAAGACAAGAGAGGCCGCGCGGTTGAGAACGAGTGCCGCGATCGGCGCTGGATCTGGCCGCGGCCGCTCGTCACGGGCGGAGAGGTTTGCGTCGACGAGGCGGACGAGCTTCGAGTGGACGGCGACGATCTTAACGATGATGACAATAACGAGGAAGAGCTGCCGGAGCTCGTGGGCGCGGCGGAGCTCATGGAGCGCGTGCGCGCGGCGCTGGGGCAGCGGCGCGGGGAGCAGCGGTCGCGGCTGGAGGCGAACGAGGCGGACGAGGTGGTGGAAGTGGGCGCGCTGGGGGGAGGCGGAGTGCTGCGCTTTAATGACGTGTTTGTGAACTCTAAGGGGACTGTCTTTAACGAGAGCCACGTGTTTGCAGTGGACGCGTGCGGGCGGGGCCAGTGGAGCCGGCAGGGCGGCGCAGTGAAGGCGCTAAAAGATTCGATTTCTTTTGCGCCAGGGACTCACGTGAGCGTGCACGAGCACCTGGTGAATCTCCTACCGTACGAGCAGGAGGACGCGGAGCAGCAGGCGGAAGACGCGGAGGAGGCGGAGATGGCGGAGCGCGGGCTGCGGGGGACGGACTGGGTGGCGCAGGCGCGGCTGCACAACAGCAAGGAGCGGCTGCTGGCGCGGCTGCTGCCCGCGCTGTACCTGGTGGCGACTGCGCTCATGCCTGACGCGAGACAGTACCCCCTGCTGCTGCGTAGCGAACATGTGAGTATCGCCAATGCCGGTTACCAGCTTCTTCTTATTCGCTGGACCTGTTTGTTACCATTACACACAGATAGCGGAAGAACAGCCGTGCATGCCATGCTAGTCAGCCACTTATTCTCCTTCATTCCGTTTCTCCTCTCTCGTTTCACAATCCAGCTTCTGGAGCATCTGGGTCGCAGCATGTTCGGGGTGGACTTGGCGTCGCTATCGGTGCACCACCTACCCGCCAGCAGGCAGCATCGCGAAGGCCATCGCCACCTCTTCTACGCGAAAACACTGTTCATGGTACGCATGCCACATGCGGTTCACCTTTTTGTGGATTCGGGGATTTTTCCATTTCACCGACATGCGATTTCCATCTGGACCTCCTTTCCACTCACCCTCCCTCCTCGTGCCTCACCTTCCCCGTCTTCCCCCTCCCTCCTGTTCTCCCCTATCTTCTTCCATTCTACCCCCATCCAGCCCGTCCATGCCAGCAGCGTGTGCGGCCTCTCCTCCTCCGGCCGCCCGCGCGCCCCCGACGTGCTCTGGCTGGCCCTCCGCGGCCACCACCTGCTACCCCCCGATGGCCTCCCCATCCTCTCCCCCGACTGGACCCCCCGCCTCCCCGCGTCCGCGCAACCCGCCTCTTCCCCGCAATCCGCTCCGCCAGCCGCGCACCCGCTGCACCACCTCGCGGTGGGGCGAACGCTGCCGGAGGATTGGGTGGTGGTGGTGTCGCTCGTGTGGAGCGCGCACGTGATTGCTCGCGGCGGCGGGGGCGTGGGCGACGGGAACGCGCGGACGGCGGAGACGCGGCACACGGAGGAGGCGATGGAGGCGATCGTGGGGATGCTGCGCGAGCTGTATTCGGAGGAGCGCGTGGTGGTGTACGAGGAGCATCTGCCGCTAAGGAAAGCCAAGGCGTTGTTCTCGCGAACGATTCTGCTGGTGGGACCCACGTCGCCGGCGCTCTCGAATATCATCTTCATGCCGTTCAATTCAACGGTTATCGAGATCTTACCGTACGTTGTGAACGGCACGTTAGAGTCTAGCAAGAGCAAGGTTGAGGATTTGCAGCGAGATGGGAAAACCGGTGGGAAGTTGGCCAACCAGCAGAGCACTGCCACGTGGCACTACAGGCTTTCTGAACGGGTGGGTGTGCATCACCTGCTGTCCGTGTGCGATCCCGAGAGGAACCACATGGACGAAAGCGAGATGTGCCACGTGGACGAAGTCTACGCGACGGTAACCGCATCCCTGCGGAAGAACCCGGTGCTGCGCGAAGCCACAGGGTTACCACCCGTGACCTTCCCCCCTGACGACGTCAGCAGACTGGGTGATTTCAGCGATTTTATTCCCGGATCGAGGCTGCGGAAGGGGACGGGGCAGGTGGCGGGATTTCGGCAGTGGGCGGAGTGTGTGGCGGAGAGGGGGGAGTGGCGCTTCAACGCTACTCCGCGGGTGCTGGCGTGGCCGGATCACGGAGTCGAGAAGTGCGACGCGGAATGGGAGGCCGCAGGCGGAATCGCGTCGACAAAAGCGGATAAGGTCGCGGCACGCGGGCCAGCAGCTGCAGCCGATTGGAAGGTTCGAGATACGCTCAAGTACGAATGGGTGGTCCCAACAAACAAATGTCCAAAGGCTACTGGCTTCGGAGCAGCGCAGCTGGCAGTGCCTAGTTCCGAAGTGCTGAACCCGCAAGAACTCTTTTCGAGGTTCGATGGTCGAGGGTTGTGTGAGCTGGCGTGGCGGAGAAAAGGCGGGCTGCGGGTTGCGTTTCTTGGAGATTCCTTATCTCGGGAATCCCACGTGAATTTCGTGAACAACATCGTCAAGCACATCCCTAAGCCTGCGAACGTTATAACGAGGCGCAAGTGTATGACGTGGACAACAATCCTCGGATCGAAGGTGGACCTGACTTGTATGGAGTACACGTTTGAGGGAGCTGGGTGCCCAGGTTTGAGTGTACACTATGTGGCAAACAGGAGACTAATTCCTGTGAACGAGGAGAAGCTGGAGCGGATAAGATGGATTAGCACCCCTTGGATGGAGGTTCCTGGCATTCGCAACTCCCATGTGCTGGTCATCAATCGTGGAGCACACTATAAGGTGAACGAGAACGTGGTGGAGTCGGTGACGCGGATGATGCGCTTCATTCGTTACAATCACCCGGACAAGCTCGTGATATACAGGACCACTGCACCAGGGCATCTGAACTGCTTGGAGCACACTCGGCCATTGAAGGAGCGGCAGGACCCAGAACAGCTGCCCTACAAATGGGGCAACTTCAAGCTTCAAAATGAGCTGGTGAAATCAATAGTGGAGGAGAATGGGGGAGTGTATATGGATGTGGACCCTATGACTGCTCTCAGACCAGATGGGCACCGGGGGGATGTGGGAGGCACAAGGCTGGATTGCCTGCACTACTGCTCACCTGGACCAGAGGATACATGGTCGCAGTTCATCTACAATGTCGTCATAAGGCTGCTCCCAATTCAATAAAAATTGGATGACATGCCCAGAATAATTGTATGTTCATCCAATAGTCTAATAAGAAGGAAGATATAGTTTTTGGTCGTGTTTTTCATCAATGTTCGGTCACAAAAGCAGGAAATCTTTCAGCCCAGGTGATTATGTTGGCTAAGATTAAGTGGTAGTATTAGAAAACAGTGTAGGATTATTATAGGCAGTTGGTGCGGGAAAAGGTGAACCTTCTAATGCACGACGTGCCCCTCTAATGCACCTTCTAATCTTTCAGCAAAGCGTAACCGAAACGTCAAAGTTGTTTGCATTTCGCGTATCAATGTTCATGTAGGTGAGTGGCGGTTCAAAGCGGCTAAATAGTCTGACCGCACAGCACCGTACGCAACCGCGCTTACCGAACACAAGTGGATAAATTCCGCAAACACTCAGCTTGAGCTGAGTGCGAAACTCGCTCTACCACCGTTCACCACGGATCCACCACGAAACTCCACCATCCCCTTCATAAAGCTTGGCCGTGAAGCTTGGCTCCACGCCATGTTCCTCCCGCGTCTTCTCAGATCCGAACAATCACCTTGTCTTGTTGGGTCGCGCAGTGCGTCGCCTCATGCGAGAGCGACGATGACGTGGCGTACACCGGCGCGTTCGGCGACCATCCTCGAGGCTAAAGAATCATAAGCAAGTCATCTGAAAGAACGTTTCCGAAGCTGTGCGCAGCTTTCAACCAGTTTAAATAGTTCTCCGTAGCTTCTTCCAACATCGCCGGCAGATATTCGCATCCGCGTCGTCGCCATCCCGGCGGCGTCAAGGCGTCTGCTGCTCCAATCATTCGACGTGCATCATTCTCCTCTAACGCACCTTCGAGTATAGTCCACACATGCTATGCTCTCTTCCAGCATGGCCAAGTCCCGGTGGAGCACGTGCTCATATCCACACATGCTCTCTTCCAACATGGTCAAGTCATGTCCGCGATCGAGCCGTCGTCGCCATCCCCGTGGGGTGAAGGCGCCGCTGCTCGTCGCCTGCTTAATTCTCCTCCTCACGCCCCGCCGTCTAGAACTTTCTGAGGATTCCCTGGACTGTACTAAGCTTTCCTGTAGCGCAAACGGGTTCATTCTTAGCGGAGCATCGCATGCGTCCAGCAGCGTGCATAGACCCGCGCGGACGTTGCGATCAGCCTCCGCTCCGCGGTTCCCCTTGCGCGCACAGCCTGCGAATCTCCCCGCTCCTGGAGCTCCGCAAAATCCCACTCCGCTGCTCCGCTTCCGCCCACAGCCCGCGGAATCAGCGGAACTGGGCAGCACTGGGGGAAGACAGCGGCGGAATGGCGGGCGCAAGCAGGCGCAGCATGGGGAGCAAGCGGAGTTGCCGGAGCAGTGGGATCAGCGCGAGGGTGATCAGCGGGAGGGGGATGCGCAGGATCCGCGGGGCGAGCGGGAGCGGACGGGAGCGGCGGCGGCGCTAGAGGCGGCGGTGGAAGGATCGTCCCTGGCGGTGCTCCCTCTGGCCGACCTCATTCAAGCGCCGCGATCCGCGCAGCAGCTGGAGTGGCGGCGAGCGCAGCAACAGCAGCAGGCGGGCGGCAGCTCAGCAGCAGCGACAGCATCACCAGGAGTGTGTCCGGACTTCCAGCCGTGGGGCTTCTTTTCGCCTGACCCCCCCTCCCCGCACATCCATGCATGCGCGTGGCGGCCCATGGCAGCTGACGATGCCCTCTCTGGTACCCTTCCAGTCAGCCAGAGCAGCAAGAGCAGTGCGAGCAGCAGCGCGGTTCTGGCGAGGCTGTCTGGTTTTATGCAGCAGTTTCTGGCCGACAGGGCAAGCGGGGCAGGCGGCGGGGGAGGCGGCGCAGTGGGTGGGGGGAGCGGCAGGGCGGGAGGGGTCGGCGGTGCTGCAGTGGGTGGGAGGAGCGTGGCCGTGCAGCAGGACTGCGCGCACTGGAAGTGGCTGTGGCCGCGCCCCCTGGTGACACGTGGCGAGATGTGTTTGGACGAGGACGAGGTGTGGGAATTCGTGGAAGAATGGGTGCGGGCGGAGCAGGAGACACAGCAGAAGCTGATGGCGAGTGAGAGGAAGAAGGAGAGGCAGAAGGAGAGGCAGAAGCAGGGGCTTGTGAAGGAGGAGATTGCTGGGGAGGAGAGTCCCCTAGAAGGGTTAGAGGTTGATCCTAAGGAGGTATTTAGACGCACTCAGGAGGCGATTAACTTCATAGAGGCTGAGCGCGGGGCGCAGATGGTGGGTGGCGCGGGGGGAGAGGAGGGGGGGGAGGAGAAGGGGGAGGAGGTGGAGGGGGAGATGATGGAGGTGGGGATGGGAGGAGAGGTGGGAGGAGTGGTGGGGCAAGGGGGGGTGGTTCTGTTGCGAGATGTGTTTGTGGACGGGAGGGGTGTTGTGTTCAACGCGTCCCATGTGTTCTCATTGCATGGGGCGTGTGCGGGCATGAGGGGAGGAGGCAGGAAGGGGCAGCACGCAGCAGCACAGAGGATTAAGAAGGTGAGGGGCGGAGAGGCTAATATTGAGAATGCGGGGGTGTTGCGTTGTGTTGAACGCTTCCCAAGAGTTTTCATTGCACGGGGCGTGCGTGGGCATGCAGGGAGGCAGCAGGAAGAGGCAACATGCAGCAGCGCAGAAGCTGCAGAAGGTAAGGCAACATGCAGCAGCGCAGAAGCTGCAGAAGGTAAGGCAACATGCAGCAGCGCAGAAGCTGCAGAAGGTAAGGCAACATGCAGCAGCGCAGAAGCTGCAGAAGGTAAGGCAACATGCAGCAGCGCAGAAGCTGCAGAAGGTAAGGCAACATGCAGCAGCGCAGAAGCTGCAGAAGGTAAGGCAACATGCAGCAGCGCAGAAGCTGCAGAAGGTAAGGCAACATGCAGCAGCGCAGAAGCTGCAGAAGGTAAGGCAACATGCAGCAGCGCAGAAGCTGCAGAAGGTAAGGCAACATGCAGCAGCGCAGAAGCTGCAGAAGGTAAGGCAACATGCAGCAGCGCAGAAGCTGCAGAAGGTAAGGCAACATGCAGCAGCGCAGAAGCTGCAGAAGGTAAGGCAACATGCAGCAGCGCAGAAGCTGCAGAAGGTAAGGCAACATGCAGCAGCGCAGAAGCTGCAGAAGGTAAGGCAACATGCAGCAGCGCAGAAGCTGCAGAAGGTAAGGCAACATGCAGCAGCGCAGAAGCTGCAGAAGGTAAGGCAACATGCAGCAGCGCAGAAGCTGCAGAAGGTAAGGCAACATGCAGCAGCGCAGAAGCTGCAGAAGGTAAGGCAACATGCAGCAGCGCAGAAGCTGCAGAAGGTAAGGCAACATGCAGCAGCGCAGAAGCTGCAGAAGGTAAGGCAACATGCAGCAGCGCAGAAGCTGCAGAAGGTAAGGCAACATGCAGCAGCGCAGAAGCTGCAGAAGGTAAGGCAACATGCAGCAGCGCAGAAGCTGCAGAAGGTAAGGCAACATGCAGCAGCGCAGAAGCTGCAGAAGGTAAGGGGCGGTAAAGAGTGGGGGGTGGTGGGGGTTGGACCAGAGGGTGGGGGGCTAAAGGTGTGCGGATGTGAGGGTGTGAGGGTGTGAGGATGTGAGGGTGTGAGGGAGGGAAGCATGGAGAGGGAATGCGGAACGTGGTTAGGGTGCTTTATTTTTTTACATCCCATCCTCAATAACCGGTTTTCCCTCCTCTCCAGTCGCTCTCCTTTCCCCAGGCACCCCTGTGAGCGTGCACGAGCACCTGGTCAACCTGCTGCCGTGAAAACACCAGGAGGGAGAGGACTCAAAGGAGCACGACACAAACCTCTCTCTTTTCGTTCCTCCCCTCCTCCTCTCCAGTCGCTCTCCTTCCCCCCAGGCACCCCTGTGAGCGTGCACGAGCACCTGGTGAACCTGCTGCCGTACGAACAGGAGGCAGAGGACGAGGAGGAGGGAGGGAGCGAGGAGAGCGGAGGGAGCGAGGGGAGCGGAGGGGGAGAGTGGGTGGCGCAGGCGAGGGTGCACAGTGGGGGGACGAGGGGGCTGGTGCGCCTGCTGCCAGCGCTCTTCCTGCTCGCCTCCTCTCTCATGCCCACTGCCCGTCGCTTCCCCATTCTGCTAAATCACGACCATGTAAGTCGTGGGGAGGGGATGGGAGGGAGAGTTGGGTGTTTGGGCCGGCCCACTCTGCTTGCGCATCTTGACCCACCCGGGATGTCTTTGGCATTCACCTCGCCCCACTCGCTATGCACCACTCCGCAGCCCCGTGTCAATGCACCACTCCGCAGCCCCGTGTCAATGCATCCACCGCAGCAGCAATAGTGCCTCACCTTTGTCTTACTCTCCTTCCTCCCCCTTCCCCCCTCCCCGCTCCCCCTTTCCCCATCCTTTCCACACCTCCGTCCACCAATCAGCTGCTGTCACATCTAGGCCCGGATGTCTTTGGTGTTGACCTCGCTCCACTGGCCATCCGCCATCCCTCACTACTGTTTCACAACACCTACAGCAGCAGCAGCGACGCCTCTTACAACGACCCAGGCAGTGGCCCTGACTTAACCACCAACCCCATCACCACCACCGGCATGCCTCCCCACCTCTTCTTCGCTCGCACCCTCCTCCTCCCCATCCACACCCCCAGCCTCTGCGGCCTCTCAGCACCTCCGCTCACCGCACTGCACTCCTCTCCACCGCGCACCCCTGACGCCCTCTGGCTGGCCCTCCGCGGTTTACACCTGCTGCCCCCCCACGGCCTCCCCATCCTCTCCCCCGACTGGACCCCCCGCCTCCCCTCGCCCCTGCAAATGCCGGCACCTGAAAATTCACCTGAAGATTCACCTGAAGTTTCACCTGAAGATTTTCCTGATGGGCTGGTGGTGGGGCAGTTGCTGCCGGAGGATTGGGTGGTGGTGGTGTCAGTGGTGTGGAGTACGCATGTGATGGAAGGAGGGGGAGGGGGGGAGGGAGTGAGGGAGACAGAAGCAGCCATACATGTGATTATAGCGATGCTCAAGGAGCTGTTCTCTGATGGGAGGGTGATTGTATACGATGAGAACATGCCTCTGCTGCAAGGTGGGTGGCTCACAGGCGCACACGCATGCATGTATGCATGTGTGACAGAGATGCATGTGAGGCAGAGATGCATGTGAGGCAGAGATGCATGTGAGGCAGAGATGCATGTGAGGCAGAGATGCATGTGAGGCAGAGATGCATGTGAGGCAGAGATGCATGTGAGGCAGAGATGCATGTGAGGCAGAGATGCATGTGAGGCAGAGATGCATGTGAGGCAGAGATGCATGTGAGGCAGAGATGCATGTGAGGCAGAGATGCATGTGAGGCAGAGATGCATGTGAGGCAGAGATGCATGTGAGGCAGAGATGCCCTTAGTTACTCCGTGATGATGGCATCCCTCCCCCGCCCTCACCAACCTCCTCTTTATGCCCTTCAACTCAACTATCATTGTGCTGCTCCCTACCTTGTCATGCCCCCTTCCATCCCCCCCCCCTTCCCCCCGTGCAGCAAAGGCATTGTTCTCAAGAACGATACTCCTCGTGGGTCCCACCTCCCCCGCCCTCACCAACCTCCTCTTTATGCCCTTCAACTCAACTGTCGTAGAGATCCTCCCCTACCCCGTCACTCGCCCCCGCTCCTCCCTCCCCCTCTCGCTCCTCCTCCGCTCGCCCTACCACAAGAAAGCAGCCGCCGAGGCCGCTCTGATCGGCCAACCGAGCGCCGCCACGTGGCACTTCCAGCTGGCGGAGCGGCTCGGGATTCGGCATTATCTGAGCGTGTGCGACCCCACATGGCTGGACAAGGGCACGGGGGAAAAGTGCCACGTGGACGAGGTGTATGCTACAGTGCTCGCTACAGTCCGAAGAAACCCGCCCCTGCTAGCCCTCACAGGGATCCCCGTAATCTCCTTTCCGCCAGACGCCGTCCAGCTGTCCCCTGAGCCTCCTACCGACAGCAGCACCGGCATCCGTGCCAAACCCAGTGACTTGGCCGAAGCTGCCAGCAGGTTCGGCGATCTCGGCGACTCGATTCCAGCAGAGTTGGGTCTGGAAAATGGGTTTAGCGACCTGGGGGATTTCAGCGATGCCATTCCGGGGTCCAGATTGCATAAGGGAACGGGACAGGTGGCAGACTTTCGGCGGTGGGCTGCGTGTGTGGCGGAGAGGGGGGAGTGGCGCTTCAACGCTACTCCGCGGGTTCTGCCCTGGTCGCAACGAGGCTATGACGTCTGCGACCTCGCCCTCGTTCGGGAGAACCGAGGCTTGGGCGGAGCTGATGCCGATGCTGTGGCTTTGGTTCGGGAGATGGGTCGGGAGGAGCGGGAGCGGGCGTGGAAGGTGAGGGATGCGGTAAAGTACCAGTGGGGGGTTGCTAAGGAGAGGTGTCCGCGTGTGGTTCGGGCGAAGCTAGGCGCCCAAGCTCAGGCTGTTCCAGGTTCGGAGGTTTCCGAACCTGACGAGCTGTTCTCTAGGTTCGACGGGCCTGCGCTGTGTGAGCTGGCTCGGAGGAGGGTCGGCGGGCTGAGGATTGCCTTTGTCGGGGACTCCCTTACCCGCGAGTCTCACTTCTCCTTTGTGAATAGCGTTGTAACGCATGTGCGAAAGCCAGCGAGTGTGGTAACCAGAAAGGACGGCGCGATGTGGGTGGGGCAGATGTCGCGGACAAGAGGAGATACCTATACCCGAGTGACGTACAGATTTGATGATGCTGGATGTGGGGAGCTGGTAGTGCATTACATTGCAAATCGCCGGCTTGTACCTGTGGGGGAGGAGATGTGGGAGCGGGTGAGATGGATTAGCACCCCGTGGATGGAGAGTGAGGAGATTAAAGGGGCTCATGTGGTGGTGATAAATCGGGGCGCGCATTTTAAGCCCACGGGGAATGTCGTGTTGTCGGTGTCGCGCACGCTGCAATTTCTCCGGTATAATTACCCTGAGAAGCTGATTGTTTACCGGGCGACGGCCCCGGGTCACCTCAACTGCAAGGACTACAGCAAACCCCTTTTAAAGCGGCAAAACGGGAGTGATTTACCCTTCCATTGGGGGGAATTCAAGGTGCAAAACGAGGCAGTGAGGCCGTTAGTGGAGGCAATGGGGGGTGTGTTCATGGATATAGATCCGCTGAGTGCCTTGAGACCTGATGGGCATCGGGTGTTTGATGGGAAGGTGGATTGCTTGCATTACTGCTTGCCGGGACCGGAAGACACATGGTCAGAGTTCCTGTATAATATCATACAGAGGCTTGTTCCTGTAAAGTAGATTATATTCTTTTGTATTATAATATTATTTTCAGATACGTTTTATTAGGATTTCTTCTACAACTGTGAAAAATAGGTCGAGCTGTGCATATGAACATGATACCGTAACCACTTCAATTTTTTTGTACACACACTACTGTATATCAGGGTTTTCGTTATCAGACCAATTTGGTCTGATGGTCTGAGTTTAAGACTTGTTTTTTTGTATTCATCTGCTTCCTAAGAATTTGTGTTTGTTCTCATCTGATCAGTAAGATTAGCGTTTTAGGTTCGTATGATTTTTCCAGACGTGTAGAATTCTTAATCTGGAAACACAGATATCGAGTTCGGTTTCGTCTGAAACCGACATCTTGACCCACTAGGCCATATGCCCAGTGGACCAGAGGATAGGACCACAGGTACAGCCATTTGCTGCCCTGTAACAGCACGCGCATTCATTGCGCATGTCTTATAGCAGCCCCGCCGAAAGCGGCGATGAGGTAGATACTAGATACGTAGCATGTGGCCGTTTGTTCCACTCCCTCCCTTGCCCCCACACGCTCTTACCCCAACCTCGCAGTAGGTTGACTTTTAACAGTAACTTTTTTTTCGTCTTGGTTATCAGACTACGGAAGTTTCGTCGTCCGAGCATAAGACGGGGGAAAATTTTTTCAGGGTACTGTCAGACAGCCCCAAAACCTAGCGAGAGCCCTGCTGTATATGGAGCCACTTCATTGGTCCACTCGTTTTCCAGGGTAATGGCACAGGTCAACAAGAGCCCATCAAGGGGAGTCAACGCAAGTCAACAGAAGTCAATCAGGTCAGGGCGAGTCAACTCGGAAGAAGGTGTAGGAGAGGGTGAGATGGTTCACATTCTTCATCTGTGGGTCCGTGGCAAACTCAGGATCGATGTAAAAGAACACCTGATGGGTGGTGAGAGGGGGTGCATGGGGCACGGGGGGGTGCATGGTTGGCTAGGTCAAAAAAAGAATAAGAGGTTCTTCATCTGTGGGTCCGCGGCAAACTCAGGATCGATGTAAAAGAACACCTGTGGGGGATGAGAGAGGGTGGGTGGTGTAGGGGTGTGGGAGGGGTGCATGGAGGTGCGCATTCATGTCAGCATGCATGTGAGCATGCATGTCAGCATGCATGTCAGCATGCATGTCAGCATGCATGTGATGCATGGAACTTGGCACATGGCACACACATCACATGACACATCACGCATGGCACATGACACATGGCCCCCCTCTCTCTCACAGGCATGTCGATGGTCTCTCTTTGACTCAACTGGACAAATCACACGTCGATGGTCTCTCTTTGACTCAACTGGACAAATCACACGCGGCACACGACACATTGTCTCTCTCACACTCACAGGCATGTCAATGGTCTCTCTCACTCACAGGCATGTCAATGGTCTCTCTCACTCACAGGCATGTCAATGGTCTCTCTCACTCACAGGCATGTCAACGGTCTCTCTCACTCACAGGCATGTCAATGGTCTCTCTCACTCACAGGCATGTCAATGGCCTCTCTCACTCACAGGCATGTCAATGGTCTCTCTCACTCACGGGCATGTCAATGGTCTCTCTCACTCACAGGCATGTCAATGGTCTCTCTCACTCACAGGCATGTCAATGGTCTCTCTCACTCACGGGCATGTCAATGGTCTCTCTCACTCACAGGCATGTCAATGGTCTCTCTCACTCACAGGCATGTCAATGGTCTCTCTCACTCACAGGCATGTCAATGGTCTCTCTCACTCACAGGCATGTCAATGGTCTCTCTCACTCACAGGCATGTCAATGGTCTCTCTCACTCACAGGCATGTCAATGGTCTCTCTCACTCACAGGCATGTCAATGGCCTCTCTCACTCACAGGCATGTCAATGGTCTCTCTCACTCACGGGCATGTCAATGGTCTCTCTCACTCACAGGCATGTCAATGGTCTCTCTCACTCACAGGCATGTCAATGGTCTCTCTCACTCACAGGCATGTCAATGGTCTCTCTCACTCACAGGCATGTCAATGGTCTCTCTCACTCACAGGCATGTCAATGGTCTCTCTCAATCACAGGCATGTCAATGGTCTCTCTCACTCACAGGCATGTCAATGGTCTCTCCGGGTTGAAGCCTCTGCTCCTCAAAGCAAAAGCACTGGATCTTGTTGAAATAGATGCCCGCCTGTGGGAGTGGGGTTGGGGGAGTGGGGTGGGAGGAGCAGAAGCAAAAGAACTGGATCTTGTTGAAATAGATGCCCGCCTGGTGCCGTGACAGGGTAGGGTTGTGCAGTAAGTAGGGGAGAAGAACTGGAACTTGTTGGATGGAGGCACAACCAGATTCGACTGGTGCAGTGGCAGGCAGGTGGGGGAAAGGAGAAGTGCGGGAGAGGGTCGAAGAGGAGCCGAGGCACTAGAGATTGTTGAAACTATAAGGGCAATATGGGCGGCAGCACACCTTCCAGATATGGGCGGCACACCTTCCAGATATGGGCGGCACACCTTCCAGATATGGGCGGCACACCTTCCAGATATGGGCGGCACACCTCACTTCAAAATAGTAACGATGTAACATGGACGGCACAATATGGACGGCACAATATGGACGGCACAACATGGACGGCACAACATGGACGGCACAACATGGACGGCACAACATGGACGGCACAACATGGACGGCACAACATGGACGGCACAGCATGGACGGCACAACATGGACGGCACAACATGGACGGCACAACATGGACGGCACAACATGGACGGCACAACATGGACGGCACAACATGGACGGCACAACATGGACGGCACAACATGGACGGCACAACATGGACGGCACAACATGGACGGCACAACATGGACGGCACAACATGGACGGCACAACATGGACGGCACAACATGGATGGCACAACCCTGGCGCACCTTCATGGGAGACGTTGCAGGTGCTGACGCCCGTGATGGGCTTGTCACTCTTGTTGTCCTTTCAGTCAACTTAACCATCAACTCGGCACACCTTCATAGCGGGGTCAGCACACCATACCTTCATGGGAGAGACGTTGTAGGTGCTGACGCCCGTGATTGGCTTGTCACTCTTGTTGTCCTTTCAGTCAACTTAACCATCAACTCGGCACACCTTCATGCGGGGTCAGCACACCATACCTTCATGGGAGAGACGTTGTAGGTGCTGACGCCCGTGATTGGCTTGTCACTCTTATTGTCCTTTCAGTCAACTTAACCATCAACTCGGCACACCTTCATGCGGGGTCAGCACACCATACCTTCATGGGAGAGACGTTGTAGGTGCTGACGCCCGTGATTGGCTTGTCACTCTTGTTGTGCGCGGTGTAAAACGCAAGGGTGCTCTGGCCAGGCCTCACCCGAACCTGTGAGAGTGGCTCGGGACGAATGGCACGCGGAGCGGAGAATTGGCAAAGTGAATTGTGGAAGCATCAGAGGGCATGCAGGTATATGGTACATTGATGAAGCAGCAGGGAAGAGCAGGGTTTCATACTGAGGTATGCCATGTGAAACCCCACCCCTACAACCCCATGCCATGCCATGTTATGGAAAGCCATCCAATCCCATCCCATCCAATCCCATCCCATCCAATCCCATCCCATCCAATTCCATCCCATCCAATCCCATCCCATCCCATCCCATCCCATCTCATCCCATCCCATCCCATGCCATGCCATGCCATGCCATGCCATGCTATAAAATATCATCCCATCATATGCCACGCCATGCACAGTCCCAGCCACATGGGCATCTCATTTGAGATGTGCCATGATAGAATGGTGCCATATCAGCATGCCACGTGGCACGCCCACCTCTCTCTGCGTGGGGATGAAACGCCACGGTAGCCCCTCTGCCACGTCAGCATTGAAATGAATCACCAGCTCCCTGCAGTTCCCACATGGCGAGGGAAACACACAACAAAGGAGACAGCAGTCACGCAGAACGAGTGAAAAGATTAAGGGGTTCCTAAAAAAGGAGGGAGTGGGATGAGGCGACAGCGTGTTGCTACGCCTGCTTACGATTGATACACGTAGGTGCCATGAGCAGTATGAGTTACTGGGAGGTGAGAAAAGGTGAGGAGAGGCGAGTAAAGGTGAGGAGAGGTGAGCAAAGGTGAGGAGAGGTGAAGCGAGTGGGGCCCTCATAGCAGCAACGTACCTGGCAGCCGCTGCTGACTTGTCTGCACTCTGCCGTGCCACCTTCTCCTCGACCGTCTGGGAGACTCAGTTAAAAAGGAAGGAAGGGAGCAGAAAAAGAGCAGGGGCGAGAGTAAGACAGAGCAGCACTGCACGTCTCTGAACACACGGACAGTCTTGTCTGCACTCTGCCGCGCCACCTTCTCCTCGACCGTCTGGGAGACTGAGCCACAGCCAGCCAACAACGAGACAAATGAGAAGAGCGAGAGAACTGAAAGAGTCAATGCAGCATGGTGCAAGGCGATGAGACGGAACAGTCAAAACGGAAGAAGCATGAGCACATGTCCGAGAAATTACCCCTCCCTTACCCAACCAATACCTTCAAACAGATGCATCTTACTCGCCTCTGCCTGCCCCATTTCCCCATCCATCCCCTCATCCCCCCCCTAATTCCCCTTCCCCCAATCTCCATTTCCCCTCATCCCCTCACTCATCCCCTCATTACCGCCCCATACCCCCACCCCCCCCCCCACACCGCACCTCTTTTCTCTGGGTGGTCCCACCAAACCCAGTGGCCTGGCAGAAGAGCCGATACAGGGGCACGGAGGCATACGCAGCGCCCAGCATGGCCAGCGCGGCAGCGACTAAGTACATCAGTTGGGACTTATTTGCCTCTGCCTGCCTCCCTGTTGGTCCGCTCGCTCCGAACCTCCGCCGAGCCTGCTGGCTCTGCTGGTTCGGGGAATGCTGGTGGGAGGTTCGGGGCTGGGCTGCCTGGGGTTGGTGCTGCTGCTCCTGCTGCTGGTTCTCGCTGGTTGGTTCGGCTGGTTTGGTTTCTTGGGAGAACACGGAGATGCCTATAACGGGGATGAATCCGCGGATTCAAAGGGAAGGAAGATGGAGGGAAGGGGTTTCAAGAGAGGAGAGGGAGGACGAGAAAAAGCGGAGAGGTGGGGAGTGTGGAGGGGGGGGGAAGTGAGGGGAAGTGAGGGGAAGTGAGGGGAAGTGAGGGGAAGTGAGGGTGGTTCTTTTCTTAGTGAGAAATAGAGGAAGCAAGCGACAAAGGTGGATGCAACAAATGGGTGGTCATCTGAGCAGCAGGAGTGCAAGCAGCAGGGAGACGCGGCGAGGGAATCACCATGATGAAACGACGCAGACGCTGCTGACGTGGCACTGCAGCAGCCCTCCAGCGCCGCAGCAGCCACCCCTTCACGCGTGCTCTGCGGATGCCACGTCACGCGCCACCAGGCTGGCGAATGCAGCTGCTGTGCTGGTGTGACTATAGCGTCTAGAAGTGCGTTACATGCTTGCGCAGATGTGACTGAAGCGGGAGGGAAGAACGCGTGCGGGTGCGGGGAAGGCCACGGGGCACTATAACGAAGGAAGAGGGGGCTTCGGTGGTGAAACTGCGGCGAGATCGCGGCTCGATCTACTAAAGGGAAGAAGAAGCTTGGTGTAGGTAAACTACTGGTGGCTTGAGGGATGTGCTTGTAACGCGGGGTGACGAGAGTGCTCGACTCGCGGATGCAGGAGCGGAACGCGCATAGCGCGTTACGCAGCACGTGGCGCGATGACGCCATCGGCCATGCAGCGCGTGCGCGCAGGTCAACTGGAGTCAGCGGGAGTCAACGCATATGGAGCGAACCTAACGAGTTGCGTGATGGCGAAGGCACCCGGGAGCGGCGGGGTGGTGGCGGCTGCTGCGGCGAAGCGGTCTTATGGACGGTGGAGATGGAACAAGGATAACCGCGAAGGTGACGCGAGGCGGAGCGGCACGGATTCGAGGGAGGGTGAATGCTCCACAATATCTACCGCCTCGAGGATTCGATCTCGGGCGGCTGGAGATGAAGAGGAGGATCCCGAGACAAGAAGAGGATGAAATTGAAAGCTCCACTCAGGTGTGCAATGTGGTTTGAAGCGGTAAGAATCTAAACCGTTTTAAAAATTGGTTGACCGCGTCAAACCGCGTCAGAAGCATGTACTCGCCATAACTTCGCATAAATATCGGGCTCGATTCGTTATAACATGCAACAGTTTGCAGATCAGTGTTCAACACTAAAAACATCGGGGATGTTATTTTCTGCATGCATTTCGTAACCTCCATGCTTCCTTTCCACCATTGTCACGGGTTTCGGGTTGAGAGCTTCGCTAGAAAGCTTATCCAAGCTCGGTGTGAGGAGCATGGCTGAATCAAGAAATAGGAATGAGGCTGTTCACCCCGCAAATTCTGCTCGTCGCTTAGTTACTATTTAGTCCTGCAGCCGTGAAGCACGGCAAGACTTGGTACCTATGTTTGACCAAACACGAGGCACCCCTTCCTGGTTTCGTAGAGGTGTTGCGCGACGAGCAGAGCATAAGCGCCAAGCTTAAAAAATTTTCTGCACTGGAGGAGTAGTGGCTGCATAAGTCAGCACCACGAACCCTCAGCATCATTTATTAGTGTACGCTTAGGTAATTGAGTACATATAGGTCTGTAACTTACCTAAATCATGCAGTACTAATAACTTCACTTACGATATGCCTACTTCCGAATCGCTCTCCTATTTGCAAAGCATCTCCTACTCTCAAATCATCCATTATTCAAATCGTTCTCCAAATTTCAAATCATTCGCCTATTCTCAAATCAGTCGCCTATCCAAATCATTCTCCTAACCTAATATTATTCTCGTACTCCCCAAACCATTCTCCTGCATCCGATTCAGCTTCCTGCTATGCTGACTGTCACGTCCTATCCGGGAGCACCTGTTTAGGCTATTAACCCAGATAAAATTTGGGTTTTGAGACGTCTCACATCTCAACTTTTATCCTCAAGCTATCAACCCAGATTTGAGGTGAGGTGCAAGCTGCCACGTGTCAGAGTCTGAGCTCCAAGTCAACACACTGCTTTTTCTGCCCTGGCTGCTGCTGCTGCTGCTCCTGCTGCTGCTGCTGCTGCTGCTGCTGCTGCTGCTGCTGCTGCTGCTGCTGCTGCTGCTGCGCCTGCTGCTGCTGTAGTTGCTTCACCTCCTGCTGTTGTCCTGATTGCTGCACTTTCTGCTGTTGTGGCGGCTGCTGCTGCTGCTGCTGCTCCTGCTGTTGCACCTGCTGCGGCTGCGGATGCCGCTGCAGCTGCTGCTGCTGTCGGTCCACAAGCGCTCTCCCATCCTCCCCACCGCATCCCACCCTACCTTGAAACAAATGCCTTCTCGCACCGCTTCCCACCGTACTCCCAGCCTTTATCCCCTGCTCCCCCTCAGCGCTCCACTCTATCCCCCTCTCACTCCCCGTCTCGCCCCCTATCTCACCCCCTCGCTCAGTAGGAGCACCAATGGCACCAATGGCTGCTTCGCCCTCACCTGCCCTCCTTCCCCGAAGAGCAAGAGCGCTGGGCCTTTGAGACTCGTCCCTGGTTCCCCTCTCCCCGCCACCACTGCTCCACTCCACCCGTATCCTCTTCAAGAGCTGACTCACGTCAGGAGTAATGTCCCCTCTGGAACCACATGTGCCAGCACCACTAGCAGCGTCACCACCAGCACCACTAGCAGAAGTGGCTGCTGCAGCAGCAGCAGCAGCGGTGGCAGCAAAAACTCCTGAGGAAATCCCCTGTTGTGACCCTGAAGAGTGTGAATCCACCAACATGGATTGTCTCGTCTCACCCTTCAGCCTCCCCTCGCCCTCATTCTCATGCTTCCCCTGTCGTGCGTGCTCTGCAGGGCTCTGCTTTGGAACTAACCCCCGGCCTGGGCTTTCAGTGGGAGAGGGGTGGTAACCAGACGTGTGACTGTAAGGAGCGGAGGGGTTGTAGGGAGAGGGGTGGGCAGTGGAGTGGGTGGCGGCATGTGCTTGCAGCCAGAGGGAGGAGAAGGAGGGCAGTTGCGGGGCAGAGGGGGCGGAGTGGGCGGAAGGGGCGGAGGGGGCGGAGGGAGCAGAAGCAAAGCCAAAGGCGGAGGGATGATGAGTGGAGGAGGGCGGTTGCGGAGCAAGGGTGGGGTTGGGGGGTGCGGAGGAATGGTGGGAGAGGGAGGAGAATGAGGGCAGGTGAGGGACGGAGGCTGGGCGGAGGGAGGGGGAGTGGTGGGAGAAGGAGGAGGAGGAGGGCAGGTGGGCAGCAGAGGCCGAACGGACGGCTGAGATGGGTCCACTGGGAAAGTGTGGGCGATGGGATGGGTGCGGCTGATTATCGGAGCTATCGTGGATTTTTCCGCAGGGATTGTGGTGAGAATTGTTATGCGGATCGTTGTGGGAGTTGTCATGGGGCTTATGGGAAGGAGAGAGAAACAGGGGGGTTGGCAGTGCGGGGGCTTGTGGTGGTGAGGTGAGAGGGGAGGGGCGGAGAGACAGGGAGAGGAGGGACGGTGCTGTTGGCTCACCTCCTCCCCCTCTCTCGGCGTCATCTCGTGGCTCAGATTTTCCGGGCGGCAGCACTGCCGCAGGGGCGGCGGCGGGGAGAAGCCGAGGGGAGGGGTTGGAGCAGGAGGAGGGGCTGAGGACGTCAGAGGGGGGGAGAGAAGAGGTGGAACTCGATTGACCGCTTGTTGGCCTTGGCTGTGGTACAAGGGGTGCGAGGGTTGCAAGGGGTGCGAGGGATGCCAGGTGCGGAGGTGGGTTGTGAATCACCTGGGTCTGAACCGACAGGTTTTGAGTCAAATGGATTTCGGTCGAATGGATCTGATTCAGGTGGGTTGGAGTCGGTTGTGCTGCCACCGGCACAGGCCGATTGGAGACTTGGCTTGATGCCTCGAAACTTGGTGGTCGAGACAATGGTGGTGGCAGTGGTGGTGGCATCACAGGCCCGCTGGATAGTTGGGCTGACAAAGGGAGTGAGCTGGCGGCTGTTGATTGGTTGGTTAGCTGCTGCTGCTGCTGCTGCGGTTGTTGGGAAAGGGGAGATAAGAAGGCTGGGTGCTGATGTGGCGGCATGAGTGCTGCTGACTGTGTTACGGGGAATGCTGATGTGGAAATGAGTCCGGTTGACGGCAAAAAAGGGTTCGGGTTGTTCAGATGATTTATCACCTGAGCCGTGGATTGAAACGCAGGTGCTTGAAACGAGGACAGCTGGAAGTGCGGTGGTGGTGGCTGCATGAACGGATGTTGCAGTGCCGGCTGTAGCTGTGACTGCTGTAGCTGCGACTGCTGTAGCTGTGATTGCTGTAGCTGTAGCTGTGCTGCTTGCAGCAAGGTTAGGGAGCCAAAGGGAGCCGCAGACGAGTCAAACTTCCCCCCAGATGCAAAAACCGGTCCGCCAGATGTCCCCAACGCTCCCCCAGGTGCTCCCAACGCCCCCCCAGATGCAAAAGAAGGTCCTCCTGATGCCGCTGCATGCGGGAAAACAGGGCTGCTTACGATTGATGGCAAGCCCCTCAGAGACGCATCCGCCACAGGGTTTCCAGAGCGGTGAAGAGAGGTAACGAGAGGTGAGAAAAAAGGCCCAGCAGAGGTTGCTGCTGCTGCAGCACCACCACCACCACCCCCACCTGATCCTGACATTGTTGCAGCAGCAGCGGCTGCCGCAGCTGCTGCTGCAGCCGCTGCAGCGAAGAGTGTAGAAGTCCCTTGGGAAGGGTTGAGAGCGAGTGAGGCAGAGAGCATGTGCACACGCGAGGTTGCATGTGAGCCGTCAGATGCAGCCCTCTTGATGGTATGAGCAGTGCTGAGCACCGTTCCTGCATCGCCTGGCCTGCCCTGCAATCCTGCTGCTTCCTCTGTCACCCCTCGTCCTCCTCCTACTCCTACTCCTCCCACTCCTGTTGCTGCCCCTGCCATGCCCGCTGCTGCTGATGATCCGCTTACTGCTGCTCCTTGTGGGCCTATGATCGAAGAAGGAACGCTGGCAGACAGCGAGCGAGGGAGGGAGGACGGGAGTGGGGGAGGTGGGTCGGCGAGCGAAGGAGGGGCGTGGGCGGAGAGTGAGCGAGGGAATGAGACAGAGAAAGCGGGAGGGAGAGGGGAAGAGAGCGAGGGAGGGAATGGGGAGGGAGGGAAGGAGGCGGAAAGTGATGGATGGAGTGAGGTTGGAACGCGTATGACTCGGGGGAAAGCTTCTGAGGCACTGGCACCAGGCTTGGCGTGGTTGTGCGTTCCGTGATACACCACGCTTATGCTGCTGCTGCTGCTGCTGCTGTTGGTGCCGGCGCCACCAGCAGCGTCAGCAGCAGCACCGGCAGCACCAGCAGAAGCAGATGCAGCGGATTGCTTTTTTGGAGTACCAGTGCTGCTGCTTCGGGTGACAGTGGCAGCACCAGCTGTAGCGCCGATTGTAGCGTCCGCTGTAGCGCCGATTGTAGCGCCGGTTGTAGCGCCGGCTGTAGCGCCAGCTGTAGCGCCAGCTGTAGCTGTGCAGGGATCCGCCATGCCTGCACCTGGAGCAGCCGTGGCTGTAGCGCCACCCGATGTTGCTCCAGGGCTTGTGGCAGGGGAGGTTGGATCAGAAGCAGCCGCGTTCAGATCTGCAGCGGCTGTAGCAGCAGTTGTAGCAGGGTCAAGGACGAGTGGTGAGTCGATGGTCTTCTTGGCCTGACAGCCCATGCTGTGGCGCGCACACCGGAAATACGCCCTGGGTGGTAGGGGAAAGGACAGGAGGGGAGGAGGGGAGGTGAGAGGGAGAGCGGTTGCAAGCGAAGCCATGGAGGTTCTTGGTGCATGTCTGGTTTCCAGTTCAGGTTTCGTGATCAGGCTGGATCGTCGTGTTCAGCACATCGCAACTTCAGCCTACCTGGTAACCGCCTGCCATGCCGCACATGACGGCTTTTTTATGTACGTGTGCCGCCGGAGGCCCGCTTGCTACAAGGACAGCATGCGAATAGGAACACACATGGGAAATTTGGTTTTGTTACCTGGTAACCGCGCGGTCCATGACGGTCTTCTGGCCGTACTTGTGCCAGAAGTAGCCATCCTCAGCCACCACTGAGCGGCTCCCTGCATGCACCACTGGCTTGCGCTTCCTGCTTTCACATGCCATGCCATCCCGTGCCATGCAGTGCCATGCCATGCCGTGCCATGCCGTGCCATGCCGTGCCATGCCGTGCCATGCCGTGCCATGCCGTGCCATGCCAGTTGGTATTTCGTGCCCGTTGCGCAGCAACCAAGGTTTCAACGAAGAATACAGTTCCGAGTTAGGTAGGTGCGCAAGGAAGCAAAGAATGCATTGGTTGGGATCCAGCCGTCCCCCTTTCGGCCTTTCAAAATGAGCATGCCACAAGCGTACCTTGTCTGGTGAGGACCACTGGCCGCCCTATTAAAACCGCGAGAAAGCCTTTGATGCCAACGCTGAATCTGCGGATTCTGCATTGGTCTCTCTTGCCGCGGCTGCCGCATTTGCCCTTTCTCCTCTTCCCTTGCTTTTTCTTCGCCCCCCCCAGGCCCCCTATTGTTCCCCCCATGCTCCCCATGACCCCCATGTTCCGCATGCCTCTCCTGCCCCTCCTGTCCCCCGTGGCCCTCGTCCTCATCATGCCCATCGTTCTCCTCATCTTCACTGCAAGCACCACCGCTGTTGTCACCACTAGCCACGTCAGCATCGCTCTCGGCCTTCATCATTATGTCCACGTCATCCCTGCCGCCCAGGTCACCGCCACCTCTCCTATCATAAACATGTCCCCCGCCCCATTCCCCCTTGCGTCCTACCGCCACCCCCGCTCCTCCCACTTCCCGCTTCCCCTCATCCATTAGGCTTGCAGCGCGGAGCCCCCCCTCTGCAACAGCAGCGCCCGGGTCACCCGCGGAGGCGGAGGCGGCGAAGGCGGAGCCAGCGGCTGCGCCCATGGTGTCGGCGGCTTGCAGTTGTGTTAGTCGCGTGAGGAACAGGCGCGGATCAGCGGAGAACTGGGGCGGAGAGGCGCAAGAATCCGCGGACAGGCGCGAGATCTGAGGGGGGAACGGAAAATGCAGGCCGGGGCCAGGCGCTGAAGCGGCGGCGGAAGCGGCGGTAGTGCTGAGAGCTGCCGCGGAGGCGCTAGTATTGATGGGCTGAGCCATTGGGAATGTTATAGGTAGCATGGTCTGGGGCGGTACGGGGAAGGGGGAAGGGAAAAAAGGCTGTGCGCCTGAAAAAACAGGCCGCATTGCGGCCTGCATTGCTAGATCCAGCAACGACGCGCTACTACTTCCGCCGTCGAGCCCGCTTTGTTGCGCCGAACGTCCTTCCGCCGCTGCTGGCGAATCGCCCGCAGTAGCCGCGCTGCGCGCCGCCGCCGCCGCCGCCTCCCACGTGCGGTGGGACGTCGCGCGGAGAGCGTCCATGGCGGACGCGAAGGGCGCAAGCGGCAATGCGGCGGCGGCGGCGGCTCCGCTGGCAGCGAGCACCAGATCCCGCGCCGCCGCCGCTGTTGCAGGCGGGGAAACAACGTCGCTGCTACTGGAATAACTGGCAGCAACCTCTCTGTTATGATCCCCTGCAGGCGCAGTTGCAGACCCGAGCATCCATTGCGGAAACGTCGCGCGATCGAGCCCTGGTGTGGGTCGTAAAAATCCGTGACTGCTCGGAGAGCTGCTTATAAACGGGGCCGCCGCATTTTCCGGCGCGGCATTGGCAACAGCAAAGCTTCCTCCGAATCGCGCCGACGCCGCGAATTCGGCTGCGGTCATTCCTCCACTACTAGTGGTACTACTAGTGGGGATTTGCGCTGAGCGGTAAGCTGCGGTCTCGTGAAGCGGATCCGCCATTGGGGCCCGGGGGAGGGAAATTCCGCTGCCGCGGAGACTGACTCTTCCCGCTTCCGTCGCCGGCGGTGATGGTGGCCTGCGATCATCGTTCATCACGCGGCGGTGAATCAGAAAAAAGGTGCCGTGGCGCGACTCGGCGTGTATGGTGTACCCCGGAGGACTTCGTTTTGAAAGAATGCCGCGGGCACAGCCCGAGGCCGCGGGCTGTCACGGTGACGAGTATTGCCAAGAACAACTTCTTGCTGCGTCAAGCAATAGCGGAACGAGCTTTCGGCGCCTCGAGCCGTTTCTCAGGCCGCATGAAGATGGATCTAGTGGCGTGAATGCTGCTGCCTTCTGACAGGGATGAAAGACGCGGCAAGACGCACACACACGCGTAGAAGCCAAGTTGGGATGTTTTGAGTGTTTTTAGTATTAACGCTCTGTCGCAAAACATTATGGGTCTTGCTGCACGGACCGCGTTAGACGCATGCCACCACTGCCGCTCTTACTACTTGGCAAGACTGAGAAGCACTTAGAACGTCGTTGGAAGATTCAGTTCACGCATTTGAACGTGTTACACAGTGAGGCCAACTTTCCTCCCATAACTCAGTTGGATAAGTCCATTGGAAGGCTTGTGTAGGGAGGGAGTGACAAGACAGGACAAGACGCGAACTTCTCTCCTCCCATCGAGTTGCTCGCGTGATTTGAGTGGTTTCTGGCTGTCAGTTGTCGAGTCATGGCATCATCTGAGCAGAAATGTTCGAGAAAGGGTGTTTTACCCTTGTCTCGAACCGGAACCTCTGCATAATAGGATGGACTTTGGAACTGCCTTCTTAGTTCTGTTCCTTAATTGCATTAATGGTGCTATTCCTGCCTGAGATCGCCGAATCTCTACAGCTCACTGTGGAAGTAATATAGCAAGGGTGGATTTTCGTGCTCATCCATATAGATTCTGTGCGATTTCGAGTTAAATCTTCAACTTGTTTCAAATTTCAGCTTGTTTAGCAAAGGCGCTTGCTGTCTCACTAAGGCGAGGGATGTTTTTAGATTGTGCAATATTATCCTAAAAACACTGGTAGCAATTAGTAAGAACCCTGCCTGCTTGTTCTGGACTGATAGGATTTGAAGGTGTTACTCACTGAGGGGTTGGAGTCAAAAACATGCTGCACCACACGCGTGACGAAATGCCACATCGACTCACACGATGAATGCGGGAATTTCTAATTGGCAGAAAACGGGATATGATGAGACTTCGCAGTTCTGTTGCGAAGAAAATTGGCCCAGACATGATTTGGGTCGGGAACTGCTGGTAGTGTGGCAAATTGCTGTAGGACAAGCCCTCCCTGCGGTCTGGAGGCCCCGAACAACGGTTCAAACTTCCCCATAGAGGGAAGAAGAACCAGACTGCCCCTCCAAAGAATGGATTTTTCTGGGTCTTTTCTCCCTGAAGGAGACCTGACACGGTGGGGGTTCTCGTGGGTACAGATTGTATAGGAAGTGGGTGGAGGATTACGATAAACCGCCCCCAAAAGTTGACCAACCCCACGAGAAGGTGTGAATAACACGTATTTCCACCATACCCAGATCACTCAGTTGAATCCTGCATATAATGACTCACTGCAAGTTCTCAAGGGTGAGTATCCTGTCGCAAGTACTCTAGAAGAAGCCAACCATCCGCAAATTGGTGAATGTAGTTCTTGCCCAATGGACCCACATTGTCGCCCCTCCCGCCCAGGTCTCGACAAATTGCATCACGGTACACTTAACAAAAGCTAGGCGACATCCAATATTTACCACCACATTTCGTGAAAATGTCCTCCAGGACGAGAGGGCTACACAGCCCTAATCCTACGCAATCTACACAAATAAAGTGGTACTGCGGGTAGACTCGCAAATGACTTCGCATGCCGAGTGTCCACAGAAGGTGTACCCTTTGAAAAGAACAGTGATGGCACACACACACACAGTTCAAAACTGCCCCACCCGAAGGGATTTATGACTGGCAAGAAATGGCAAGGTATTAATAACCGACAAGATTAAGCGTCGATGAGATATTCTTTTCGCTTGCGCACCGCAATGAACAGAAATAGAGGACAACTGGCACAACCAGCTGGTTGTGGTGCTGAGGCCAGCACAACTTTGGTGGGACAGCCTCTCTTTTCGTTTTGGGCCACTCTTCCTTTTCAGGGTTTGAGTTGTGCCTGTCCCGAACCGTGGATGTATGGACGAGATTTCACCGTGGTAGTCATACACACAGGGACCCACAACATCTGGGCACACAACTAAACAACGACACTTAATCTAGTGCTAAGAAGGGCCACGAAGGGAAAGGAACCCCGTTTTGGCTATGACAGGTTTGCGAAACTCTTTTTCCGATACGAGG
The DNA here is from genome assembly GCA_947470075.1 of Closterium sp. Yama58-4. Lineage (NCBI taxonomy): Eukaryota > Viridiplantae > Streptophyta > Zygnematophyceae > Desmidiales > Closteriaceae > Closterium > Closterium sp. Yama58-4. The sequence goes on from CANIUD010000104.1 coordinate 127,626, forward strand.
TACGAACATTCTCTGATGGCGCAAAACTTTGTCGCCTAGCACCCATTTCTGCTGTTTCTGAGGACGTGGGCCCAATGGACTTTGGTCGGCGCGATCAGAGGCGATCAATAAATTCGAGGAAGGCGGGAAGCCATTTTCAGGCAATCGGGGGCAATCAGCTGATCGCGATCAGCTGATCGCTCCAACTCGATCAATCGCATCAAACAGCCCGATCAGACCCGATCAGACACAATCAGCCCCGATCAGTTGATTGCATGTGATCGGGGACATGGGCGACGTACGCGAAATGTAACAAGGTTCGCCATGAGGTCTAAAAAATTCTCGCGATAGTTCGAAGGCTCTTGAGCAGACCTTGTGCGCATTGCTAAGTTCGCGACATTACCACGATACTCAAAGTCGCTAATCTCGCCAAAATTGGGATGCGACTACCAGGTAATGAGTAGACGGCTGTCACGCAAGAAATCTAAATATTCGAGGAAAATCAGCTCTGATCGGGCGGCGCGGGAAAACCGATCAAAAGCAATTCGATCCAATCCAACCCGATCCGATCCGAGCCGATCAAAGTCGATTGGGCCCACGTCCTGACATTCATCGAATTTCGAGCAACCAAGCGGGCTTGGCCGATTCCGGGACGAAACAAAAGGGGCAAGCCGATTTTATAGCCAAGACGTTTTCAGCCAAGAAGTCCCTTGCGGGTTCTCTGGCGGACTGAAACAACAAAACTCAAATCCAAAAATGGACTCTGTGTTGCAGGGTTCGCCCAAAAGTATAGGAAAACCGGGAGAATATCGTACGATATTGGGACCTGGCGATATCAAACATTGTACGTGCTGGGGCATGTACACCTAGCCCGCGCCAAATTCACTAGGGCCATTTTCACCCCCCTGTGTAATTATTTCTGATTTACCCGATATTAAAAGGCTGTTTCGAATGCTTCCGTTTTAAAGAGGGTCGTTTCAGACATCTCTGACGAGTTAGAGGGGATGAAAAACGGGTCACAGTAAACTATGGTCGAGTCGCCGTGGTAAGAGTGCGGTTTTTTTTTATCTCGACACTTGGCTGAGTGGTTTGTAGCCTGAAAATTCTGGAAGTTTACTGGAAAAAGCCAAAATCGGGTTCAGGGTGCTTGCCGAAACAAGTTGCAGGGCGTGAAAATAGCGCGGGCTAGGTGTACTGTATTCTGTTTGTTGGCCAAGCACCCAGCAACATAATTTCCGTGTGAAAAAGATGCTCTCAAAATAGTCCACCAACAAGGACACCCCAACAGCACGAATGGTCGGGTTTTACTGACAGCGACACAGTTATTAAAAGCCCGTGCGGAGCACACTATTATGGCCATGTCACTATTTTCTGACCGTTATTAAAAAACAGGCGAGTCTTCCAACTGTTCTCACAATACATTTAAGGCTGGTAACCCTTCTTTCTCAAAGTAAAGAAACAGTACTCCAGTGCATATCAAGTGTATTTCCGTAATTAACATCCTTTGTCGCGACCAAGGAATGTGACACGTTCCGTGAAAAGCTGGCTCTGTCTTGTTCCACGTCTTTTGTCAAGTTGTATCCCCTAACAGCAGTGAACTGTACAGTATTTTTCCACCACCACCACCACCACCACCAACAAAAATGTTTGACGCAAACTGGCGCAATGCTCGTCGAGATTGACAGTTACATGGGTTTGTGAAACCTAGTGGGGATATCGAGCCGACCACATGGTATGCAAATCAAGAAACTGTATGTGGCACATGAGGTGAGGACGGCTGAGATATGTCCACATCAGCAAGACTGCTGTCCTGCTTCAATCTCAACAGTCGAGTTGCTGTGCTGGCAGAAGGTTCACGAATGGTGTTGACGGGGGGGTTTGTTTGATAGGATTTCGGGTTCGTTTGTTGGATTTATCCATCAGATACCCCGGAGTTCAGGGCTATACAACGTGCTGTAATGTCTTTTGTGGATATAGATAATTTGAAACACTACAACGGAAAAAACGTAGACGCACAAGGAACGATAGTAGTTGGGCGAAATGGGAGGCTACGTGGAGTTGTCAATATGTTGCTTGTATTTTCTCTACTTGCTACGTTCAAAACTAGTCGAAATTGTAGAAAAAAATACACACAATGGATTGGTAAATATATTACATTACTAATGCACTAGCAACCCAACAAGTCGGTGGCGTGCTAACGCAGCTGGAATGCGGCTTGCCAATACATCGAGATGGCGGCCTGCTGGCGTTACACCAGGGTGGTTTGCCAGCGATGCATCAAAATGCCCATGTGACCATCGTTGTGTCTGCAGGTGACTGTGTGCGCACATGCGTGCATGACGATGGTTGCATCGCCCTGTACAATGCGTAGGTGGTCGACGACATATCGACGGTTGTTCTATATGTATCACGTCGCCCCCGGATTGCTGTAAAGGCTGCTTAGTCGGTGCCGTCGCTGTCCGTAAGTCGGCATCATGGTAAGCCGATATAGAGTGAGTCAGAATGGTGGTGTGCGTTGTTTTGTGCCTGGTGTCTCTTCTGCAGTTCTGGCTTCATTGAAATCAGATCAACCTCGTATGCAGTAGTAAAGACTAAGTCGTCCACGTAAACGATGATGAAGAAAGAAGTGGACCCATAACGAACGAACAGTAACAAGTGAGCTAAAGAATGGCAAAACCCAAAGGAAAAAAGAGTGGTAAGCAGAGTGTCGTGCCACTCACGAGGGGCCTGGCGAAGGACGTAGACAGATAGTCTTAGACTCCTCTGGGTCCCAATGCAGCCAGGAGTATGGCGCAACCAGGTCTGCTCGTGCAGAGTCCCCTTGAGAAAGGCAGTGGAAGAGTTCATGTAACTCGTAATCACGCAGTGAAATGACATGCATCGGAACCTGAAATGTGCACGTCTTCGCGGTGGGGGAGAAGGTATAGAAGTAGTCTGCTCTCTCACACGGACTGAAGCCTCTCGCCGCGTACCGGGCCTTGAAAACAGTCAAAGTTCCAGGTAATCGGTTCCCCTTAAAGATTCATATGCCACCGACTACGCTCGCCAAGGAGGAAGAACTTTGTCGCCGTAAGTGCTTATGGATATCCAAAATGCATATCTGCGTCCATATTTGTCATCCACTAAGAGGCCCAGGGTCTCGAGACTACCTCTGCGTAAGAGTGAGGTGTCTGGATGTCACTTGCATTGGGGTCTCCCTCGGGGGCTAGCAACATGATTATTAGGAACTCCAGTTCAAAACTGACTGCCCTCTAGGACGTTACAGCCATGGGCAAACTCACCCCCAGATGATGGAAAGCAAGAGACACCAACTGAATGGCGTAGTCAAAGCGACGGGTGGAGACAAAGCCAGTGACAGCACCAACAAGAGTCGAAGCACACGACGGATAGGTAGTAGGGTAAGTGACGAGAGAGGAGGGAACACGGGAGATGATATGGCGAGAAGTACGGAAGCAGTCAGTAGGAGGGGAAGCTATGTTGAAATAATGAGAGACAATGCAGGAGGTAACGGGAGAACAAAGGGAGGGGGAACACGATGAGAGAGAGAATAAATTAGGGAGTGGAAGTTCGGGAAAAAAGACGAGGAACGAGCACCCGGAGGACGACGAGACCAGGGAGTGGAGGCTAGAGACGAAGTGGGAAGGAGAGGAGGAGAAAGATGCGGCCGAGACGCGTCCAGGGGAGTATAGGACCATAAATAGCAAAGGCAGCAAGCGGTCTCGTAATGGAAAAGGAATGATAAGTAGACAAAGATCACTCACGGGTGGCGACGTCCGCTGCTGCTTTTGCTACTGCTACAGCTGCTGCTGTGGCTGCTGGTGGCTATGGTGGTGGGGTTGGTGGTGGTGGCGGCGGTGGCGGCGGCGGGTGGTGGTGGTGGTGGTGGTGGTGGTGGTGGTGGTGGTGGTGGTGGTGGTGGTGGTGGTGGTGGTGGTGGTGGTGGTGGTGGTGGTGGTGGTGGTGGTGTGGTGGTGGTGGTGGTGGTGGCGGTGGTGGTGGTGGTGGTGCTGCTGCTGCTGCTGCTGCTGCTGCTGCTGCTGCTACTACTGCCATAGGAGCTGAAGCCCCGCCGAACAACGCGGGACTCCTAAGCCAGGCGGTCCAGTGGCAGCACCCCCAGCACCCCCAGCACCAACACCTCCAACACCTCCAACACCTCCAGCACCAACACCTCTAGCACCAACACCTCTAGCACCAACACCTCTAGTACCAACACCTCTAGCACCTCCAGCTTCAGCTCCTCCCACAATAGCGCCCCCATAACCAGCACCCCCAGATGTAGCACCTCCAATGGTAGCAGCAGAACCTCCAACAATAGCACCAGCACCTCAAGCGTCAATACCCCTACCAATAGCACCCATAGAATCTGCATCTCCAGCAACAGTACCCCCAAAGTTCACTTCGACCTGTCGCGGTAGCACCGAATCCTGTTGTGGTGACTATGCGGATGACGTAGGGTACTGTGGTGAATGAAACCACACCTGACATGTTACCTAGAGGGGAGGGGTAGCGTGAGACATGCCTGACGGAGAAGGACCTGCGTGGGGTGGGGGTTCCGGAGGAGCAGGACTAGGAGGAGGAATGGGAATGAGGACGAAGAGAGGGGGCCGGGGTATCTCGGTGAGAAAAGCCTGCGTAATAGGACACTGACTCGTCAAATTTGACGTCGCAAGAGTCGAAGGACCGACGGGTGGAAGGGTGATAAACAGTCAGGAACGTCTGGGGAACCAAGAAAGAAATAGCGGAGGCTGCGGGCCGAAAGGCTGTAAGCGCGAGGATCGTGGACATGCGCAAGGAAGCCGCAAACACGAAATGCAGACTCGACACAAGTGGACCAGGAAGTCGTCAGCTTGCTTTATTATATTTCCAACTAAAATTTGAGGACGTGCTTGTAACACGTAAAACTTCCCCGCACCTATCAAGGACCAAAGATTAAGTGGAGTGCTTCGATTATACGAACATAGTCCTAACTTAACTGCGCCTATGTATCGTATCACCCCGGATATAAGCGCACATGCGCTTATAATTGAATGTGATTTGTCAGGGGGGTGCGGTGCGCTTTGAATAGAGTAAAAATTACCGTATAAGCACATGCGCTTATAAAGTAACAAATATACAAAAAAATGTAGGTTAGTGAAAATCTTCGATTTGCCTTGCAAACGCCATGTCTTATTTCAACTGGGCAATACAAGGGCAAGTTTCTAGCTTGTTCTTCCCTCAAACGAGCCCGCCACGATAAGAATCGCCCCCCTGTATTGGCATTTTTTAGCCAGGAGAGCCACGAAATTTGCACCGGTATAAAATGTGAAGAAATAATTTTCAGATCGTTCGCCTCCAAGCACGATCACGTTTTCCACAATCCAATATACCTTGGGGCAAGTTTCTAGCTCGTTTCGCCCTCAAACGAGCCCGCCACGACAAGAATCGCCCCCCTGTATTGGCATTTCTATCGTCCAAGCAGTGTACAACATAAGAGCTACTATGCATCTCATGCTAGGGTGGGTGAGTGGGCGGGAAACTTGAAACTCAAAGTTTGAAATGAAAAACGTGGGTGAAGGCTCTTCGCCCCCTCTTTTGCACTGAAAAAAGGTGAAGTAGCGATTCACTGTAGCCTTTGCTTCAGTACAATCCGCTTCGCTATTCACAATACACAATTTTGAAAAGTGTTTCACATTCGATTTTTTTTTACATATCATGAAAGCTTACAATTTGCCTTGCAAAAGCAACATCTCATTTTAACTTGGTACTCTGAAACATGGAGAGGGGGGGTTGGCGGTGCCTCGTAATGGCGCGATAACGCTGTGGGGGAGAATGTGCGTGAGCTTCATCCTGGATGTTGCGAGATGCTACAATAAGGTGATCTTGCGAGATAGTCGCGTACAGGTTCTTTGCTGTCTCGCTTCGCCAATGCCCAAGTCTTTTGAAGATGCGATCGGGGACTCCCACACTAGCTGCAACCTTGGCTTCTCCTTTGCGAAATGAGTGGGTGCCAAGGTGTGTTGGGTCGATGCGTGCGGCTTCGAATGTATGCATGCACCAAGTACGCATGATGGGGTTATGTCCTTTAAGGATGGCGGTGAGTTGCGGCGGAAAACACGGATCAGCGGCTCTTTGGTGGCCGGCCCGTATTCTGCTAACAGGATGAAATAGTGGGTGCACCTCACTAGGCAGAACGGTCCATCAGATCTGGTGACAGGGATCCACCCCTACCCTCTTGATCAGTCTTTGAGTGTGAGATTAATAGCCACATTGCCGTTGCCTCAAGTTGGATGTCCTCCTATTTGATTGCCACCAAGTCGAGAAGCGCATGAACACAGAGTACATGAGTAGTACAATGAGGCCTTTCTGATATGTGCCTTGTTGGCTTGATTGGAGAAATGGCCTAGCCATTATGTGGACCTAAGAAGGGAGACAGGTGCTGTCACGCGTGCTGATTGGGGGCAGTGACGTTAGGCGTAATCGCATACTTGTATCGTGAAGGGGCCGCATGTTGAGTTGGCAAAGCCTGTCATTCAGTGGGTGAAGCTGATCGCAGCACGTGTGAGCTGGACGCTAGAGACGGTGTCCTTGTGATTGATCGCATGTACTAGGTAGAGTGCGACAATTAGGTCTGCGGCAAGCAGAAATGCCACTTTTGCCTTAACGCAAAAACGTCTAACTTCTCCCAATAAGGTTCGTATGTGTTGAATTGTTGAGTCGGACCGCGTCTGGGCTGTAATCCAAAGTAGCTGTTGATGCAACCTTAGAATCATATTGAGGGTATATTAGTATCGGAGGTTGAGTTGCTGTGCAAGGACTCTTCTAAGAGGGAGGCCGACTCCTACTGCGCCAGTATGAGAACCAACATGTAGACACTCGCTACCACTAGCAAGATAAAGACGTGATGATATGCCGGCTACCCAGGTCCTGGGGAAGGCCGGATCAGGGGCCACCATGACGCTCCCGTCCATTCGGGAATGACTAACGTCAGCGTGGCAGGCGTGCGCACGGCGTGGCGCAGGGTGGCTTGGATCAGGTGTGGAGGGTGGAGTGCAAATCCATAATCTTCTCTCCAGTCCTGGGAGAAGGCATTGTTTGTAGTGGGGATAAGAAACCTGTGAAAAGAAGCGCGAGAGTTGTGCATTATTGGCGTTTGCGAAAAGGTCGACGGTATGTGGTCCCCAACGCCTCGCCAGTAACCGGAATCAATGAATAGTCGTCGTTGTCTTCTAACTTGGAGGGTGCGTCCCCATCCACGTTGAGGGCCCAAGGAATCAATTCAATTGCCAGCTGGATTTCATTCGCCATGCATTGTGCGATATTGGACTTGCATAAGAGGGTGAGCTTGGATTGCCCGGAACCGCCATGTGCTCAAAGTTTTCGAGCTAGAAGTCGAGCTCGTCACGAGCCTCCAGGATCAGGTGTGTCCTGGCATTCCATGACGGTGCTAAATTGATGAGTTCTAGAAGTTGGTGACATCAATGTTTTTCTTGAGCAATCCTAACCAGTTAGGCATGTCGGTCTTCTCACCAAACTCCTCGCAAAAAACATCCTCGAGGAGGCAGAAGCAGCGAGCCTCACCGCGGCGTCTGCTGCATGGGGACCCGTGCGCCTGACATAAGTGCAGCGACCTCCTCCCTCGAGGCCACCTTGCTGGACCACCCACTCATGCGGCTACAGCGGCGAAAGGGTCTACTGCTGCTGTCCACCCCCGAAACCTTCGCCTCCACTAGCTGTGCGCCCAGACGTAGCTCTCTGACCTCCACCCCCGCTGGCTCCACCACGACCGCCACCCGAGCCGCCTCCGCCACCCCAAGTGCCGCCACCACCTCCGCCACCCCCACCACCCCCATCACCACCACCTCCACTGTCCCCACTATCGCCACCATCACCGCCCCCGCCATCGTCACCCCTGTCGCCACCCTCACAACCCTTGCCCTTCTGACGCCCACCCTTGTTGCGCCTCCCGCTAGGAGCGGCCGCCACACCTGCTACTTCAGCATCGAGGAAGTCAACAGCAGCAACAGAAGCGACAGAGGGTGCAAGGAGGGAAGGAGCACACCCCTCAAAGAAGGAGGTGTGGAAAGTACCACAGGAGGCAGCTACTGCGTGGGCACTGGCCTCAGCCTCCAAGAGTCATGACTCAAACAAGTCCAGGGTGAACTCGGTAGGGTCAAGAGAAAAAAAGTGGTCTCGGATGGGGCGAATGGAGTCAGGAAGATGGGTCACTAGGAAGTAGAGAGCGCTGTACATCGAGGGAGGGTTCTTAGCCAGAAACGCTGGCTTGAGAGTAGCACCGTAGCGAAGGTCACTGGTGCGCAGGTGAGTCATGAGGTCAGCGACAGTGGCGTAGAGCGGTAGAGGAGGGAGAGGAATGGCGCTTTACTACAGTGTAATAAAGGTCCTTGGCAGTTTTCAACCGGCGAAAGTGGGTGCGCTGGACGGGCAGGAGGTGGCTACGAACTGCGAGCGCAGTAACGGCGTCGCGTGCTAGCTATGCGGTCAGCATTAGACTTCTACTATGCTTCTATCGGCGCAGTAAGGGTAGGCTCAGTCAGAGTGGGAGGGGCTGGGAGGGAACCTGAGGTGTGCTCAAAGAAAGAAACATTTGTCGCGGGTAACGCTAAGCAGGTATAGGTGAAGCCCTTAAAGCCACGACTCGTAATAGACAGTGAAAGCCTTGGCGTCAAACTTAAGGACAGTAGGAGTCGCCATTGTCAGCAGTGCGGCCTAGCGACCGTGAAGTAGAAGGTATAGTGCTAGGACCGAAAGGCAGTATTGGGCCCGAACGGCGCGGATAGGCAGAGCGGCAAGGCAGGGCAGCTTGGTAGGGCACAGCAGCTCGGGCAGCAGGCGGGAAGTAGCACAGGGAGCAGGGCAAGGTAGCGCAGGCGGCAGTGCAGGCAGCCAGGCGGCAGCGCAGGCAGTAGGTAAGGCAGAGGCAGTAGGTAAGGCAGCGGCAGTGCGGGCGACGCAGGAGCGTAGTAGGGTAGGATAGCGGCAGTATGGCAGCGCGCAGGGCAGTATGCTACAAGGCGGGCTGCAACACTAAACAGTATAGGCAGCAGCGCGAGCGGCAGTGTAGTAGCGCACGAGAGGTAGCGTGCGATAGGGTAGAGTGCGGGCAGCGTAGCAGGGCACCGCGCAGGCGCGTCGAGCAGCAGGCAGAGGATGTGGCAGGGCAGCGCGCGGGTGCAGCAGGGCAACGCGGAAGCGTGGGAGGGCAGTGTGCAGGCGCGGCTCGGCGGGCAGCAGCGTGCAGCAGTGGCGACGCACTGAACAGAGGCGCGCGCAACGCGCGGGGCAGTGATGGCACACGATGCGCGGGACAGCAGTGGCGCGCGACGCGCGGGGCAGCGGTGGCGCACTACGGGCAGCAAAAAGGGGGGTCGCGACGGGCAGCGAAGGCGCGCGGTGGGCAGAGAAAACAGCGCGCTAGAGGGGCACGCCATGGGCAGCGGAAGGGGCAGCGGTAAGAGCGGGCCTGAACAAATTTTCGGTCCGTAAACGGGTGGTCCTAAGGACTTTACGTACTCTAACCCATGTTGAAAAGAAAGGCTAGGATGATGATGAAATTTGTGCTAGAATAGTAGCATAAGTGGCCTAGGGTTTTGTGCCTAGGCCAAGGATGAGAGTTGTGCCAAATAAGAAGTGGAGAGAAAATGATGACTAAAGGGCCAAAGGCCCAGATTATACAAGAAACAAGGCTTGAAGTGGTGCACTACAGACAAAATGAGATATGTACACTACACCTACAAACAATTATACAAATATGTATAACCTATTTTTACAATTAGGTCAAGAGAGGCATACGAGTAAAGTGTCGAGGATATTTGTTACCCTCTAAGATGCAAACCGCTACAGCATATATATGTATATTAAATTTTAAACATACGAAGTGTTTTTTAAATTACGTATTTCGAAAGCGCAAATACTTGTAATACACATTTTGGCATCGTCGAAGCGCGCTAAACGCCCTTCTCCAACTACAAATCGTGGGTTGGAGCTCATTTCCCTCCACCCACGTCTCTCATTTTTCAAACGGCTCATGCAACTCTCACACCCCCCACCCCAACGCTGATGGACATCACGGACGCCGTTTGAACAAGAAGATCGATCGCAAGTAGCATGATGGATAGCAAGTATCACAATTAATAGCTAGCACAATGATTGATACATAGTATAATAACATGTACTAGCAATTCTGTTTCCTAGCTCGAGATGCATGTTGTAATTGGCAGTTGAAATAAGAAAGATGCCTAGTTCAAATGGGAACGATGCCAAATAATAAGTAAGAGAAAGCAAGCTTTTTAAATATATAAATATACTTTGACATGTAACCCTTCCATAGGATCAATCGGGGATCTTTAGTGCACCTCTAACGTATTGTACGGATTATGAAAATGAGTTGCCAAGATACCATCAAATGTAGCACTGACATTTCTGGATACCTCGCCCGGTGCAGCACTGACAAATCAGGGCAAATATTGATTTTGTATAGAAATGCCCTTGGGCCTAAACGTATCTTCAAACGAATGTGAGGGCCTAATCAGGGGCCATATGCAGGGCCCTAGATATCAGTCTTTTTACACTGAATCCAAAGTTTGTTATTATCGTAGGTTTGGTGCTGGTTTTTCAGCCATTTTATTTGTACCTTGTCTGGTTTTTCAGACATCTTATGTGAGTGTACGCTGATCCTGCAGTTTTACGGGCCCCTTGCTAAATCCGCGAAATGTGCCCGTACCTCACCCTATCGCCCCAACCCCCGGCCCACAGAATTCTCTGGCGCCACCCCCCAATCACCTCAATTTCTCGCCCCAACTGGTCGCGCATTTTCCCTCCCCAGCCCACATCTTTCTCAGCCCAATCTACCTCGTTTCTCCCCCTTCCCCCAGCCCGCATCTCCCAGCCTACCCGCTTCTCCCGCCCCTCCCCTCCCCCCCACCCCATCTGCCTCTCCCGCCCCTCCCTGCAGCTCACCTGCCCCTCTCGTACCCACTTGCTTCTCTCGCACCCTGTTTCCCAGATCTCGCTACTTCTTGCAAGATGAACCATACAGTAATTGTTAAAGCAGCTAGGTGAAACGGGAATTAAAGGAAGAGGAAGAGGAGTTTCACTAGCAGGAAGTTGGGATACAAATAGCAAACCCTAACCGGGCTGTACTCACTATAGAGTACCCCACTGCAGACTAGACAAATATCACATTCTGACACACCCCCATAGGCAAAGTGGGGTATAATCAGCACAGCAAGCAGTCACATAATAAGTTCACAAGCACAAGCAAAGCTAGTGGGAGACATAGAGGACTCGTGAGGAGGAGGAGGAGGGACTGTGAGAGGAGAGGAGATTGGAAACGGCGGCTGAAGCTGCTGGCACACGGGCTACTGGAGCAACTGGCACACGGGCTACCGGAGCAAGGGCCTCGGACTACTGGAGTAACTGGCTCCGCGGCTAAGACGAGCGGCTGGAGCAACGGACCCACGGGCGACTGGCGCAACGGGCTCGCTGGCTACCGGAGCAAGGGCATCCGGACTACTGGCACTGCTGGCTCCACAACGGCTACCTCCGTTCAACCTCCCCCACTGTCGCAGACCCCTTTTCACACACCCCCCTATGCACCCCTAGCTCCAGTCCCAAGGCACCCCCCTAACGCCACTCCCTCGGCTCCCACACATCCACCCCCCTCAGTGTCAGCTGTAGCAGTGGGAGACGGAGGAGGAGGAGGAGCAGGGGATGGCGCACACACCCACCACCCCCATACCCGCTACCCCCATAGCTGCACGCGCAGGAGGGAGACGAAGGAGAAAGGGGAGGGGCGGGGGGGAAGCAGCCCCGCGGCGCACGGGGTCAAGGGGCGGCGCGCGGGTCCCCGGGGGCGTCGCGACGGGCGATGGGGGGCGTCGCGCGGATCCCCGGGGGTGCGCTGCGACGGACAACGAGGACGGTGCGCTGGTCCCCGGAGGTGCCGCGACAAATGACGGGGGCGGCGCGCTGGTCAGCGGGGGCGCCGCGACGAGCGACGGGGGGCCGCGCGCGGGTCCCTGGCAGGGCTCTTGCTAGGTTTTGGGCCTGTCTGAAAACACCTAAGTAAAAAATCGTACGATCAGACGGGCATATTTTTTTGTCTGGTTTTCCAGACGAATGTTGGAGGTTAGTCTGATTTTTCAGACACCCTTGTCTAGCATAATCACACTTGTTTGTGTTAATGAACGCGCCCCTGGCGCGGCACTGACAGCTCGCTAGCTGACATGCGTGTGGCTGTTGAGGGGCGTGCACGTGGCATTGAGGGGCTGCGAGGGATCAGGTTGGGTGGAGGGACGCGAAAAGGAAGAAGGGGGGGCTGAGATGTTGCGAGACTTTACGAGGGGCATGGGAAAGCAGAATGGCTGGGATCGAGGACCTGGGGAGGGGACCTTAGGCTGGGGGGAAGAGGGAGAAGGGCTGGACTAGGCCTGGAAGAGGAGCGAGGGCATTGAAACGGGGGCTGAGCTGTTAGAGAAGCAAGGGTTCGGGGGGAAGAGGAGGGGGGAGGGGGGGGGGAATGGGGGGGAGGGGGTTCGGTTCGGTATCAGACGAAATGCAACCTGCTTTCTAAAATTTCATACTAAGTATAGGGCTTGCTCTGAGGGCTTGCTCTGAAAAATCAGATGAACTAAAATTCGTAATCGTACGGATCAGACGAAGTAAAAATCTTCGTCTTGAGAATCAGATGAAAGCAAAAATCAAGGTGTGAAAATCAGACCATCATATCAATTTGGTCTGATAACAAGAGCCCTGGTCCCTGGGGGCGCCGCGACGGACGCCGGGGAGGGCGCGCGAGTCCCCGGGGGCGCCGCGACGGGCGACGGGGGGCGGCGCGTGGGTCCCCGGCCCGGGGGCGCCGCGACGGAGCGTGAAACCGCCGCGCGCGCCCGGGGCGCCCGGCTAGCAGGAAACCGCCACGCGCGTCGCGCGCCACGGGGCGCGCGACAGACAGGACAGCAGCGGAAGCAGGTGGGCCCACAGGCCAGGAGCGTAGACGCTCTGATTGCATGTTAAAGCAGCTATGTGAAACAGGAATGAAAGGAAGAGGAAGAGGAGTTTCACTTGTTAAGATAGTAGGCACGAAGAGGAGCCATAGCTTGGGATTACCTAGCTACGCAAGAGAGAAATGAGCAAAGGAGGGGTTTCACTAGCAGCAGTTGGGATACAAATAGGGAACCCTCAGGGGCCGTACTCACTACAGAGTACCCCACTGCAGGCTAGACAAGCATTATAATCTGACACACCCCCATAGTCAAAGTGGGGTATAATCAGCACAGCAAGCAGTCATAGAGCAGGTTCACAAGGACAAGCAAAGCTAGAGGCATTCACAAAGGGCAAGTGAGGAGGAGGAGGCGAGACTGTAAGAGGAGAGGAGATAGGAGGCGACGGCTGAAGCTGCAGACACACGGGCAACAAGAGTCACACTGGCACAACGGCTACCGGAACAGCGCCCCGGACTACTGGAGTAACTGGCTCCGCGGCTAAGACGAGCGGCAGGAGCAACGGACCCACGGGCGACTGGCACAGCTGGCTACGACTGGGCTACCAGGACAGCGCCCCGGACTACAGGTGCTGCTGACGACAAGACGGCAGCCTCCGCTCAACCTCCCCCGACCGTCCCACACCCCTCTCACACACCCCCTGCTGAAACCCTAGCTCCACTCCCACGGCACCCCCCAAGCTCCACTCCCCGCGGCTTCCACACCTCCACCCCCCTCATCAGTAGCTACAGCAGTGGGAGACGAACAAGGAGGAGGGGAACACCCACACCGCGCAACCCCATGCTTGCCACCCCACACCCCCCACCACCGCGGAACGCACGGCGGCACGGGAGGAATGGGCAGCACGGGGGGGGGGGGGGGGGGGGGGGGACGGGACAGGAGGGGCCGCGCGCTCCTCCCCAGGGCGCCGCGACGGACGGGCGGGGGGCGGGCGCGGCTCCCCAAGGCTGCGCGGCGGGCAGACGGGCCGCGCGCGGCCTGCAGACCCGCGCGCGGCTTGCAGGGCGACGCGACGGGAAGGGGTGTTGCGCGCGGGTCCCCCACGGCAGAAAACCGCCGCGCGCCTCGGGGCGCACGGCGGGAGGAAGAAGAAGGCGCGCGCCCGAGGCGCGCGAGAAGCAGAACAGCAGCGGAAGCAGTTAGGTGGCGGGCCCACCCACAGGATCGACCCAAGGGGGTCGACCTGCTCTGATAGCATGTTAAGATAGTAGGCACGAAGAGGAGCCATAGCTAGGGATTACCTAGCTAGGCAAGAGAGAAATGAGCAAAGGAGGGGTTTCACTAGCAGCAGTTGGGATACAAATAGGGAACCCTAAGGGGCCGAACTCCCACTGCAGGGTAGACAAGCATTATAATCTGACATCACTAGCAGGCAGTTGGGATACAAATAGCAAACCCTAACCGGGCTGTACTCACTATAGAGTACCCCACTGCAGACTAGACAAATATCACATTCTGACAATATATACCGTAAATGCATTACTTCATTTTGACAAGAAAACACCAACACACCAGATCAGCCTTTTCTTTTGCACCAACACTGAATTTCCAGCGTTTTTTAGGTTGCGAAGCAACCTATTACAATCGTTATGTACAATTTTTTTTTCATCCACGATATGTATAGAAGATGAAGAAAAAATGTTATGGACAATATCGTAAGTGACGACTACCGGTATGTATTTGCCCTGGCAATTTAGCTTGTGTCCCATGGTACTATACATTCTTTGTAGTTCGCCCTGAATTTACTGTGGATGGATGCCTAAGGTGTATTGTGTGGATGAAATATTAACATGGTGTGGAAAAAGAATGTAACTGTGAACTCGTGGTGGCTGTTAATTCCGTAATACATACGTAATATCTGTTATGCATTAATGAATCATGCATGCATGTACCAATATAATAATGGATAACATAATATAATGCGTAATGCATAAATACCGTATAGTGCGGTATACTGCAGTGGTATGCCCATATTTACTTCTGTATACCAGTCCCTTGTATAATGAAATGAACGCACACGATACATGATGGAAATGCGTGATGTTGATTGACCCATACATTAGGCTACCGCATCCCCTGCCTAGCATGGGGGGGAAGTCAATAGCCTAATATATGAACCATCCAACCGTCACATGAAACAACACAATCTGTGAATCCTAAAAAAATGATCAATTCTATCAAATCCAGCTCGAGTGGACACACTCACTGAGTGCGCAAAGAGCCTTCTCGGAAATGATAGGTCGATCATTTTTTTAAAACTCACAGATACGCATTGTTAATGCAATGCATATGAATGAATGTACACACGCACAGACACATACGCACAGTCGCACATACGGTACCGTATATGGACACACAAAAACTCGGACACAAAGTTAAAAACAAAAAAAAAATGCATAAGAAATCTACCGAAACAATACAGTACCACCATCAATCATACAAGACAACACTCTGGTTCTACTTTCCACAATGGTCTTGGCTTCAAAATGATAGAGTAACGGTTCTGAAAATAGGGTATAAAGAAAGGAGGGGAGAGAGGACGAGGAAAAGAACAGAGCAGAAGGGGCAGAAGAAGGGCAAAAGCAGAGAAAATGAAAGACATAGTACAAATGAAAAAGATACAAAAAATCACGAAATGACCAAATAAAAGGCAGAACGAGTGAATGCAGAATAAAATTACAAATACAAGCGAAATTGAAGAAAGTAGGAACTGACAGTCACATACCTCCCACTTACTCATGAATATATGCTAAACAACCCACGAGAACGTCACTTTCATTTGTGCAAATGTGCAATGTTTTGTCATCACACGAAAAGAATTGATAAGCTATATAGAAGGTAGAGGCGTGCGTCGTTAAAAAATGACAAGCCAGAAACTGGAAAGTGAATCGAAGACAAAAGCGGATAACATAGGCACAAGAAATTGAAGCAAAAGGAATGGAAACAAGGCCTAACTCGGACAAATTGACATCATACTCTAATTCGCCTAGCAAGCTACCTCGAAATGGTTTCCATGGGAAAAAACGCTGAACAGAATGTTCGGAGAAAGATAACAAAATAACATACACGGAGGAACGGAGTATGTTATGCAAAAGGCAAAAGTGGGAAAGAATCTAACATGAAACAATAAAAATCACTAACTCTTCCTTGCTCTTTTATTCAAACAAAGCCGGTAAGGAAAGAAGAGGAGGTTAGAAATATTGTACTCATGTTGATTTCATCTACTGACTTTGCACTCATACTCTCCTTCACATTCTTCTCAACTCTCCTCATGCTCACTTCTCCTCACGCTCTCTTCCCCACACGCACGCACACACACACACACACACACACATACACACACACATACACACACACACACACACACACACACACACACACACACACACACACACACACACACACACACACACACACACACACACACACACACACACACACACACACACATACATACACACACACACACACACACACACACACACACTCAAGCTGTGCCTCTCGGGTATTCTTTATCACATAAAATTTTCGCACATGACTACCCTCTCACTCTCTTTCACAATTTAAGCTCACCAAGTTCTGCCGACATGCTCATGCCCTTCTTGGCTGCCGCCGCCGCGGATTATGCGCATGACGCCAAACGTGGTGCGCTCCTGGCACCAGCAAAAACACACCAACGCGACTTGCACCAGCAAAACGACGGTAGTGAGAGGATAAAAAGGGGGAAATGAAGAAAAGGGATAAGAAGGGAGGGAGAATCGAGAGATAACGGTAAAAAAGAGAGAAAAAGAAGAGGTAAGGGAGGGAAGAGAGGTAAACACATATGTGAAAGAAAGCAATAAGGTCGTTAAAGATGATCAACGGTCCGACATAAACATTAGGCCTTGTGACACGACCACATCAGTTTCTGGATAGGACTGCTCTAAACCGAGTGTGAGGAAAAAAAGAATGAAAACATGGAAATCCGAGGTGGTAAAAAGGCAACCGACGAAAAGGAAAAGTAAGGACGACGGATAAAGGAAAGGGATGGTAGAGAATGCACGAAGAAACGGAAAAATACAAGATACGAAATCTTTACAAAGGGCCCTAAGCGTCAAATGTTGTAGCCTATAGTGAGGTTTGTCTTAGGGGGTACAAAACTTAGGGTTAGCTATATGTACCCCAACCAACATCAATGCATCATCCATTCCTCATTCTGACATGGTATCAGTTAGGTTAGGATCCTGTGGGATCCCGTTCCTCCGTTCTCCGTTCGTATCTCCCGAGCCTGATCCTACCTCTCGTTCGTACCGGTTCCGTTGTTACCGCGCCTAGTGCCGAGCCTAGCGCCCTTCCCCCCGTCGCCTAGCGCCCTTTCCCCCCCGTCACGTCGCGCCCTTTCCCCCCGTTGCGTCGCGCCCGTTCCCCCCCGTCGAGTCGCGCCCTTTTCCCCCCGTCGCGTCGCGCTCTTTCCCCCCGTCGCGTCGCGCCCTTTCCCACCGTCGCGTCGCGCCCTTTCCCCCCGTCACGTCGCCCTGCCCCGTCCCGTCGCCCTGCCCCGTCCCGTCGCCCTGCCCCGTCCCGTCGCCCTGCCCCGTCCCGTCGCCCTGCCCCGTCCCGTCGCCCTGCCCCGTCCCGTCGCCCTGCCCCGTCCCGTCGCCCTGCCCCGTCCCGTCGCCCTGCCCCGTCGCGTCGCCCTGCCCCGTCGCGTCGCCCTTCCCCGTCCCGTCGCCCTGCCCCGTCGCGTCGCCCTTCCCCGTCCCGTCGCCCTGCCCCGTCGCGTCGCCCTGCCCCGTCGCGTCGCCCTGCCCCGTCGCATCGTGCCCGCCCTTTCCCCCGTCCCGTCGACCCTACGCCCTGGCCCGTCGCTCTAGCCCGCTCTTCCGCTGCGACTAAGTCCCACCTGAACCCTAATTTGCCTCTTACCTCCTGCTGTTACTCGCCTGCTCGTTCGCGTTAGTTTTCGCTATGGCGACTCCGCGAGTTCTTCGTTTCGACGCTGACGGTAGACCTCTTGACTTTTCCGTCTGGCTTCTTCGCGCTCGCCGTCTGTTAGAGAGTCAAGTCCAGGGGGGCGAGACCCTCTGGTCGCACGCTACTGGTGACCTCCCCGAGCCCCCCGAGCCTGCCGCTTTAGGTCCTG
This sequence comes from Closterium sp. Yama58-4, assembly GCA_947470075.1. Lineage (NCBI taxonomy): Eukaryota > Viridiplantae > Streptophyta > Zygnematophyceae > Desmidiales > Closteriaceae > Closterium > Closterium sp. Yama58-4. The sequence goes on from CANIUD010000104.1 coordinate 145,731, forward strand.
CCCCTGACGATGCTGCTACGGCTCGCTTTGCCCGTCAGCGCGCTGACAGGACGGCTTGGACGTCGCGTGACGCTGCGGCCTGCATCGCACTCAGCAGCCTCCTCCCTGAGTCAGAGGAGGTCCACTTCACTCAGGTTCGCACCGCTGCTGCGTACCTCACTGCGATTAAGGCCCGCTACTCTACTCCCGCTACTGTCTCTCTTGGCCGTCTTTTCCTCCCGTTCCTGTTTCCTGATCTCGCCTCGTTTGAGCGCTCTGCTGACTTGATCGCTCACCTCCGCTCGCTCGACGCTAGTTACCGCGCTGCTTGCACTGAGGCACAGCTTGCACTGCTTCCTCCCCCCATGGCGATTACTATCTATTTCATCGCCACTAGCCTCCCTAACCGCCTTGCCTCCGTACGTGACGCGCTCCTGCTGAAGCACCCTAGTGAGCTGACAGTCGAGGTCCTTGAGTCTGCGCTCAAGGACGTCGAGAGCAACCTTCGCTCGGTAGCTGCCGCCTCTGGTGCTGTGCCCCCCCCGCTCTTCCACGGGTGCACAGTCCCGCAGTTACCCACCTTCACTGCCTCTCTTGCCACTGCCGCTACTGACGCGACTGCAGCTGCTGTTACGACTGCGTCGCGGTCCCGCGGCAAGGGGGGCAAGAAAGGTGGTTCTGGTGGAGGTGGAGGCGGAGGTAGCGGAGGTAGTGGGGGTGCTGTTGCGACTGGCGGTGGTGGGAGTGCAGCGTCTGGAGAGACCTCTCGTGCAGCGACTGGTGACTCCACTGCGCCTGCTGGTGGTGGCGACACCCGAGCTCGTCAGTCGTCTCCTGTACTGCCGGCCCCGCTAGGTGGAGCAGCGGCGTGGTACCAGGCTCAGCGTCAGCAGCAGCTTCAGCAGCAGCAGCAGCCCCTCTCCTCCCAGCAGCCTCAGCAGCAGCAGCGTCAGCAGCTGGCTCCGGGGTCGGGGCTGCGTCAGCCCCAGCGTGGTGCTGCTTACCCTCCCTGCACCTATCAGGTTCTGACAGGTCCTCGTCGGGGCCACCCTTGTGGCCGCTTTCACCCCCCTGGTCAGTGCTTTGCTCAGCTCACTGACACGGTCCGGTTGGCCTACGGGGTTGGCGGTCCTGCCCTTGACTGGCTTCCTCTGGTTCAGCGCTACGGCTCCGCTCTGTGGGGCATGTCTGCTGAGCAGTTAGTTGATCTGATTGGTGCTCCTCATGCTATGTATGCTGTTGTTGACTCTAGTGTTTCTGACTCTGCTTACTCTGGTGTTGTTAGCTTAGGTGCTAGCCTTGCTCAGTTGCCTGTTGCTAGTGTAGGTTCTTGTGTAGACTCTAGTCCAGCGACTTCCTCAGAGGACGGTTCGCTGTCGTTCACGCTGGACTCTGGAGCCTCTCACTGCTTCTTTCGTGACAGCACGACACTTACGCCTCTTCCTGCGCCTGTTTCTGTGGCGCTGGCTGATCCCACTTCGGGACCAGTCACCGCGCGTCACACTACCACCTTGCCGTGTCCGGCTGCTCCTTCTGGGTCTCTCACTGGGTTTCACGTCCCCTCGTTCTCCCGGAACTTGGTGGGCGTGCGACCCCTCGTGAGTCAGCACGTGGGTGTGTGGTTTGAGCCTTCTGGAGAGACTGCGGTGTGTGTTGACGGGGACTCTTACCAGCCCCTCGCCACTTTTGCTGCTGAGCCGGGCTCCGGTCTCTACACTCTTCACACTGGCCCGCGCGCTCAGTAGCGACTGCAGCAGCAGCAGCAGCCGCAGCAGCAGCAGCAGCAGCAGCCGCAGCAGCAGCAGCGGCAGCAGCAGCAGCAGCCGCAGCCACAGCGGCCGCCGTCGCAGCAGCCACTCCTCCCAGTTCCTGTCCCTCCCCCTAGTCTCCTCCCTGCGTCTCACCAGGTGGTTCCGTCCCCTCAGGTTGTCGCGTCCAGTCCAGTCGCTGCGTCTTGCTCCTGTCGGTCGCTTGCCCACCCCACCGTTCTGTGGCACCACCGGATGGGACACCCTTCTCTTCCACGTCTGCGTGCTATGTCTAGTCAGCGTCTGGTCTTAGGTCTCCCGCGTGTCTTGCCGTCGCTGCCGCCGTCCCTTGCACCACCGTGCGGTCCTTGCGTCGAGGGTAGGCTGCGTGCCACCCCTCACTCCTCCTCCCTTCGTCCGGCCACCGAGCCTTTTGAGACGCTGCACTTGGACGTCTGGGGCCCCTCTCCTCGCCCTGGCCCTGAGCGTGAGCGTTTCTTTTTGGTGGTCGTTGACGACTACTCCCGCTACACCACAGTGTTCCCCCTGGCGAGGAAGTCTGAGGTGACTTCTACGCTGATCAGGTGGTTGCTTACCACCCAGGACACTCGTGGTCGTCGTGTCAGCTGTCTCCACTCCGACCGCGGGGGCGAGTTTCGCTCCGGCATTCTCGCTGGATTCTGTCGCGAACAGGGCATTCGTCAGTCCTGGACGCTTCCAGAGTCCCCACAGCAGAATGGGGTTGCTGAGCGTCGCATAGGCCTGGTCATGGAGATTGCCCGCACCTCCTTGACTCACGCCCGTGCCCCCCATTTCCTGTGGCCATACGCAGTCAGGTACGCCGCGCACCAGCTGAACCTCTGGCCACGCGTCTCTCGGCCGGAGGCTTCACCGACCAGTCTTTGGACAGGGTCCCCTGGTGTCGCGTCGAGGTTTCGTGTCTGGGGGTGCTTGGCTCTTGTCCGCGACACCTCAGCGGACAAGCTCTCGCCTCGCGCCGTTCCTTGTGTCTTCCTTGGTTTCCCTGAGGACTCCTCTGACTTCACCTTTTACCACCCTCCCTCTCACCGGTTCTTTGACTCCCGTGACGTCCGTTTCGAGGAGTCCACCCCGTACTACGTCAGGTACCCCAGTCGAGGTCTCCCGGTTCCTCCTCCCCCCCTCTTCCTGACAGCCGCTCCCCCGCCTGCTCCCCCGGTACAGCCTCCCCCCCCTGGTCCAGCCCCGTCTGGTGTGTCTCAGGCTAGCCCTCCCCCTTCGGTAGCCCCCCCTGTACAGCCTCCCTCCCCACAGTCTTCCTCGCCGCCTCCTGCAGGTGCTCCCTCTCGGGAGGTTGGTCCTGCGACTGTCCCTGTACAGGTCTCTGGTTCTGGGGGTGCTGGAGTTGGAGCTGAGCCGCGGGTTGCAGAGGACTCTTGTCTTCCGGGGGCTGGTACTGGTCGTGCGGAGTCTGGGGGTGCTGCGTCTGGGGGTGAGGGTGTTCCTTCGGTTTCTGGAGAGCCTGGGTCTGGAGCTGGTGTTGGTGCTGCCTCTGGGGGTGGTGTGCTTGGTGCTTCGGAGGTCGACTCTGGGGCTGCCGCTGCCCCGGACACTACTCCTTCCCCCCACCCCTACCCGACCAGGTTCCAGGCTCGTGTTCGCCGTGCTCGTGAGGAGCAGCTGGAGTTGGAGAGAGAGGAGAGAGAGTTGCAGCGGCTCGAGGAGCAGGAGCGACAGCAGCAGGGGCAGCAGCCGCTGGAGCAGCAGCAGCCGCAGCAGCAGCAGCTGCCGTCTCCTCCTCCTGTCTCGGGTCTTCGGACCCTTGGTCTCCCCTCTCCCTCTCCTTCCTCCTCCCCCTCTCCTCCCGTCTCTGGTCCTCCGCTTCCTCCTCCTGACCCCTCTCCCGCTGTTTTCCCTCGTTCTCAGTCTTCGTTGTCCCCTCCTCCTTCTCAGACTTGGGCCTCTCGTCGCTCCCCTCGTGCTCGTCCCTCGTCTCCTGTTCCCTTCACTGACCTTCGTACTGCCTTACTTCGTTCTAGTCCACCTCGTCCGTCTCCGTCTGTGCTTCCGTCTCCTCCTGAGTCGGCTCTCACTGCGTCGCTCCCTACTCCTGTCACTGACTACTACCGCACGTACCGTCCTCTTCTCTCTCGTGTTCTCGCCTCTCTTGTTACTCACCCTCGTGCCTCTGTGTCCTCTGTGTCCGCTCTTACTGCCGCAGTCACTGACTTTGCCTCTACCCGCCGCCTTGACTTCGCCACCGCTCTTGTGGCTGCTCCTCCTTCCAGTCCTCTGGCCATCGGGGGTGTGTCTGCCCTTGGCTGTGACGCCCTAGAGGACAGGCAGTTTGAGCTAGAGTTCCTGGCGGCCGCTTCCCCTCATCTCTGTGCCATGCTCCTCGCCCCTGAGGGTGACCCCGACGCCCTTGACATTCCGACTCCTCGCACTTACGCTGAGGCAGTGTCAGGGCCTTGGGCCTCTCAGTGGAGAGCTGCCATGGACGCAGAGATGGCCTCCTACAGATCCACAGGCACCTACGTCGATGAGGTTCCCCCTCCGGGGGCGAACGTAGTCGACGGCATGTGGATCTACAGGGTGAAGCGGCCACCGGGATCTCCTCCGGTCTTCAAGGCACGCTACGTGGCTAGAGGTTTCAGTCAGCGCGAGGGAGTTGACTTCTTTCAGACCTTCGCGCCCACCCCGAAGATGACCACTCTTCGGGTGTTACTACACGTAGCAGCACAGAGAGACTACGAGTTACACTCTCTCGACTTCTCTACTGCTTTCCTTCAGGGCAGTCTTCACGAGGAGGTCTGGTTGCGTCGTCCCTCTGCCTTCACTGGCTCTTTCCCTCCTGGGACCCAGTGGAGGCTGAGGCGACCGGTTTACGGTCTTCGTCAGGCTCCTCGTGAGTGGCACGACACCCTGCGTTCTACCCTGTCTGACCTTGGGTTCCAGCCGTCTTCTGCTGACCCGTCGCTGTTCGTTCGTCGTGGCCCCACACCTTTCTTTGTTCTGGTCTACGTTGACGACCTTGTTTTCGCCACCCCTGACAGGGTTGCTTTGGCACACGTGAAGTCCGAACTGCAGAAGAGACACACCTGCACTGATCTTGGTGAGCTGCGCCACTACCTTGGCCTGCAGATCACCAGGGACAAAGCTGCTCGCACCATTACACTTTCACAGTCGCACATGGTGCAGCAGGTCCTTCAGCGGTTCGGGCTTCAGCACTCCACAGTACAGCGCACACCTCTTGCTGTTGACCACAGACTCACTGGACCCTTTCCTGACGAGCCGTTCGAGCCTAGTGGTCCCTACGCAGAGCTTGTGGGTTGCCTCATGTACCTGATGACTTGTACTCGCCCGGACCTCGCCTTCCCTCTCAGCGTTCTTGCGCGCTTTGTTGCGCCAGGGAGACACCGTCCTGTTCACTGGATAGCAGCTGTGAGGGTGGCGAAGTACCTAGCGACGACGTCAGGCGTGGGGCTAGTTCTTGGAGGGCAGCAGTCTGTCGTACTTACTGGTCACTGTGACTCCTCTTACGCTGACGACGCTGAGACTCACAGGTCTACTCAGGGGTACTGTTTCAGCCTGGGTTCTGGAGCTGTTTCCTGGCGGTCCACGCGCTCCTCTTCGGTCTCGACCTCTACAGCTGAGGCTGAGATCTACGCTGGTGCCATGGCGGCACAGGAGCTGCGTTGGTTGACCTTCTTGCTCACCGACCTTGGTGAGCGGCCGAGCTCTGCACCGACCTTGTTCACTGACAACAAGGCGTCTATTCTCCTTTGTCGAGAGCCACGACTGGAGAGCAGAGTGAAGCACATTCACGTCAGGTACTTTCTTCTGCGAGAGTTGCAGAGGCGTGGACAGGCTCGCTTTGAGTTTGTGGAGTCCGAGGCCAACACTGCAGACATCTTCACCAAGGCGCTTCCGCCTTGTGACCACCAGAGGTGCTGTGTGCAGTTAGGCCTTGTTGACACTGGTTCTCGTGTTGCTTAGGCTTGAGTGTACTGTTTACTTTGCTTTCTATATACCTCTGTTACTTCTTGGACTGGCCTTGTGGCCACTGTTGTTTGTGCTCAGACTGTGTGGTGACGTTGTGATCCACCCTGAGCTTCGTTTCTTGGACTGGTCTTGTGACCGTACTCGTTTGGTTCTGCTAGACACCCCTCACTTAGGCTATGGGGGTGTGTCAAATGTTGTAGCCTATAGTGAGGTTTGTCTTAGGGGGTACAAAACTTAGGGTTAGCTATATGTACCCCAACCAACATCAATGCATCATCCATTCCTCATTCTGACACTAAGCTTAAACAACTAACAGTCATTCTTTTACACAGTTAGGGCACGAGATTACTAAACGCTTGTCTAAGGCTCATATAACTTAGTTGCAGTTGAGCATTAAGGAGTAGTTAGGGGGGAGCTTAGGCACTCATGCTTCTCACCTTCCTCTGGCAGGTGGGGTGGTGAGCGTGACCAGCGAGAGGAAAAAGAACATACAAACCCTAAGGTAGGAAGCATTTTGTCGCGTCGTAATTGGACTACTTTTTTTAAGGCTCGAGAAATACACGATTGCGATAGCGTAGTCGTTTGAAGATGCACTTCGACCCAAAAGTCACGATTTCGATTCTCACCATAGCCAGTTTTGCAACATCAACCACAGATTTGTACTCAACATAAAAAGTAGAAGAATCTTGGGAAAGGAGAGTGTTATATTCGTATAATAGAAGTTAATTACGCAAAATGCTTCGCAACCCCATAACGACCTTGTCGCCTCTTGTTTTGCTAGGTAACGCTGATCAGCAGCAGCTTTTTATGGACCAACGCTGATGGATCAGCCCTGGTCCAAAACGAATCTAGGGCCCTGGCCATATGGTACCTGCTTCCCTCGCAAATGGACAAAAGACTTGCGAAGGGGCTCTATGATCTGTCATGTTCACCCAAACAATGCATTCAGAGCTGGCCTCTCGATATCAGGGTGATTCACCCTTATGACCCTTACTATAAGGGCGGGTTTTACGATGCACCCTTTTTTACAAGACTGGTTTTGTTTTCGACCCTTACCAAAAAAAGTGATCGATTGTATGACACTGATATTTCAGAGCTATGTGGTGTAGTAGCACTGATGAAATCGAGTTCGATCTAAGAGAGGATACCAGGATTGGTCGCGTAAAACACATTTCCTACGGCGGATGACCCCGACAGGTATCGAACTTGGGTCCTCCACATAACAACGATGACTGCAACACTAACACCCTACATAGTATGCTCAGCAAAATTATTCGACAATTTAGAAAGCTTGCTTTCTAATAATTATCATTTGGCATCGTTCTCATTTCAACTGGCAAATTACAGCTAGACAATATAAGCGCTAGTACATGTCCTGATACTTCCTATCAATCATTCGTCAAGCTATCAATCCTAATAGGTGTGCGCTAACCCACATTGTACCACTTGTGTCCTCCTGTGTAAGCGGCGGCCTTGATGTCCATCGGTGTTGGGCGGGGGGTGGGAGAGTTGCATGAGCCGTTTGAAAAATGAGAGACGTGGGTGGAGGGAAATGAACTCCAACCCACGATTTGTAGTTGGAGATGGGCGTTTAGCGCGCTTCGACGATGCCAAATTCCCGTTACAGTCAGCTGCGCTTTCGAAATACGTAATTTTAAAAAACACTATGTGTGTTTAAAAATTATCATATTTAGAAAGCTTGCTTTCTAATAATTATCATTTGGCATCGTTCTCATTTCAACTGGGGTCTCTGAGACATGGGCAGCGGGGGTTTTCGATGACGGACGAGTGCCTCTGCGTGCTGTGCTGAAGAAGGGGCGTAGGCCAGATCTTGCAGCTGGCGGGAGGCGCTGATGAGATGTTCGGCGTTGGGCGTGACGTACATCTCCTTCGCTGTATCGCTGCGCCATCTGCCCAGTCGTTTGAAGATTCTGTCCGGCACGCCGGTGTTCGCCGCAGCAGTGGCTGCTCCTTTGCGAAAGGAGTGAGTGCCCAGCTGCTGTTCCCCTAGTCCGATCTTCCCAAAGGCTTCTTTGCACCAGTTCCGGATCGTCGGGTAGGACGGCGACCTTGCTTGGCCTTGTAGTGAGCCACGTCCAAAGATGCGAATCAGCGGCCCTGCGGACTGTCGGTCGTATCCCGCGAGTTGGATGAGCCGTCGGGTGCAGCGGACAGGGCAGAAGGGATCATGAGTTGCGGCGATGGGTATCCATGTGCCCCTTCCAGCTTGGTCCGTCTTGGAGTACGGGATTAGGATCCACATGACCTCACTGTCGAACTGGATGTCTTGCCACTCGATGGCAATGAGGTCCGAGTATCTTAGGAATCCAGTGTACATGAGGATAGGGATTAGCCCCTTTTGGAACTCCCCGCGGTTGTCGGACTGCAGGTAGCTCGCAGACATGTCGTGGACCTGTTGCAGCGAGACAGGCTCCTTCACTCGTGTGGGGCGAGGACAGTGTCGTTTCGCGAAGTCGCGTACTTGAGTGGTGAATGGGCCGGTCGTTGGGCATGTGCTCCCAGTCATGCGGTGTGCAAAGCTCACCGCTGAGCATGTAAGTTGTACCATGGGCAGTGTGGCTCTGTGTTGGATAGCGTACACCAGGTACAGCGCGAGGGTCATGTCCGACGTGGGAAGGAATGGGAGGTTGACCTTTGCACAAAATGCTCGAAACTTGACCCAGTATGGCTCGTATGTTCGGATCGTTGAATCGGCCCGAGACTGTGAGAGCATCTTTAATAGTTGGACTTGTAGCTTCGGTAATACGTCTGCGCGAAGGCGTGCAGGTTGGGTTAGTCGAAGACCACTCGTAGTGCAATGATTGTGCTATGAGGCAGTCCTATGCCTGAAAAGGCAGTGCGGTGCGTTCCTACTGCTAGGCATTGGCTGCCGTGCGTTATGGGAATGTGCGCTCGGACGTGCGGGGCCCAGCTAGGTGGGGAGGGTTGTAGCAGTGGCCACCAGTTTGCCCCCGTCCAGTGGGGGACGATTAGGGTGAATGATGCATTGGTGCGTTGTGCGTGGCGGATGACTGCCGGGATCAGTTGGGGTGGTGGGAACGCGAAGCCATTCTCGTTTGTCCACGAGCATGAAAATGCATCAACCACGGTAGCCTTGGGGTGTGGGATCTTCGAACAGAATCGTGGTAGCTGCGTGTTGTGATGGTTGGCGAAGAGGTCGATTGAATGCGGTCCCCAACGGCGATCAAGGATCCGGAACCATGGTTGCTTCAAAGAGTAATCATCCTGGTCGATCAGCTTTGACAGCTCGTCAGCATGGGAGTTAAGCTCTCGCGGGATCCATTCGACGATTAGTCGAGTGCCGAGCTTCATGCAGATACGGATAATGTCCTTGCAGGCGGTGGTCTGGTCGGGGGTGCGGGAACCGCCTTTGCGAAGGATGAAGAAGACCCCTTGGTTGTCCACCCTTACGAGCACGTGTTTTTGTTGGACCTTGTTCGCATACGTTCGGATGGCCCAAAGGACACCCTCGATTTCTCGTCGGGTGCTGGACGTTGCTTGCAGTGGTGCTGGCATGGCTGCACTGGCTTCTTCAAGTTCGCCAGGGAAGGTGAGCAAAGTGGCACCCCAACTGTGGGAACTGGCGTCCACGTGGATTACAGCGTCGTAGCTATTCCGGACGTGGAATGGTGCGCCATTAAATTTGTCAAACTCCTCGAGCCAGAATTGCAACTCCTCCGCCACAGGTGGGGAAATGCTCACACTGCTTCCCCAGGACGGCGCGTCGTTGATCGTTTGTAGCATGGCGTGGCTGAACGCGCGAGTCGTAGCACCTAGCGCGACAGCCATTGACGCGAGCGTGCCCGTGATTCTGGCGAGGTGGCGGACTGGAACCTGTCGACGTGCTTTGCTTGCGCTCAATAGATTCTGAATGTGTGCATGAAGTGATGCTCGTCGATCGGTGCCAATAGAGAATTTTCCCAAGTTGGTATCCAGCTCGACGCCCAAGAATCGCAGCTGTTGTGACGGGGACAACTGTGATTTTTTCGCGTTGATCACCAAACCTGCCATCTTGAGGTCCGAGATTATCATCTGGCATGTTGCCTGTGCATGTGCCTTGGACGTGCATAAGAACAAGATGTCGTCCACGTAGGGAACAACTCGAATGCCTTGTTCGCGCCAGCGCCTGGCTAATTGTTTGATGAGTTGTGTGAAGACAAACGGTGCTGTTGCGAGGCCGAAGGGCAGTGAGCGAAAGGAGTACGTGCGCCCCTCAAATTCGAAGCCGAGGAATTTCCAGCAAGAGTGGTGTATGTCGACATGATGGTATCCGGATTTTAGGTCGATGGAGAACATCCAGTCTCCTATGCGCGCCAAGTCGGCGACGCGGCTCAATCCCTCGTATTTGAATTTCGGAATGATCAGGTGCTCGTTCACTTTCCGAAGGTCGAGAATAAGCCTGCATTTGTCACGTTGCTCGACCACGTTGAGAGGGCTGATGCATGTAAGCTCCGCTGCCGGGGTAACGACCGCCGCTCCGGTCTCCGTCAGTTCGCGAATGGCCGTGCGCGTGAATGCCGCGTGTGTGTGTGCGCCGAGATGGTTGCGTTCGTGAAACGGTTGTGGAGGGTTGTGTCTCCATGGTAGCCAGTAGCCATTGGCGATGACCGAGAGGATGAGGCTACTTGGGCACCACGAGCTCCACCATACAAGGGTTGCGCGAAGCCTCCCGCGCATTCGCGTGACGGTCTTGTCTGTGACGGCGAATTCGTACGGATCATCGTCGTCTAACATCTCCTCGCTTGTTGCCTCTGCATGTTTGCGGAGTCACAATGGGGCAGGATTGCAAATTGAGGTTCTTATGGATATGATACACATCCTTCGTGTGTGAAGGGTAGGTGCATGCGATGGGTGTATGCGCATTGACCCATTCGAATAATCATTTGTCGGCAATTACATCCGCATTGTACGCCCTCGTTTTTTTTTTTTTTTTTTTTTGGCATCCCTCAACCAAAGAGCGGGTGTGAGTCTTCCCGCACGGTCATGTGATCACGAGTTGTTTTTTTTTTTTTTTTTTTCATGCCTCGTGCCTTCCATTCGACTCTCCTCCCTCTCCCTCTCCTGTTTATCTTGCTCCTCTCCCTCTCTCTCTCTCTCTCTCTCTCTCTCTCTCTCTCTCTCTCTCTCTCTCTCTCTCTCTCTCTCTCTCTCTCTCTCTCTCTCTCTCTCTCTCTCTCTCTCTCTCTCTCTCTCTCTCTCTCTCTCTCTCTCTCTCTCTCTCTCTCTCTCTCTCTCTCTCTCTCTCTCTCTCTCTCTCTCTCTCTCTCTCTCTCACACACACGTGCGCACACACACAAATTCTCCTTTGTTCTTGCTCTTGCTCACCCTTTAGTCGGGTCATGCTTCTTGGCCCTTTGGCCAAAGCAATGGTTGCACGTCCGATGAGTGCAAAGGTCATTGATTGGGGTCATATGGTAAGTGTCATTGCCATTCTTTGCTCCGCCCTCTCTCCTTGTCTCTTCTTCTTCCGCTTATTCTCTCTTTCCTCCCCCCCCTTTGCTTTATTTATTTATTTATTTTTTTTTGTCACACCATGAGCCAAGTCAAAAAATGCTTCTTTAATAAATCCGCCCCTATATAAACCGGGCCATACATTGCCATGCTCCTAGCATGCCTTCGCCCCTACCGCATGGGCTACTACCAATGGGCCAAGAGGTTTTTGCTCCCTCCCCCTCATCCTAGGCCTCTAGCCTATTAATCACCCCTAACTAGGGCTGGCCAACCGCCACCGCTAACCCCTTTGGGTTGCCCACGGTCTTTGCACATGACGTGCACCGTGCCACGCGCACAAGGCGTCATCGCTCAAGGCCCGCCCCTACACCACGGGTGCGGGTCCTTGGCCACCGTTTCCGTTTCTCGGGCAGCCACTTGCCATGTGACCCGGCTGGCCACAACGGAAGCACGCCCCACGGAAGCCATGGAAGCCACCCGTGGGCGGCGGTCCCCGCTTTGGGGTGTATGAAGTCGGCCCGTGCCCTCCACCGCGGTGGGAACGAGCGTACGCGCCTTTCGCGCGATCCATAGCTGCCACGTCAGCCACCGCCTGCTTGAACGGGCGGGAGGTGAGGAGACTCTTCTGCTGGTAGAGCTTGAATCGCTTCGCCACGCGGTCGTCAGTGTGGTCCTCGACTTGGAACATCACGAAGCGCTCCGAAATATAGTCGAGGGCGTTGACGACCATTTCGAGTCCGCCCGCCGTGTCGTCGTGCTGCAGCTTGTACTCAGCGTGTTTCAGGTAGGCCCTCACGTCCTCCAGGGGCTCCGCTTTCGCGCGCACGATTGTCTTCATGAAGTTTGCGGCCGAGAAGGTGGGGGTGGTGGAAGGAAGGGGGGGGGAGATTTTCCATGGATGTAAAATTTGTTGCGTTGATTGGAGCCTCACCAGCGTCGTCGTCTGAGTCGTCGGAGTCCTGATTGTCGGCTGCGGCTTCGGGAATGCCGGTGGCTGCTTCTTTGTTGTGACGGCGTGTGGGCGCTCCTTTTGCTCCCTTCTCCTTTTTCGAATTTTCGTTTTTAGCCGAAATCGATGCTGCCGGTTGTGTAGTTTCGGCTTCAATGACGCTGGCGGGTCGCTGCTGTAACAGGGACAGAAGCGCTTTGACTTGGTCCGGGGTCAACGCCCCGGTCAAGTCAGGGTCCACGGTCGCGTCAGACGAGGCGGCCGTCCTGCGCCTCTGGCGCTGACGCGACTGCCTGAGGGGCGCGTGTGCCTCAGGCGCGTGCTCCGCGTCAGCAGCGTGTGGCGCCACGTTCGCCACAGGTGCCACAGGCGCCACTGGCGCAACAGGCGCCACAGGCGCCACAGGCGCCGAAGGGTGCTGCTGGTGCCGCTCGGCGTTTTTGTTGACCTCGAGCCCGCCCAGCAGCACGTCGACGGCAGTAGGGGCGGACGTTTCGCCGTCTGCCCGGCGCTTGTTGCGGCGTTCGCCCGACGTTTCCCGGGCATTGCGATCGTTGTCGGAATTAATCGGGTCGTTGACGACGGTGTTGTTCGCGCGGTTAAGTGTCGGCGTAGCAGCCATCGTCGTGGCGTTGTGGTTGAGAATGTCGGCTAATAATGTTGAAGGTGAAACGCCTCTCGGTAGAGAGCGGGTTCTAGCCAGCTTGAACGGAAAACTAAAAATGAGCTCGAGGAACTGAGAGTTGCATGAGCCGTTTGAAAAATGAGAGACGTGGGTGGAGGGAAATGAACTCCAACCCACGATTTGTAGTTGGAGATGGGCGTTTAGCGCGCTTCGACGATGCCAAATTCCCGTTACAGTCAGCTGCGCTTTCGAAATACGTAATTTTAAAAAACACTATGTGTGTTTAAAAATTATCATGTTTCTTTATTTGTTTGCACCCTGATTTTTAAGAGCAGTTCCTGTGAAGCACCCTTACTGAAAGAGTAACAGCTGGGTGTTGGCCTTACGAGGAAGAGTACCCCAAATCCTATCCAGAGGCCTGATTCAGAGTGTATTTTCGGAAACTAAATCTGGTCCCACAGACCAAATGAGGATGATGAAGGACAGGACCGGCATCTCAGCCTATAAAAAAATAATTTCTCTTGCATGTACACCAGTCTGGCCTGCAGTAGTGGTATCTGCGGCTCCTACAACCCTCCTTATGACTCCCCCATCCTCTCAGCCAGCGGCACTGGTTGGGCGGCGGAGTGCAGATACGATTCCGCTCCACCGTTCCGCTCCAGAGCAGCCCGCTCTGCACCGTTTGGTGTCTGCGGCTCCTACAACCCTCCTTATGACTCCCCCATACTCTCAGCCAGCAGCACTGGTTGGGCGGCGGAGTGCAGATATGATTCCGCTCCACCGTTCCCACCAGAGCAGTCTGCACTGCACCATCTGGTGTGTGCGGCTCCTACAACCCTCCTTATGACTCCCCCATACTATCAGCCAGCAGCATTGGTTGGGCGGCAGAGTGCAGATACGATTCCGCTTCACTGTTCCGCACCCACAGGGGGAACCTAGCAGCAACCCCAGCCGCACCAGAAGAAGACAAACCCCCTCCACCCTCACTGCCCATGTGGCCACCACTGTTCACTGCCAGTGTGCCGCCCAGAATGGGCACAGAGCTGGCTGCCCTGCGGTGGGCGGCAGCAGCAGGAGCAGCAGCAGCAGCAACAACCCCACTCCCACCAGCTCCAACCACCAATCTATCATGCGTGTGTGGGGCTGAGAAGGGAGTCAGAATGAGCGGCGAGCATGGGTGTGACTGGCTTGCGGAGCGCAGGTAAGGGACCAGCGGTGCCCTCACACCCTCGACTCGACCCTCCTCCATCTCACGCTGCTTCCGCACTCCTCCCCCCTGCTGCCACCACTGCTGCTGCTCCCTCCCCTGCCCCTTGTGCTGCTCTAGCTGCTGCTGCTCTGCGTGCCCAGGCGTTAACCAAGGAGGGCCAATCGTTTGCCATCGCATCTCCGCCTCCTGCCCCTGCCCCTGCCCCTGCCCCTGCCCCTGCCCCTGCCCCTGCCCCTGTTCCCAGGTCAAAATGTCAAATGTCCCCTGTCCCTCTTCCCGCCTCTCCTCTGCTCGACCCCATTCCCATTCCTCCTCCCTCGCTCCTTCCTTCTCCCTCTCTTCCCGCGCTCCTCCCCTCGACTCCACCTCGTGCTGCCCTCCTCGTTCCGCCTCCCCTCCCCCAACCCCCGGACCAGTACCATCCCGCCGAGTCCCTACGCTCGAATCTCCGCCCCTGCTACTCCTTCCGCCGCGCCTGGTGTCCGCCGGCCCGCCCGTTTCCCCGCGCCCCCATTCCCCGCGCGCCCCTTCCCGGCTCGCGTACAGCTCCCATTCGCTGCTATTCCGCCGCTTCTGCGCGCGCTTTCCGCATTCCGCAGCTTCCCGCGCTAGCGCGGGCGAGCGCAATGCGCCTTCCGCGATCAACTCCGCCTGCCCTGGGGAGCTGGGGAAGCCTTCCGCCCCACCGCCAATCAGGTCACGGCTTTCAAAGGCAGAGCGCGCTCGCACGCGCCGCTGCTGCTTCCAGCCCGCCGGAAGCGGCGCAAATGGCGCAGCGAGAAACGGGAGGGCCTTGCGCGCATCGAGCGACGCGAGCGCGGCGGCGTGCGGACTAGTAACCTCCACGCGCATCGTCGAGCGGAGTTCCACCGCCAATGTCGCCCCCCGAGTTCGCGGCTCCGCCAATGCGCCAGCCCCATTGCGCTCCTCGTCGCTCCGCCTTCCTACCCCGACACCCCCGCCGTCCCTGCCGTTTGCGCCTGCCTCTGCCCCATCCCCCGGTGCGAATCCGGCGGCGGTTGTGTCGCCCCCCTCAACCGCGCCCCCTCCTGTCGCGACTAATCCTTTTTCTCTCATTTCAGTCACACCCCCCTTACTACTAGCCTTTTCCGCGTTACAAGCACGACTCCTTATGCGACAACTGAACGGACCCTGGCGGATAACGAACAGCGGGCTTTGTCCGTCGGGGCCCGCGGCAACGGCAGCGGCGCAAGCCGCCGCCGGTTCGTCGAGCGCGTGTGTCAAGTCGCCCAGAATCCGCAGCCGCTGCTCGCGCCGCCTCTGGAAAATCTCCTCTTCCCGTTCGCTGACCGCAAGAGCCAACGCCTGCCGCCCAAGCGCTTCGGGACTGCCACGTGGCTTCTTGGGCGAGTGCACGGCCTGCTCCAAGCCGCGCTGCGACGAAGGCGCCAAGGCCGCCGGTGCGCGCGAGGGGAGTGGCGATGTGGCATGGCCTGCCTGTGGCGAGTAGACCACGGGTGGCGGTTCGTCTGTGGATTGAATCAGCTGGACCCGTTGACCAGGTTCTCTAGGTTGACTCGGTTGACTCGATGGAATCGGCTGCTCCCACATCCACGAGCACTGCAGTCTCAGCGGAAGAGAGCCGTGCGGCGCGGACGCGGATAACCCTAACTTTTGTTGTTGCGCGGGACGGGGGAGGTCGTGATTGGGGAAGGCAACACCTGGGGAAGGCGCGGGGGGGCTTATGTGAATCCGGTCGAGGCGCGGGAGAAACGATCTGCCAGCTGGCACACTCCAGTCTTGCGATTGCGGGTTTCTCGCAAGGACATCGTGGCCGCACGCTTGACGAAACGAGTCTGCCGATGACGGACACGTGGCACGGGCCATGTCACTATCAAGCACGATACGGTCTGGATCCAGAAGGGGCCGCGGCGCGGGATTGGAGGTTGTGGTCAAGGTTCGAGGAAACGGTTTGGTGGCAAGATCTCTGGCTTCGCCTGTAGCTGATCTTCTAAGAGCTAGCGCTGCCGGCGGCGGCGACGATGGCGGCTGCGTGAACGTAGACAATGATCGTGGCGGAGACCTAGTTCCTGCGGCGGCCGTGCGTGCGTGAATGGCGCGAGACGTATCTGCGTGGATGACGCGCGACGCGTCCATCGGAGCGGGCGAAGGATCACGACTCGCGAGGTTGAACGACGCGCGACCGTCGCACTGAAGCGATCGCCGTTTGCGATCGTGCAGCGACCCAACGACGACGTCGCGCGGCGCCACACCGGACTGAACGACGGTCCATACATCGCGCGGAATGGCCGTCGCAGGAGCCATCGGCACGTCCGAGAGCTCGCAGCCTCCTCTATCGGATGACAGTGGGTCGCAGGCCATGCGACTCGAGCCTTGACGACGAGGGTGACGACGACCCAGCGACAGAAACTTGAACCGACTAGGAGAACCTAGGAATACTGTGTCAGTGGAGATCCAAACGGATCGGAAGTCGGACAAGGTACAATGGAAGTTGGAGAAAGGTAACCCATGAATATTTCATTTCCTCCATTTTGTCATGAAGCTAACATTTAGGTCGAATGCTTGTACACACGATGTCCGTTTGACTAACCCAAGGTTGCCTTGTGAAGGGGGCGCTTAAGTGATTCATGCATTTCGTGGAGGTTTCGTCAATTCGCGTCGGGCAAAAAGGGCTTATAGCAAAATTTTGTAACTCACCGTTGACTGTTTGACTTCGGTCTCTTCTGTTTCTGTGGTTCGTATTGGTTGACGTGCTTGTAACGTGGGTGCAACTGCCCGGGAAAAAACCTTCGTGTGCAAGGTTTCTGGAACGTGCGAGGCAATTTCGCGTGCAGGGGTTGGGCATCTTGTGTAGTGGGTTGTTTTACTCATCATCCACTGACTGTGAGGGTGGATGGTGGTGGTCGCAGATTCGTGTCTGGTGGTGAGGCTGGCGTGAATGCCACCTCACCCCGGGGATCGAGAGATGGATGAACACGCCGCCACGGTGGGGTGAGGGCGGTGGAAGAATGGACTCGATCGAGAGAATGGTTGAGTTCTGTTTTGGGGGATGATGAGGCTTGTGAAGGTTTCAGTGGCCTTTTGCTATTGATGGATGGATGGATGGAGGGGTTGCAAAACAAAACCATGCCCGAGATTTGGTGGTTTGGTGGGGGCGAAAACCTGAGATTTGGCAGCCACCAGCTTGTAAGTTTTAGGAAGCGCCACTGGCTTTTAGCGCTCTCGAATTCAGGAAACCCACTCCACACTAGAGCGGCTAAAGAACCTCAATTGTTCGTCCATGGATGCAGCACCATTCCACTATTCCACCCATATCCAAAGGACACGGCGACACAGCACCTAGCCGCGGGACCAGCACTTTACGGGGTGTTGCAATTTGCGATGCACTGCGTCGGCACGGGACGAAAGGAAGGCTCCAAGCAGGCGGGAGCCAAATTCGGGCAATGATCGGCAAATACAAAATTATCGAAGACTGATTACGAGAGTTATTTACCAAGGTTGTCAAGTTTTGAAAAGAATGATTATAAAGTTTTTATACGTTTCCTGTAAAATTTTACGGCCCCTTGATTTCCTGGAGCCTTCCTAAACCCGTGCCACGAGCCGAGCCGATGCAGTGCACCGCGAATTGCAACACGCCGTTATGGTGGACGAGGTGTTTAGCGGGCTACATGTACTATACCACGAATTGTGCGTTATTCCAAATTCTGTACCGCCTTCATTCCAGGAGTCATTTGCTCGGTCACTGCCACTTTGGCACTCGGTATCAGGATGCATACAGGGTACCCTTCCAGAATCAATCCCATTCTTCCCACCCGCGCACATACGATGCCCTCACCCAATAAAATGTTCAACGAACCTTGATTCGACCTGGACGGTGTACTGTACAATCCATGGCCCTTATGCTGCTGGCACGTCAGCAGCCTCTTTCCCCGTTGGTACGCTCCACGGTAGGCCAGCCATCAGATGCACGCGTACATAGCTGGCAAGACTCGGTGCGCTGATTCGGCAAATCCCAGCCAAGCATATCTAGTTACTGTACGGAATGCGCCAAGTTCGAGAAGGCAAACTTGCTTTGGGGGACGAAGCGTACTGTAGAGTTTACAGTCTCCTCTGATTGGTCACGAAGACTGCCAACGCCAACACAGTCCAGTGTACCGTCTAGCTAGGCACTTCCTGCAGAGGAGCATACAACATCAGGCAAGCCATATGTTGTATACTATACACTGGTGCGATTCACTGTATGTGTTTGCTGATTCCATCCTAAAAAACATGCAATCTAGCAAAGCTTTCCAACCTAAGCAATACAGCATAAGATCTGACTAGAGGTCCATAATAGGGATCTCAACGGTAACCGCTGACATCGGCTGTACCGAAAATGTTAGTGCGGTAGAATTCTGGACATCCAGAATGGGAAAAACCTGGGTGGGTGGGGGGGCAAGAGGGATGTGGAGCCAAATGGTTTAGTGAGATGGGAACCAAACAGTAACATACCAGAGACAGCTAGCAATACCATACAACAGGTGAATGAGACGTGCTGGAAACATCAGGTTCTTACAGCATCACAAAGGCTAGCTATTCAGATCGACAAGGGTGGCAGTCCCTTGTAAAAAACGCAGGTACTACAGGAGATGGTGCCACGATGACCACGGATGTTGACAATGTTACCAAAGGATTTAAACATGACCTCCACAGGGCAAGTGACGAATACTGAATCTTCCCAATACTGAATCTTCCCTTCGCAATATGACGGTATTTTCGAGTAAAAGAAAGAAAGAAAGAAAAAAAAAAACAGAAAACTTCATAAGAAATGGCACGGACCTTAACTGGGTAGTTGAGTGAGTTTTCGTCGTCAGGGTTCCCTGAGGGGCTGGAGAGGCGAGTGAGCAGCACTGCGCCCGAGACAGCTGAGACAGCTGCTCCCTGCAGGTCCACTCGTAGGGTCACTGCGGATGGCTGGAAGTTGGCTGCCTGGGGGGGTTGAGTGGGTGAGTGGGTTGGGGTGCATAGGATGGGGCATGAAGAGCAGCGAGTGAGCAGCACTGGGCCTGAGACAGCTGTGCCCTGCAGGTCCACACATAGGGTCACTGCGGATGGCTGGAAGTTGGCTGCCTGGGGGGGTTGAGTGGGTGAGTGGGTTGGGGTGCATAGGATGGGGCATGAAGAGCAGCGAGTGAGCAGCACTGGGCCTGAGACAGCTGTGCCCTGCAGGTCCACACATAGGGTCACTGCGGATGGCTGGAAGTTGGCTGCCTGGGGGGGTTGAGTGGGTGAGTGGGTTGGGGTGCATAGGATGGGGCATGAAGAGCAGCGAGTGAGCAGCACTGGGCCTGAGACAGCTGTGCCCTGCAGGTCCACACATAGGGTCACTGCGGATGGCTGGAAGTTGGCTGCCTGGGGTGGGTGAGTGGGGTCTAGGGTGCATGTGTGGATAGAGCATGTGGAGAATGGGGTAGGAGGGATGTGTGGGGCATGTTTGAATGGGGTATGTGGGGCATGTATGAATGGGGCATGTGTGGATGGGGCATGTGTGGATGGGGCATGTGTGGATGGGGCATGTGTGGATGGGGCATGTGTGGGTGGGGCATGTGTGGATGGGGCATGTGTGGGTGGGGCATGTGTGGGTGGGGCATGTGTGGGTGGGGCATGTGTGGGTGGGGCATGTGTGGGTGGAACAAACGGTGAGCAAGAGAGGCAAACCTTCACTAGAATTGCTGACAAGGCTGGGTTGCTGCTTCTTCTGATCCGCACAGCTGATGCTTCAAAGCGGCTTCCAATGCGCACATCCCCTCCCCTAGCGATGCGCGCACCACCACCATCACCCTCAGCATTTGAATCTGGAGGGGAGGAGGAGGAGGAGGAGGAGGAGGAGGAGGAGGAGGAGGAGGAGGAGGAGGAGGAGGAGGAGGAGGAGGAGGAGGAGGAGGAGGAGGAGGAGGAGGAGGAGGGAGAGAGGCGGGAGGGCAGCAGCTCGCCTCCCTTGGAGCGTTGGAACATGCGGTGAAGCCAGTAGCTTGGCGTGCCGTAGAGACGATGCGAGTCGAAAGCAATGAGGTCGGGCGTCCAGCTGGGGAGAGGGGGAGTGGGGGGACATGAGGGGGGTTGCATGGTCGGAATAAAGAACAGAGGCAGCAGCAAGCCTCCCTTGGAGCGTTGGAACATGCTGTGAAGCCAGTAGCTGGGCGTGCCGTAGAGGCGATGGGAGTCAGGCGTCCAACTGATGATGCATGGGGGTGAATGGCAGGAAGCAAGAGCAGAGACAGGGACCGGGGGGGTGAGTTGGAGCGTTGGAACATGCGATGAAGCCAGCAGCTGGGAGTGCCGTAGAGACGGTGAGAATCGAAGGCTATGAGGTCAGGCGTCCAACTGATGATGCATGGGGGTGAATGGCAGGAAGCAAGAGCAGAGACAGGGGCCGGGGCGTGAGTTCAAGCGTTGGAACATGCGGTGCAGCCAGTAGCTGGGCATGCCGTAGAGTCGGTGGGAGTCAAAGGTTATGAGATCAGGTGTCCAGCTGGGGGATTATTGCAGGTCACACAGGGGGAAACAGATACAGGGACCAGGGGTGAGTTTGAGTGTTGAAACATGCGGTGCAGGGATCAGTTGGGATGCCATACGGGCGATGCGCGTCGAAAGCAATGAGGTCAGGCGACCAGCTGGGGATGCATGGGGGACGGGAGCAATTAGAGGAGGAATTGGAAGGAAGGGTGTTACTAATAACGATGGGAGGCGATGGGCGTAAAGCATCAAACGCATTGAGGTCGAAGCTCCCATAGAAAACGGCGCTCTTTCAGCCTCAACGCCTCCACTTCCTCTCAACGCCGCCCACGGCCGCGCAACTCCTCCCACTTCCGCAACGCCTCCCACTTCCTCTCAACTCCTCCCACTTCCTCTCAACTCCTCCCACTTCCTCTCAACTCCTCCCACTTCCTCGCAACTCCTCCACTTCCTCTCAACTCCTCACTTCCTCTCAACTCCCTTCCTCTCACCTCCCTCTCACCTCCTCCCACCTCCTCTCACCTCTCACACCTCTTCTCCCTCACCTCCTGTCTCTCACCTCCTCTCACCTCCTCTCTCTCACCTCCTCTCACCTCCTCTCTCTCACCTCCTCTCTCTCACCTCCTCTCACCTCCTCTCTCTCACCTCCTCTCTCTCACCTCCTCTCTCTCACCTCCTGTCATGCACGTTGACCAGCAGAGGCGCGTAGCTGACCATTGCCACCACGTCACTGCAAAGTGGGAGACAGGGGGGTGTGGATGGGTGTGCAGTGGTCAAGTCAAGTCAAGTCAAGTCAAGCGTTGGGGGAAAAGGGGTGTGTGAGGAGTAGCGCATCAGGAGGTACGCCGTAGTCAAGCCAAGTCAAGTCAAATCAAGTCAAGTCAAGTGAAGTCTAGTCAAACCTTCACACGTGACCAAGGGGGAACGCCCACCTGTTTCTCTCCTGCCCGATGAGAAACCCCGCCTCTGCCACTGCTGCTCGCACGTTGCCGTCCCCTCCGGCCCCCCTTGCCATGTGAGTGAGCAACATCCAAGTGCCATGCCTTCAGGTGACTACTGAGGAACGCCCACCTGTTCCTCTCCAGACCGATGAGAAACCCCGCCTCTGCCACTGCTGCTCGCACGTTGCCGTCCCCTCCCCCCCCTTGCACTGCGAACTCACTCAGAAAGGCCTGCTGAGCGAAGCGGTGAGGTGATGGAGTGAGAACGGGAGAGGTGAGGGGAGAGAGGAGAGGGGTGATGAGAGAGGAAAGAGGCTAGAGCAGAGAGAGGCGAGACGGAACTGAAGCATTCACGGCACCAAAGACCACACAAACATACGATGTCACCTTACACGCGTCTCTGCACGCCACGTCACCTTGGGACCGTCTCTGCTGATGTCATCAAAGTAATGACCCAAGCTAAAGATTCCCTCTGCTGTGCCGTAGGACTGCGAGCGAGAGGTGATCATGCGAGCGGGGGAAGTAGGGGTGCATGCACGCAAATCAACAGATGAATCCTTAAGGTGTGCCTCTAAGGGATGAACAATGTGTTCCGTGCCTTCTGATCAGAAGCAAGGGAAGTGTCAGCTCGGGGAGTGCAATGTCTGAAACGAATAAGAGGTTTGGAACATGCTACCATGTGGTAACCACAAGCGGCACCGCACCACACAGCGCCTCATTGCACGGCACTGCACCGCACAACACCACACAGCAGAACACAGCAAAGCACTGCATCGCATCGCATCTCATAGCACCGTACAGAACCACGCACATGGAAGTCATAAAGGTCCGTGGGAGGGTGGTCTGGAGGCCCCTTGCTGACGTCACACGTGTACACCACTGCCATGTCTGGATATGCCACCTTGATCGCCGCCCGGAACCGAAGGAAGTTGCCTGGAAGGTGGCAAGAGCGAGCAGGTGTGGTGCGTGAGAGAGAGAGATTTTCTATGACTCGATTTTTTCGGAATGACAGTATGGACTTGAGACATGGGGCACAATGCAAGAGGAGGAAGGGACGCAAGAGTGCAGCTTTTGCCTTCACCACTAAAAACACCTCATTATCCACCATGCACCACTCCTTCACCTCGGCATTCCTCTTGTTAGCAGTTCTCATTCCCGATGCGCACGTGCCATTCATTCACATCAGATCACAGCATCCCACCATTTCTTCCCCTTGTTGCTCTAATTCACCTCATTATGCAAACTGTCAGACCTCGGTAGTTGTCCTGGTAGCAGTTCTCATTCCCAATGCCCACGTGCCGCAGATCAAACGGCTCAGGATGGCCCATGGCCGCCCTCTCCGCTCCCCACCATGAATCCGACGGCCCTCGTGCGAACTCGATTCCATCAAGCACCTCCTGTGGCGCCACGTGGCAGAGACCAACACAGAGGATGAAGGGTGAGGGGCGTGTGAGCGTGGGAGCAATCCAACACGATTCTCAAAGCAGGCATAACTGTAAAATTCCATGTGCTTTCCTACCCCTTCCCCTCACCCATCCCCACACTGCCATACCCAAGGTGAGAACGAGAAACGTCCAAAGAAGCAGGAGAGGTGGAAAAGAGGAGTACAGCTGACCTGAATGAAGGGAGCGAGGGCGCCTGTGTAGACACTGTCCGTGTGGCTGTTGCCTGCATGGCACGGCATGGGTGCATGATGGGGCATTGAAGAGGGAGAGGTGGGAAGGAGGGAGGTGCGAATGGGGTGACCTGAATGAAGGGAGCGAGGACGCCTGTGTGCACGCTGTCTGTGTGGCTGTTGCCTGCATGGGAGCGCATGCGAGAGGAGGGGGCACCAATGCAGGCAGGGAGGTTACGTGCATGCTGTAGGGTCAAGCCAAATGTGATTACCGCTGTTGAACACTCAACCACCCAGGCTCGCCGCTATTGAACAGCCACCCACCCCCTCTCACCACTATTGAATAGCCTCCCACCCAGCCTCACCGTTATTGCACAGCCTCCCACCCAGCCTCACCGCTGTTGAACACCCACCAACCCAATCTCACCGCTGTTGAACACCCACCAACCCAATCTCACCGCTGTTGAACACCCACCAACCCAATCTCACCGCTGTTGAACACCCACCAACCCAATCTCACCGCTGTTGAACACCCACCAACCCAATCTCACCGCTGTTGAACACCCACCAACCCAATCTCACCGCTGTTGAACACCCACCAACCCAATCTCACCGCTGTTGAACACCCACCAACCCAATCTCACCGCTGTTGAACACCCAGATGGGTGTGGCGCCAAGGTCCTCCGCAAACTGAAGATACTCAAAGAACCCCAACCCGTCGTCCGACCAATACCCCCACCTGGTGGGTATGCAGGGGCGGGAATGTGTGTATGGGGGTCGGAATGAGGTTAAGTTTATGAATGGGTGGGGACTTGCGAGTCGACTCAACGTCATCAATAGGCGCACCTGAGAACCCCCTCATAAACCCAACCCGTCGTCTGACCAATACCCACACCCAGTGGTGTGCAGGTGAGGATGGGGTAAGCATGAGAATTGGGTGGAGACTTGTGGGACGACTCACAGCCCCCATGAGCAAATACTCACTGGTCTGCAAATGCTGCCTGATGAGAACAGCCAGCAATGACACCCACCTGTCGTTGAAGTGGCCCGCGCGAAGTTCCCAAGGGCCGATGGTGGAGCGCCAGCGATCAAAAGCTTTGGGCAGGCTATTGGACATTCCAAGGCATGGAAACCGCCCCCCTCCCTGTCACGCGCAGGTGATGTGACCGCGATACCCACCCACCTGTCGTTGAAGTGGCCCGCGCGAAGTTCCCAAGGGCCGATGGTGGAGCGCCAGCGGAAGGCGTTGGCGAGACGCACGCCCTCCACATAGCAGCCGCCGGGGAAGCGCATGAATCCGGGGGAGAGACCTTCAAGCATGGCTGCTATGTCTGCCCGCATGCCGTGACCCTGTGGGTGGAACATGGGTGCATGGGCGCACGGCATTGAGCAGCATAAAACACAGCCACACGCCCTCCACGTAGCAGCCGCCAGGGAAGCGCATGAATCCGGGAGAAAGGCTCTCAAGCATGGCTGCTATGTCCGTGCGCATGCCGTGACCCTGTGAGTGAAACACGAGTTGCGCATGGGGAGCATTGAACACGGCAATGGGTTGGGCCCCTCCAAGCAGCCAGCCGCACCCCCTCCACGTAGCAGCCGCCTGGGAAGCGCATGAAGCCGGGGGAGAGCTCCTCAAGCATAGTCGCTATGTCCGTGCGCATGCCGTGACCCTGTGGGTGGAGGGTTGGAACATGGGTGCATGGGCGCATGGCAATGGCCAGTCTCACACCCTCCACGTAGCATCCGCCGGGGAAGCGCATGAAGCGGGGGGTGAGGTTGTCAAGCACGGCTGCTATGTCTGCCCGCATGCCGTGACCCTGTGGGTGGGACACGGGATGCAAAGGTGCATGGGAGCATGGGTGTTGGCATTGGCTCCCTCCAAGCAGCCAGTCGCACTCCCTCCATGTAGCAGTACCTGGGTAACACATGAAGCTGGGGGAGTGGTTTTCAAGCCATGCCCCATGCCCCATGCCCCATGCCCCATGCCCCATGCCCCATGCCCCATGCCCCATGCCCCGTGCCCCGTGCCCCGTGCCCCGTGCCCCGTGCCCCATGCCCCATGCCCCATGCCTATTTTAAGAACCCTCAGATGTGCTGCATGCAATGTCAATCCTTCAGAAGCATGGCCGAGTCTGCATTAGACTCACCTTGAATGTCTCAGCAGGCATGGCTGAAATCTGGTCCAACCACAGAGTGCCACGTGTCATGCTGCCAGTGGTGATGGCCAGCGAGGCGTTGTGGCACGTGCCGGTGGCAGTGATGGTGGCCTCATAGCGGTGCCACGTGGCAGCCATGGATTGGTTGAGGCTGGAAGCAAGCATCAAAGGGAGAGAAGTGAATAGGGGCAAATGGAAGGGTGCGTGGGGAGGGGGGGAGGAAAAATTGGGTCAGGAATGTGGTGCATGCATGGAGGGTCATGGCAGGGCATGCGTTGCTTCAGTGGTGTTAATGTTCCATCCACAGTTTCTTTCAGTAGTTTCTTTCTGCATCGTGGTGAGAGTTGCTCATCAGGAGATAGAAAGCCATTTCACACCAGTGTGTGCATTGTGGTAAGATTGGGGAGTGATGCGGAGGGGAGCTGAAAGGGCACCTGATATGGGCTGACCCAATGGAAAGGACTGAGGAGAGGGGGCGAGGGGGCAGGAGGGCAGGCGAGCAGAGGAAGGAGAGGCGGAGGGAGAGGGGGGCCGTGGCATGCGCGTGCAGGATGATGTTGTGTCGTAGCGTGGCGTGGTGTTTTTCCTCAAAGCGCAAAAGGAATTCAAGCTCCAAGTCTGCGCTGTGGTGAGAATGAGGGCTGATGATGATGATGATGTGGACAGGACGTGATAGTAGCATACCGAATATGGGCTAAGCCAGCGGAGGGAACTGAAGGGAGGGAGGGAGGGGAGCTCTGAGGCGTCTCCAAACTTGGGCTGGCTTAGCATGCAGAGGGGCTGATATTGGTTGAGCCAATGGTGGGGACGGAAGAGAGTGGGAAAAGGAGAGGGATTGAGTTCGAGACGACTGGACCTGAAAGCAGCGTACCTGATATGGGCTGACCCAACGGTGACGACGGAAGAGAGGGGGCGAGGGGGAGGGAGGGTGGGCGAGCAGAGGAAGGAGAGGCGGAGGGAGAGGGGGGCCGTGGCACGCGCATGCAGGATGATGTTGTGTGCACGGCCTTGCACTATGTTCTGATGGGGAGATGGGATGATGGCGTGGTGGGGCATGGGTGGTGGGGCATGGGATAGGGATGGGGAGAAGGGCGACAGTACTGATGAGTGAGAGATCATTGGGGAAAGGGAAAAATGGGGAATAAAGTTGCATCCACAAACAAGGATCTGGTGGCATCACGGCACATGGAATGGCATCACGACATGTGGCATGGCATCGCGACATGTGGCATGGCATTGCGACATGTGGCATGGCATCACGACATGTGGCATCAGTAAAGGTGGGTAGGTACATGCCATACCAGGGTTTAGGGATTCAGCACCCTCACTCCATCTTCACACACCCTCAAATTTAGGGATTCAGCCAGGGTTTAGGTACATGCCATGCCACGCCAGCGACCCTCAAATTTTCTCACCATGCCCCAGTAGCCGGGATTCAGCACCCCCACTCCATCTTCACACACCCACCACTCCTCTCCTTCCCCTCCCTCCTCTCGCTCCTCTCCTCCCCTTGCATCCTCCCACTCCTCTCCGTGTCCCTCCGCCCTGTTACCACCACCACCAGCGTAACGCCCTGCCGGTTCTCCCAGTGACTCTCCATCTGCCAGCCTCAGCCCCAGCAGCGCGCCCAGCCACTGCCTCACAGCAACACGCACAACCCCTCTCCCATCACCACCAGCGTAACGCCCTGCAGGTTCTCCCCGGGAATCTCCATCTGCCAGGCTCACCCCCAGCCAACCCCCTAGCCACTGCCTCACAGCCGCCCACACGCCCACCCCAGCAGCACCCCCAGGCGAAGGAGGGGATTCCACCACACGCCCGTGCACTCCCTCCCCTTGGGTCAGCCCACGTGCAGCAGAGAGCCGGCGGACAGCTGCCCCCCGTCCCAGGGGTCGCTCTGAGCGCACAGCCTGCTCACGGTGGCTCTCCTCTCGTTGCAAGGGGAGACTCCCCAAGTGCTGCTCGACCGCGCTCGGTGCTTGAGCCACGGCTCTGATTGCTTGAGGGGATGGCGGTGGAGCACAAAGGATGTCGATGCGCAGGGCGATGGGGTTGCGCGGGAAGGGCGAGCAGCGCTCCGTGTGCAGCAGCACGTGGGGCTCGGACCCGATGGGCAGCCATGGGTGGACCGTGGAGGGGGTCTCTTGGCCGCCCGCCTCGAAGCCTGCAGCAAATTGTGAGGGGGGAAAGGAAGGGAGCTGTGTGGGGGAAGGGCGAGCAGCGCTCCGTGCGCAGCAGCACGTGTGGCTCGGAGCCGATCGGCAGCCATGGGTGGATCGTGGAGGGGGTTTCCTGCCCGCCCGCCTCGAAGCCTGGAGTGATTTGGAAGTAAAGGGAAGGGGTTTGTGAGGGAGGGTAAAAGGAGTTGTGTAGGGAAAGGGCGAGCTGCGCGCCGTGCTCAGCTGCACGTGGGGACCTGACCCGAGTTTGGGCAGCCATGGGTGGATCGTGGAGGGGGTTTCTTGGCCGCCCGCCTCGAAGCCTGCAGTGATTTGGGAGAGAGGGCAAGGAAAGGGAAGAGAGCTGTGTGGGGGAAGGGCGAGCAGCGCTCTGTGCGCAGCAGCACGTGACGTGGGGCTCGGAGCCAATGGGCAGCCATGGCTGGATCGTGGAGGGGGTCTCCTGGCCGCCTGCCTCAAAACCTGTGGTTATTCACAAGGGACGAGAAGGGATCGCATGGGGGAAGGGCGAGCATCGCTCCGTGCTCAGCAACACGTGCGGCTCAGAGCCGACGGGCAGCCATGGCTGGACCGTGGAGGGGGTTTCCTGCCCGCCTGCCTCGAAGCCTGGAGTGATTTGGAAGTAAAGGGAGAGGGGTTTGTGAGGGAGGGTAAAAGGAGCTGTGTAGGGAAAGGGCGAGTTGCGCTCTGTGCTCAGCTGCACGTGCGGCTCAGAGTCGATGGGCACCCATGGATGAATAGTGGAGGGCGTCTCCTGCCCGCCTGCCTCAAACCCTGCAGTAATTTAGGAGAGAAGGCAAGAGGAAAAAAGGGCGATGTGTGGGGGAAGGGCGAGCAGCGCTCCGTGCTCAGCTGAACGTGGGTGGGGCTCTGACTGACTGACCCAATGGGCAGCCATGGTTGCACTGTGGAGGGCGTCTCCTGGCCGCCTGCTTCGAATCCTGCAGTCAGCATACGGATGGGAGTGCGGGAGGGAATGGGAGATGGTGGGTGTCGCAGCAGCACTTGGATTGTATACGAGGGTATGGGTTCGTGGGCGAACGGGTATAGCGGAGATGTTTATTCCGCTTCGTTCCCTTTCCTCCTTTCTCATTTATTCCCCTTGCCCCCATTCTCCTCCCCCCTTCCAAACCCTCCTTCCCCGTATTTCTCTCTGCCTCACTCCCCTCTGCCCCTATTCCCCTTTACCCTCTTTTCCCCTGACGTCTTTCCTCCCTGTCCTCCTTCCCTCTTCCCTCCTCCCCTTGCTGTCTTTCCGCCTTTCCCCTCTCCCCCACTCTCCCCCGCCTGCCCCCGCTTGCCTCGATTTTGCACCAGCTCCGCGTACAGCCCTCCCGCTCCCCCGTGGTTGATCTCCTGCGCACATACGCGCACATACACATGCGCACGTGAGCGCAGACACACACATGCGCGCGCGCACACACACACGCACAGAATGATACGCACGTATGCATGCACACGGTTGCCTGTTATTAAAACATAAAATCATGCAAATACGTGAAGCGGCCACCTCTAGAAAAATGCCGAAGAAGGTAGGCGAAATCGGACGACCTCGAGCCGCTCCATTGACGGTCAGGATCGCCTGATCAGCCCAATGGTCCGCACGCGCCGTATCTGTATAATTCGCAGTGGGCGTTACCAGTGAGGCGGTCTGAGCACTCGAGGAAGCGGGAACGTGGTTCGCGAATGAGACGTTCGGATTTAAATTAACGTGGTTTCCCAATTTGAAGTTCGAGTGGAACAGAGCAACCAGAGTGACGAAAAGCGCGACGAGCACGAGAAGCGTGAAGCTGGTTGAGAGAAAGACGTGTCTTCTAACGTAGAATCGCGTAAGCGGACCTGGAGAAGTCATGGTTGCAAAATCGGTTTGGAATTTGTGAGAGGAAACGCTGGAGCAAGGAAGTGAAGGGGGTCACATTGTACGCGACATTGTGTGTTCCGGTGAAGAAACAAAAGACCTATATTTAAGAAGAAGACATGCCACGTTGAGCATGAAGTCCTTACATTACCGGTACAACACCAGACTCAATACACAAGTCCCATAAGCCATCAAGCAACTACAAACATAATAATAGCAGCTACAAATACATATCAAAGGGATTTCCTTCTTCACACTTACGTGCACTGTGCCTGGATAGCACACTATAATCTAGTCTACAACAACATATTCATTAGGGAAGATTAGGTCAGGGTTGTCAATGTCCGGGTTGAGTTCCGCGATCTCCTTCCAATTCCGCTTCCCAACCTGCTTTGAAATGTTTATCAGAGTGTCTCCTTTCTTTATTTGGTACTTTTTCCTGCAACAGCACAAAAGAGAACAAATGGAGCAAGCAGAATAAGGCATGATGCACAGAGAGCAAGAGAAGTGTTGGTAGTGCAGTATCAATTACTAGTAAAATTGTAAGACAGCATAACCAGAGACACATGATTACTCACCTGGATGGTCGGAACAACAGCATCACAGCCACAAACGCTATCGCCCCTCCAACAATAGCTCTCCACGGGGCATGTGCCGCTCCCCGCGGCGAAGACGGGCAGGATGAAAAATCCGACTCCAAATCCTCTTCCCCTTCCGTATGACAAACTGTTGTAACACCTGCAGACACGTCAGTGAGCGAGGAGGTTGTTCCAGCTGACGTGGTAACCGCATCGAGCGACTGATCACGAGAAGCGTCCAGACTGGCGTGAGAAGCATCCAGGCTGGTATAGAAGCTCCCTGCTGCTTCCGCTGATGCTGACAGGCGGTCGGAGGGGGGCGGCCAAACCATGTGAGGGTCCAGTCTTGAGACAGGAGGAACATCTGAAACGCTCTTTGCTTTTAAATCCGCTTCGTTCGAGACAGAGCTAAAGCCTTTGCTGATGAGGCTTGACACCTTTCCTCTGCCCTTCGCATGCTCCATCTCCTTCCCTTCTTGGCTCCCTGCCTTGCTACCAGCAGCAGCACCACCACCACTATCGCCACCACCACCACCGATGCTACTGCCACCATTAACACCTCCATTGCCACCATCAGCAGCAGCGCTAGCTGCAGCGCCGCCCCAACCAGTGATATCGAAGCTGTTTTCCGAGCCTGATTGGCTGGCAGGCACGTTCTCCCTACCCCACCCGCGCCTGTAGTTGGGGCCCATGAACTCCCTCACTGCCCGGTCCACCACGCCGCCCTCTGCTGGCATGCGCTTCGCCACACTCACTGCTGCCGCTGCACACGCCGGCTCAAAGTCTATCGCCTGGATTGGTGACGAGTGGCGGGGGGTGGTGGGGGGGAGGAAGTTTGAGGGCAAGTTTTGGGTCGACTCAGATGCCGGCTCATACGTCTACAGCCAGATGAAGGTTGAGGGTAAGGAGGTTAATATTCGACTTAGATGCCGGCTCAAAGCCTATGGGCTGACAAAGGGTAGGGTTATGGAAATGGACGGTTCAGGTAAGGGTTTGATTTGAATCAACTCAGATGCTGGCTGGGTCGGAGTTCATGAGCAAAAAAGGGATAAACAAAAGCGGCTCACCAGTATGCCGGCTGCTCTGAGCTTGAGAGCGAGGGCGCGGATGCAGACACAGACGCGTTTGGTGCCCTTCTTCTCCACCACATCCGTTGATGTGAACAGGTCAATGGCGCTCAGCCCAAACGCCTTGCACATCTGACAATGGCGGGTGCAGATAACGTGGTGGGGAGGGGGGAAGGATTCTGAGCACTGGGATTGGCTGAGGTCGTGCCAACAGGTAGATGGCGCTCAGCCCGAACACCCTGCACAGCACAGCTGCACCCTGCACCCTGCTGGCATGGTAGTTGAGGGCAGCGCAGCTTGTGTCACTATTGAGAAGTCCCAAAAGTGGCACAAGCACACCTGCATAGGTGGCATGGCAGTTGAGTGCTTGAACCAATTTTGAGGGGGTAGGGAGAGGGGTTGGAATGCGGAGCAGTAACAATGGCTGCGGCTATTGTGACAAGTAATGAGAGCAGCGAGGAGGGAAGGTACCGCGAGGAAGTTTATCAGGGAGAGTCATGGCATCCCGTTTGTGTTTAAGACGGCTTAAAACACCATATGGAGACGTCTCAAGACGCAATGGGAGGAGGCAGGCAAGGAGGTACCGTGAGAAAGTTATCAGTGAATGTCATTGCGTCCCACTTAATCTTCGTGCCCCACCCCTGTTGCTGCTGTTGCTGCTGCTGCTGCTGCCGTTGGTTGATCCCAGCGCCCTTTGGTGCGTACGGCGAGAGGATGTCAGTCAGGCGTGACCTGGTGGCAGAGGGCAGAGTGGAGGGCCAAGCGGAGGGGCATGAGTTTAAAGAAAATTAAAGAAAAGAAAAGGGCCTTAATTGTAGGATGAAAATAGGAAGTCTGGTTTACTGGTAATAATAGGAAATTTTAGATATAAAGTAGCTGATCGGGAGGACAAACAAACAGCAATGGGAAGGCACTCACAGGATCATGCCGTCTGCTAGGATATCAGCCAGGGCGGTATCAGGCGGTAGCTTCTCTTTCAGCACTGCCTCCAGCCAGTTACGCACTCGAATCTGCATGGGAGATGGCGCCAAGCATGTAACGCACACACGTGCACCCACACGCACACGCACACATGCACACATGTACACACGCACGCACGTACACACGCATACACGCACGCACGTACACACACACGCACACGAACTAGATCACAGGTTGGCGACTCGTTCGTAGAGTTTTTTCACCGCCATTTCACCGCTCGCTCCCACGCGTTGCAAGGCACCTTCAGATCATTTGAAGAATACACGACTAAGGACGTGGTACGAGTGACATGCAACGTAACCTCCTGACGCTTGGCACCACGACATAAGCCACTCCACCGCTCGCACGCACGCGTCGCAAAGGCACCGTGAGATCAACAGCGTGTCGTTAAGTACACATTAAAAAGCGTGGTGCGAGTGATATACAACACAAGCTCCTGGCACGTCGTTCAGCGCTGCAGTCCGGTGCGGGCGTTCTCATAGCGTTACAGCGCGGTACACTTCGGTTCCGGGATGTCTCACACGGATGTTCGTGACTCTCATTCCGCTTCTACCACGCCCTAACGAGCCTCTCAAACCACGCCCCTCAAACCAAATCGTACCTCGAGAATGCCGTCAACGAACGGATCCCACTTGGTCCGAGAGCCCATCGTCCGCTCTGCTCGAGAGAGCGGCAATGGCTGCAGGGATGCTTGATCGTGAACAGGAAGGGACTGGAATCGAGCGGTTGCGGCAGGAGTATGGCAGACGCTCGCCCGTAAAGCTGATGCTCGCACGTAGGGCTGACGCTTGACACTACCAGAGGTGACAATGGAAACGCAGAGTTGTTGCGTGAGGATGAAACCTACAGCTGGCTAAAGTCAGGTCCCGCTAAGGCTTCTAAGTCAAGCAACTAGCACGAGGTTGTACGATCGATACATCAGCCGAACTATTACGACACTACCTTTTTGGCAGTAGCATCAAAGGAAATAGCGTCTGTCACGGACTTGGGTACATCTGGTCAAGACTGACTTGGGTGTGACCGCCGTAACCACGGGCAATGACAGCGACAACAGCACGAGCAAGCAGGATTGACCGTGACTCTTGGGACTGCCGCATCTGATAGTGACGCTATGCTGTGGGTTGCCAGGCGGCAATTTCAACAGAAACGAACGCAGACGAATGTCAAATGATAATGATTTACTGTTGTCATTCTGCGGTGTACCAGGCTGCTGGATGGGATATGTAGTTTTTTAATGCAGACCCTTTACAATTTCGGATTGTGTCACATCTCTTCAGATGTCGCTCTCTGCAATCACTTCAGGTGGTCTCCGTCGTTAGTTCCCAAGGTTCGGCCTTCCCGCGAGGATGTTCCCAAAACTGGAGAGTTGATTTGTTCGCAAAACTGGTTACACGAAGGTTGGGTGTTGACGAACCGGTTACCAGCTTGGGTTTCGACATTCCCCTAGTGTTTCGCTCTTGAAGCTGATCATTTGCAGGCCAGTTCCTGAATTGTGATTTGCTTTCATTCGTGTTTAGCTGGCGTGCCTAGTAAATGATGAGACAGCATCAACGTCCTGTTCGACGATAGCACAACAGCGCATGCGCTCCGTTGAGATTCGCCCGCGAAGAAGACGGTAACTGCCTGCATTCAGGCACTGGTTTGTAACTCGCCACCTAGTGCCTCGAGCGAACGGATGTGTGTTCACATGGTTCTTTTCTTTCACGTCGTCGAGATGAAGCTCCCTCGAATCGCGAGCTAAGGGTCGTCCATGTCGCCACGTTCTCGCGCGTTGAAGCAGCGGAAGCACATGATTTCCTCAAGAGTATTTCTCTCACTCCTCGCTGCATCACTGTTGATCGCTGTCGAGCATGATAGACTGACAGATTTCAACATCCATTGTACTGACCACCGATCGAATTGGTCACCCGGCCGAGTTCAACATTCTGTGCAGACGTACTGGCTGAAATTAACATCCAGTGCACTACAGGCCAGTCCTGCTAAAGACACAACATACCAGCCTACCTGCAAACTGATCCGGTCGCTAGGGAACGTTACAGTCCGCTATCTTCGCCACCTGTCGAGTCTGCTCCTTACATTTTCCTACCGTCTCCACTTGTGTTCGATTCTTGTTTCGATGCGTCACCCACTGCTACCATCACTCAAGGCTATAGCAACTTCTGCCATTTCAGGGAGTTTTTGAGAATTCTAAAAAAAACCCAGCACTCAAGGCTATAGCAACTTCTGCCATTTCATGCGCGCAGCAGTTCCGGTGCTAATCACGGCATTCCCGTCCTCCTCTCCGTCCAAATGCGCCAATCATTACCACTGCCGGCGCTGACCGGTTGTTGAGATGTCTCAAAAGTGGTTCCGGCGCTAATCACAGCACTCCCGTCCTCCTCTCCTTCCAGATGCGTCAATCAGTACCGCTGCCGGCGCTGACCGGCTCTCGCCTCGTATGGCTGCTCGTCTGGGCTGCAGTCGCAGCGCTGGTGGTCGTGCAGCTCGCACCGAGATCCAAACTGCG
Organism: Closterium sp. Yama58-4; assembly: GCA_947470075.1. Taxonomy (NCBI): domain Eukaryota; kingdom Viridiplantae; phylum Streptophyta; class Zygnematophyceae; order Desmidiales; family Closteriaceae; genus Closterium; species Closterium sp. Yama58-4. The sequence goes on from CANIUD010000104.1 coordinate 180,057, forward strand.
GGAAAATGTTCGTGTGTCTGAAATGGAGGAGGAAGAAGGGGACGTAGACTTTAATGGGGGGCCGCCAGATCCGCTGCAGATGCTGCAGCGGCAAGGGATCAAATACGACCTCGTTCCAGTGAGTCCCTCCTGCTCAAACCAGTCCGTCATTGCAGGTTCTGCGTGATTCGTGCACAAGAACTGGTTCCAGCTGTCCGTGGTTCAGTCACCCGTTCTTCTAGAGACATCCCAAACATTGCCCCGCCGCCCTGCTCTCAGATTCGAGCCCCTTCTCAGATCCTCCTGCCTACAGCCAGCCATTCCTTTAGTGACGTCCCAAGCATTCCCAGTCTCCTTATTTCGTGCTGGCTTCACCTCCCCGTCCCGCTCACAGATTCGCCCCCCCTCTCAGATCCTCCTACCTTCAGCCAGCCAGTCTGTCCCGCGTCCAAGCAGCAGCGTTGGCTGGCAGGAGGGGCCAGAGCAGCTCCTTGTGCCTGCATCGGAGCCCAGTAGCCTGAGCTACAGGGTGAGTTGAGTACTGTGCTGGGTGCGCTGGGTGCACTGGGTGTGGCGGGGGGATAAAAGTGTGGGTGTAGCATGTGTTGGCGGGCAGGAGGAGCCAGAGCAGCTCCTTGTGCCTGCATCGGAGCCCAGTAGCCTGAGCTACAGGGTGGGTGGGTGACAGTGTGGTGGGTGTGTAATGGCGTGGTGTGAGACGGTAGGTGGGTGACGGTGTGGGCGGGGTATATGGCCGCGAGCTGGCCGCTAGTTAGTCAACTTAGGCTCACCTCCGTGTGCCAGTATCACAGCCCAGCAGCCTGAGCTACAAGGTGGGTGTGTGACGATGGGTGGGTCATGGTGTGGGTCTGGTATGTGGCTGGGGGCTGGTTAGCTGTCCTCGCCATAGACACAGCTCAGCATAAGTCCTCAGCAGCTATGTGGGTGGGTGCGGTGCGGTGAAGCTTCTGTGATTCTATGTGATTCTGCTCTGAGAAATTTGTTTGGCAGGCAAGTGTATGTTGATAAACGTGAGTGTGTGGGCGAGCACTGACTAGCTTTCGTGCTTAAAATGCAGTGAATAGAGAGGATTTTCCTCCCGATTGTTTTGAAAGCCTTCATGCTCTTGAGGTTGAGGCCATGCCACGCCCTGCCATGTGCCATTCCATCCCATGTGCCATGGCAGGCAGAGGACCTTCAAAAGAGGCTTTGGCAGAACCCCCCTTCGCATGGGTATGGCCCATGTGTGGAGCCCAGCGCCAGCTACAAGAAAGGTGTGTGGGGGTTCGAGGGGAGGGCCAAAGAGGCTTGGCAAGGGGTTGGGTGCAGTGAGTGGTGTAGGGAGGGGTGAAAAGAGGTGGGAAGGAGGGGGTGGGGTGTTTGGGGAGATATATATGCCGCTTTGAATGGAGTCAATCTGCTTGTTTGCCCCTTTATTTTGAACTACAAGATCAACTTCCTGATTTCTTGTACGTGGGGTGTACGTATTTGTATGTTGATCACCTAAATGGATGGCATGGACGAGTTGTGGGTGTTTGGATATGAAAAGTGTGATGCTTGTTTGGATGACATGCCATGGCATGGATGGTGTGTGTTTCCATGGCATGGCATGTCGTGGCATGGCATGGCATGGGGCAGCCAGTGGGAGGAGAACACGAGGCTATCTGACGGTGCATGCCAATGGAGGGCTCAACCAGATGCGTGCTGGGGTACGATTCCCGTTCCCCAACACCCACTCCTCTCCCTCTTGTTTTTTCCATGCATTCTTTCATGGCCTCTCGCCTCCCTCATTAGTCTGTCCACTGGTGTGTCGACCCGTTGCACTGCTTTCTGAGGTGCCTCAAAACGAAGGCTCGCCTTTTTTAGGCGCCTCTGTAAAACCCTGTAGATATCACCCTGTAGATATCACCCTGTAGATATCACCCTGTAGATATCACCCTGTAGATATCACCCTGTAGATATCACCCTGTAGATATCACCCTGTAGATATCACCCTGTAGATATCACCCTGTAGATATCACCCTGTAGATATCACCCTGTAGATATCACCCTGTAGATATCACCCTGTAGATATCACCCTGTAGATATCACCCTGTAGATATCACCCTGTAGATATCACCCTGTAGATATCACCCTGTAGATATCACCCTGTAGATATCACCCTGTAGATATCACCCTGTAGATATCACCCTGTAGATATCACCCTGTAGATATCACCCTGTAGATATCACCCTGTAGATATCACCCTGTAGATATCACCCTGTTGCACTTCTGAGCCTTTCTTGTCTCTCGATTGATTGACAGACCTGTGTCAGATTGCGCTTTAACTCTTGCACGGTTCTCTTGTCTCCATTTCGCTATAATCACTAGCCGATCCGTGACTTGGTGGCAGGCAATTGACTTGTGCGTTGTTTTCGCCTCCTTTGCTTCAACGTTGTGGTCCTTCCTTGTTACACGCAGATCTGTGACATGGTGGCGGTGGCACGAATCCTCAATGCCACTCTCGTCGTTCCCGAGCTCGACAAAAGCTCCTTCTGGCAGGACTCCAGGTGTGGTGAGGTGACCAGGTGTGGTGAGGTGACTCCAGGTGTGGTGAGGTGACCAGGTGTGGTGAGGTGACTCCAGGTGTGGTGAGGTGACCAGGTGTGGTGAGGTGACTCCAGGTGTGGTGAGGTGACCAGGTGTGGTGAGGTGACTCCAGGTGTGGTGAGGTGACCAGGTGTGGTGAGGTGACTCCAGGTGTGGTGAGGTGACCAGGTGTGGTGAGGTGACTCCAGGTGTGGTGAGGTGACCAGGTGTGGTGAGGTGACTCCAGGTGTGGTGAGGTGACCAGGTGTGGTGAGGTGACTCCAGGTGTGGTGAGGTGACCAGGTGTGGTGAGGTGACTCCAGGTGTGGTGAGGTGACCAGGTGTGGTGAGGTGACTCCAGGTGTGGTGAGGTGACCAGGTGTGGTGAGGTGACTCCAGGTGTGGTGAGGTGACCAGGTGTGGTGAGGTGACTCCAGGTGTGGTGAGGTGACCAGGTGTGGTGAGGTGACTCCAGGTGTGGTGAGGTGACCAGGTGTGGTGAGGTGACTCCAGGTGTGGTGAGGTGACCAGGTGTGGTGAGGTGACTCCAGGTGTGGTGAGGTGACCAGGTGTGGTGAGGTGACTCCAGGTGTGGTGAGGTGACCAGGTGTGGTGAGGTGACTCCAGGTGTGGTGAGGTGACCAGGTGTGGTGAGGTGACTCCAGGTGTGGTGAGGTGACCAGGTGTGGTGAGGTGACTCCAGGTGTGGTGAGGTGACCAGGTGTGGTGAGGTGACTCCAGGTGTGGTGAGGTGACCAGGTGTGGTGAGGTGACTCCAGGTGTGGTGAGGTGACCAGGTGTGGTGAGGTGACTCCAGGTGTGGTGAGGTGACCAGGTGTGGTGAGGTGACTCCAGGTGTGGTGAGGTGACCAGGTGTGGTGAGGTGACTCCAGGTGTGGTGAGGTGACCAGGTGTGGTGAGGTGACTCCAGGTGTGGTGAGGTGACCAGGTGTGGTGAGGTGACTCCAGGTGCAGTGCGGTGATTCCAGGTGGGGTGAGGTGACTCCAGCTGTTGTGAGGTGATTGCAGGTGTGGGATTGCAGGTGCGGGAATGCAGGTGCGGGACTGCAGGTGCGGGACTGCAGGTGGGGGACTGCAGGTGCGGAACTGCAGGTGCGGAACTGCAGGTGCGGAACTGCACGTGCGGGACTGCAGGTGCGGAACTGCACGTGCGGGACTGCAGGTGCGGGACTGCAGGTGCGGGACTGCAGGTGCGGGACTGCAGGTGCGGGACTGCAGGTGCGGGACTGCAGGTGCGGGAATACCTTTTCAGACGGAGCACTTCATCTCCTCCCTAGCAGGCGTTATGCTCGCCCCTTTTCATCCCCATCCTTCCCGTCCTCACCCTCATCATCCTCTCGGCCCCCGTTTTCCCTCACTCCGCAGCAACTTCTCCGACGTATTTGACACGGACCACGTCACCTCCTCCCTAGCAGGCGTTGTGCCTCAACCCCATCATCCTCACGCTCTCGTCCCTGCCTCCTCTCCCCCGCTCTTTCCCTCCCATCTGCAGCAACTTCTCTGATGTCTTTGACACGGAACGGACCACTTCATCTCCGCGCTAGCAGGCTACATGCCTCACCCTCACTTCTCTCAACCTCTTCATCCTCACCCCCCAATCCCACTGTCTCCACTTTTTCCCCCCATACAGCAACTTCTCCGATGTCTTTGACACGGACGGATCACTTCATCTCCGCGCTAGCAGGCGATATGCCCTATACCCCCTTTATCCTCACCTTCTCTCCTCTCGTACTCTCCACCCACCCCCCCGTATCCCCTCCCCTCACAGCAACTTCTATGATGTGTTTGACACGGATCACTTCATCTCCGCGCTAGTGGGCAATCTCACTCTTTATTTTCAATCTCTTTCTCGCCTCTTCTCCCCACTCTTTCTCTTCCTCCCCTATCCCCATGCAGCAACTTCTCCTGTGTGTTTGACACGGATCACTTCATCTCCGCACTAACAAGCGACATGCCAGTGGTGTGGCAGTTGCCCCGCGAGCTCTCTCCTCTCACACTCCCCCACACCCCCCTCTTTCCCTCCCATCCGCAGCAACTTCTCTGATGTCTTTGACACGGATCACTTCATCTCCGCGTTAGCAGGCGATGTGCCGGTGGTGCGCCGCCTGCCCCGCGAGTTGAAGCATGCAGAGGTGAAGCGAGTGCACTTCACCAGCTGGGCGCCGCTTGCTTACTACTCCAAGGAAATAGGGCGGTATTGGCGACAGTACAAGGTGAGAACGGAGGGTTCGTACCGGCTGTACAAGGTGAGCAGGAGGCTCTACGCAACCTCTTTCTCACCAAGAAACAACCTCTTCACACACATCTCTCCTTCCCTGGTGCGCTAGCCAATCTTTCAAGTGCCTCAAGTGCCTCAAGAATCGCACCTTGTTCTCAAAGCGCTCCCAGGATAAAATGTTTGTTACCTGCTTTTTTCCCCAATCCCATCCCCTTTTCCCTTCCCCCTACCTGCTTCTCAGGTGCTGCGGGCACTCAAGACTGATTCACGACTAGCCAACAATGGGTTGCCTCCAGACATTCAGAAGCTGCGCTGCCGCGTGCATTTTGAGGCGCTGCGCTTTGCTCCGCACATACAGGCGTTTGGAGAGGTACAGTGCGGTGCAAGCAGATACAGTGTGCGCTTTGAGACTCTGCGTATTCCACCACCTACATAGGCCTTAAGAGAGGTACATTAAGGTGTACATAGCAGTGTTTAGAGAAGTGCAATGCAGTGTGCATGTGCGCTCTTTGACTCTCTGTGCTCTCTTCTCTGCACCCCGCCAGGAGCTGTTGATTGGTGTTCTTAGGCGCCTGGAAACTCTGCTTTCTCCGTCCCTCCACTCTCCTCCCTGCATCTTACCAGGAGTTGGTGCGGCGGGTGAGGAAGGCCGGGCCGTACGTGGCGCTGCACCTGCGGTACGAGAAGGACATGCCGCATTTTGAGGCGCCTCAAAATGCACCTCAAAATGCACCTCACTGCTTCAGGAGTTGGTGCGGCAGGTGAGGAAGGCCGGGCCGTACGTGGCGCTGCACCTGCGGTACGAGAAGGACATGCCAGCATTCAGTGTGTGCTTGATTCCAACCCATGCCAAACCATCTCTTTCCAAACCCTCTACTCCCCGCACTGCCAGGAGATGGTGCGGCGGGTGAGGAAGGCGGGGCCATACGTGGCGCTGCATCTGCGGTACGAGAAGGACATGCTGGCATTCAGCGGGTGCTCGCATGGGCTGTCTCAAGCGCAAGCTGACGAGCTCACAGCTACAAGGTGTGTTGGGGGAAAGTGGGGGGTTGATAGGGGAGGTGAGGGGGTGCAGTGCGGTACAAGAAGGACATGCTAGCGTTTAGTGGGTGCACTCATGGGCTGTCCCAAGCACAAGCGGATGAGCTCACTGCTACCAGGTGAGGGAGTAAGGGAGGGAGGGACAGGGGAGAGGAGGTGGGGGATAGGGAGAGACACGGATGTGGTATTGCTGTACTCAAAAGGACATGCTGGCGTTCAGTGGGTGCTTGCACGGGCTGTCTCAATCACATGCTGACGAGCTCACTGCTATGAGGTGCGAGAAAATTGATGGGAGGATAGGGGAGGGTAGGGAGTGCTGTCGCTGAGTGGGCTCACTTCATCCCTTCCCCACCCTTCATCCCCGCACCCACCATCACCAGGCGTGCGACGAAGCAGTGGAGAGTGAAGGACATCTCTGCAGCAGATCAGAGGGCGCAGGGCAGCTGCCCCATGACTCCAAGGGAGGTGGGGGTGCTGCTCTCCGCCCTGGGCTTCCCCAACCACACGTGCCCCTCCCTTGTTCTCCCCTCTCGTCCGCATGACACCCCACGCCAGGCGTGCAACAAAACAGTGGCGCGTGAAGGATATAAACGCCGCGGAACAGAGGGCGCAGGGCAGCTGCCCCATGACGCCAAGGGAGGTGGGGGTGCTGCTCTCCGCCCTGGGTTTCCCCAACCACACACGGCTCTACATCGCTGCCGGGGAGATCTACGGTGGAGAGGACACGATGAAAGATCTACGGGCAAGATTCCCTTTTATTGAGCGCAAGGTGAGAGGGAGGGGCGAACTTGGGGCGTAAAGAGGCTGGTTTGGGGAGGAGGGAGAGTGCTTTGACGGCTGAGATTCCTGTCTGTAGAGGCTGGCTCAGAGGCTTGCGAGTGACTACCTTGAGTCATACCCCTTTCCTTCTCTACACACCCCTTGACTCCCATCCTCCACGAGACCCTGGCAACCCCAGAAGAGTTGGCACTGCTGGCAGCACACCAGAACGCCATGGCAGCTCTGGACTACCTCATGTCCATTCAGGCTGACGTCTTCCTCCCTGCCCTTTCCTCCCACCCCCCACTCCCATTTCCATGCCTTACAGGAGACCCTGGCAACCCCAGAAGAGTTGGCACTGCTGGCAGCACACCAGAACGCCATGGCAGCTCTGGACTACCTCATGTCCATTCAGGCTGACGTCTTCCTCCCTGCCCTTTCCTCCCACCCCCCACTCCCATTTCCATGCCTTACAGGAGACCCTGGCAACCCCAGAAGAGTTGGCACTGCTGGCAGCACACCAGAACGCCATGGCAGCTCTGGACTACCTCATGTCCATTCAGGCTGACGTCTTCCTCCCTGCCCTTTCCTCCCACCCCCCACTCCCATTTCCATGCCTTACAGGAGACCCTGGCAACCCCAGAAGAGTTGGCACTGCTGGCAGCACACCAGAACGCCATGGCAGCTCTGGACTACCTCATGTCCATTCAGGCTGACGTCTTCCTCCCTGCCCTTTCCTCCCACCCCCCACTCCCATTTCCATGCCTTACAGGAGACCCTGGCAACCCCAGAAGAGTTGGCACTGCTGGCAGCACACCAGAACGCCATGGCAGCTCTGGACTACCTCATGTCCATTCAGGCTGACGTCTTCCTCCCTGCCCTTTCCTCCCACCCCCCACTCCCATTTCCATGCCTTACAGGAAACCCTGGCAACCCCAGAAGAGTTAGCACCACTGGCAGCGCATCAGAACGCCATGGCAGCAGTGGACTACCTGGTGTCCATTCAGGCTGACGTGTTCCTGGCCACCTATTCGGGCAACATGGCCCGCGCTGTGGAGGGGCACAGGCGGTACCTGGGGCACAAGAGGACGATCTCCCCTGACAGGAAGGGGTTGGTGCAGCTGATCGACCGGCTGGACCGAGGGGAGCTGCAGGAGGGGCCTGCTTTCTCAGAGCTCGTGTGCCTGCTGCACATGCACAGGTGGGGTGTCGGTGTTGGTGGCACATGCACAGGTGGGGTTGCTGCACATGCACAGGTGGGGTTGCTGCACATGCACAGGTGGGGTGTCGGTGTTGGTGGCACATGCACAGGTGGGGTTGCTGCACATGCACAGGTGGGGTTGCTGCACATGCACAGGTGGGGTTGCTGCACATGCACAGGTGCGGTTGCTGCACATGCAGAGGTGCAATTGCTTTACATGCATAGGTGGGGTGTTGGTGTTGGTGGCACATGCACAGGTGAGTTTGCTGCACTTGCACCGATGCTGGTTTACCCATTGGAGCTCGTATAACCTGTAGTGTATGCTCTACATGCGTCTGTACCTCCTTCAGTGTCTGCTGCAACAGCATCACCACACCAGTCACTGAGCCTGTTTTGTTTGTTGTTGGAGGGACGGGCCTTTTAGGCGCATGTATGCAGAGCCCTCTCCCAGGTGTGAAATCATTATTCGTGAGGCACTGCATAGCTGCTTTTTTAACGTGTTTTGCCGTTGGTTGCAGGCATCTGGCGCCACGGCACAAGAAGGGCCCTATACTGGTCGTGAAGACACTGGTCTCACTGCACCTAACAACTCTTCTGTTTGTGCATTCTTTCTGTTGGCTGCAGGCAGGGGGCGCCGCGGCACAGGAAGGGCCCGCTGCCAGGTGTGAAGAAGAAGGATCGGCATCGGTCAGAGGAAGCGTTCTATGCCAACCCTCTCCCGGACTGCCTGTGCCAAGCCAAACCTGAAAGGCTTGGTGGTAGAGCCGTACTGTTCCGAGAACGGGGAAAAAAGGGTCAGTACAATTGAATGGATTACCAAGAGCATGCCGAGCACCCTTAACTCATGTCAGGGAAGATTATTGTTGTGTGCAGTTGAATAATAGAGAGATACCTCCAATCAGGAGGTAAATGTGGACATGTACATGGAATAAAAGCATAGAAAAGAATGTGCAGGCAGGATACACTGTTGTTAATCAATGGTTCTATCTATGCGATGTGGTTAATACCCGTTATAAGCTTGTTGGGCATTTGGGGGCTTGTGATTGTCATCAATTGATTGGTCACGTGGAAGCCTTCCCCTCCCCACATCGCTCAGTAGAAATATCTATGCCAACAGGCATTGGCGTTATTCTCCTTTTCGTTCCATGACGTGGCAGCACAAGTGGTGACGTGCTTCCTATCCCGAACTGCGGAACTTTCCGCTCCTGGCATTGCTTTTAGCTGGAAAATTACCCCGTCGTGACGTGTATCCGTGACCATCTTTGCCCGCAAAAAGACATCCCATTCGCTAACAGTACGTTTGTTCCAACTTGGCGAGCGATTCGGTCGGGCCAATCCCAGATGGAAGGGGTGCCTGCCCTGAGCCTGCCTGCCTGTCAGCAGCAACACGCTCCCTCCACTAATTCAGCGAAGCGCGTCTCTTGATTCACCGGTCCCTCGCTGTCCGCGGGAACCAGCGGTTGGTGTTATTTTTGCACCCTTGGAGATTCTTTCGCAAAATTTCGCTTCTGAACAGCTTCAACTACCTCACTTCGCACAAAGCACATTGATTGGTGGACGACGACTGAAGGCTGTTTATGACGAACGCCGTTCATCTCAAAAATATCCAACTCAACCAAGGCATCTCCTTCCCCGCTTTTGGGAAGATCACCCTTGCGTGCAGCATGGTGTAGGGTAGAGATGGTACCATGGTACTGTATTCGCGGATGACAGATCGGTGGAAACGGGTCCAGGTAGGTGGCTGTCTGAGAAACCTCGAGATTGCCGCGGGAAACCCAGTGCGAGAAAAGCGGCAAGCTGGCTGCGTTCAAAACTGCTGTGCTGTGGCTTCGCAAGCTTCTCTGTAGTTTTTTTGGCTGATCAGCGACACATCCCTGAAGGCTCAGCTTGGTGGCCTTGTATTCTCGTCACGCATAAGTACTTCCTGGGTCGCTGACTTCTTCCGTAGCACAATATAAGCTTGTGATTCCGTACCTTGTTGCGTCTCTATATGCCACAGCTTTTACTAGCTTCTGTCTCCCTTTCCCACGTTTTCTTCAGACATCGGTCGTACAGACGCAATGTTAGTACTACTGAGAGACTCACAGATAATAATTCTACTTGCACGCACTTATTTTTAGAAACATCTGCCATTCGCTTCAACTTCTGTGCCTTCGCTTGTTACGAAAGATTCTCTTCAGTCATTCAGTTTGTCCACTGAAGTCACATGTCCACGTGGCTCTCCCATCGACCGGTACAATTACATCTGTCCTCTTCAACCTCGACGTGTGAGCGGATGCGCGACACGTGGCAAGACATGGCTCCAGGGTGCCCGGACGACACGTGGCGCGACTACAGCGTTTCATTTGGAGACAATTCCACGTGCTCACAAGGATGGACGGACCTCCTTAGCATGCCTTGTCAGCCAATAACCGCTCCACGTCAGCAACCCGACCCGCCTCGTCATTTCCCTGCGTCGACGCGTCAAACAAACAGTCTCATTCTCCCTCGGCCTCCGTCTTTCTCGCAGCCGAAACAATGGCCTGTTTTTCCCGCGCTTTTGCCAACCCGAGTCGATAATTCCTCCGAGTTCTTGTGCTCACTCGCCGCAAACGACGCTGTAGTAACCACCCGTCAACAGCTATCTAAGAACCCGCCGCCACTGCCGCCGCCGCTACCGCTGCCGCCGCCGCTACTTCCTACGCTTCCACTCACTTCTTCTGAAGCGTCTCGGAACCTCCGGTTCAATCCACACAACCCGCCGCGCAACCCGCTCAAATCGCTTCCGCACGCCCCCGCTTCTCCTCGCGGCCCGCGCCTCGACAGCAGCGGTGGCAGTAGCAGCAGCAACGGCAGCGGCAGGGAAAGCGGCGCAAGTGACGGCGGAGAAGGAGGCGGAATGCGCAGCACCTGGGAGGCGGACGAAGGGGAAGCGGAGGAGGAGGAGGACACGAGCGCGCATCGGCGCGCAGCGCTAGACTTTGTGCTGGAGCTCGCCGGGCCGCAGATGGCGTCGCCGTCTGACGACCGTCGATTTCGATGGTGCCCCGATTCGCTGATCCCAGCCGACGAACTGCCCGTCGCCGCCTTTGCCGTGGATAGGTGAGTGGTGTAGAGAGGTTAGTTACGGTTGCATTAGGTACGGACAGGTTAGGGGTCAGGCAAAAAGTGATTGCACGTGACGGGGCCCGTCAGGAACCCTTGATTGCACTCGTTTTCTTTCTTTCTTTCTTTCTTTCTCTGTTTGTCTTTCTTTAGTTCGTCTTTTCTTCCTTTCATTCTCTCTATCTTTCCTCTTTCTGTCTTGCTTTCTTTTTTCTACATTCGTTCTTTCTTTCTTTCTTTTCGCGTATTTGTCCCCAACTTACCCTGTGCCTCCTTGTGCCCCTGGTCCCCCCTCCCATCTCGCCCCTCCGCCGCAATTCCCGGCAGGGACCTGACGTTTGTGATGTGGAACCGACGAATGGCGAAGCTGACAGGCTGGAGCCGGGATGACGTGGCGCAGATGGGGAGGTTTCCGGGAAGGCTCCTGCGACCTGCGAAGGGGTCTGCGCACGAGTGAGTGGGGAGAGGAAGTGGAGACAGTAGAAAGGGTAAGGGGAGAGGGGGAGGGAAGGGTGGGAGTGGGAGCAGGGGACATGTAACCCTGCGCTGATCCAAGTCAACAATAGTCTTCTCCACTCCTCAATCTTCTCGTTCCCTCTCTCCCCCATTCCCCAATCTTTCCCCCTCTCTTCTCGTCCCCGTTTCTCAGGCATGCCAGTGACGTGCTGCGGGCTGCCATGCAGCGAGCAGAGCCCATCAGCCAGACCTCTCATTAAGTCGACTCAGATCTTCCCCCTCTCTTCTCGTCCCCATTCCCCAGGCATGCCAGCGACGTGCTGCGGGCTGCCATGCAGCGAGCAGAGCCCATCAGCCAGACCATGCTGCTCGCCACGCGCACCTCGCGCGGCACCGACTGCGACGCGCAGTGCGACACTGAGCGCAACGCGGAATGCAACGGAGAGTGCGGCGCACAGCAGCAGGTGCTGCAAGGGCAGGAGCAGGCGCCGCTGAGGAAGCTGTTACCCGGGCAGGTGGCAACTGGACAGGGGGTACCCGAGCAGTCGTCGCCTGGGCGCGAGGTACGGGTGCAGGTGCACGCGTGCATGCGCACAGACGCAGTGGGGGCCGCCAATGGCGTGCTCTGCGTCGTCATGCCATTGCCCCTCCACGTGCCCATGGCCGTGCCCTCCCCCATACCTACTGTCCCTCCCGTGCCCATGCCCACCCCCATAACCACGCCCATACCCTCCCCCAAGGCCTCGCCCATGGCCTTATGTATGGCCATGGGGCCTGTTCCTGTCGCCCCAGCTGCACCTGCGTTCACCGCACCTCGCTTATCTGTTGCCGCCTCTGCGGACGGTGCTGCCACAGCCACCGCTGTTGTCCCCCCTCTTGCTGACGCTGGTTCGATTCGCGCGGATGGGAAGCAGAGAGTTGTTTCGTGTGCAGCAAAGCAGCAGACGGACAGAGAAGGAGGAGGAGAGAGGGCGGCGGGAGGTGGGTTAGGAAACACTGGGACATGCGGAGTATGCAGGCAGGACGGGGAGAATACACGGGAGGGCCACAGCAGGATTTTCAGTCGCTGCAGCGACAGCAGCAGTGGGGGGCTGGACAAGGGGGGTGTGGTCTCACGGGAGGAGAGGGTGGGTGAGAAGAGGCGTGGCAGCAGACGCAGCAGCAGAGAGGAAAGGGATTCCCCTTTCTGTCACTCCCCCGTCTCTCCTCGCTGTCACTCCCCCTTCAGTCACTCCCGACCGTGCGATCTGATCACCTCACCCGGATCCGACGTTGGTTATGGAGCCAAGAGGGCTGAGCGAGAGTGGGGGAATAAGGGAGACACAGGGAGAGAGGGGGACAGGGGGAGGGCGAGAGTGAGAGTGAGAGTGAGCGTATGTGATATGGAGATGAGAGATGGAATGGCATCACCAGCATCATCACCATCCCCATCACCATCATCACCAGCATCACCAGAAACGTCAGAATCACCTGGCGACATTCCCGAGGGTGTGAGGGGACCCCCGGAGCTACACACGCCCAGGGAGATTCTGCCCTCACGGGAGGTACTGGAGAGCAGCGGCGTGGGCGCAACACGCAGATTCCTCCCCTCCAACGCCTCCCACACCATCTCAACTCACGCTGTCTCGTCTCATTCCATCTCATCTTACCCTGTCTCATGCGTCTCAAGCGCTTCCCCTTCCCAACCAGCACGATCCCCCGAGCAAGAGGCGGTGAGAACACCCATGTCAACTGCGCCTGAGAATTTGCTCCTTGCTCCTGCTGCTGCAAGAGCCATGAGCATCAGTTACGCGCCTGCGCATCCCATTTCCGTTCCACCAGTACCTTGCGAGATGAAACCCCTGGCTCTGGAGATGAAACGCTCGCCCAGGTTGCACTTTGACGAGGGTGAGTATGAGATGAAACGCCAGTTTCGAGAGCTGGAGGCAGAACGGTTTCAAGTGCTGTCTGATTTTCCCTCCGCGGTCTCCCAGTCACCGTTGCTTAACCTTGCTTGTGTTGCGGATTCAACGACTGGAATGAGCAAGGCGAGTCCTGCTGCTGCTCCTGGTGGTTCTGCTACTGCCACTGCTGCTCCTTCTTCTCCTGTTCCTGTTGCTTCTTCTTCTGCTGCTGCTGCTGCTGCTGTTGCTCCTGCTGCTGCTGCTGCTGCTCCTGCTGCTGCTGCTGCTGCTGCTGCTTCTGCTGCTGTTCTTGCGCCTGCTGCTGCGCCTGCATCACCAACCATCCAGCCTGCAGCAGCGAGTCAGTCCGGGGCAGTGAGGCACGGTGCAGCGCTGAGCCAGCCTGCGTCTCAGCCTGCCTCTGAGGAGCCTCAAAAGCCGAGGCAGTGTGCGGACCTGCCAGCCATTCGGGTGCAGCGGCGGCGAGCAGCTGAGGTGCTGCGCCCTGCTGGTCAAGAGGGCGAGAGATGCAGCGGCGGGCGGGGAGAGGGGTCGTTTGGAGGGGAGGGAAGTGCGGAACGAGGGAGAGGGAAGGGGGCAGGTTTTCCCTCTTTGGAAAGAAGCAACCCGTTGCTGACGCCTGTGCAGCTGCTGTCGCCTCTGGCCCACTCCCCGTACCCCCCACTCTCTCCCGGGTGGGAGCCGGACGGCCTTCTCCTGCACTCATCTGCTGCCCTGCCACCCTTGGCCCCTGTGGACCTCCCTTCCACACCTGGGGAAGATGATGATGCTGGTGCTGGTGCTGCTGCAACCGCGACTGCTGAAATGTTGGGAGGGACAGAAACAACAGTAGCAGGAGAAGCAGCAGAAGGTGAAGAAGGAGCACCAGCAGGAACAGCACCAACAGCACCAGCAGCAGCAGCAGCAGTTTGCAGCAGTGGTAGTCCTAGAAGCTCGATGGCAAGTGGGAAGCGAGTGCGAGCCATCGGTATGCTTGCAGCAGACAGAATAGCGACGGGGATGACAGACAGAATAGCGACCGGAACGACAGCCTTGTTATCTGCTGGCATACCCTCAACAGTCATTATCCCCTCCTCAGCTGCTATTTCGTCTTCGTATACCCCTTCTTTCGATAGCCCGCCATTGCCTCTGTCCACGTCTCTCTGTGTGCGCGCGCTAGTGGCTGATGGGCCGACAGGTGGCGGCGCGGGATTGGGGCTGGTGGGAGCGCTGCACAATGATTTACCGCAGCAGCTGGAGCGGTGCGGCTTCGATGTTGTCACGGCGGGTACAGTCACGGAGGCTGTGGAGCGATTTCAACAGTCCCTGTGTGAGCCGCTTCCCGATAGGATAGTGGAACATAGCAATAGGGGAAAACAGGGCAACAGGGGAGAAAACCTCAACGTGCGTGAGCTGCGCAACAGCATTGCGCACCCTGATGGGATTCAACAGCTGAATGGGGGTGCGAGAAGCCAGCAGCAGGTGGAAGCAGGCAAGCAGGGGCTAGTGGAAGCTTCCGGTGAGGCGTCGCCATCAGGAAAAGGAGAAGAGGGAGTGGTACCAAGTGACAGGGATATGGCAGCGGATGCAGATGGTGGGGAGGATGGAGTAATGGCAGAAGTGCCCTTCTCGCTCGTGGTCATGGAGCTAGAGGTGAGCGATGCTGTGTAGGTGCTGTGTGCTTGTCTCCACATGTGAATGCCTGCACGGTTATCCTTTTTTGGGTGGCTCACACGCTAACAGCTTTTGTGCCACTCCGCTTCTGTTGATGTCTTAGGCACCTAAAAAGTTCCTTCTCACCTGCTTTATGGTTTTTGAGAATTATAAGAAGTGCTGTGTGCTGTCCCTGTGCTGGTGAACAGGCCATGGCGCATGATGGCTTTGCGTGCATTCGCAGCATTCGCGATGCGGAGGGGAGAAGGCAAGGATGGAAGGCCAGGAATGGAGAAGAATGTGTTGCGGTTGATGCTGATGGTAACCAGTTTTCAGGGGCTGCTGCTGCGGAGCTCAATGTGGGAGGTTGTTTAAGTGGCGCTGAGGCGAACACAGAACAATCAGCAGCAGCAGTGACCAGCCCAATTGAAGCAGCAGCATTTGGAGGAGCAGCTAAAGTTGTTGCTTCTGATCCACTACAAGGCGCCCCAGGAAGTGTACATGCTGTTTCACGTACGGTCGTTATAGCGGTTGCAAACATGAACAGGTGGGATTTGGCAGGGTTGGACCAAGCCATGCAGCAGTGCATGCATGCGGGAGTGGATGCAGTGGTTCCTCGCACAATGAATCTCCAGCAGCTGAAGTCGGTGCTTAGAAAGCTGGGCGTGAGGGGTAAGTATGTGTTGGTGCCGAATTCGCTGCCCCGTGCCATGTCTGGCACTGTGCATAATCCCCTTAATTTGTCTAGGTAGTGTAATGTGCAAAACATTGATGTGCACATTAATATCTGTAAGGCTAAACCTGATTGTGATAATAAAACTTTGTAACGTCAGGTGAAAATGCAGGTTTTTTATCCAGTTGCCTGTACCAGCAGGTTGTTCCGTCAACACTCTTTGACGGCCGTCGCTGCGCGCCACACGTGTCCTCTGGCGAGGCGACGCATCTGCTCCACCTTTGACGACAGGCGCGAATCCGGGGAGACTGGGGCTGTGGGGTGTTTGCCAGGACCTGTCCTTGATACAAAGCTCTCCAGTGTTCTGCTCATATCTCCCGTTTTGTAGGGTGTGGTACAGTGTTTCGTGTGGGAGTGAATTGCCTATGGCTGTCTTTACATCGTCTTTGCAGCTCACCAGACAGTTATGGTTCATCGTCCTCCTCGCCGAAGCTTGCTAATAAGGACCGCAACCAGGGTCCAAATAGGAGCATATCCCCAGCCCAGACCAGAGTACCTTTCGCGTTTCGTGCGCTGTGAAGCCAACTGCGAGGTACACGTACCGCGCTACCGTTTTCAAGCCAGCACGAGCCAAAAGGCTAGGAGCGGGTGTCGCGCGAGGAATAGCCAGCTCGGTGTAGAATTCCAGCCGAAGGGCTGTCCCCTCCCGTCGGTTTCGTTTGCCCCGTAGCATTTCCATTCCGGTCCGTTCTGTCGAACTCATCGGCTGGGCTTCTACGACGCGCCACGTGTCGGCGATTCCACATTTCGCGTATCGATACTTTCTTTTCGAGTAAGAGAAAAGATAGCCTGTGTTCCTAGGCGGTTTTACTCTTAGAATCTATTCGGACCGTTATGCAACCCATAACATTTAGGTTAGAAGATGAAAGTCTCAATACTTTCGCTTAACGTGGTTCCGTGTATTAGATTGCCTCGATAGTTGTGTTACATGGGAAACCAGGTGAGCGTAATCGACGCGTTAGTAAACGCGGAATTTCCACCAATCAGCGACACCGGTTCTAATGACCTAGTAAAGAAATCAGCAGCAGGAGGGATTACCAGCTCCAAAAGCAGCAGCAGCGTCAGCACCATATCCCCCGGCAGCAGCACCATTAGCAGCAGCGCCAGCAGCAGCAGCAATGGCGGTGGTAGCAGCAACGCTACGAGCACCAGCAGCAGCAGCATCAGCAATGGGAGTGACATTTCCAATGTATGCAGCTGTAGCGTTACCAGCAGCGCCGAAAGTGGGGGGAGTAGCGGCGGCAGCGGCGGAGGCGGAGTGAGGAGCATTGCGTGCAGCGATCTCAGCCGTCCGATGGGCATCTTGGCGTTCGAGGTGGCGGGGCTGATGCACCGGGTCCTGGATCTTTGGAGCCAATTGGAGCCCGGACACGTGGCAGAGCTGAGGCAGCAGCTTCAGGTGTGAGGTAGCGGATGGATGGTAGCGTGAGGCGTGTATTACAACACTTGTGAAGCCTTTGAGTCGACTCAAGTTCACCTCATGTCATGTTACAGCACTTAAAAAGCCACGGGGAATTGCTGATCCCGAGGAGGCTTTAACCGAACTTTAGAGGAATGCCTTTCAACGGCATGCTGCTTTCGTGAAACTGGTTATATCAAGTATAACCACCTGGCTGATGTGCTTGTTGGACTTATCCGTGCGTGCGTGGGCGTGTGTGCTGTGTCCACCTGTGTGTATGTGCCGTGTCCCGTGCTGTGCGTGCATGGGTGGGGGCAGAGTGAAAACCTGGAGCGATTGGGAGTGGGCGATTTCAACTTCCGGTGGCGCATGGCAGGTAAGCGAGACAAGGCAAGAAAGGGGTTGGGAGCTTTGCTTATGGGTAAAGAGGGGTTTGGGCCCTTTTTCAGCATTCAGAAAGGAGTGGGATTGACCAATGGTTTCTTACTGCGTAGAAGTGTCTCCCAAGGGACTAACTCCCTCCTGCTAATGATTGTCCCCGCTCTCATTGGAACTATCCCCGCCCATCCTCGCCCCCATCCTCGCCCATCCCCACCCATCCCCAACCATCCCCACCCATTCTCGCCCATCCCCACCTTCCAGGCCTGGAGTGTTTGAACGAGCTGCTGCTGCTGCTGCTGACAATCCCCTCCCGCCTTCCTCCACCCTATCCCATTCGTTCCCACCCACCTCCCGCTCCATTCTCCCAGGCCTTGAGTATTCCAACGAGCTGCTGCTGCTGACAGCTGGCGTGGCGGCATTGGCTCGGCAGAGTGGGGGGGCTGTGGGGGGACAGGTGCAGCAGGTGCTGAGGGCGCATGCGCGGAGGAGGGAGAAGAGAGAGAAGCCGGTGGGGAAGGCAGAGGCGGATGAAGTGATGAGGTGAGAGAGGGGGAGCTGGGGGAGGGGAAATGGGAAAGAGGGGTAAAGAGGAAACTTAGGCTGGGATGGGGGGGCGGGCAAGAGCAGTAGGTGCTGCGGGCGCATGCGCGGAGGAGGGAGAAGAGAGAGAAGGCTGTTGGGAAGCAGAGGCGAGTCTGAGACGAATCTGAGGCTGTTGGGTCCTGAGACGAATCTGAGTGGGGGGGCGGTGTGGTGGGCGGTCAGGTGCTGAGAGTGCATGCTCGGAGGAGGGAAGAGAGAGAGAAGCGGTGGGGAAGGCAGAGGCGGATGAAGTGATGAGGTGAGGTTAGGGGTGGAGTGGTGGGGGCAGGAAGGAGGAGGTGTGGGCCAGGAAGGAAGAGGGGTAAAAGGGAGAGTGTTAGGCGGGGATGGGGGACAAGACAAAGGTGCAGCAGGTGCTGAGGGTTCATGCGAGGAGGGTGAAGAGAGAGAAGGCTGTGGGGAAGGCAGGAGCGGATAAGGTGATGAGGTGGTAAGGGGTTTTGTGGGGTTGGAGGAGGGGCAAGAGAAGCTAAAGTGATGAAAAGCAGGGTAAGGGGGCAAACCTGTGTGTTTGCTTACAGTTTCTGACTTGTGAATGCAAAAGTGTGTGCGTGCATGCGTGTGTGTCCTGCATGTGCGTGTCCGTATGCGTGTACCTGTCTCTTGCCCTGCACCTGTGCGTGCATGTCCAGGTTTCTGCGGGACCATCTGGGCCCAACTGGCATTCTGAAGCGAGAAATGGAGGCACTGGATGAGGCCATTGCCAGGTGGGTTTGAAGGTTTGGTTAGGTGGGGGGCTGGAGTGCAATGCAAGTATTGTTTCTGATTCAGGTGTGGTGCAGGTAACCCACCACAAGGCCCTTGTGCATACTCCCTTCCATCACACGAAGCGAATATTGTCTCGGCTACTCAATCTGACCATACCTGAGGCGCTTGATACTGCACCACTCCATCGCCCACGCTAACCCTTCGGAACCCTTTCCTCCCTGCGCTAACCCTCTTGAAGCCTCGCTTTCACCAAACCCTAGCCCCTTTCCCTGTACCCCTCCAAACACCCTCTTCCTTCCTGAATGACTCTTGTTCCCTTGTTGGCTTTTCCTGGCTTGTATCCGCCTTTCCCTCTTCCCTCCCTTCCACACCCGCCCCTCTTCCCTCCCTTCCACACCCGCCCCTCTTCCCTCCCTTCCACACCCGCCCCTCTTCCCTCCACATCAGCACGTCATCTGACGGGGATGCATACTCGTTTGAGGAGAAGCAGCCCACACAGACATACCCCGAGGAGTACTTTGTTACCCAGGCAAGCACGTGATGGCATTGGGTGGTGAATGGCAATTGGATGGCACTGGGCGACACTGGGTGGCACTGGGTGGAAATGGGTGGCAATGGGTGGCAATGGGTGGCAATGGGTGGCACTGGGTGGCAATGGGTGGCACTGGGTGGCACTGGGTGGCAATGGGCGGCACTGGGTGGCACTGGGTGGCAATGGGCGGCACTGGGTGGCAATGGGTGGCAATGGGTGGCAATGGGTGGCAATGGGTGGCAATGGGTGGCACTGGGTGGCAATGGGTGGCAATGGGTGGCATTGGGTGGCAATGGGTGGCACTGGGTGGCAATGGGCGGCACTGGGTGGCAATGGGTGGCAATGGGTGGCAATGGGTGGCAATGGGTGGCAATGGGTGGCAATGGGTGGCAATGGGTGGCAATGGGTGCGTACTCGTTTGAGGAGAAGCAGCCCACACAGACATACCCCGAGGAGTACGTTGTCACCCAGGCAAGCACGTCATGCCATTGGATGGCATCGGACGGGTTTTGAAATGCAAAGCACACTTTCTGTCGACTGAAAACACACCCACACAGACATACCTGTTAGTGTTAGCCCTCAATCTCACACTTTGTATTTTACATTTTCTGTATCCTAGCGTAGTGTGGTTTGCACTTTGTGTTTAGTTGGGTGTATACCTACATCCCAACCAAACCCAAAATTTAATCTCCAAGCAATCTCCAGCCCACCAATTGGAGATTGCCTTGGGATTACCCCCAATCCCTAGAGATTGGCCACGATTCCCTTCCCCATCCATTCATTGCCCATCTTGGATGTACATAAAGAGTTTCAAGCTCATTACTAATGCATCCGTTCTAAGCCTAAGTTGTGACAATACCCCGAGGACTACTTTGCTACCCAGGCAAGCTTGTGGTGGCATTGGATGGCATTTTATGGCATTGCATGGCATTGGGTGGCATTGGATGGCATTGGATGGCGTTTTGTGGTGCTCACTAGCGCAAAGCATGATGAGCTCATATACCCATGCCCACCCACCCACCCACCCATGCGCACTAACACCCACCACCCATGCGCATCCATCTCCACCCATGCCCACCCATGCAGGGGCAGAAGGTGCAGCAGCTGCAGAGGAGCTCGCTGTGGTCGCACAGCCTTGAGAGAATGGCCAAGGTGGGTGAGAGGATGGCCAAGGTGGGTGAGAGGATGGCCAAGGTGGGTGAGAGGATGGCCAAGGTGGGTGAGAGGATGGCCAAGGTGGGTGAGAGAATGGCCAAGGTGGGTGAATCTGCTCCCCCTCATTCTTTTCCTCTGCTCCCTCTGCTCCCTCTGTTTGAAGTCCGAGTATCACCCCTGTTAGCTAGGTTCCAACTTACTGAACCTGTTTTGTAAACAATTTGGTTAACAGCGGTGAAGTCTCCAACTTCCATCCTGCTGTGTCTGTAGACTGCACCCATCCTTGAGTAATTTGTAGACAGAGCGTTAACCCATCCCACACTTTGAGTCGATTAGAAGGTCACTGAATAGCTCTCTGTTTCTGTGCCCATCCTTGACTGATTTGGAGACTCTTTGCCTGAAACATCCGTGCAAGCAAGCCTCCAGCATCCATCCCTCGCCCATGCCCCTCGCCTGCCATCAGACCCTGGCGGTGGCGGTGGGCATTCTTTGGCAGCATCTGAGGGAGGTGTATGGGTGGCCGGACCCCATAGGGCCAGACGACCTGGAGGGCACGGTGGGGCAGGCGGGGCTGCCCATGCTGTACGCGCGTGTCTTAGCTGCTGTGAGCCAACTCGCTGTCACCATGCCAGGCACTCATGCGTTCACAGACAAGAGGTGAGTGAGAGGGTAGCGGGGGTTTGTTTTTGCCCCTTTATCCGCTCCAGTGACCTGGAGGGCACGGTGGGGCAGGCGGGGCTGCCCATGCTGTACGCGCGCGTGCTGGCTGCTGTGAGCCAGTTGGCTGTCACCATACCAGGGACCCCGGCTTTTACTGACAAGAGGTGAGAGGGTAGCATGGGAATTTAACTTTCTCCTACTATCCACTCCAGTGACCTGGAGGGCACGGTGGGGCAGGCGGGGCTGCCCATGCTCTATGCGTGTGTGCTGGCTGCTGTCAGTCAGTTGGCTGTGACTATTTCAGGGACCCCTGCTATAAGAGGTAAGAGGGTCGCACGGGTCTTTGGCTTTCCTCTACTATCCCCTCCGGTGACCTGGTGACCTGGTTTTTCCTTTTAAGGACCTCTACGCCATTCGCCATCAGCTGCACTCCCGCCTGCGAGTCTCCCGGCTCCGCCCCCTGGACGAGGTGCTGCTGGGGGAGGTGTAGCTCTTCGAGTGAATAAATAAGAAGCACATTTCAAACCATTTCCCTCCCCACCTCTCCACACACCACTTCCCCACCACCAGAAAGGACCTCTACGCCATGCTCCCCACGTTCATCCGCCACCAACTGCACTCCCGCCTGCGCGTGTCCCGGCGGCGTCCACTGGATGAGGTGCTGCTGGGGGAGCTGCGCCAGCTGGCAGCGCAGATGTTCTGCTGGCTCATGCCATTCAGCCAGGCCACGCTCCAATGGGTGAACGACAGATCACATAACGCGAGGGTGGCGGGAAGACAACGAGTGCTTCTGGTGCAGGTGGGTTGCGAGCGAGGGGCATGGGTGCATGGGTAGGGAATGGGAGCCCACAGTGCGCCAGCTGGCAGCGCAGATGTTCTGCTGGCTCATGCCCTCCACTCGTTCCTCCTCTCTTCTCATCTCTGTTTCTTCCCCTCCATTACAATCCTTTACCCTGCTAAGACCCTCGAAGGATCGTTTTGAGGCCATTCTATCGAGCTCCTCTCCTCTCCCCTCCTCCTTTTCCCCATTCTCCTTTCTCCTCTCCTCTCATCTCTCTCGTTCGTTCTTCCCCCACACCGCCCTCTCCCTCCACAACAGACCCTCCATTTCGCCAACAAGGATCGCTTGAGGCCATTCTCATCGACCTTCTCTCCTCTCCCTTCGCTCTTTCCTCCTTTCCTCAGCTCATCTCTCACTCTCTTCCCCTCCACACTCCACAACAGACTCTCCATTTCGCCAACAAGGACCGATTTGAGGCTATTCTAATCGAGCTCCTCTCCTCACTCTCTCTCGTCATCGCAGCGTCCACCCCACCTCCTCCTCCCCCTCCCATCCGCGCCCGCCCCTCCAAGCCTCCCTCCCTCGCCCGAGCCTCCAGCACCTCCCAAGCCCCTTACCGAGCCAAGGCCTTTGGTTTGGGATCAACAGCCTCGTACTCTAGCCGCCGCCGTAGCTCCCCTGCTCCTGTATCATCTGGCTCTCCTCTTGATAATTTCGACCCAGAAGCAGCACTAGCGGAGGGAGCAGCAGAAGCGGCGGCAGCAGCGGCAGCAGCAGCAGCAGGAGGAGAAGGAGGAGAAGAAGGAAGGTCCATGCCCGCCCGCATCTCGATGCCTCGTGCTGCCTCTGCTGCTGAAGTGCTTGACGCTCCCACCTCCTCCATCTCCCCTCCTCCCTCCACTGCTGCTCTTGCTGCTGCATCTGCTGACTCCTCTCACCTGCCTGCAGCAGCGACCAGCACATCAGCAGGCCAGCAGAAGCAGCCGCTGACTGCTGCTCTTCCTGCTGATTCCGCTGCTACTCCCGCTGCTGCCGCTGCTGCTGGCAATCCAGCTGACGACCACGCAGATTTCCTCTCATCCCTCCCGCGTCGCAGGCAAACCCACGCCGACATTGCAGCAGCTGCCATCGCCGCCGTCGACGCTGCTCCTGCTGGATCAGCTGGTGCCCTCTCCACTCCTCCCAAGCCCGCAGCAGCAGGCAAGCCCCCGGCGCGCAGGCGGGGGCGGCACTCGCGCTCTCTCTCAATGTCAGACATCATGCCGTCCCCCTCCTCCCTCACATGGCTCGTCGACGACGCTGTACTCAGCTGCTGGCAACGGAACAGCCGCAGGAGGCGTGGATAGCCTGCCCAAGTTTCTTGAAGAGTTGGCGCAGCATGGGTTTGTGGTGCCCTCGTTCGACCGCAGCGAAGGCCGTGTGCTGCACCAAGCAACAGCGCCGCTCTCCTCCGCCCTTGCCGCTCCCCCACACCCCTCCTCTTCCTCCTCCCTCTTCCACAACCCGCCCGGCCGTCTGTTCTCTCCAGACGGGCCGGGTAGTGGTAGTGGAGGAGAGGGGAAAGGGGGAGGGAAGGCGGGTATGAGTGACAAGGACATGTCGCCTCTTGATCGGTTATTGGCTCGCATGCCCCCTCCGCGGCGGTTACAAAGGTCTACCACCCCTCCTGGTACCCGCATTGAAAGAGCCATGTCACCAGAGCTGGAGAGGCGGCGGGACAAGGGGGGTGATGTGACTGTAGAGAGGGGGATTATAGCGAATGGGACTGGTGTGGATGGTGGAGGGAGTGGCAGGAGTGTCAGCAGCAGGTTTAGCACCAGCAGCAGTGTTGCGGTGGAGAGTGGTGGCAGTGGTGATAGCAATGGTAGCGGAGGGATTTGTGGGAGTGCCAAGGAGGGTGCAGGGGCGGGTTGTGACGGGAGAGGGAGTGAGTGTGGCAGTGGGAATGGGATGGTGAGTGAGGATAAGAGTGGGCTCAATGGGAGAAAGGGGGGTGAGTCTGCTCAGTCTTGTGAGTCGACTCACAAGTCCCAAGAGGGTGGTGCTGTTTCGTCAGCGCCTAATAATGACAAGTTTGGCAATCCACTGCCACCACAGGATGCCTTGGCTGTTGGTTGAGGTACTGTGAGCGGCTGTAAGCTGTAAAATCTACAGTGGTGTGGGTGTGGTGTGGTGTAGCGTTGTACAGTTGCAAGATTACTTCTGATAAGTTAACTGTTGACTGACTTGGACTTGTGATGAACCATGGTGGATTTCTAATTTACTGGAACTGTACTCCAGTGCAGGAGGGAATAAACCACCATGTACACATACCGATTGCGCAATACGTTGCGAAACAATCAATACCTGAGCACAAGGGGCAAGCATCCGGTTCATCAATATACAGGACAGGACGCTGTGTGCTTGTAACTCCGAGCTGTAGTGAGCAGGCGAAAGGTGCTGTTGTACCCTACGTTACAGTGGGAGGTTCTCTTCTCTCCCAGTCCCAGACATGGCATTTTCAAAACTTGTTCCATGCGTGCACAATTCTCTATACCGGTAGATACCCCAACCCCATGATTGCACCACTACGCACACAGAACGTTGCGGTACTTGTAGCTTTGCTACCCGTATATTCGTGTCATTGCTAGTGGATGGCCCCATGGTTGGCAAGCCACTGCAGCATGGCATCAGCAGCGTCCTTCCACAGCGAGCAGGTTGAGTCACACAGAAAACCTTAATAGTTGTAACTTAGTGTGTCATTGCTTCGGGATGGCTCCATGGGTTGCGAGCCACTGCAGCATGGTATCAGCAGCATCCTTCCAGCCCAGGTCCAGCATGATGTCATGCGGCATGCCTGGCAGCACCACTGCTTGCGTGTTGAAGAACTCAGCTGTTTCCTTCACGCCCTGATCGTCCTGGATAGCAGGGGTAGGGATGGGGGGTTGGAGGGAAGGGGGGATGGAGGGACGAGGAGACAAATGCATGGATTTCCTTTCACCCAGGGTGCAGCATGATGTCGTGTGGCATGCCCAGCACCACCGCTGCTGTGTTGAAGAACTCGGCTGTTTCCCTCACGCGGGGAGGTGCGGAGGAATGAGGGGATGAGTGAGAAGACATGTGCAGTACCGTGGAGGAATGAGGGGATGAGTGAGAAGACATGTGCAGTATCCCAGCGCATAGCAGCACAGGAGCCATCAAATCAAACCAGCATTACCAACTCACCACAATAACATCAGCAGCAGCTCCCAGCACCATGACAGGCGGCAGCACCCCCAGTACCCCTTCGCACAGCAGCACAGAAGGCATCAAGCCATCCTTGCCAACTCACCACAATGACGTCATCAGCAGCACCCAGCACCATGACAGGCGGGCAGTATGCTGGAGGCTTGGCCACGGGGAGGGACGCGTTCAGCAGCCTGAGGTCGAACAGGGGCAGCTTGCTGCTGTCGGAGAGAAGAGCCTGGTAGCGCTTGACTTCGGGCTCGGGGAGGGCGGGGGAGAAGAATGAGTCGCGGCAGAGGGCGAGCGATGAGCGGAAGAGCTTAAAGGCGAGGCTGAGGGTGATCTTGATGGACAGGATGAGGTCTGTGCGCATGTAGCGCTTCACTAGCTCCCTGGGAGAAGGGTGGGGAGAGGGGGGGGGAAAGGCGGGGGGGCGGTTAGGAGCAACAGGGATGGACAGGATGGGGCGCGTGCGCATGTAGCGCTTCACCAGGTCCCTGGGATGGGGTTCGTGTGGGGGAGAGAGAAGGCAGGAAGAGGGACGGGGATGGGGAGGAGGGGGATGGGTAGGGGCAGTAGGGAGGGGTGCGTGCACATGTGGCACTTAACTAGATCCCTGCTTCTACACACTCGAATGGCCCCATAAGACCCAATTGCCTTATCCCCCCCACCTCCCCCCCACCCTATGCCCCCCGTACTGTCACACTCACATGTTGCCAGTGGGCGGCACAGAGCAGGCGAGGACAGCCCCCGTTAGAGGGGTGAATGGGACTCCGTCTGACCAACAGGAAAACAAGGCAGGAATTACAAGGGTGGAGAGCGGTTCTGAAAGGTCAAGAATAGCAGAGGGGGTGGTTTGCGGTTTCTGGGACAAGAGTGAGAGGAGGAAGTAGATAACGGGGGATGAAGGATGACGAGAGAGGGGAGGCATGGATATATGCATATTTTTAGTTGGGGCAGGAAAACTTCAAACACGTCAGCGATGCACGCACCAGTCACATGCATGCTGCTCACACACAGGTCACAACCATGCATGTTCCACGCACCATTTAGAACCATGCGGCACACCTGTCAGCCCATCACCAGCCACTCACCATCCTTGCTGCTCTCCCAATCCTTTGCCACGTCAGCAAGATACGCCTGAACAATCAGCCCGCCGAAAGAATGTCCAACTAGGACTGGTGGCCGGCCAACGACCTGGCGGATAACGTTTGACACGTCAGCAGCGTGGGACTGCGTTTCCGAGGCGCCATGTGGAGGATGGGTGCAACACAAGGGAAAGGAAAAGAAAAACGCGGCAGCATTAAGCTGAGAATCATGCGTCGCTGTTCCAGCCTTTGCCATAAAGCTCAAACGAAGCATCAGCAGCTGAAAGTCACAAATAGAGCAAGCAGTCTACCTCCTGATAACGCCTAACAGTTTTGGCCCACAAGCTCCCAGCTAAGCATTCCTAGAAGCTTGTCAGTCCCCAACAAGCCATTGGAGCATGTAGGTGAGAGTGGGTGTGTGTCCGTAGCTCAGTTCGGACTTAACACTCTCGCTCACCCAGCTGTTGTGTGTTCTGTGGACCGCAAGAGCTTTCACAACATTGGATCCCTTCGTAAATCCTCTACATTCATCGCTTCCTGAAGCCTGCATTCGGGTTATCCTTTCCCCTCTCCAACGTTATCACCATTTTCCATAACCACCTCTCACCATCCTCACCCCCAACGAAACACCCACCCCTCATCATTATCACTTCTCGCCATGTGTCACTTCTTGCCTAACAAGACTCACCATTATCCCCATCGTCACCATCACCTATCGCCATCACCTCTCACCGCTGTCACTTCGCACCTGAATGGTCCCAGCCACAGGAGCGTTCGGCACGTCGCTGCCACCCTGACCGAGGATGCTTATAGCGAAGCAGTCGAATCCCAGCGCCGACAAATACGGCATCCACTTATCAGCCCAGCACCACGCCGCGTGGTAACTGCCATGGATAAACACCAATGGCGGTAGCTGCTGCTCCGGATCGGCACCCACGGCCTTCGCGTCTAGATCCGCTCGGCGAATCAGGACCTCCATTTTGTAACCCGACGGTAGCTCGTGTAACACGCGCTCCGTTTGATCGGGAGTGGTGGTAACCGGAGACGCGGTTGACGCTGACTGCGCGAATACTTGACGGCGAGAACGTACTTGGCGGCAGAATGACGGATCAGGCCGTTGGGAAGTAAGAACGAGTCTTTGAACATTATGAAGCCCTCGGGAGACGCCAGAGACTTTACTAAGCGAGGCTACTGCGAAGCCATGACTCTGGCACTTGTCCGTTTGTCGGATCCCGGTTCCAGCCGCCAATGCAGCACAGCCACGAGATAAAGAAGCGGCCATGGTAACACCAGTGACTGCACGTTCTGGAGGCGGTTCGTGATGGCCTTTCTAACAGAGTATAGGATTCAAGAATCCTGGGAATGCAGAACAGATTACCAAGAGCCTAGTGTTGGATGCGTGCGGATTTGTGAATGAATGCCTCGAAATTGGACGTTGGTTTGGAGGCCAGACAGCTAAGGACGCGTCACAAGTAAAATATCGAAAAAGGAACAGGGTTGTTCACCGAACCTGTCAAACCGATCGCCATATCGGTGTGTCACGACTGCTTTGAAGTTTCAAGTGACACGATCGTAAAAACACGGGGCAAAATTGCCCGATGTGGACGAAATTGCACGATCGTGTGTGACAGGGGCACATCGATCGCCTGACATAAAAGGGAAAACTGTAATTTAGCGAAAATAAACGAAAATGTGTAACCACCTAAACACCGATTCTAGGCAGGATCGATGTTCTACTTGTGACGCGTCCTAATTCGAAATGCGTGTAACCCGCAGGCCGCTTGACGAAGCATTGCTCGACAACAAGAAAGCCTTGCCTTGCTGCGACTGTGGGCATTTATCTCGGCGGTAACACTCATCGGGCTCGATTGCACGCGAGGTAAGCCACGTGTCTAAATCGTAACAAAAGTATCTTCTGGTTGCCTACATGGTAACCAACATTGCACATCTGGTCACCATTTTTTCCAGACTGGTAATGAACAGTGCATTCCGATTTCCAAACTGGTAACTCGTCTAAACAACCGTGATGTACACCGTACGTACCTTGTATGACTCGGCAAAACGAAATATGGTATGGATATTTGCTTCGCATTATAACATTTATGACCTAATTTCACGTTTATAACTTGTACATTTGTAAATGATAGGAAAACGATAAATCCTTTTTACACGTTGATTAGGGATTACGAAATTAAAATAGATTGTGAATACTGTGTCTACACAAGTGCAGTGCTCGTTTCTTATAAATATAAACAACATATCTGGAAATCGAACATGTTACCGTCCGTAGTACCGTATTTGACAAACATCATAAAATGCGGCGTGGTAGGATACCTGCCATTACGTGCAGTTTAGGGTACTGGTTTTGTCCATGGTATAGGTTAAAAATTATATAAATTGCAAACAGGTACCTATACTGCATGCAAAGTACTTAAAATGCACATGTGTTGGAACCCCCCTTTAGTCACTACAAGCCCAAAATGCTTGAGATCATGGCGATCTGTTGTTCACGATGAATGCATGAGCTTTAGCTCAACAGTGGGTCTACTCATGTTCTTCAACCTGTTCTGCAGAGAATTCAATTCCACCTTGTCCACCTGCAGCACCACCGTCCGCAACTTGTATGGGGTGGAATGGCGCTCCATACGATGTCCATTGCTGATTCATGTGTGACTGGATGGGCACAGTCCATGGGTATTGCCAGTACAACCCTTCTCGTGGTATGTCAACCCCTCTATACATGCCACCCATATTATAAGATGTGGCAATCCCTGACTCCGGCATAGGGACTCTAACTCCCTGCCAATGCATACCCATCTGCTGCAGCCACACGCGCTGCTGAACCGCCCGCTGTTGGTCCGCCTGCTGCGCCATGCCCTGCTGCGCCATGCCCTGCTGCGCCGTGCCCTGCTGTGCCGTGCCCTGCTGCGCCGTGCCCTGCTGCGCCACGCCCTGGGCGTGCGGCTGACCTGCCCGCTGCTGTCCCCCCTGTTGTTGCCCTGCGTGCCACATCCAAATCCAATCTGCCTGCTGCTGCCATGCCTGCTGCTGCCCAGCATGATGCTGCCCCGCCTCCTGCTGCCCTGCTGGCTGCTGTCCTGCCTGCTGACCTGTCTGCTGACCTGTCTGCTGCCCTGCCTGCTGCCCTGCCTCCTGCCCTGCCTGCTGCCCTGCCTGTTGCCCTGCCTGCTGCCCTCTATGCTGCTGCCCCGCCTGCTGTCCCTGCCGCTGCCCACCTATCTGTTGCTGGCGTCTCTGCCGTTGCCCTCTTTGTTTTTGTCGTCTCGGCTGCTCTCCATCTCCTTGTGTTTCACGTCGCCGGATTCTTTGAGACGCGCCACCAGACGTACTTCTCTCAAAGGTTGCTGTTCCAGCATCTTCCAAATCCGGCACTTGTTGTTGTAAATTCAGGCGTGACAGCTTGCGCAAACGTCTCCGGACAACAGCTGCGGTACTTCTTGGGCCCGCCGTATTCACAGTCACCTGTTGAATACCCTGTTGCTGTACGCCGTGCTGGTGATCATGGCCCTGCTGCTGCTGCTGCTGCTGCTGCTGCTGCTGCTGCTGCTGCTGCTGCTGCTGCTGCTGCTGCTGCTGCCCCTGCTGCTGCTGCTGCTGCCCCTGCTGCTGCTGCTGCTGCCCCTGCTGCTGCTGCCCCTGCTGCTGCCCCTGCTGTTGTTGCCCCCGCCCCTGCTGCTGAAATCGAAGCTGGCAGCTCGCCAACCCGAACGATTGCTCACATGTTGACTCCTGATTCCATCCTCGACGTTGGCCAATGACAGCAGATATACCTGGAGAACCTGCCAACACAGCACCGACACAGCACGCGTCGAGCAAACAAGATTTTCGAAGAGCAAGGCTTATATAGAGAACACCGTGTCCACCTTGGATACAGAAATTTCGAAATAACTTAAAAAGTCATATGTATGTGTGTGTGTGTGTGTGTGCGTGTGTGTGTGTGTGTCATTTTGCTTACCGGTACATGGAGTCTCAATGAGAGGGTAGGAAAAATGAAGATACAAATAATTCCGTGAATGTTGCATAACCATCGCTCTGTCACGATACCCGATTCACTTTGTTCAATTGATAACTTTCACCAAAACAGCCAATTTTAGAAGAATTATGTTCTTCAGGTAAGTGACTGAGTAAAGGTGGAAATGTGTTCTTAAATATTGACTGTACTTATATCAAGGCTGTGAGTAACCGCGTACTGTTGCCCAAAATATCAAACCGTAAAGATCAAGGCACTTTGTATTGCTGACCTGGTTCGGCGCCCTTCCAGACTGATCAGTCAGCCTGCTGACGAGGTGCCTTATCAGCTATGACATTCCCGCCATTATTTTGTTTGCAATGAACGAATCAGCGTTGTTGGGGCAACATTGAACATGCCTGAAGAGTGTCAATGATTGCTGATGTGTCCGCTGTAAAGCAGAGCATACAGCGCAGCCGCCGTGACCATACGAACACGCACGGCTCACTTGCGAGTCCATTTTGTGAAACCGAAACGGGCAGGTATGAACTCTGAATGTTTCGGAACGGTTGAAGCCCTTAGGTACAGTTCTCATATTTAACAATGTTCAACATGTAGGTTCTGTATCCAGTACAAGAGGTTGAATTGCTGAAGGGGTTTTCCGTGTACAGTATTCACCAATAACACGTGGATATGATTTTCCGTGTGCTCGTTCGTGGGCTGAGATCCAATAATATGGCAGCAGCATTCACCTGCACCAAAGCATCGGATTTGTAAAGTGGTCCTTTTTGTGTCGCACCTGAACTTTGACGAAGGGGCTAGAATCTAGCGGGAAACACGCTGAACTGGGTGTTCGTGATCGCTCTCTACTGAAAAAGAAGCCGAAACAATGGTTGAACCTAATCGCTGCATAATACCAGCACACAAACAAGCAGATGTGCAGGAAACATGGGCTGGCGTTGCATTAGCAGATTCTGCGACTGAGGAGCGCGATGTTTAGTGGAGTTACCAAGATGAAAGGGGAAGACGATACGGTGTTATCCGTGACAGAATGGGTGGATGCACCACAACCGGCACATGTCGTGTGCAATAGCGAATCATACCGTCACGTCGTTTTTTCAACCAACCAGAATGCCGCCCCTCGACTCCCCTCCCCTCCCCTCCCCCCCCACCATCACGACCAGAGACATATGCAGGCAGGACTGCTTTCACTGCGTGTGTGCATGAAATTGGTCACGGGGTTCGCCCTCCAAGAGCAGATTCATTCGCGGCCACATATGAAACCGTGTTGGATGAGACATTCTTCTTCATAAGCCCTGTGACACTGTCAACTTGTGGGGGAGCTACCTTCTCCAACAGCGGTCCAGGACTGAAAATATACAGTACCGCGCTGACCCGCTCAATCGGACCAGTAAAAACCGTAGTGCACTTTCACTTGGTTTGATGTGTTCTCTCGGACCTTCTGAGTGATTCTGTGTGGCCTTGGGATTTCCAAAAAAGCGCGGTAATCCCGGTCAGATTTAGTTGGCAGCATTGAGTTCGTGGTTTGCAACCTCCCCTCTCAAATTCGCCCCTGCCGCATGCTCACCTCCGTGTCGCATAGTGTGTGGTTTATTCGGCGCCGTAAACATTCACACGCAAGAGTACTTCACTCTATTTCTGCTTGATTTTCTCCAAACACCAACCATCTGAATTGTCATTTCTTGTGAGCGCTAAAAAGTCGCTTCCTTTGCGCGGTGATATTCGCGCAGCATTGCTTCCCTTGCGCATCTTCTACGGCGGTTCGCTCCGATACTTGAGATCCGTGGAGAAACATTCTGCAGCCGCTGGTCATTCGCACATCGGGCGCAATTCTCAGCGCATCTTCACATCTCAGCGAGAAGCGCATCTTCACGACATCTGCGGGCGCAACTCGTCTCCGCAACCATGTCCACCACCGCTTTTGAGCCTCTGCGCGCCGCGGAAGAGCCGTTGCGCGATCCTGCCGCAGCAGCCGAGCCGTGCCACCCTTTCGCGGCGCCCACCGTCGAACGCGAGATGGGCGCGCAATGCCGTGTGCCAACTGCGGAAGAGTGCAGCGACGGAAAGTCTCCCGCGGAGGCGCAGTCCGATGTGGGCGGAAGAAGCCCGGGAAGGGCGGCGTCCGCGGAGAGCGGGGAAAGCGCAGACGAGCTGCTGCTTCTGGATTGGATAATCGACGGCTCTTGCTCCACTGACGACTTGATGCTTCGTCGCACTGCGACTGATGACAGTCGCATCGCCGGCGCGACCGACAGCTTCGCGTCGCCTTCTGCCGGTATTCGCGGAACCTTATCGCATTCGCCGCTGCGAGCCTCGGCTAGCGACAGAAACCTCGGCGGCCTTTGCGGCGACTCGAGAAACGGCAAGCGAGAGTTTCGCCGAAGCTGCTCGATGGAGGACATTAACAGCGGCGGCGCAAGTGGCGGCGGAGGTCGCGGGGGTAAACCCGGTAACCGGATTCTTGTGGAATCATCGCCGTCGTCTGTCCTGACGGGCGGTCCGTCATCGCCGGCTACGTCAGTCGATAGCTGTGCGAGTGATCTCACTTCGCCTATAAGCAGCCCCGTTATAATGGAGAGGATTAGCATGGCGAAGCCGAGGACGTTGCACCTTCCGCCGCTTCCGCCGAAGGCGCCCGTGCTGTCTGACAGTACTTGGCGGCCGGTACCCGCTATAAGCGTCCCCGCGAGCTGCGCGCCGCCCACGGCTCAAATTCAGCCGTCGCATCATATCAGGTCATTCGGAGCGCCTCAACACGCGGTTCCGTCCGCGTTTTCGCTGCGGCTGCAGCAACAGCAGCGCGAATCGCAACAAGAGCAGGTGGCGCAAGCGGCGGCGGCGAAGCAGCATCCGCTGCTGGCCTTGGACGAGCAGCGGCGGAAGCACCGCGCGTGGATGTCGCTATTCTCCCCCTCTCTCGCGCAAACCCTTCCCCCGCTCGCGCCATCCGAAAACGGCGCGGAGCTCAAAAGACTCGCGGAGCTTCGGGCGCAAGCTCCGAGCGCAGCATACGCGGAAGCAGAAGCAGAACAGCGCGCGGAAGGTGATTGCGCGCGTGAAATCAACGCAGCTGCGGAAGTTGCAGTCTCGGCGTTCCGCGCAGAATTCCCACCTTTCTCAATTCCCGCGGCCAATGATGGGCAGCCAGGAGTTACCAGCAGCTGGGTCGCGAATGAAAATTCGTCTGACGAACTCGCGGGCGATGTCACTCAGGCGATTCGCCAGGGACTGGGATCTGTGAAACTAGGCTCTGCAGCGGGCAGCAGCAGCGGGCAGCAACAAAACTTCAGCCGTTCATTTTCGTACGATGTCATCAGCCAAGCAGGCGGCTTGCCAAACTGTACGTCTGGCATCCGCCGAACCTCCAGTGACGTTGGCGAGGCACCAGCAGACCCCCGCAATGTGCATATAACGAGGTCTGGAACGTGTGGTAACGGATCTGTGATTTTGACGAAGCCATCCAATCTGAGGAGGGGTGGCATGGCAAAGCAGGTGCAGGGACAGAAGAAGGTGAGATGGGGGGCAAACGAGGTGTTTGAAATCCCTGCCCGCTGCTCCAGTATTGACTTCTGAGAGCACTGCACACTTAGGGTACATTCCGCTGTGGACATGCGTCCCAATCGATGTGTCCCAATCAGGCCAAATTTTTCGTTTTGACCAACCCTTATCATCAGTGTGCCCCAAGCGTTTTGGGTTTAGGATCAGTGTGACCCCTCGTGGGAAAACTTTTCCATCAGGGTAAAGCTAATTATCGAAAAAAAAACCCTGGCTCATCAGTGTTCAATTAAAATATAGCCTGATTGTACATTTTACTAAAAGCACTCAATACAGAATTTAATCATCGTCATCAGACAAGCCGCAAGGGTGTTTATCGTGGTCACTTTCCTCCTCTGGCTCGTAGTCAGCCACGTTTCCAGCTAACCCGGCCATACTGTCATGCCAGACAAGGAGACCGAGTTGCGTCGGTGGCGCTGCCAAAAAGAAACTGTTATCCTGGCCAATGGTGGCCCACCGTGTGCCAGCACATGAGTTGACAAGGCCGAAATTCCGGCTTCGAAAGTTGCATTTCGGGATTCCCATCTTACGGGAAAGGGGGGGTGGGTGTACCAGGGGGCGGGGTTGGGGGGGGGGGGTACTCGGTACAGGGTAAAACTCGTTACGGGATTCAGAAACCCTTGGCATCAGTGTGCCTTACACAAAAAAACTGACACATCAGGGTAAACCTATTTCTCGAAAAAATTACCCGAGGCCATCAGTGTGACCATAAAAAATCACCCTGATTATCAGGGTATCAGGGTGATTTACACTGATAAAATTAGCCCTGGTCCCAATCGATTCTACCGCACTGCATCTTATTACACCGAATTACACCCTAGTTTCAAAATTTTCGCTTCTCTGGTTTAGTGCGGTTCGGAGCGGTACACCCGATTGGGACACATCGATTGGGACGCATGTCCACAGCGGAATGTACCCTTAGACTTCACGTGGCAACTATACAATGGCTACCCTACTTTGCTCAGTTGTATTGTGTTGGTTGAGTTGAGAAGCCAAACTAGGATGAGCCCCTGAACTGGGGCAACTTGTGGTACAATAATTATTTGATTCCTGCACTGAAAGTGCTTGCAGACAGGTGGCCTGGAGATGTGTGTATCCTCATTTGGTACAGTCGATTGTAGTGACATGCTTATTGTGGCACACCCTGTGACCACCATTCTGTTATCAGGGAAACAACTGGGAAACAAGGACATGACATGGAGAATGG
The DNA here is from genome assembly GCA_947470075.1 of Closterium sp. Yama58-4. Classification (NCBI taxonomy): domain Eukaryota; kingdom Viridiplantae; phylum Streptophyta; class Zygnematophyceae; order Desmidiales; family Closteriaceae; genus Closterium; species Closterium sp. Yama58-4. The sequence goes on from CANIUD010000104.1 coordinate 214,917, forward strand.
CTGATCTCGTCTGATTCCATTATACTTCAGCGCACCTAAGTTAGCCACAACAACCAGAACGTTCAAAACAGGTCACAACTAGAATTCACCATTGTTGATCGCAACATACCCAGCAAACACCCTGCCACTCGTGGCCCGCATCTCATTGATCAGCCGGTTCCAGTTGGAACCAAGAACGCCCACATAATAATCACACTCGGACGAGATAATCAGGTTGGCAAAGCTGACCCCCACGAGCTGTGCCCGGCCGGCCTTCTTCTCGTAGTCTATCAGCCGCATGTCGCCCAGCTGCCTCTCGTTCTGTGAGTAGAAGAAGGTCCAGTCCTTGAACTGCGCTGATTGGTCAATCACAGACTGGTGGGAGGGGAGCAAGGGGAGGCGTGTTTGAGTTGAGGCGTGTGGTGGACGCTGGAAAAGAGAGGTGAAGGGAAGCAGGTGCGCTCGTGGTTGATTGACTAGTCAAGTAGTTTCTTGTGAGATACTTGACTGGTCATTGAAAACCTTGAGACCGCCTCACCTTGGGATTTCAGCACCTTGGGAATCTCTCACCTTAAGATACTCTCCTGTAGAATCCTGCACCTTGAGATTGCCTCACCTGCATTTCAGTGCTGATCCACACGAATCGGATGTCAGGAACGTGGAGTCTGAGGCGGTGCATATAGAACATGAAGGAGTTGAAAGAGCTCAGCTTCATCTCACTCCCCTTGTCCCCCTGCCTGATGTGCAGGCTCACCATCGGCCGAGGCATGTACACCTCCCGTCCCACCCCCTCATACAGCCTCGTCAGATAGGCTCGGAAGCTGGGCGCAGGCCCGGGAGAGCTCGCCGAGCCTGAGCAGCTGGCGACGCCGAGCCCGGGCCAGGCCCGGAGTTGCATGGATGGGTCGGCAAAGGAAAGGAAAGACGGTTCGGTGAGGTTGACACTCAAGGGGCGGAGAGGCGTTGAGGATAGCACATCAGTCCCAGAGGCGGAGAGAGAAGAGGAGGAGGCAGCAGCGAGGGAAGAGGAGGAGGCAGCAGCGAGGTGGTCATTGTAGAGGCGGAGGAGGGCGGCGCTGCGATCGCGGGCTTGTACGGTGTGGGTGGCCACGCGCAACCCGTAGGCACCGTGGCGGATGCGGTTGGTGAGATGGCAGAGGTACAGCGAGGGCCAGCGCAGCATGAAGCGCAGCGCCTGGCTGCGCCACCAGTGGACCTGCAAGGGGAAAGGGGAAAGTAGGGATCGGATGCGGTTGGATGCGGTTGATGAGATGGCAGAGGGACGGCGAGGGCCAACGCAGCATGAAGCGCACGTCACTGCACCCCACCTCTCCACTGACCCACATCACCGCATTCCACCATGCACATCTCTCACCTTGAGGTGCAAGGGATTGTCCCTCTCCACCTGCCCCTGCAGCTCCACCTCACCACGCCCTTTTGGTATGCATCACCGCACACCACCTCTCTACTGATTCACATTACCGCACCCCACCGTGCTCATCTCTCACCTTCATGTGCAAGGGATTGTCCCTCTCCACCTGCCCCTGCAGCTCTATCATGTTGGGTCGCTCCAGGTAAGCCGTGCCCCACTGGCTGATACGGGCGCACAAGGGGGAGCAGGAAGAAGTATGCACTGCAAGCTGAGACTCTTGTAAACAATCTTTTGAGTCGACTCAAATGGAGTGATGCAGAGCATGCTGAGACTCTTTCAAACGTCTCCCTCCACCTGCCCCTGCCGCTCTATCAATTTGGGTCGCTCCAAACAGGCCGTGCCCCACTGGCTGATAAGAGAAAACACGCAACGGGGGAGAAGGGCTTGTGTGCTGACGCATCTGAACACGTCATTCCAAGTAGGCCGTGCGGTAGCACTTGCAAGGAAATACATGGGGAAGGCATGGCGGGCGGGTCGAGGCGTCTCAGATGTGTCACACGCAGTGACACTTGCTGCTTTTCATTGGAGTAAAAGACACGTTCTGAGGTGCCTCTGAATGAGACAAGTCTCGAGAGACCTGAAAAGACACCTGTTTCCTTTATTTCGCCTCCTCCCCACTCACCTTAAGAAAGTCCCTCATGCATAGCGTTCACTCACCCCACTCATCTGGCAATGCTAGCTTCATGCATACTTTCCACCTCACCTCACCTCACCCATCCCTAACCCGGCAATGCTGGCTTTGAATTGAAGCCCATTGAAGGGCTCCCCATGGAAGGACACGATGGGGTGGTGCGATGCTAGCACCTCCTCCTTGGTGTCGGGCGTGCAGCAGGGGGGCGTGCTGGATGGTGGGTGCTGGTTGATCCAAGACTCACGCTCACCTGGCAATGCTGGCTTTAAATTGAAGCCCATTGAAGAGCTCCCCATGGAAGCAAATGATGGGGTGGTGCGATGCTAGCACCTCCTCCTTGGCGCTGAGCGTGCAGCAGGTGAGTGTGATGGGTGGTGGGCGATCTAAGACCCACGCTCACCTGGCAATGCTGGCTTCGAACTGAAGCCCGTTAATAAGCACCCCATGAAAGCACACGATTGGATGATCCGATGCTAGCAGGTGGGTGTGATGGGTGGTGCGTGCTGGGTGATCAAATACCCGCTGCTGTTGTTGCCCCACCTAGCCTAACCTGACCATATCTCCACTCACCTGGCAATACTAGCTTCGAACTGAAGCCCATTAAAAGGCTCCCCATGGAAGCACACGATTGGATGATCTGACGCAAGAACCTCCTCTTTGGTGTCGGGCGTGCAGCAGGGGGGCAGCGACCCCGTGCTGTTGGAGTTGAGGGCGATCTCCTCACAGTCAGGGGAGGTGAGAGGGAAGAAGTAGCAGTTGAACGTGCCCCATCCTCCTGTGGCTGGTATGTGGCGGGGGGAGAGGCAGGAGGTGGGAGGAAGGGGAGGGGTAGAAGGAAGGGAAGAATAGAGTTGGCTTTAGAAGTGGCCTCTTTGCGGTCAGGGGAGGTCAGCAGGAAGAAGTAACAGTTGAACGTGCCCCATCCTCCTGTGGCTGGTATGGGCGAGGGGGGTGAGGAAGTATATGTGAGAGAAGGGCGGGGAGGGGATGGGCATTGGACAGCAGCGTGTGACTGGCTCATTAAAAGGCTGATGCGAGAATGATGTACTCGCTATAAGCATACTCACCATCGCATGTGCTGCGCTTGACACGGTCGAAAGACTGATACATGGCAGGCAGCACAAGAGTGGCTGTGGCTCCCATGTGTGTGTTGTTCACTGTAGTCGCTACAAGCACACTCACCATTGCACTCGCTGTAAGCACAATCACCACTGCACACGCTATAAGCACACTGACCATCATACTCGCTATAAGCAGACTCACCATTGCACTCGTCGTGCTTGGCGCGGTCAAACGACGGATACTGGAGAACCAGCGTACGGTTGTGGCGCATGGCTAGGCTGAGAATGGCCGTTATTATGTGCAACTGTGGGGGAACCAAAGGGGGGGAAAGGGGAGAGACCGAGAGGGAACAATGTTGCGGTTATAGCAGAAAGGTGGAGGGGGGGTGGGGGGGGTTGTGGCGCATGGCCAGGCTGAGAATGGCCGTTACTATGTGCAACTGTGTGGGGCGACCAAAGGGGAGGAAAGGGGAGAAACGGGAGAGGGAATGAGGTGGCTGTTATGACAGGAAGGTGGAGGGAAGGGGAGGGGGAGGGTGTGCGGTTGTGGCGCATGGCCAGTCTCAGGATGGCCGTTATTATGTGCAGCTGTGCAGAGAAGAGGAAAGGAGAGGGGCGGAAAAGGGGAACAGGGGCGAGGGGGGCGAGGGGAGGGAGGAAAGTAAGCAAGGTGGTTGAGGCGCATGGCTAGGCTGAGAGTGGTCGTCGTTACGTGCACCTATGCAGAGAAGGAGGAATGAAGGGAGGCGGAGTGGGAGGGGAGGGGGGGAGGATGGTTGTGGGCACGAAACAGGGAGCGTTGTGCTGATGGCTAGGCTGAGAATAGCCGTTAGAAGAAATGTGCACCTGTGGGGAAGAAGAGGGCACGAGGGAGGGATGAAAGGCGAGCAGGAGAGGGGTGGGGGGGAAATGAAGGAAATGCAATGTCTGGACTGCAAAACTCACACTCACTCACCTGCGACCCAATCCCATGGGCGATGTAGGCCCATGGAGCAATGAGCAGTGAGAAGCCAGTGCACATGTAAAATGGAATGCCTTACCCACTGGCTGAGTTGCGGAAGACGCTATACGCGTCTTGCGTCTAGCGTCTAGACGCAGCGTCTCGACGCTAGACGCAAGACGCACTTTTAGACGCAAGACGCTTGGGCGGAAATTTCGGGCAGCCCGGACAACAAAATCACGCGCGCGAAATTGAAATTCGCCATTTCGACGCGAAATTCAATTTCACGCCATTAGAACCCCTTCCCACCCATTTCAACCATATAAACCAGCCCCCAAAGTAAATTTGAGTCCCCCCCAATCATATATGATGAGATGTGAACAAATTTGTGAAGTCTTAGAATGGGGAAAAAATTATGGTACGGGGAAAATTTCACCTCATTGTGACATAGGTGCATGTCCCCAACCCTCCCCGTGCCCCATAAAACTTATTTTGGTCCGCCCGAACTTCTTTTTAGGCCTGCACGGGTTTCCGTCTAATACTGCGTCAAATCTATACTGTCTAGCGTCTTAGACGCTGCGTCTAGACAGACGCGTCTTCTGCAACCTGATGGGGAACCTGATGGGGAACCTGATGGGGGGAACCCTGATGGGGGGGAACCTGATGGGGACGAACCTGATGGGGACGAACCTGATGCGGGCGAACCTGATGGGGACGAACCTGATGGGGACGAACCTGATGGGGACGAACCTGATGGGGACGAACCTGATGGGGACGAACCTGATGGGGACGAACCTGGTGGGGGCGAACCTGATGGGGGCGAACCTGATGGGGGCGAACCTGGTGGGGGCGAACCTGATGGGGGCGAACCTGATGGGGGCGAACCTGATGGGGACGAACCTGATGGGGACGAACCTGATGGGGACGAACCTGATGGGGACGAACCTGATGGGGACGAACCTGATGGGGACGAACCTGATGGGGACGAACCTGATGGGGACGAACCTGATGGGGACGAACCTGATGGGGACGAACCTGATGGGGACGAACCTGATGGGGACGAACCTGATGGGGACGAACCTGATGGGGAATCTGATGGGGAAACTGATGGGGAACACGCGTCTTGCGTCTAGCGTCTAGACGCAGCGTCTCGACGCTGGACGCAAGACACACTTTTAGAGGCAAGACGCTTGGGCGAAAAATATTCGAGCAGCCCGAAAAAAAATCGCGCGCGCGAAATTGAAATTCGCCATTTCAGCGCGAAATTCAATTTCACGCCATTAGAACCCCTTCCCACCCATTTAGACCATATAAACCAGCCCCACAAGCAAATTTGAATCCCCCCCAATCATATGTGATGAGATGTGAAAATGTTTGTGAAGTCTTAGAATGGGGAAAATTTTATGGTACGAGGAAAATTTCACCTCATTGTGACATAGGTGCATGTCCTCCACCCTTCCCATGCCCCATAAAACTTTTTTGGTCTGCCCGAACTTTTTTTTGGCCTGCCCTGGTTTCCGTCTAATATTCGTCAATCTATACTGTCTAGCGTCTTAGACGCTGCGTCTAGACGCAGCGTCTAAGACGCTAGACGCGTCTTCCGCAACTAAGCCAACTGGTTATAATCACACTCACTCTCTACTCACTCACCTGCGACCCGATCCCATGGGCGATGTAGGCCCAGTGAGCAATGAGCAGGCGCCGCCCCTCACACCGATTGGGCGGGAACTGATGCTCCCAGATGTCCCTCTGTGCCACACGTGTCATGCCCAGATTGGCTGCGTCTGACCCACGAATCTGCACGGAGGAGGAATAAGGATGAGGGAGAGAACGGGGGAGACAGGGGTAAGGAGGTGTTGAAGGTTGTTGACTGACGTCACGAGCAGGTAAGGTGATGTGATGGGGAACAGAGGGATGCTGGCCAAGGCACCGCTGATAAAGTTGTTTGATCATGCTTCTTGAAGAACAAGGGGGCAATGCCTGATAATGCGTAAACACACTTGAAAATATGAGACAGTCACATCACATACACACCCAAGGCGGGTGTGGGTTGCAGCCGCAGCAGTCTTTAGGTCGAGCCCACTCAGGCGACTCCCCATTGGGCCCTCGCTGCTCCGCCGCCAGTCTGTGTCCCGACAAGGTGACTTATGATCGACTCAAACCATGCCAATCACATACAAAACCATATCCACCCACACCCACCCATACACACCCATACAGGCCCGTACCCACCCATACCCACCCATACCCACCCATGGCGGCTGTGGGTTGCAGCCGCAGCAGTCTTTAGGTCGAGCCCACTCGGGCGACTCCCCATTGGGCCCTCGCTGCTCCGCCGCCACTCTGTGTTTTGACACCTCGCTGCACGCCTCCAAATGCGGAGCTGCTGCCACGTCAGCGGGCAGGGGAATCTTTTCCGGGGGCAGAAGAGACTCTTTTTGCAGCCCGTACGCCACCTCCCATTGCTGTGATCGAAAGGAAGTGTTGGGGAAAAGTGGGGAGGGACTGGCAAGAAGGGTTACGGTCAGGAGGAAAGGGATTCGCATGAAGTGTTGGAGGTATGGGGAAGAGTGCGGTTCAAAGGGGTAGAGTGAGACACCTCGACATGTGCTTTAAGTAACCAGATGACTGAACCATCGAACGACGCACCTTGTACAGCTCGTGACCGCGCTTGAGCCCTCCAAGATGAATTTCGAGCCGACTCAAACGTCACCTCGTGGAGAAGGCTCCCGCCGCCACAGCAGAAAGGAAACCCCTTTGAGCCGACTCGAAAGTCACAAACAGACAGACAGACGCACCTTGTAGAGCTCGTGACCGCGCTTGAGCCCTTCGTCTGCTTGCAACCTCCCGCCGACTAGATGATCGCCGACAGCTAGCGACCGAGTTACCAGCAGCAATGCGACGCTGGCGATGGAAACGGCATGAATTAACGAAGAAGTATGCATGGTCCCGTCTCCAGTCATTGATGGATCTAGGTCGATGTCGCGCGAGTAAGACGGCTCGAAGCGAGCCTAAAACTAGGTAGAATCTTAGGTTTTACCTAGGGTTAGCACTGGCATGACGATCGGCGAGAAACAACCAGAGGCTGTCTTCAGTTCAGCTCATAGGTTGGAAGGAACAACTAGGGGATCAATCAAATAAGGCGAGGGCGAAACACAACGCGAGCGTAGCATGAGAACAAAATGAGAGAGTCTCTCCGACGCCAACCTCACCAAATAGACATTGATCCTTATATATGATGCGTGTCGTTGAACTAGTTGTCAGCCGGCGCGCGGAAATAGTTCGTTCGCTATTGAGGTAGCTAGCGGTAGTGATATGTAAGGTCGAGACACCGCTGCATCGTGGAGCAGCTGCGAGCCCAGAGCTACAAGGCTGGATATCGGCATGGGCCGAACCCGGTATTGAGCAAATTGAGACTTCATCATTAGTGTACAAGATTTTTCCCAATTGGACAATGAATAGAGAATTTCAAAATTAGTCATCTGTTCTACATTAGGGGGTAACATTAGTCAAACCTGGAGATTCCTGTGAGAAAAGGCAAGAGCGGCTGATCTAACGACCTAAACGCACTATCAATGCCGTATACGTTCCTGAATTACCTAAATTAAATTCAATGGTCTCTTCATTATATTATCACGCCTCTTCCTTATCACACAACCGCGGACAGATGGCCTTCTTTGATGTCTTTGGAGCAATGGGATGGGATGCAATGCATCTCAAGAATGGCAGGTGTCGCATCCTTGGCCTTTGCTGTTTCCAGCACCAACACCTGCACACACACACTCATGCCCATCCGTACAAACACATCTAAAGATGCATGCATAATGTATGCTTTTGGACAACAGCGGGTCTCGGCTTGACAATACAATGCATGAACACCTCGGTGCACTCCTCCACCAGCCAACACCTACTGGAGACCCACTATCAATCTCCCATAACTGAACAACATACCTGATCATAGTCGAGGTCAAACTGCATGAAGGGCTCGGTGCACTCCTCCACGAGGCGAGCGAGCTGCAGCAGGTTCTTCACGGGCACGCCATTGAAAGCCACCACCTGTGTGTTCACCACGTCCTCGTACCCGATGTTCACATCCGCCACCAACACCTGCGCATGGGGAAGCGCACGAGGGATGGGCATAGGGGAAGGGAGTTGGGGAAGGGCATACACGCATCAGGGTTTTATTCTTGACACATATGCCCCACCATGGTTCTTCACCGGCACGCCGTTGAACGCCACCACCTGCGTGTTCACCACGTCCTCGTACCCGATGTTCACATCTGCCACCAGCACCTGCGCATGGGAAAAAGGCACGAGGGAGGCGCATCAGGGAAGGGGGTCGGGGAAGGGGGTCAGGGAAGGGCATACACACAACAGGAGGATGAGAGAGTGAGCCGCCATCACCTGAGTGTTCACCACCTCCTCATTCCTGGTGTTCACATCTGCCGCGAGCACCTGGGCATGGGGACAGGGAATACACGCAGCAAGGGTTTACACTTGACATGTATGTCACAATCTTTCTTCAACGGCGCGCCAGTGCGTTCAGCACTTCCTCATACCCGATGTTACACTGTAACGAGTGTGGGTCTGTAACGAGTGTGGGTCTGTAACCACACTGAAAGACTGTACCATCAATCACCTCCCCGAACCACAGGCCCGGCATAATCATGCACCTGTTACAGACCCACACTCGTTACAGACCCACACTCGTTAAAGTCATGGACCTGTTACAGTAACACACTCGTTACAATCACGCACCTGTGAGATGACCACTACTTGCTCATCATCTGACTGCCTCATGCGGTGCATCAGCTTATCCAGCAGCTTCACCGGCGCATCGTAGTCATAGTCCTTGCCGTACTGTTAGGAAGCAAGCAAGCACGCACGTACACAGGGAGTTGGAAGGAGCAGTGGCCAGGGAATAGCAGCATGGTTGGGTGGGTAAGGAGCATGCTTCTGACTGTCTCATGCGGTGCATCAGCTTGTCCAGCAGCTTCACCGGCGCATCGTAGTCATAGTCCTTGCCGTACTGTTAGGAAGGAACACGAGGGAACAACGGACAACATGAGGGATAGATATAATAAGTCATAGTCCTTGCCGTACTGTTAGGAAGCAAGCACACAAGGGTTTGCGAGGAGCATTTGTCAAGCAAGAGCGGCAAGCTGTTGGTAGGTGGGTGGATAGGAAGGAGCATCTGCGTGAGTGTCTCATGCGGTGCGGTGCATCAACTTATCCAAAACTTCACTAGACAATGTTAAAACGAACAAGCCTCATTTCTGTCCTAAGGAATGGCTCAGTGATCCAGATAAACACAATCCTCGCGACAATCAAGTAGGAAAGAGGCAGCAACTTGTGGCGCCGCAAGTGGCTGCCTCCCTCCCACTTCATTGCTACTGGAATTGTGTTCACCTGGGTCACTGCAATTAACCTCAGCTGCAGCACCACCATGCCGCATCTGGTCTTCGAAAACCTTGACCATCTAAGCCCTCACCTCAGCCCTGAGGTACGGCACAGTGACCCAAGTGAAGACAATTCCCGCAACAATGAAATACGACGGTGGCAGACCTGCGATATGCACGGGCACGAGCCGCTTGTGCCGCCTCAGCTCCACCTGCAGCTGCAGCACACCTTGCTCTGTGCCTTCAGGCACCAGCCGCTTATGCCGCTAACAGCCCACTCGTCCCCAAGCCCTGCCCCACACACCTACTCACCTCTGCCCGAAGGTACGGCACAGTCACCCAGGTGAAGACAATTCCCGCAACGATGAAGTACGACGGGGGCAGCCCTGCGATGTGCACGGGCACGAGCCGCTTGTGCCTCCTCAGCTCCACCTCCAGCTGAAGCACCTTGCCGGCCCTAAGCACGTTGATCTGCGCCGTCTCGCCCTCGTACTTCTGAGACACCAGGTAGCTGAAGCCTATGCGCTCACCCTTGCGGAATGGCACTGGGGGAAGGGAGGCAGGGGGAAGAAGAGAAGGAGGATTTTGAGGGTGGGCGATGCAAGGTATGGGGGCGGATGGGGAGAGGGAGAGGAGGGAGGAGGGGCGGGGAATCTAGGTGGAGGAAATGCGAAAAGTATGTTTTGGAATACTATAAAATGCACCTGTGCCATCGCTGGCCACTGCCACGCCAGCGAAGGACAGCAGGATGTATGACGCTTGCAGCAGCTGGGTGGCACCTTGTTGAGTTGAGTCACCTCCAGAGTGCAGCCGTGCCGTCTCACGATCATCACACGCACCTGTGCCGCCACTCACCACCCTCAAGCCATCAGATCATCACACGCACCTGTGCCGTCATTTGCGACTGCCACGCCATCAAAGGACAGTATGATGTCGGACGGCTGCAGCAGCTGGGCGGCAGGGAAGTTGTGACATTAAACAAGTAGCACACACAGTCACACACACACACGCACCTGTGCCATCAGTTGCCACTGCCACGCCATCAAAGGACAGTATGATGTCTGACGCTTGCAGCAGCTGTGCGGCAGGCGAGATGCAATATCTCAACAATATCTCAACATAGCCTCCCATCGCACACACATTCACACGCACCTGTGCCGTCATTAGCAACAGCAACGCCATCAAAGGACAGTATGATGTCGGATGTCTGCAGCAGCTGCGCGGCAGGCGAGGTGGGTTCCACCCGTCTCACCCTCACGCCCTTCTGCCCCGCCTCCATCCCCAGCGCCTTGCGCATGTCTGGATTCTCTATCTTCTGCCACTCCACTCCCAGGATGGGAAACCCTGGGGAGAACATAGAGAGAGGAGGGAGTGGGATTGGGGATGGGGATAGGAAGGGCGAGTTGAGGTGAGTCAAGGCAGCATTTACACCTTCTGCACCACCTCCATGCCCGATGCCTTGCGCATGCCTGGATTCTCCATCTTCTGCCACTCCACCCCCACTACGGGGAACCCTGGAGAGCACACCAGGAAGAGGTTGACAGGGAGAGAAAGAGAGGCCGGGAGGGCAGGAGTGCGAACGGTGTTGTAGTGCCCGTGCTGTGTAGTCGGACATCAAATGATTGATCACAATCATTGTTTCCGGGGCTTCTCTCAGGACATAGGCGAGAATTTTGAGGGTTAAGTCCCTCTTGAGCAAGCTCCTACAGCACCCACCGGTGTAGTGGCCGTTGCGATCATAGTCGGAGATGAAGTGGTTGATGACGGGCGTGGGAATGATGTACCCGATGTTCTCCGCCTCGTCCCCGCGCATCGACTGGAAGGCAATTCCCACACACTCGCCCGCCGCGTTGAACGCCGGCCCGCCCGAGTTGCCCGAGTTGATGGCAGCATCGATCTGCACGCCCAGCAGCTCCGACGCCCCGTGCACGTACGCTGTCACCTCTATGCGCGACACCACGCCGCTCGTCACTGAGATTGTGTCGCCGCCTATCGGGTAACCAACAACTGTTACCGGGTCCTGGAAGGTGAAAAAGAGGGCAGGGAAGGGTTGGGGAAAGAGGGGGAGTTAGAGGGCCTGGGGATGGGGATAGTGTTCTGAGTTGATGGCGGCGTCTATCTGCACGCCCAGCAGCTCTGACGCCCCGTGCACATACGCTGTCACCTCGATGCGTGACACCACTCCGCTGGTCACTGAGATGGTGTCTCCACCAATGGGGTAACCAACCACTGTCACTGGGTCCTGGAAGGATGGGAGGGGAGGGGCGGGGGGAGAGGGTCAGGGGAAAGAGGGGGAGTGAAGGGGCCTGTGTATGGGGATATTGGCCTGAGTTCATGGAAGTGTTGTGCCCCCAGGTGCAGTAGAGACCACAACCTTACATGCAGGTGCGCTAAGCCCCAGCCATACCTGGAGGTGCGGGAGAGATCCCAGCTTGAGTGGCTGCACGTCCTTCCAGAACTCGTCATCCTCCACCGAGAGCAGCGCTGCAACCCATGAGTTTTGTGCGAGTGAGTGCGTGACAGGGAGAAGGGGGCCGCATGGGTGGGGAAGAGTGGGTGAGGAGGGGGGGAAAACGAGGGCTTAATGTGGGGGATGAAAAGGGCACATGGAAGGGACAGGAAAGACAATGTGGATAGAACTACACCACTACGTAGTAATAAGAAGGCGAATATGCATACCTATGTCGCACTCAGTGCCCACAGCAAGCACCGTTGCCAGGTACTTGGTGTCTGACCCCCTCTTCTTCACCTTCACCTGCGGGGTGGAGGAGGGACGGGCGTTGCACAGGGTGTGAGGGAAAAGGAAGGGAATGGAGTTGCACTCAGTGCCCACAGCGAGGACGGTTGCGAGGTACTTGGTGTCTGACCCCCTCTTCTTCACCTTCACCTTCACCTGCGGGGTGGACCGTGGAGAAAGGGCGTGGCGCAAGGGTGTGCAGGAAACGAAAAGGATTGGAGTTGAGGAGCTGGAGCAACATGGAAATGAGGAGGCGAGTGGAGACAGAAAGGATGTTGATCTGACTGTGCTGCTCATCTGACTGTGCTCCCCACCTGGCTGTGCCTCACCTGAACTTGCGCATCTCATCCCATCCCCACCTGCGTGTGGTGCTCCACCGAGTGCGCGTTGGTGAGCACACGGCGGTTCTCAATGATGAACCCGCTGCTGTTGGAACTGATGCGTGTGCAAAGTTGAGGGGGAAGGCGAGGGGGGAGCGGAGATGGAAGGGGGGGGGGGAAGGGGAGGGGGGAGGGGAGGGGGAAGGGGAGGGGGAAGGGGGGAGGAGGTAAACGAGCGAGCAAGGATAGTGAACAGGTGAGGGATAACGGCGAAATGTTGAGGAAAAGGAGGGGAAAGGGGGGGGGAATGGGAAAGCTGGAGGGCAAAGGGGATGGAGGACTGGAGTGAATGGGCAAATGGAAGGAAAAAAAGAACGGGGTGAGGACGGAAGACTTAATGATACGAGAGAGGGGAGGAGAATCATAAATGGAAGGCCAAACGGGGAGGCAAAGGAGCGCAAACGCCCAGCCTTTTTGCACACCCATTTGAGAACAGACATACCTGTACTGTCTCTTGCGCTGCCAGGGGAGGGAGAAGTTAGGGTCAGTGTGCACGCAGAACACCTTCACAACCGAGTCCAACGCCTTCTCATCCCTCACAATCGCACTCCCCGCCGCCCCAGCCTCATGCACCACCTCCTGCAGCTCCTCCCCGCCTCTCCCCGCCCCTCCCGCAGCCCCCCCGCCCCCAGCACCTCCCCCGCCCCTTCCCCCTTTCCCCGCTCCGCCTGCCTCCCCATCAGCATGGATAGGGGGAGCAGGGGACCGCTTCCTGGGGCCTCTCCCCTTCCCCGCGCCTGCCGCTCCCCCTGGGGACATGGGGCGGTCAGGGGAAACAAGCCCAGCGCCAGCCTTTCCCCCTCTCCCCCGTCCGCGACCCCGTCCGCGAGCCCCTGCGCCTCTGCTTGCGCCTCCCGCTGCCCCCCTGCCTTCTCCGCGTGCTCTGCGCGCGCCCCGCCGTTGCTGCTCCCCTTCTGCCGGAGACTCCTCGCCTGAAACCCCCTGATCTTCGCCCGCGTCCCCCTCGTCCTCTCTCTCTACAGCCTCGTCAGCCTTTTCCAGCTTTACCGTCTCCTCTGCTTCCTCTCCTTCCCCTCCTTCCCCCGCTTCCCCTTCTTTCCCCGCTTTCCCTGCCTTCCCTGCTCTGCGTGCTGCTGGCGATGCGGCCTTTCCTGCTGGTGATGCGGCTGGGGTGGGAGGAGAGAGGAGAGGCGCGAGTGAGCCGTGTGCGAGGCACCAGTCTGTATGAAATTGCAATGACATCAGAAATTAAACTTATGACAGCGAACAGTCGTTAAAACCATTCACATCCCCTCCTCTCCCCCCTTTCCTTTCCCCTCCTTATTCCTCCTCCATCTGTCCAACCCCAACCCTCCCCTTTCCCCCAAACCCCTCCGCGCACTCACCTCCCTTGCCCCTCTCGCTTGACTTCCGCCTCTTAGCGTCCTTCTCCCCGTCTAACGACCCTCGCTTCCTTCCCCGAGGATTCGGTGACCCTCCGTTCGGCAGGCTCGGAGACTCTCCAGGCTTCTGGCTCCTCAGCTGTCTGCCAATCTGCCCTGGCGACCCGTCAACCGCAGCAGGACCCCCAGGAGATTTTGCAGGAGATTTTCCAGGAGATTTCCCAGGCAGAGCGAGCGGCGACGCAGCGATAGGAACCTCAGCAACGCTGGGACTGTCGGAAGCTCGGCGCTGGGAAGCGGGGGAAGCGGCGGCGGCCGGGGAAGCCTTTCCGCGGGCAGAGGTGGATGCGGGGGACTTGCGAGAAGCCCCGCCTCTTCTGGCGCGCGGAGGCATGGCGCAATGCGGAGATAGTCGTCCGAGGATCCGACGGCGGTGATTGGTGACAAGGGGAGTCGATCGTACGGCGTGAGGTGGACGTAAGCAATTGGCAATCTAACGGTAGAATAAGTCACTGGAATCAGGAAAGAGATCGTATAAAAAGAAAGAAAGAAAAACACAGAGTTATACGCGGCTTGACTTCAGGCTGGAAAATGTACTGAAGAAAAAAGGTTTACGAATGAAGGACCCGAACGGGTGTACGGCTGAGATGTAGGGACTAACACGGAGAGAAAGACTGGCGTGACGAACTTCAATGTCTAACTGCTACGATAGAAACGACGATCGCTGAGATGTCAGGCGAAGTGTATCAGAGATCGGATCCTAATCAGTAGACCTCCTTCACGCGTTTGATCTCGACTGAGCAAGACTTAAAGCCCGAAATATCAAACCGCTGTACCTACGATACAGTAGTCGCGAAATTAGATACTGCCCTGCCAGTAGCTTTTAGGGATGCTTCACGCCGTATGACTCATACCCCCTGCTTCCAGGCTGAAACCTCCAGATAATCTTGGGATTGTCAAACTTCGGGAAATGACCAGCCTGATCAGAATCATGCTTTCAGATCAGCTCTCCCCTTCCCGCCGCTGTTTTCCATTCCCGAAACCTGAATCGCGCGCGAAATGTACGTCACTGCGCGCAAACGGTCCGAAAAGGTTTCGCGGATCCTTGTTCCGTGCGCGACGATGTCAGGGGGAGGGGTGGTGCAATGCCCGTGGAAAGGTGCGCAAGAGTTCCGCTCGAAGTGAGATTCGATACGGAGGGGGCTACAAAAATGCATATCTATTACACGATGTCGATGCAAAAATGACTATCGGAGATTCTTATAGCAGTATTCCCCCCACACACGCAAGCGGGAGACTGATCACATGTTTTCATAGCCCCCAGAATCTACGCTCTTGCCTTTATCACTACCTTTCAGCGCCGCAGCTTTAGCTCTTCATGCAATGATCAACGCGCGGCTCGCTACTGATATGCACAGCTCAACCGTAGGAAAGCTCGTGTGTTTTGTTTAATTGCAGTAGAGTTGGCTTTTCAGCTTATCGTCAAGTCGAAAGGTGGCCAAGCTGGCCAATACGATTGGCGCATTGGTTCGATAAGCAAATTGGGCTTCAAATCTTGACAGCCGAGCTCGAGAGGACAAGAAGGCGCGCTGCGCTCAACCATGGCTCCGAATTTCGGAGTGATCTTGCGCGCCGCGTTAGCCGGGTCAGTGGCAGCAGCGGCTAAGATCGGCGGCGCGTTAAAAGCAGCGGGCGGAGTCAAGATTGGGTCCGCCGCCGCCGCTGCCGCCGCGCTGACCGCCGCTGCGACGACCAAGTCTGGGAGCAACGGGCCGGAGGGAACCTCGGGATCTCCGACTGCCCCAGCACCTCCCAAGGCATGACAGAACACCACTCGAGGAGGTCGATTATTAGGAGGTTGATATTTAGGACGTCAGCTGAATGCATTCTATTGTAGATTCCCGAACACCACTGCATTTTTTTGTGAAAATAGCTGCTTCGTGATTTGTTAGGATGCTACTTATGAAATTGAGGACCATTACCGTTCTTACGGAACAAGACATCAGCTCAACACAGGATGGAAGGAACCGAAGTCCAAACAGTTCAAGCCATATCACATCACAAGTGTACACTACATGTTTCGTACATCCCCATGCCGTTGTTCCATACAGCCCTGCTGTACCCTACATGTTGGCTGTGCCTGGCTGGCGTGGCTGGGAATGGGGATGGACGTGCACAGACAGTCTACTGCCGCTGGTGCCCTCCATACTGCTCGTGATGCCCTCTGGACTGGTGCCAGTGCCCTCCATGCCGTAGTTGATGGTGAGCCATGGGAAGAGAAAGAGGTCCGGATGGCCCTGGTAAGCATGCACCATGCATTGCAGCACCGGGCAGATGACATTATGGCGCATGGCATCATCGCACATTGCATCATGGCACATGGCGTCATAGCACATGGCATCAAAGCAAAGCAGTACATTGCACATATCACACAGCATGGCGCATTGTACAAGGCACACGCCACATGGCACATGGCACACAGGGAGCAGCACACGGCACACGGCTCACACTAAAAATGCAACATCAGCATGTGTAAAAATCAATTAATATGCAAAATTAACAACCCACACCTTGCAAATCACTCTCTTGCACCTTCTCACATGCTCGGGCATCTGCCAGCACCTTCCTCGCAACATGCATTGAACCTTCCTCACATCTCAAATTCACCATATGAACAACATCTGTTGCGAAGCATAGAATGAGAAATCTAAAACGCTCTGAATATGCTTGGTAACCCTGTGAGTCATCTAAACCGCTCTGCACCTGCGTGGACCGTTCAACTCACCAGATGGGAGACGTTAGCAAAGGGTGATTTGCTCCATTGGAACGGTGGCTGCTGGTCGTATGTGGGCCCGCTTATTGCCAGTGCTGCCAGGCTGTGCTGTAACATGTGGTACCTGCAGGCATGGTTATGGTTACATCCATGGGTAACATTCTGGTTATGGTTAAGGTAATCATTATGGCTGTGGTGATGAAGTGGCGCTGATGTGGCGACGCGGGTGACGATGTGACGGTGACGTGGCGATGATGACATGGCCCATGAAGCATGGTCGTGCACAATCGCCTGGTAACAGTGGGTGCGTGACATTAGCAAGCCAGGGTAAATTGGACAATTACCCGGTTATCTTGGTGTCAGTCTCAGCGTGGTCCCTGAGGCCCAGGAACGGCAACTCATACTGCCCATCTGCCTTGTTCAGATCCCCACGAGCAGCAATTGCAATCTCTGATTGGGCAGGAAAGGGCAGGTTGAGAAAAAAAAAAAAAAAAAAAAAAAACCAGTTCTTTGAAAGACCAAAAGGATGTTTGCTAGTGAGGGTGGATGAGAGTGAAGAGGGATTAATGCAGGGGAGTGATCCAAACGACCAGTCGACTCAAGATACACACGGTTTGCAAAGCAAGAGGGGCATGCCTGCAGAGTAAGGGGGGGTGCAGTTGCAGGCGGAGAGTGGGTCGTGCTTGTAGTCGTTGTATCGCATGAGACGCTGCAGTGATGCCACGTCCACCACCTGTTGAGAGCAATGGGGGCATGGAAGCATGGGGTCATGGGGGCATGCAGTCGGGGCACATACACACATGAGTATGTGCACACGGCAAGCGGAGACAACAAGCCTACCCGGCCTCACCCCCATCCCCCCCGCCCGCCCTCCCGCAGTGCCCTGATTCCTGCAGTTACGACGCACCTTGCGGTGGTCCCGGCGAAACAGCTTGGCTCGGGGGCACTGTGAGTGGGAGAACCACGAGCCATGGCGCCGCTCTGATGGATGGGCGGGGTGTGGTGCGGTGCGGTGTGTTGGTGTTGCATGGTGTGGCATGGTGTGGCACATCTGTAAACCATTCAAGCATATGAGGGCTGTAAATCAATACAGCGCATCGCAAACACGCAAGCACGCTCACATACACACAGACAGACTGGTGCAAGTGCATGCACAGGAAGGGCGCAATAAGGGTGCATGAAAGGGGCATGAAAATGCTCTGATGGGTGAGATTTTTTATTCGTTTCAGAAACGACGTACCCAGATCTGCGAATCCGCTGAGGTTGAAGATGGCAGGGAAGGCCGGGTTGTTGTACGACGCCCAGTAGCCCTCGTCACGCAAGTGGGCGCTCATATCCTCCGCTACAATGTGCCTGCAGGTAACGAGGGGTGTAAAAATAGGTGGAAGGGGTGGAAGAATGGGTGGAGGAAGGGGTGGGCTGCTGGGCATGGTACAACTCCCAGTATTGGGATTTTGATGTACGACTCTCGATAGCCCTCGTCACGCAGCTGGCCGCTCATATCGTCTGCGACAATGCGCCTGCAGGAAAGTGGGGGAGAAAGACTTCTAAGCCGACTCAAAAGCCCCTTAGAATGATCTAATGCTAACCTCCACCACATGCCACAAATGACCTACTCCACATTACACCGAACCAATATAACACCTACCCGACGTATCACCTACCCCGGCAGTTGCTCCAGCAAACAGAGGGTGTGATCCGGGGGAGGTGGGCCTGGGTGAAAGAGCTTGTAATCCACCTCACCACCATCCACTGGTTGTTGTACGTGCTGCACCTTACACGACCTTCCCCACCTGCACGCAACCCACACAAACGCCTACCCTGGTAGTTGCTCGAGCACCCAGAGGGTGTTACCCGGGGGAGGTAGGCCTGGTTGAAAGAGCGTGTAATCCACGACCATCCACTGGTTGTTGTACGTGCCGCACAGCCCTCCACACATAACATTACCTACCCTGCATGCAACCTACACAACACCTACCCCGGCAGCTGCTCGAGCACCCAGAGGGTGTCATCTGGGGGAGGTAGGCCTGGGTGGAAGCGCTTGTAGTGGACGACCATCCACTGGTTGTTGTACGTGCCGCTGTTGTGCCGCGAGAACACGTCCACCCACTGACGCCCACTGCTCGCCACGCGGTTGGCCACCACGTTGCGGATCCACTCGAGGACCTGCGGGCGGGGAGAGGGGGTGGGGAGTGCGGGGGGGGGGAGTGGGGGGGGGGGGGGAGTGCGGGGGGGGGGAGTGCGGGGGGGGGGAGAATATGGTATGATCTGACTAGGCAATAGCTGTCCGCCTCTGCTTTGCTCGCCATTTGGTTGGTTCACCATGTTGCGGATCCACTCCAGGACCTGGGGGCGGGGGGGGGAAGGAGGAAAGGGCGGGGGAGGGGGAGAGGGAGGACGAAACATGAATAAGAGAGAATGACCTCGGAACACACCAGGGAAGCAATCAAGAGACATGCTTGTATTGGGAAAAGAAAAGAAATTAAGATGACATGTGATGAAGGGCGGATGAGAAAAGAAAGAAATTATGTTGACAGAATCTAACACTTCTTGCCGCACACACAGCCATTGCCCCATGCATTGCCCCATGCATTGCCCCATCCATTGCCCCATCCATTGCCCCATCCATTGCCCCATCCATTGCCCCATCCATTGCCCCATCCATTGCCCCATGCATTGCCCCATGCATTGCCCCATGCATTGCCCCATGCATTGCCCCATGCATTGCCCCATGCATTGCCCCATGCATTGCCCCTTCCGTTGCCCCATCCGTTGCCCCATCCGTTGCCCCATCCGTTGCCCCATCCATTGCCCCATGCATTGCCCCATCCATTGCCCCATCCATTGCCCCATCAATTGCCCCATCCATTGCCCCATCCATTGCCCCATCCATTGCCCCATCCATTGCCCCATGCATTGCCCCATGCATTGCCCCATGCATTGCCCCATGCATTGCCCCATGCATTGCCCCATGCATTGCCCCATGCATTGCCCCATGCATTGCCCCATGCATTGCCCCATGCATTGCCCCATGCATTGCCCCATGCATTGCCCCATGCATTGCCCCATCCATTGCCCCATGCATTGCCCCATGCATTGCCCCATGCATTGCCCCATGCATTGCCCCATGCATTGCCCCATGCATTGCCCCATGCATTGCCCCATGCATTGCCCCATGCATTGCCCCTTCCGTTGCCCCATCCGTTGCCCCATCCGTTGCCCCATCCGTTGCCCCATGCATTGCCCCATGCATTGCCCCATGCATTGCCCCATGCATTGCCCCATCCATTGCCCCATCCATTGCCCCATCCATTGCCCCATCCATTGCCCCATCCATTGCCCCATGCATCATCATGCAAAATTTGACTCACCGTGCCATTGGCCCTCACGTAGCGCCGATACAGCTCAGCGTTGTCATTCCCGATGGTGGTCTCCTGGTGACACGTGGCAGTGCAAGCAGAAGAGGGTCACGATCAGGAAACAGCATAGAAAATGACATGAGACTGGATGTTTGTTAATGCATGCCCACCAGGCTGGCACTGGTGATAAGACTTGTTAATGCACTGGTGATATAAGACTTGTTAATGCACTGGTGATATAAAGATATGTTGCCAGAGACAGCTGGGATAGCTCTGAGGTGTTTCGAAGGTTACCAGAATCGCCAGCCTGGCACTGGTGATGTAAAAATCGTCGCCGGAAAATAGACGGCCGGGATAGCTGGCGAATGACATGGCACGACCCGGGATGACGTCAGCAGCTGACGTGGCAGTGGCAGCAGCGTTGATGTTGATTGGTGGATTGAGCTGGAATGAGAAATCGTAGATCCTGTGGTTGAAAATAGGGGGTGAGAACGCAACATTGGAGGTCAGGGTGTGAGAGAAGGAACAGCGGAAATAAGAGCAAGGAGCAAAGGAGGGTAAGTGGGTGCAGACCACATAAAGTGGACGGACTGACTTATAGATGCGCAGCATTGTCTCGAGGCGAGTCCACGTGGCTTGAGCCGTGAGCAGGTCAGCGTTACCAGGCAGTAGCTGGTGGGGGCAAGGGGTCGATGGGGCATAGAGCACAGAGCATGATCAGACATCGTAGACTCAAAGAGGGACCATGATTGCGCACTCAAGAATGAGCGTGGGGGTGAATTCATGGAAGCGAAGCAGAAACCGCGAGGAGGTACAATATACACTAATTTTAAGCTTAAAAAAAATGATCTACGCAAATCACGGACTCACCTTGATTATGGCAGAGCATGCATCTGGAAAAACCAGCATAAGTCTTTCCTTCACACCCTCGCCCCTCCTGTTGCCCTCCCTGCTTCCCCCATTGATGCCCTGACTGCCGACCCCACTACTGCTCCCATTGGTCTCATCACTCCTGTTTCCATTGTTGCCTCCCTCCGCTTCACCGCTGGCAATGTCTGCGTGTGCAGCATGCGCTATATCGAGTACGTACTGTAGATCCTGGATGTCCCCGTGCAGATTCATAATGTCGAAGTCAATGGCTGGTGGCGGGTGGGTGGGTGAGCGGTGGAAAGGAGTGCAGTCCGGTGACGACAGGAAAACGTGGGGTGGGAAGTGAAATGAGCTGAAATTCTGGAAAAGATGCAATCTGGTCTGGAGGGTAGATTGAATAAAGAGGGGGCATGTGACGAGCGGCCGTATAGGTTTCTGGAATTAACAGGCCCATGCATGAGTTCATGAGTGCATGAGTGCACGGATGCATGTTGTATGGATCGAATGCATGTGCATGAGTGTGATTCCATTCAGATAAATGTGTGGGAAATTCACATGGACTTGCATGGATCATCGATATGCATAGCTTCGCACGAAAGTGCATGGATGGTTTCGCACGCACGTGCATGCGGGCATGCATGAATGCATCGCACCTTCCAGCCTCTCTTCAGGCTTGACTGCGTCGTTAAAGCCCATGTGCAGCCCCCTCACCTGCTCCAACACCAAACCCACCTGCCATAAGGGGGATGGGAGGGGAGGGAGGCAAGAGACGCAAGTCAAAGCAGGACCCAAGGTTGCTTAGCATGATAGGTCACGCCAGTGCTATACAAGCAATTGTGAGGCGCTTACAAAGAAAAATCTAGTTGATGTAACAGGCCGGTCATGACTAGCGCACGGAGCAAATTCACCCCTCTGCCCGCCAATTCCCGCTTCCGACTCCCAAATCCCCCCACGCCCCTTCCCCGCACCTGCCACCAGAACGTCCGATCGTCGCCGTCCGCCACATCACCAGCCTCGGCGGCAGCGACCATATCCTCCATATAAGCGCGATTCGTTTGCAGGTACTGCAGCAGGCGCGGGGAGCGTTTTAACTTGCCGAACTCGTTAACGAAATGCTGCTGCATGGGGAGTGACGTCAGCTGCCCCTCCGCGTATCCCGCTGCAAACGCCTGATCCTTGCTGGAGCACGACGCGTTGGTCGCTACGGACAAAAAATGCCACCCAACGTCGTGCATCGACTCTTGGAAAATACTCCACGCGCACTCCGCCGCTCCAGAATCCCCCCCTTCCCCCTGCTCCCCTTCCCCCTGCTCTCCTTGCTCCCCCTGCTCCCCCTTCTCCCTGTTCCCTGCTCCCCACTGGCCTTCCTGTTCCCCGTCTACTCCGCGCTCCGCAGACCCCTCCCCGGATTCCGCTCGCGCTTTCTCGTTCTGAATCCATGAGCTTTCTGCTTTCCTTTTCGTTACTCTAACGGACGTGACTTCGCCATAAGAACCTCTTTCTAGAATCACACCCAAGCGGATCGCCTGCGACGGGAGCGAGAACTCTGACGACTGCCACGTGGCAGAACGCAGGCGGCTGTCGAAATTCCCCGCGGAAACCGAACCGAAGGGACGGGACGCGGCGCGAACCGTGCTAATGGCAAACGCGAGGATCAAGAGACAAAAGCAAGAGATGCGAAGGCACGCTGTGTTAATTCCTGCCAGCCCCACGGAAAGCGAGGGCACCATGATGAGAAATGCTGCTCCTTGTTGCTGTTGCTGCTGCCGACGACGACGAAGATGTTAGGCGACACGCGACGGTGGTCACGAGAAATACGGAATTTGGACGAGAATGCAAATTTCTGTTCTTATAGCCCCCCAATACAGAATCCGCTAACGTGAAAGGGGGAACACTAAGGAACTAATGACATACCGTTAAAAGCCGAAAACAATGGATATTTGATCACTTATCATTCTCCACGTTGGTCATGTAGATGGGTTGGGTTGTTAGTTTACTCAACATGATGCTATATCCCAGGCACGGGGGATTTTGTTCGTCAGGGACGTCTAAGCATTTGTGATACAAAAAAGCCTCGGGTCGGGCTAGGATCGACACTAAGGGAACATTCCTAAAGCGCGTCACAAAAGCCTCGCGTCTCAAACAACTAGATACAATGTGGTGTAAATGTTTGATTCTTAGGTGTAATGCGGTGCAGAACGATACGTAGGTTATATTATGGGATTGAGACACTTGTGTCCCCACAGGAATGTTCCCTAAAGCGAAAAAACGTTGCTGGAAGTTACCCAGCTGTCTCTCCTAACAACTCCTTGAGTGTAGCTTTGTCCTCTTGCTTGCTGAGAAAAGCATCAAAACTGGTGACAGGTGCGAGTGAGGGGGTGGAAGGGGATGGTGAGGACAAGAATACAAAACTATTAGACAAGAAGCAGCCTTCTTTTATATTGACAAACGGAGAGGGAAAAGTGGAGTCGGAGGAAAGGGCTGAAGAAGGGCGCGGTCTGGTTACCAGAAGGAAAAGCGACTGAAGGCACAGCAGCAAGAGAAGCAGTGACCTACGTTGCCAACAGAGGCAAGCAGCGACTTACCCTGCGAGCAACGGCAGCTGGTTGGAGGCCGCAAAGAGCGATGCTAGTGAATGCAGCAGGTCAGTGCGAGTGGCCAACACTGCACCACCGCTCAACACCGCTCCATCACCCACTGGCACCGCTGCTGGTTGAGAAGCAGAGGAAAAGACGGGCTGCTGCTGCTGCTGCTGCTGCTGGGGGCTGCCGAACCTGCGCTCGGCTTTCTCGGAACTGCCGGAGCAGGCGGAGGAATGTTTGGAAGTCCGGCGGTGGCAGGGAGGTTTGCACCACACTCAGGTACTCGCGTGCCCGCCTGTTCTCCTCCTCCCTCGTAGCACGGCTTCTTTTTGCACCACTCCCTTCCCGGGTGGCAAGACTCCCTGCACCACTCCCTTGCGAACCTGCTGCTCTTGTGCTCCATGCATCATTCCCCTGGCAGCTTGCTGCTCTTCTACTCCTGAGGAACCCCTCTGATGCTAAACATTCACCCCGTGGGCCTGCCAAAGAGTCTTCGTTCCGAGAGGCTCCTCTGCTGTCTTGCTGCAGCCCCATTTGTTCAGTTTCAGCCCCAGCCTGCTGCAGCCCCATGGGATGAGCTTCAGCCCCGGTCCGAGGTGGTGCACCCCCGCTGCCACAACCGCCAGGGTCTCTCAGGCAATCCCCATCGCCCACTGCTGCTCCTCCCAATGCTTCTCCTGCACCTGCTGATCCCGTCCCTCTTTCAGTTTGCTGCTCGTTCCACTCACTTCCTTCCCCGCTCGCCTTCCTATTGCCTGCATCTCCACCCTTCATCTTCCTCTCTGAATCTCCACCGTTCATCCTCATCTCAACACCTCCAATTCTCATCGCTGCATCTCCACCCTCCATCCGCCTCTCTGCACCGTCGCATTTCATCCTCCCTGCACCCCTCCTTCCCATCCCACCTTTATCCTCCACCCCTCCATCCTGCAAAGGTTCCACATCCCGCCTCCTCTTCGCCCCCGCCCGCCCTGTCCCGCTCCTCCCATTATCGGACTCAGAAGGATAAGCGGGAGAAGAAGCAGAGGGCACATGCAGAGAGCAGGGAGGAGGAGCAGCAGCAGGGTCGGGTGGGTCACAGTCTTGTGTCAAGTCAATGACGGGAGAGGCAGGAGAAAGACAATTTGTAGCAGACGGGAGAGGAGGGGATGCGGGAGGGGAGCAGCAGGGAGCAGCAGCAGCAGGGTCAGGAGGTTCACGGTCTTGAGTCAAGTCAATGGTGGGAGAGGCAGGGGAGACACATTTCGTGGTTGACTTTCGTATGGTGGTCGAGTAAGGCTTGCAGGCTGGTTGGGGTTGGGAAGCTGGTGCAGGCTGGTGTGTGCTCACGTGGGCACAAGCAGCAGCGAGCAGCGAGGAGGTGGAGGTTACAGGCAGGCGGGGAATGGTGGTGGAGAAGAGAGATGGCACTCGCGAGTTCTGAAGTGAGAGATGGGCAGGCATGGGATACAAATAGGGATTGGAAAATGACAGGTTGGTGGAGTGAAACAAGAAGAGGCATTGAGGGATATGCATAGAAAAAGCAGATTGCTTGGGACGTCTCAGAACAAAGGATAAGCTAAGAGGATAGTCCCGTGAAGCAACTCCAAAGTGAGCTATTGACCTGCAAAGACACACACAACTCCGCTCAAGTCACTCGGCCCACGGTCAAGAGTGCTGAGTCACATCCAGATATGAGTGCCCAATATATAGCTTTAGGGGCGTGTTTTGAGTCGTTCAAAACACACCTAAAAAATGCTGAGTCCAATCCAGATATGAGCGCCTTTGACTGAAACCAATAAACTAGCTTTACCCTTCAGAGAGTGTGAATGACACTCCCACTACCTTACCACACAGACATTACTGAAGGGCGTAATCTGCAAAACCATAGCAATAAAGCCATACCGCACTCACCCCCAAAATGCTTATTCCCCTCCACGCACCTTCCCTGCCGTGCCACCCTCAAGCTTCACCTCTCCACCAGCCTGACTCCTGTCATCGCCTCCTGCAGCGTTTCTGTCTCTGACAACACCCTCGTTCCCATCGCCGCTGCTCGCCTTCCCCCTCGTGGCCGCTCCCTGGCGCCTTGCTGCCGACACCTCATTGGCTGCTGGCACCAGCAAGGGGTCTGGTGCCATGTGGGTGGGGGAGTGCAGCAGATGAGAAAACAAGAGAAACTGTGACAACTCTAGAAAGCGGGGAACACAGGCATGAGGTAGCTAGCTATACATGGTGCATGCGCACTGCCCCACTGCCCTCAACCCGCTACCCACAGCTCCTGGCTTAGTCGCATTGCATGTGCTCACAAACCTTTGCTACACGTTGTTGGATCCTGCTGGGTACTGCCGGGTACTGCTGGGTACTGCAGGGTACTGCTGGGCTTGCCTCGTGGCAACCTACCTGCATCGAGCAGGGACTGGCTGGAGAGGAACGGGGGAAGAACGTCCACTCCTGGCAGACCAGCAGCAGCGGCTTCTGCAGCGTGCTTGGTGCTCATGGGGCAGGCGCCGGTGGTGGGAGCAGCAGCAGCGGCGGCAGCAGCAGGATGCATGTGGGTGGGCGAATGGGTGGGGCTTGGGGCGGTTGGGTCTGGGCAGGCGGGCTTGGGGTGGGCTCCGTTGGGCTGGCTGCGGAAGAACTTGGTGAGAGAAAAGGCCGCCTTACCGAACCCACTGTAGACCTGATTGGGGTGGGGGGATGGAGGGTGGGGGAGTGATAAGGAAAGCAAGGGCATGTTGGGGGCAGGCTTTACTGGGTTGGCTGTGGAAGAACCTGGTGTGAGCGAAGGCCATCTCGCCGAACGCACTGTATACCTGATGATGGGGGAGAAGAAGGAGGGGGTGGTTTGTACAGAAAGGGCACTTGCGTTGGAAAGGCCGGAATTTTGACAATGCTGAAACGGGAGTGAGAGGAACGCATAGAGAGCGAACGAGACGACGAGGGGGAAAGGTAAACAAATACAGAGGAGAGGGAAGTGGTAGAGATGTGGAAAGGGGGTGAAACGAGAGAGCACGACGGAGGGGGAGGTCGAGAGAGGAGAAAGGCACCTTGAGAGCAGGGCGGATCCACATGGAGAGGCGGTCCTTGAGCTTGGGCTCTGCGAACCTGATGGGGGGGAGATGGGGGAGAGGGGCATCAAGCCTAACTTGTCCATTTCCTCACTCACGCTGTTCATCCAGCAGGATAAGCGAAGTGGCCACGGCAGCGGCAAACTGGCAGAGGCGAACTGGCAGAGGCGAACTGGCAGAGGCGAACAGGCAGAGGCGAACTGGCAGAGGCGAACAGGCAGAGGCGAACTGGCAGAGGCGAACTGGCAGAGGCGAACTGGCAGAGGCGAACTGGCAGAGGCGAACAGGCAGAGGCGAACTGGCAGAGGCGAACTGGCAGAGGCGAACTGGCAGAGGCGAACTGGCAGAGGCGAACTGGCAGAGGCGAACTGGCAGAGGCGAACTGGCAGAGGCGAACTGGCAGAGGCGAACAGGCAGAGGCGAACTGGCAGAGGCGAACTGGCAGAGGCGAACTGGCAGAGGCGAACTGGCAGAGGCGAACAGGCAGAGGCGAACTGGCAGAGGCGAACTGGCAGAGGCGAACTGGCAGAGGCGAACTGGCAGAGGCGAACTGGCAGAGGCGAACTGGCAGAGGCGAACTGGCAGAGGCGAACTGGCAGAGGCGAACTGGCAGAGGCGAACTGGCAGAGGCGAACTGGCAGAGGCGAACAGGCAGAGGCGAACTGGCAGAGGCGAACTGGCAGAGGCGAACTGGCAGAGGCGAACTGGCAGAGGCGAACAGGCAGAGGCGAACTGGCAGAGGCGAACTGGCAGAGGCGAACTGGCAGAGGCGAACTGGCAGAGGCGAACTGGCAGAGGCGAACTGGCAGAGACGGAACCACCTCTCCCACACTCTTGTTCCCACCCCCCCTCCCTCACTCAACCTCCCCTCCATTACTCCCCCATCCGCCTCCAGCCAACTATCCCCATCCCCCCTCCCCCTCTCCCACCTCTCATCCAGCAGGATAATTGAGCCGAAGTCGAGACGGTGGCGAATCACTCGCCCCACTGCCTGGTTCACAGCTCGTATGGCGTCGAGCGTGTACCACTGCGCTCCTGATACTGGCGACTGGTGGATTGACGAGGGGCAGGAGAGGAAGGAGGGGAGGCAGAAGAGGAGAGAAAGGATTCACTCGCCCCACTGCCTGGTTCACGGCCCTTATGGCGTCGAGCGTGTACCACTGCGCTCCTGATACTGGCGACTGGTGGATTGACGAGGGGCAGGAGAGGAAGGAGGGGAGGCAGAAGAGGAGAGAAAGGATTCACTCGCCCCACTGCCTGGTTCACGGCCCTTATGGCGTCGAGCGTGTACCACTGCGCTCCTGATACTGGCGACTGGTGGATTGACGAGGGGCAGGAGAGGAAGGAGGGGAGGCAGAAGAGGAGAGAAAGGATTCACTCGCCCCACTGCCTGGTTCACGGCCCTTATGGCGTCGAGCGTGTACCACTGCGCTCCTGATACTGGCGACTGGTGGATTGACGAGGGGCAGGAGAGGAAGGAGGGGAGGCAGAAGAGGAGAGAAAGGATTCACTCGCCCCACTGCCTGGTTCACGGCCCTTATGGCGTCGAGCGTGTACCACTGCGCTCCTGATACTGGCGACTGGTGGATTGACGAGGGGCAGGAGAGGAAGGAGGGGAGGCAGAAGAGGAGAGAAAGGATTCACTCGCCCCACTGCCTGGTTCACGGCCCTTATGGCGTCGAGCGTGTACCACTGCGCTCCTGATACTGGCGACTGGTGGATTGACGAGGGGCAGGAGAGGAAGGAGGGGAGGCAGAAGAGGAGAGAAAGGATTCACTCGCCCCACTGCCTGGTTCACGGCCCTTATGGCGTCGAGCGTGTACCACTGCGCTCCTGATACTGGCGACTGGAGGGATGGAAGGGACGAAGGCGGCAGTCAAGGAGGCAGAGGAGGCAGAGGAGGGATGAAATCTGCCCTACCCGCTGACAGAATCGGCAGCTAAACAAACACAGAAATAACATAGCGCCTAGCCAGGACAGGCGGCATAGCAACTAACCAGCATATGTGCTTACGATGGATGCAGAGTTGGAGGCGAAAGCGTTTGGATGCTGGTACAGGTGGTGCTGGTGGGCTGATAGTGTTGTGACATAAGCACGTGGCAAACCTTAAGTGTTGTGACATAGAAACATAGGCTTACCATGGAAGCAACGGCGTCTGGATGCTGGTACAGGTGGTGCTGGTGGGCTGTGACCCGCTCGTCCAAATACTCCTTCTTCAGCACCACCTGATGGGGTTGAATTGAGAGGGATAAACGAGCACTGATTGATGGTGGTGCTGGTGAGAGGTTCTGCTGGTACAGGCGGTGCTGCTGGTGGGCTGTGACCCGTTCGTCCAGATACTCCTTTCTTCAGCACCACCTGGTGGGATAGAGTAGGGAGCGGCAATCGAGGAAAGATCGGTTGAGAAGACATGATACAAGGAAGGACCATGTTTGCTGCTGGTGCGATGGTGCTGATGTGGCCATGACCCTCGCCTGCTGGTACTGCTTCTTTAACCACCTGATTGTGGGAAGGAGTATTCCAGAAGAAAGATACAACGCACAAGACACAGCAGGTTTCGGAAACCGCAAGACTGATCTGTGGGGTGAGTTGCTGTGCGTGTGGGATGTCATCCCATGCCATCCTTTGCCATCCCATGCCATGCCATGCCATGCCATGCCATGCCATGCCATGCCATGCCATGCCATGCCATGCCATGCCATGCCATGCCATGCCATGCCATGCCATGCCATGCCATGACATGCCATGCCATGCCATGCCATGCCATGCAATGCCATGCCATCCCATGCCATGCCATGCCATGCCATGCCATGCCATGCCATGCCATGCCATGCCATGCCATGCCATCCCATGCCATGCCATGCCATCCCATGCCATGCCATGCCATGCCATGCCATGCCATGCCAGTGATGAAGACACATGGCGGCAAAAGCTAATCCCTGGCTGACAGCTCACCTGTGGGCTGAGCTGCTGCGCATATGGGATGCCCGTTATGACGACAGCACGGGACAGATGGTCGGCAAAGTCGATTCCCTCACTCACCTGCTCGGTGGGGTGGGGTTTGCGGGGCAACAAGTTTGCACTTGCATTGAACTCAATGCAATTTTACATGGAAACACACAGGCATTTGACTGAGTGGTTCAGATGCAAAAAGACATGCGCGCATGTGCACATGCCTGCATACATGATCTATACACCATGCATGTACGGAAGCAGGGACTTCACATGGCACCGGCTTGCTAAACTTGAGACTTCTACATCAAAACAAGGCATCAAGCCACCATAGGAGTTAAGCAGCTGAAACTATATTTTCCTACTTCTGAGAAGGTACGAAAAGGTTTTAAAAGGCACATGCTCACCTTGCCCCTGCACACGGCAAACAGCACTGTACCCTTTGACCCCTCCTCCTCTAGCTTCCTCACATAGTCCTGATGGGCGGTGGATGGGCGAAGAGACGTTGGACGGGGTCAAAGAGACAAGAGTGAGGAGGCGCGCGGCAGTGAGAGCAAGGCAGAGGACAGAATACGCCAATGCGTGAGGAGTCATGAGGAACAGATGAGAGGAACAGGCACGAGGAACAGGCGTGAGGAACAGGGTGAGAGGAAAAGACACAAGCCCTTGCTGTCACATGCCCCATCCCGTAGTACCCAAGGTGTTTCTCGCCCTCATAGAATGTACCTTTCTGCCTGACCTAGCAGCGCCGAGTCCCGTGGCTCCACCACTGCCTGCTTCTATGCATCTATGCTCACGGCACGCTTATGGTCACATGATACAATGAAGGCAAACGTGACACGCCTATGCTACTACTCTCGGGCACACGTTCTCATCCCTCCTCATCAGACCCACCTCCCTGGCTTCACCGAGCAGCGCCGAGTCTCGTGGCTCCACCACCGGCTGCTTCTGCATGCCGATGCGCTGCCACACCGATAATGCTGCCGAATCGTGTCGCCCTGCAGGCTGGGCAGCAGGGTGGGTGAGTTGGAAGGAGGTGGTAGCGAAAGGACAGGCAGAAGGATGTTATGATAGGATGATAGGCAGCATAAGGATGGTGTGTTGATGGACGGGTGATTGGCAAACAGAAGGATGATTGGCAGGCAAGCGATATTTCTTTTTCCCAATTCTGGAAGGAAACATGAGGTAGAAGAAGGCAGCAAAACAGGTGAGCCTCCCACTCTACTCATGCCTATTCAAGTTCAAACGGATTTGAGGCACACATGATGTGGCTGTGGCATAATGGGAGAGGGAAGGTGTGAGGGGGATGTGAGGGGGATGTGAGGGAGGTGTGTGAAAGAGATGTGAGGGAGGTTTGAGGGAGGGGTGTGCCAGAAAAGCGTGTGTTAGGGAAGTGTGAAAGAGGTGCAAGAGAAGCGAGGAGAGCAGACGTACGGGCAGCTGCCAGGCTTGAATTGACGAGTCCATGCACGAGTAGGAGGGGAAGAAGACAAGCACGCCGCCCGGGACGATGCGGCATATGTTGACTGCGGGCGGCACAGGGAAGGGGAGAAGAAAGGGGAGAGGAAATGGGAGCGGAAAGGGGAAGGGGAGGACGAAGGGGAAGGGTGAGCGTGCTCACATCAGATCACTAGTATAACAAAAGACAGTGAAGCAAAGCACACCAAGAACGAGGCACACCTATAACGAAGCATACCTATAACGAAGCACGCTTATAGCGAGGCACACCTATAGCAGAGCCCATGTCGTGCAGGTAGTCATGTTGCGAGCGCGTCTTGAAGCCCGAGTTGAGGGCCACCCCTGACGGCCCCACCGGCAGCACACCCGCCCACACCTGCTCCTGGCTGATCACATGGCTGTTCTCCAGCTGCTGCTGGAAGGGGCTGTATAAAACAGGGAGAGGTGGGGAGGAAGAATAGAATGCAGGGGGGATTCGTGTGGTGTTGCTTTCACTAGCCCCACTGGCAACACCTGCTCCTGGCTGATCACATGGCTGTTCTCCAGCTGCTGCTGAAAGGGCCTGTAATATCACAAGGGGGTTTGTCGGGGAAGCAAGCGGAAGGGCGTGTTGCTGCGGTATTGGCAACAAGAGGAACCACCAGCAGCACTCCTGCCCACACCTGCTCCTGGCTGATCACGTGCCCATCCTGTAGCTGCTGCTGGAAGGGGAGGGGCTGCTTACAGGTGGAGGGGGTGGGGAGAAAGCCAAGGGAGAGAGGGAGAAAAGGAAAAGAGCCATGGTGTTTCTAGCAAACACGCCCAACCACGCACAGCATCTCTCACTCACTTGCATGCACGGCAGCACCCCGCATTCACAACAGAGTCTACCAACGGAGGTTACATGTGCTGCACCCCCCATACACTCACACCCTCAGCTCTGAAGCGTAGGGCTGCAGAGGGGAGAGGGTGCCACTGGTGAGCAGCATGGATCGCACCCCCAGCACCGTGTCCTGCTGCATCACTTGCATATTACAAGGGTGAATATACGTGCTGCACTGCACTCCCCATACACTCACACTCTCAGCTCCGAAGCGTAGGGCTGCAGGGGCGAGAGAGTGCCACTGGTGAGCAGCATGGACCGCACCCCCAATACTCGAATCTGCTGCATCACGAGGCCTGAACCCAACGCACCACTCACATATTACAAGGGTGACCCCCCACACACTCACACTCTCAGCTCTGAAGCGTAAGGCTGTAAAGGGGAGAGGGTGCCACTGGTGAGCAGCATGGAGCGCACCCCCAATACTCGGATCTGCTGCATCACGAGGCCCGGGTCGAAGCACCACCAGTTGAGCGTTCGAACCACTGAGGGCGCAGCCACTGACGCGTTTTTCCTTGCCTTCACCCTGCGCTCTGTTATGCACACCTGTGTGGAGATGGGGGGGGAGGGTGGGTCGGGGGAGAGCATGACGAGTGATGGATGACGAAATGGATGTGGGTCGAAGCACCAATCACCTTCACCTGAGCGTCTGAACCACTGTGGGCCGGATGTGGACTTCACAGAGAAGTGCATCGCACTAATCACCTTCACCTTCAGCTTCGATTCTTTTTCTCGACTCGGAATGAACTCATTGGTCAAGGCTTTTGAATCGAGTCATGCTTTTAGTCACCTAAGGAAGGTTGCATCAAGCTACCTTCGGCTGAGCTCAACGCAGCACCTTAAAGGAACTGGCGTGGGAGGTGGGTCCAGTGGGCGGGAAAGATGAGCTGCAGCGCTGCCCACAGCTGCCCCAGCCGAAACACGCCTCTGCAGGGGCTGCACTCGCACTTCTGTTCTGCTCGTTAAGCACACTCCTGGAATGGGATGTCATGGGAGGTGAGTCCGTTCTGACCAAGGCGAGCACACACGCACCTTGAAGGAACTGGCGTGGGAGGTGGGCCCAGTGGGCGGGAAGATGAGCTGCAGCGCCGCCCACAGCTGCTCCAGCCGGAACGACATCGCCGGGTTTCCTGCTCCTCGCCCTGACGCCCCTCCTCCCTCCGCGCCCGCATTCCCCTGGTCCCCGCCTGCCTCTGCGGCTCCACCAGCCTCTGCTTCGCCTGGTGAAAACGCTGCAGCATCTGTTTGAGAATGATGCGGTGGGGAGGAGTGGAGAGGGAAGAGTGGAGCGCAGAAAGTGGGGAGCGGAGAGTGGAGAGCAGAGAGTGGGGAAGAGGCAGCAACGAGCGGAAGAAGGAAGAAAGGATACGTTGAGTGGGGGAAAGAGCTTCTCCCAGCCGTGTAACTGGTTACACGTGTGCACGCGCTTGGCCACATGTGCATGTGTTACATTGGGCTATCTTGTTTTGACACAGTGCAGAATGGGTGCAGAATGGCTAATAACCTGATCGGGGCACACCTCGGGCAGTACCACACACACGCACCATCGGTGAGAAGCAACAGCGCATGCTATACAGTAGCAAACAGGGACATCACGCTGACATGACTGATGTTCAGCTGTGCCATGAACTCGTGAATGTAGCTCCCTGGGAACGCATTTTGAGATGTCCCATAAGACATTTGAGAATGCCAGAAGCCATCACATACCATCAGTGAGAAGCAGCAATGCGTGTTGCACAGTGGCAAACAGGGACATCACGGTGACATGATTGATGTTGAGCTGCGCCAGGAACTCATAGATGTAGCTCCCTGGAAACGCCACCCCCACCTCCTCGCCTCCCCCCACCAACTTCCCTTTCTTCCACTCGCCTCCATTCCCCACACCCCCTGCTCCAGCACCCATGCCCCCTGCAGCAGCAGCACCAGCAGGAGCACCAGATCCGCCAGCAGCAGCACCAGCAGCAGCACCAGCAGCGCCAGGAGCGCCAGGAGCAGAGCGGGCAGCGACAGCAAAGCCATGCACGAAGCTGTGCATGGGGAAGTCAAGGAGCTTTCTCTCCATGGCCAGCAACAGCCCCTGCAGAATGCTGAATGTGTCAGGCTGCACTTCCCCCACTACCCCTCCCCCTTCTCCTCCCCCTCCTCTTCCTCCTCCCCCTCTTCCTCCACCGTCCCCATAACCAATTCCCCCCACCATCACGTCCTTTCCTCTTCCCCTTCCTCCTCCTCTTCCCCCTCCTCGTCCCCCTTTGCCGCCTCCTGCCATTCCCCCATCACCCCCCTCCGAATATTGGCTGCTGGAGGGTGGAAAGGCAACGCGGGCAGTGGCAATGGCGACACACTTGGCGGCTTCAGCTGCACAGGCGGAGAGGAGCGACGTGGAGAGCTGCACCGAGGCTTGATCTGCTAGGAGGCGTTCCTGGGAGCACACGGGTGAGAGTAAGAGGAGGGAGGAGAGATCGGGAGGATAGGGGGGCCCGGAAGGTGGTGGGAGGAGGAGGAAGAGAACTCACCAGGTTGTGCGTCATCAAAGATGAGCACAGCTCCTTTCATCTCCAGCGCTTTGAGGCTTTCTCGTGAGCCATGTGGAATTGTCGGGCAGCAGCCAGGGCAAGAAAACTCACCAGGTTGTGCGCCTCATCAAAGATGAGAACGGCTCCTCTCATCTCGAGCACTTTGAGGTTCCTGCGGTAGTCCTGGTCCAGCACGTAGTTGTACGGCATGAAGATGATCTCCGCCTTTTCCAGGAAGCCCCGTGAGACGTAGTAGGGGCAGCTGGAAGGGCGAGGGCAGGGATGGGGAAAAGTTCAGAGTGCCAATGTACTCCTGGTCCAGCACATAGTTGTTGGGCATGAAGATTATCTCTGCTTTCTCGAGAAAGCCCCACGAAACGTAGTAGGGGCAGCTGGAGGGGGAAAGGGGCGGGGATGGGGACAGAGGCAGGAGCGGAATATGGATGCAGGGAGATTCGGTCAGAAGCATGCACTGGTACTCCTGGTCCAGCACGTAGTTTGTATGGCATGAAGATTATCTCTGCTTTCTCGAGAAAACCCCTCGAGACGTAGTAGGGGCAGCTGTGGGCCAAGGGGCATGGACAGGGAAAACCTCCACCAATCTACACCAGGACAAGCTGAGACACCACTTGTGTGTGGTGTCTCAACAAAGGAACAGCCTGGAGCCAACAGGTGTTAGACTTATTCGGAGTGGATGTAAAGAACACCTGGAGATCTTAGTGGGAATATACGCTTAACACCTTAAGCGTATAGCGTATGTACGCTAGCGTACATACGCTATACGCTATACGCTATCAGAAAATTTTTAGGGCTGCCCGAAAAAAAATCGCAAAATAGATGCGGATTTCCTAGGTGAGCATTTCGCCATAGTCGAAATTCAAATCCGCGGTCTAGGCGAACGGGGATCTGACTTCGAAGTCGTCTGGCAAATCTTGAATTTCAGATCCCATCTAGGGATTGAAAACCATCCCTTCTACCGCATTGAACTCCACTTTATCTACAAACTCCAACCTGTCAAAATTAACCCCCCAACAAATCTCATGGTACTTACCAGCCAACCCTGTTGGCTAAACCCTAACTCGTCATTTCGTTCCCGCTTTCACCAGAGTTCACACTACTTCGCTTTCGAGCTATTAGGGCGCGTGTCTTTTGGTGTAGAGGTTCAAAATTAAGGTCGACCTTTTGGTGGTAACCGGCTTCGTTAATTTCGTTGAAAGCTGTTTGCGATAATCGTGTTTCCAAGTTTAAAGATTGATGAAACAGAGAATGAACTGGGGTCGAATTTTCACGTGCCCGTTTAGCCAAACGTGTGTTCTTCTTTTCATGCACAGTGAATCTGCGACATTCGCGATAGTAACGAACGACATCGTACCTCGTTACTTCATCCGGATTAGTTTACGAGCTACGTTTTCAAATCGGGTAACCTACGAAACTGGGGCGCGACTCGGGTTTTACTGTATAAAGTCGAACTTCTGAAGTCGAACTTTGATGTGCCATGTGATTTTTGGGAGAAAAAATCGCGACTCGGGACCCAAAACTTGAGATACTCGAGTACAGGTCGACCTAGGTTCAAACGTAAAAAATCGACTAGAAAACATGAACTTTGCAATAAAATCCAAAAGACACGCGCCCTTAGGTCTACTCCACCTCCCGTTGCACTAGCCATTCGGATACGGGATTATGCTAGGGCAAGCCTTAGTAAGAATAGGGAGTACTTTTTTCACCTGCCCGGAAAGATTTTTCTCTGCCCGAAAAAGCGTATCTCCAAACCGGACCCCTAAGCGGATAGCGTATATACGATAGCGTATATACGATACGCATATATACGCTAAACGCGTATATTCCCACTTAGCTGGAGATGCATTCTGAAAGAGCTGTTGCGACGCAGTGTGCATTGTATGTGGCGAGAAAGGGCGAGAAAGGAAGAGCAAGGACCGAGATGGGGAGAGGCGGAGAGGAGGGAAGAAGACTCACGGTCCTTCCATCTGGCCCAGCTTCACGAGGTCTTCAATATCGTGCGGCTCTGACGCCATTTGCGGGTTCAATTTTACATAGTCTGAGAAGTTAAACGGAGAAACGGGGGAGGTACAGAGACGCTGTAGAAATCTGAGGTGAGGAGCGGGGAAGAGGAGGTCCGAGAGGTGAGGACCGAGATGGGGAGAGGCGGAGAGGAGGGAAGAAGACTCACGGTCCTTCCATCTGGCCCAGCTTCACGAGGTCTTCAATATCGTGCGGCTCTGACGCCATTTGCGGGTTCAATTTTACATAGTCTGAGAAGTTAAACGGAGAAACGGGGGAGGTACAGAGACGCTGTAGAAATCTGAGGTGAGGAGCGGGGAAGAGGAGGTGCTGTAGGGCGCAGATGCCTTGTGCGCGTTCGGCCATACCTATGTATAGAAAAGGACAGTGAGGGAGAAAAGAATAGTGAGGATTCACCAAGGTTGGGAAGATCAAGAGTGGCTCTCACAGTTCACGTGAATCTGACACATTGACCTACAGGAACGAAAAGATGGAATACAGGAGGGGCTGAAAAGTCAGCGCGGAGGTGAACGAGGTGGGAAGTGGGGTCGAGAGGGGGGGAAACGTAGCAGCCTGATCTGCTGCCATGAGATTGCGGCGGCACTTGCGCTGTTGAAAGCGCCTTCTAAAATACCTAGAACAAAATAGCAGCCTGACTGACCTGCGGCCATGAGGTTGTGGTGGCACTTGCGGCGTTTGACCAACTGCCTGCACGTGTGGTTCTGCGCCTTGCCTTTCAGCTTGGACACCTTCCTGTGCACGCACGTGTGCTCCCTTGAACCCAGAATGCACATGCGCGGCCTGCTTGGGGGAAAAGGAAGGAGAGTAGAGCACAGAAAGAGGTTGGGGAATGCCCAGGGGCACAACAGAGCGTGTGGTTCTGCGCCTTCCCTTTCAGGTTGCCCACCTTCCCGTGCATGCACATGTGCTCCCTTGAACCCAGAATGCACATGTGCGGTCCAGTTGGCAGAACAGAGAATGAGAACGACTATGCAACGCTTTCAGGCACCTCAGATTTCGTACAATTCTGCACTTCGCCTCTCAGCTTGGAGGCGCAAACGCAGAGCTTCCTGCCTAACGAATTCCCAGCCGCCGCCTAGATGCATGCATGCCCTCTCCACTTGCACTCACCGGTACGTGGTCGCTTTCAGCTCGCGCACCACTTGCTGCAGCTGGGCATGTGTGCGCGACGCATAGATAATTGTGGGGATGCGCTCCTCCCCCTCTCCGCCCACCCCGTCTTCCCCCGCCGCTTGACATACTCCGCCACTTCCCCTTGGCAAACCGTTCTGCGCAACCACGTTCCCCCCTTTCTGGCTCCCCCCGCCGTGCTCGCCGCAGCCTCCCATCCCCGCGGCTCCTTGCTGCTTCCCCATCCCCTGCGACCCCATCCCCTGCGAACCCTGCGACGATTCGTGCGACTCCTGCGACAGGCGCACCGTTGCGCATCCAACGTCTTCCGCGCCCTGGCTCAGTTGGCGCACCGTCCCCCGCCCCTCGCGCACGGCTTTCCGCTGCTGCGCTTCCCGGCGCTTCTTTGCGCGGATGAGGCTGGCCTGCCACGCCAAGGACGCGCAGAGCAGGCAAAGCGTCTTCCCCGTCCCTGTCGGCGATTCCAGCAGTCCGTTTCCCCCCTGCACCGGAAAATTCGGGAATTTTTTACGATTAGAATACTACAGGTTGACGAGTTGCGCTAGTGACGAGGCACACAGTACGCGGAAGCGTCTTCCTCCCCAGGCGGAAGAAAGAGCTCGCGGGAGAGGCGGCGCGTTGACAAGGAATAACGCGAAGGACAGGAGGGAGCAAAGGTTGCAGGCCACGAGGGAGCGGCGAGGGTCGAGGCGATAAATGGATTTCAAAATGGGCTCAGGAGGAGACGCTAACGCAAAGAGAACGGGCTTCGAAAGAGACGGTAAGGCAAGTAACGGCGGTCTTGACAGAGACGGTATGCAACAGAATGGTCGTGGCTTTGGCGCTCGCTCAGCATGGCCGAGGATCAAGGACGCATGCGATGAAACGCGAAACTCGGAGGAGAAAAGCAGAGGAGGAGAAACGGATTTCGCACCTGAAGGAGTGACTGCATGACTTTAGTCATGTACACAATCTGACAGTCATATGCCTCATATGGGAACGACACGGGTATTGAACATATTTTGTACACCGGCATAGCTCGTAGTGTGATTGGAAACTAACTTGATCTTTTACGCCGGAACTATTGGGCGCTTCTAAGACGGAACCTATCGATCAGACTCGTTGCGTTCTTGTCGCGTAATGTAAGCGACGAGACTGTTTTGGACATTTAGAGGCGCGTTTTTACACGAACATAATGCTTATAGAGAAAGTAAGTACAAGTGGAGGCGATCTTAGGGGCCTGAATAGGGAGCCAGGGTAATGAACTTCGTCATTTGAGACCTCGGAGTTGGAAGCAGAATATGACCGTTGGAGCCTTGGAAGCATCTCGCAAGTGGCGTGTGAACCTAGTTGCAGTGGCGGGAATTTCAAAATTTCAATTACCAAGGTCTTATCTTTCCTCTGTTTTTGTAACAAGGAAGTGAACTTTCGGGTGTTATCACAAAAACGGATCGGCTCATAAATGAAGACCCCAATCTGCCATGAGGCATAGCATGGGACCAATTGTTCTCCGGAGCGCACTGGAATGCCATTGCTTCAATTTGCCCGTGAAGCGCGGACAGACCACGGGCAGCATATCCCTAAACGCCGATAGGGGATTGGTCGTCGTCGGCCTCGAGTTCCTTGATTCACACAGTTGGCGCGCTTCTGCTGGATGCACGTGGACATTGTTCGTTTGCGGGCAGCACCCCTTTGCTTGCATTCTGAGCCACAGCAAGAACAATCGGGTCGGCGAAATTCGCTAGGAGCCGCAATCTCCGTCGTGACAGCGAGTTGAGCCAATAAGGTACAGCAAGCATGTTACAATTCAGCGGGTAATTGCTCGTGCAAGTTTTCGTCAAATCGTACAACTAATTCTCACACGCCTGCCCTGGCCTTCCCTGTGGTCAATCTCGAGGGATGACTCACAGTCCAACTCCGACCACTCACCCACCCATGTACAGTAATCACAAGCTCACCCTCCCTCCTGGGCGGGGGACTACTTCAAGTTCAGCTTTTTATGTTTTAGTCTCCGCCTGAACCTCGAAGGTCCTCTTTGCTTCACTTGAGCTTGCGTGCCTCTCACGAGCTTGTGCTCTGCTCGCTCTCCGTGATGCGCGTTAGTTCCTCAGAAGACGTCAGCTCTAGCAAACCCAGAGCGACGCCAGCCACCATTCCTGTTAAAAACAAGGAAAGGTGAACCAAAACTATTACGCTGAGTAAGCTATTGCTGCTGACAGCTCGTGGAGCGGCTCCAGAGCCACAGGTCGTTGTCAGCCAATTCGCCGCTCCTTTAGCCGCTTTCTTCGTTCTCCATCCCGCTAAAGTCACCTGCAAGCGTTACTTCCAATAAGCATCGCCTGGACGCAACCTTGTGCATTCCCCACCTGGGGCCCAGTTGGTTATGGTGACAGGCTAGCATAAGACTGCATCGCGATTCTAAGTGCAGATTAATCGAAAAGCGCGCTTGAATTGCCGCGAAATGGCGTGTCAATTACCGGGGATCCCGACCTTAGACACCTCGCATAGACTCCCGACCTCCGAAAAGTCCCAAAGCCTTCCACCCGCCTCTCGCCTAAAACGGACAAGAGCACTTAATGGCTACCAGGTGTTGGGACTCGGCGACGGGTTCTGTTTAACGTCGTCGGCTCAAGCTCACCGCGGCTACATTCAACGTAGGACTTCCTTTCCGGCTTCGTGCAGAGCGTCGTCGCAGAATAACGCAAATTCCGCGTCGCCTCCCGGAGCGCAGCCCGACGAGATTAAGACTCGGCCGCTCGGCCTCGTACCTCTGTCGAAGCAGCGACAAGTCGCCTCGGCAGCCGTGACGACCCCTGCGGAAGGCGAATTGGCGGGAAGCTTCGCTCCTGCGTCTCGCGAAACGAGTCGGCAGACGAGCGGCGCGACGACCATACCAGCAGCGGGAGCGGTGGAGGAGGAGCTGCAAGGGAGGCGGGAAGCGGATGGGGACGATGCGGAAGCGGCTTTATCGGCGTTGGGTCGGCTGAGAGTAGCGCTTAAAGACATGCCGGATCGGTACTGGATCATCTTTAGTACATCGCTGGCGTTCGTTCTCTGCAACATGGATAAGGTGATTTTCCTTCTCGCCCCTCCCTCTGCATCATGGCTACGGTGAATTTTTATCGATTCCCGAAGGGCATGACCGAACGCATGGCTAGTGCGCCGACATTGTTTCCTACCTCTCCTTGTGCAACGCGCTCCTTTCACCTCGCTCCCTGCTGCTCGCCCCTCTCACCTCGAGTCCTTGCTCTCCTTCCCCCCCCTCCTCCGCCAATCCCCCTCACCGCGCGCGCGCAGGTGAATCTGAGCATCGCGATCATCCCAATGGCGCACGACTTCGGGTGGTCAGCCACGACGGTGGGCGTGGTGCAGTCCCCAACCCAATCACCTCTCCCCCCCCCCCCCCCCCCCCCCCCTTTCCCCCTCTCTCCCCCACTCCGCACGCCCCTTCCCCCGCAGGTGAATCTGAGCATCGCGATCATCCCGATGGCGCGCGACTTCGGGTGGTCCGCGACGACGGTGGGCGTGGTGCAGTCGTCCTTCTACTGGGGCTACGCGCTCTCGCTGCTGCCCGCCGGCTGGCTCTGCCAAAAGTTCACCGGCACGTGCGTAACCCTTCATTTATTGCGTAGTCACACTTGCATGCACCCATGTACCGCCATCCCCGATGACCTATTTCGAAGCCCACATCCCCATCCCCATGCCTCACCAACCCATCCCAGTCGCATACTGAGCGGGCTGCCCATCTGGTCCTTCGCGCTGCTGACATTTTCGTTTTCCCTTGTCTTGTCACCGCCTTCCACCTACCTCGATGCTCACACCCCCATGCTTCCGCCAACCCATCTCAGGCGCATGTTGCGCGCGGGCGTGCTCATCTGGTCCATCGCCACTGCCGCCATCCCCTCAGCTGCCGCCTTCCTCCCCTCCCTCCTCTTCTCACGTGTTGCCGTGAGTCCGTCATTGCCCTCTTTCAACTGATCCTCCACCTCCTCCTCGCGCACTCCCCAAGTCCTTCTCATCATTCTCCTCCTTCCACTTCACCTCTATGGTCTACCCTTCGCTCCTCCCACTCTCCGTCTCCCCTCCCCTTTCTTGTCAAGGGCTATTCCCCACGATTCCTACTTGCTCCCGTTTCCGTTCAATCTGCTTGTCACAAATTTCTGCCAGTTACCGTTTAACCATCCTCTCTCCTCCAATCGCCTTTTAAACGGTTGCTGCTCCGATGCTCCCTTGGTCCCTTGCTGTCTGCTGTGGGGCAGGTTGGATTCGGAGAGGGCGTTGCTCCTCCAGCAGCTACTGACATCGTCGCTAGGTGAGAACTCAGCCGTCACCACCGCACTGCACCGCTCCACACTCTGCGCTCCTTCCTTCTTCCTCGCTTCCATCCCAGCCTCATTGTCGTGTATACTCCCTTGAGGTGAAAGAAAACAGTATGCCATCCTATGCGCACGGAGAAATGAAATATTGCACGCGCCATTGCGTTCGGTCGGTCCTATACGCCCATCCCATCCTTGGCCCTCATTCGTCCAACCGTTTCATGGTTTCCTTCCTCGCGTGCCCTTGTTGTGCCCTCGCATAACCTTGCCTGCAGAGAAACGCACGTGTGCCGTGCCATTGCGTTTGGTACTTCCTCAACCATTGCATCTTTTCCCCTCTCCCATCCTCTTTCCCCTTCCCCTTTCCCCTGTCCCCACCCCATCCTCCACACTGCGTGCCTCGTGTTTCGCCCGCGCAGGTCCATGCCAGCAGAGGAGCGCGCGCGCGGCATTGCGTTTGTGTTCAACGGGTTCAACGTGGGAGGCGTGGTGGGGTGAGTGGCAGAGGAGGCGAGGGGTTGATGGGAGGGGGGGAAGTGAGGGGTGGGGGGGGGGGCGAGGCGAGGGGTGGACGGAAGGTGGGGAGGCGAGGGGTGGACGGAAGGTGGGGAGGCGAGGGGTGGACGGAAGGTGGGGAGGCGAGGGGTGGACGGAAGGTGGAAAGGCGAGGGGTTGGGGGGAGTGGGGGAGGCGAGTGGTGGGTGGAAAGAGGCGAGGGGTGGGGGTGAGGGGAGAAGGAGCGGGTTGGGTGCGAATGGCAGAGTCTGCTAGCAGCGCCAGTGCGGATAGAGCATCTGGCATGGCAGCCCACGCTCTACATCTTCGGCCAGCCCGAGCATCTGGGGTGGGAGTCCATGCTCTACATCTTTGGGTTCCAATACTCACCCCACTCTTCCCCCATCCCCGTTCCCCTTTTCCCTTCCGCTTCCCCACGCAGACTACTAGCAGCGCCAGTGCTATAGAGCATCTGGGGTGTGAGTCCATGCTCTACATTTCTGGGCCCCCTTTCTCACAGCACCTTTCACTCTTCCCCCACCCCCCTTCCCGCTTCCCCCTTCCCCCATTCCCCTTCCCGCTTCTTCCCTCCCCCTTCCCGCTTCCCCCTTCCCCCTCTCCCCCCACAGCCTGCTAGCAGCGCCAGTGCTGATAGAGCATCTGGGGTGGGAGTCCATGTTCTACATCTTCGGGTTCCTCGGGATTCTCTGGAGCGTTGCTTTCAACCCCAAGCCGTCCGAAGTCACGTCAGAGGACTTTGATGAGTCAGCAGCCGCCAGCACCAATCAGGCGCTCTCCGTCTGCGTCTTCGAGGAGTGCCATGCACCGGTATGATCTAATTTGACTCAATTTGATTTGACATGTGTGGTTTCTCTGTTCTTTTCCAGACGTGTCGAACCGGATGCCTTGTTCTCAATCTCTCCTTCTCTCTCTCCCTTCTCTTTCCCCTCGCCCCACCCTTCCCTCTCTTCCCCCCCCCCCAACCCCATCCTCCGCTCCCTTCGCCTCCCCTTGTAGGGCGACATAGTGAGTGAGGATTTGAGGGAGAGCGAGGAGGAGAGGAGGCTAGTGGAGGAGACAGGAGGGTCGGATCCAGCAGTGCCGTGGGGCGAGCTGCTGCAGAGCAGGGCGGTGCAGGCGGTGGTGTATGCCCACTTCTGCAACAACTGGGGGCACCACATCCTCCTCGCCTGGCTTCCCACCTACTACAGGTAAAGGTCATGCACTGCCATGCCATGCCATGCCATGCCATGGCATGTCATGTCATGTCATGCCATGGGGCTGGGTTTTTGGTGTGCATGCGGCATGGGTGTTTCTCGGCTGTGTTGGTCTGCCTTCTCAGGCACGTGAAGTGAAGACTGTGTCTCAAGGTCTTTTGAGACGCCTCAAAAGCACGTGAAGACTATGTCTGAAGGTCGTCTTGCTTCTCTGTTGTTCTCCCTTGTCTTTCGCAATCTCTCTGCCTCACTTCCTTCTCCTTCCTCCCTCCCTTGTCTTCCTCTCCCCTCCCTTCCCAATCCTCTTTCCCTCGCCTCCCCTCCCCTCCCCCTCTCCTCCCCTCCCCTCCCTCCCCTCCCCTCCCCTCCCCTCCCCTCCCCTCCCCTCCCCTC
This sequence comes from Closterium sp. Yama58-4, assembly GCA_947470075.1. Taxonomy (NCBI): domain Eukaryota; kingdom Viridiplantae; phylum Streptophyta; class Zygnematophyceae; order Desmidiales; family Closteriaceae; genus Closterium; species Closterium sp. Yama58-4. The sequence continues at coordinate 258,806 of CANIUD010000104.1, forward strand.
CCCTCCCCTCCCCTCCCCTCCCCTCCCCTCCCCTCCCCTCCCCTCCCCTCCCCTCCCCTCCCCTCCCCTCCCCTCCCCTCCCCTCCCCTCCCCTCCCCTCCCCTCCACTCCACTCCCTCTCCTCCCCCCCCCCTCGCCTCCACCAGCAAGGAGCTTCATCTGGACATCACTCAAGCATCGCTGGTAAGCGCCCTGCTGCCAGCCAGTTGTCAGAAATAGGCTTAGAAGCGATGCATTAGTAATGAGCTTGAAGCTCTTTAAGTACATCCAAGAGGGGTAGGAAAAGGATGGGGAAGGGAATCGGGGGCAATCTCTAGGGATTGGGGGTAATCCCAAGGCAATCTCCAATTGGTGGGTTGGAGATTGGTTGGAGATTACATTTGGGTTTGGTTGGGATGTAGGTGTACACCCAACCAAACACAATGTGCAAACTACACTACTCTAGGATATAGAAAATACAAAGTACAAATTGTGAGATTGAAGACTAACACTAACACCAGTCACTCTTACCAAATCTCAGGCGAATAACTAGACCCCCCCTGCCCCTCCCCCCCGGCTCAGGCTCGGTTGCCCCACATTTCCAGGCCAACTCGCTAGGTCCTCCTTGCTCTTTTCGCGCATCTCAGCAACCTTCCATCACCATTGCTTCGAGTACCGCTCTTTCAATTCAGCCTCGTGTTGACCCACTTGACCGGTTTCCACACCTCTCCACTCCACTCGCTAATTCCTCCTGTGCCTATCCCCCACCTCATTAACCTCCCCCAACACCATTGACTCGCACTTCCGGTCAGCCGCACCATACATCCATTCCACAATCCCTCTCCTCATCATTTCTATAATCACCCTCATCCTCATCGTTTCCCCTCCTCCTTTCTCCAAACTCCTCACCCCCTCAACTCCTCCCTTCCCCCCCCCCCCCCCTGCCAGCTGTCTCTCCTCCCGCCGCTTCTCTCCATCGCCGTGTCAGCGGTGGTGGCGCCGGCAGCAGACCGGCTGATCGCACAGGGCACAGATGTTAGCCTCGTGCGGAAGCTAGCTCAGGGGATGGCCTTCCTAGGTCCGGCAGCCTGCATGGCAGTGGCTAGCTTCGGCCCGGACCACAATCTCCCAACCTGGCTGCTGGTGGCGGCTCTCTCGGGTGGCATAGGCCTCTCTGCGTGCTCCTATGCTGGTATGCTCCTATGCTGGTATGCTCCTATGCTGGTATGCTCCTATGCTGGTATGCTCCTATGCTGGTATGCTCCTATGCTGGTATGCTCCTATGCTGGTATGCTCCTATGCTGGTATGCTCCTATGCTGGTATGCTCCTATGCTGGTATGCTCCTATGCTGGTATGCTCCTATGCTGGTATGCTCCTATGCTGGTATGCTCCTATGCTGGTGTGCTCCTATGCTGGTGTGCTCCTATGCTGGTATGCTCCTATGCTGGTATGCTCCTACGCTGGTATGCTCCTACGCTGGTATGCTCCTACGCTGGTATGCTCCTACGCTGGTATGCTCCTACGCTGGTATGCTCCTATGCTGGTATGCTCCTATGCTGGTATGCTCCTATGCTGGTATGCTCCTATGCTGGTATGCTCCTATGCTGGTATGCTCCTATGCTGGTATGCTCCTATGCTGCTATGCTCCTATGCTGGTATGCTCCTATGCTGGTATGCTCCTATGCTGGTATGCTCCTATGCTGGTATGCTCCTACGCTGGTATGCTCCTACGCTGGTATGCTCCTATGCTGGTATGCTCCTATGCTGGTATGCTCCTATGCTGGTATGCTCCTATGCTGGTATGCTCCTATGCTGCTATGCTCCTATGCTGGTATGCTCCTATGCTGGTATGCTCCTATGCTGGTATGCTCCTATGCTGGTATGCTCCTATGCTGGTATGCTCCTATGCTGCTGGTATGCTCCTATGCTGGTATGCTCCTATGCTGGTATGCTCCTATGCTGGTATGCTCCTATGCTGGTATGCTCCTATGCTGGTATGGAATAAAAGCATGGTAACAAGTGACTCTTATCGCACTCACCGTATCCTACCCCTTAGATCCCACCCCCCCGCCCCACTTTCAAGTCCACTCAAACAATATCTGGTTCAACTCCTTCTCAATAATTCCACTCGTGCCCTGCCGCCACAGCAAACCCCCATTCCTCCAAATCTTTGCTACCTTACCTTGATGTCAATGGATTATTCCTCACGGTGAATCCTCTCCCGTGTCCGTCAGGCCTCTACTGCTCACACCAGGACATCTCACCCAAGCATGCCAGTGTCCTGCTGGTGAGTCATGGCGCAAGCCTAGGCACCGTCATTTGTCCCTGTCGTTGCACTGTCATTCATGTCTCTCGTGTTTCGTGTTTTGCTGTGAGAAGAGCCCAGGTAGCCGATGGCCCATGTATCGCCAGCAAGTGGTTGGCTGGCAGGGAATGGTTGGCTGGTGGCTGGCTGGTGACTGGGTGGCATTGCATAGCTTGTTGGCAGGGAATGTCTGTGACTGTGAATTCAACGTGACTCTCCTGACGTTCCTGGAGTTTGTGTGTGCCTGTGCAGGGAATGTCAACGACAGTGGGGGCAATTCCTGGCATCGTGGGTGTGCCATTGACCGGCTATTTGTTCGACCAGACGCATTCCTGGGCGGTGAGTGTTCAATGTCTTTCTTAATGCGGCTTCACAATCGCTATTTACTCTTTGCTGTTAGGTTCTCGGACATACGACAGTGGCTACTTCTCTTTTTCAATCCAACAGTGGCTGTGCTCTTGATTCCTTGGTTCTACGATACATGTTGCTCTAATCACAACTGCCATTCCTTTCAGGCGGCCATGTTCCAACTTCCTCCCCTCAATTGCCTTTTGCATCTCGGGCACCATCATGTGGTTGCTCTTTGCCTCGCTACTCTTTTTGTTTTCTGCCTTATGCTTGTCTTCACCATTTCCCATTCTGTCTCTCACCCCATCACTATTCACACTCTTTTTGTTGCCCCATCCGTTTTGGCCCCATGTACTCCTGACCCCCATGTATTTGCTTGCCAGACGGCCATGTTCCTGCCCTCCATAGCTTTCTACATCTCGGGCACCATCATGTGGTCGCTCTTTGCTGACTGCTCTCGAGCCAACTTTGGAGAGGACAAGGCAAAGCTCAAGGAGGCCTAGCAGCCTCGCCATTCATTCTTGAGCCCAAGACCGAGCGCCTTGAGGCAAGGAAGCATGGCACCGTCATGGAAGGGAGGCCTAGCGCCTCCCCATCCCATTGTTGGGCACACGGCACGGCAAAGCTCATGGAGCCGTAGCGCGCCTCCGCACCAGGAGCCATAGGTCTCCATGGTTGTTACACCACCGCCACCATCTTCTGACGGCTGAAACGTCCTGGCAGTTTCTGCTGTCATCTTCTGTCAGTCTGCCTGCTCATCTGAAATTTTGTATTCTTTTACAAAGGCGGGAAGGAGGCAGTGCAGAGGCGCCAGGCATGCGGGCTGACATTGCTAAGGTGTCTCGAGGTCATGCTCAGGTTGATACAAGTGGCTTGGAGTTGGGGGAGGCTGATGAAATGATTGAAACCATCTGCTGCTGCAGCAGAGCGATGGCATTGTGCTCTCTACGCATGTTGGTAGATGCAAGAAGGGGGCTCCTGTGTGTGTGGCGCAGAGGCGGATTTCTTGCTGTGCCCTTTCAGTCCAGTTGAAAGCCACCAGGATGGTTAAAGCCAGCAGCTAAAATAGTGACCCCCCCCTTCTAGTTGGGTCCAACTTGAAGTCTCAAGTTTTTTTGGTAGTGTTATGTTGAAGTACTGTGCGTGTGTTTTTTTACCAGCCAGACAAGTTTCGGAGTGAACAAGGAACAACAGTTCTTTCTCAATTCTGATTGGTAGTCAAACAGATGTGCGATTTTGGCGCAAAGATCTGCGACGAGCAAGGCAGTGCAACCATTTGACGAGTTGCTACCACCGTACATCAAACTCTCATCTAGCAACAGCAGAGACAATATCCCAAGCACACACATACACTCAGGAATACGGCGAATTGCAGCGGAGGCAGCGACGGGAATGAAGGGTCAGACATTGATGGCCAGGAAATCGTGAGGGCGGGATGACGGGAGGGGTGATTGTGAGGGCGACAGGGTGATGGCAGGGAGACGGGACGGATGAGATAGCCGAATCACGGCGGGCTTGCTAGCAAATCCGAGGGCGACGGGAGCAAGAGGAGATGCGACGGGAATATCGTCAGCGTGTGGGAGATGGGAGGGGAGAGTGTGAGCGCGAGAGAGATGCGACGGGGAGAGCGTGAGATATGTATGAATACTGAGACTGAAAATTAAAAGAAAATCAATCTTATGCCGTAGTTCCAAAAAGAGAGAGCCGCATAACCCGCGTCCATTTCAGTGCCCCATTTCAGCTTAAAAAAATATAACAAAAAACAAAAAACTGGTACGGTAGTACTTCGAGGAAGACAGCGAGAGCGACGTAAGGAGAGAGAGGAAGGTTGACGGGAGAGAGGAGGCGCGACGGGAGAGAAGAGAGGCGACGGGAGGATGGGCGAACGGAGAGGGGGAAGGGCGAACGGAGAGGGGAAGGCGAACGGAGAGGGAAAGCGCGAACGGGGAGGGGGAAGGGCGAACGGAGAGGGGAGGCGAACGGAGGGAAAGGGCGAACGGAGAGGGGAAGGCGAACGGAGAGGGGAAGGCGAACGGAGAGGGGAAGGCGAACGGAGAGGGGAAGGGCGAACGGAGAGGGGAAGGCGAACGGAGAGGGGGAAGGGCGAACGGAGAGGGGAAGGCGAACGGAGAGGGGAATGCGAACGGAGAGGGGAAGGCGAACGGAGAGGAAAGGCGACGGGACGGCGACGGGAAGGCGACGGGACGGCGACGGGACGGACGACGCGAGGTCGTTCGGAACGGGAGGGCGAGCGAGATGCGATCGGAAGGCAGCGAGAGTGCGTTCGAAATGGCAGGAAGAACTACACAACTATGGCAGCTTCGCTATGCGTCTAATTTGAAACAACGACGGCCTAAGTTGACGGTTCTATGACTAGACATGCTATTAACAACAAAAGAACAGAGATATACGGTTGGAAGAAGTAGTAGCTCACCCAGGCCCAACTTGAACCCCAAGCTGGGCCCAAAATCGCAAGGATGTGCGCGAGCGATCGCAGTGCTAGTGTTGTGCACCTTCCCAAACAGATGTGCGACGCCTGACGTGCTGCGTTGCCTTTTTTTGGGTTTGGCGGGAACCAATCAGATCTCTTCGATTTGCAAAAATGCTCCCAATGGAACAGTACAAACGAGGGAAAATTGTTTCGCTCGGCAGGCCCCCTTTCAAGCTGGCCCTGGGTTCACTATTTTGCATTTCGGTTTTAATGTTGATCACCGATATGTTAATGTTAATATATTAGCTGTGCATTTTTTGCCTGTTTCTTCAATGGATGATTGCAAGTAATGACCTCTGCTTTTTTCTGTTTTGTTCATGCTACTGCAATCCCTGCTGCCAAAATATCAGGGTAAAATGCCCTGATTACCCTGGGGGCCGGCCGCTTTTTCAGAGTTACCCTTTTAAAATCAGGCTTCCAAGATTTTTACCATTACGCGAAAAGAGATGGTTTTTTTTTACACTAATAGCGATTTGGTTTACCCTGGCTGTATCAGGGTGCGCTGAACATTACACTAATACCGAACCCTCTGTAGCGAGGATTTCCCTTGGCGAAATTCGCAAAACATCGCACCGTCCCCGAGATTCGAGCCCACGATCTTACAAGCTGAGACACATGACATGTATGTTTTACAAGTTGAATTTCTAAATTCAATCTTTACACTGTCACGCTGGGCTGCCAACGCACCCCTTAAAGCGACGGGCAACTTTTGGCAGTGTTGGGTTCAGAAGTTTTTTTTTTGAACCAGGCTTGCCAGCGCGAAAGTGTTGGCTGGCGAAAACCAGGATTTCGTGCAGACACTTTTCATCTGCAGTAACAGTTCGCCAGGGTTCTGGGTTTTGGGTGGCAAATGTGCACCGTCGCTTTAATGGGCGTTCTTGGAAATGGCGTGGACATTAGCCTCTCCAATGACGTGTAAAGTAGCCTTGTGCCGATGGCAAATGGTGCGCCAATGAATTTCGTGCGCGAACAAACGTCTGCGACATGTTCGACGTTGAACAAGCTAGGGGACGCACCTTTGAAAGATTTTCTCGCTGAATCGACAACCCACGCACGCAAGGGGTATGCAGTGCCGAATTCCCTACCAATCGAAACACCCGCTACTTCAAAGCAACCAACCAACCCTGTGGTTTTGTATTTCTCCTATGCCCGGAATGGTTTTGGCCATCATTCTGGTGTTTACAACAGAGACATTACAGTTGCACGTTGCGTCAACTACACTACTGAACATCAGTTGTGCAAAAACGTCGCACGACTGTTGGTGGGCTGCCTCGTTGAAAGCACGTGGCCCCAACACTCAGATGTCCAGACGTTTGGCGTTTGGCCATCCCCAGGAATGCCATCTTACTCGAGCCACACCACGCCATGGCCACTGCTAGCTGAGCAGAGTTGTGCGTCAAGGACAGCTTTGTGCTGCTTTATTATTACTGTAGAAATTACTTAAAAGACAAACTAGCGGGGAAACAGGCTAGGTATAGAAATACCCTGTGTCAAACATTATACATGTTGTATTTGTGTAGGCTGTAGTGGGTTAGCCTATAGGGGGGTCACAACATTAGGGTTTCATATTTGTACTCACAATCTTTATTAGTTCATCATTCCTGTCCGTTCATTCTGACATGGTTTCAGAGCAGGTCCTTCGCTAGGACCGTTTTTTAAGGGCCCACCGTTCCCTACCTACCTACCTACCTACCTAGGGCGCCTCGAATTTTTTTTTTTTAACGGCCCCTACCTCCCGCGACCCGCGACCCGCCCCTTAAGGCCCCGTCGCGCCGCCCCTTAGCCGCTCGCGCGCGGTCGTTTTCATACGTGCGCCCCGCCTGCTGCCCGCGCGCGCCTTATTTCCCTCGCGCGCGGCCTCTCGCCTGCTCGCGCACGCCCCGCAGCCGCCCGTCGCCTGCTAGCGCACGCCCCGCAGCCGCTCGTAGCCTGCTCGCGCACGCCCCGCAGCCGCCCGTCGCCTGCTCGCGCACGCCCCGCAGCCGCCCGTCGCCTGCTAGCGCACGCCCCGCAGCCGCTCGTAGCCTGCTCGCGCACGCCCCGCAGCCGCCCGTCTGTCGAGATAGTAGGGATACTGAGGAGCCATAGCTATGGTTTACCTAGCTAGGCAAGAGAGAAATGAGCAAAGGAGGGTTTGCACTAGCAACAATGGTGGTACAAATAGCTAACCCTAGAAGGGTTGTACTCGCTATAGAGCACCCCACTGCAGGCTAGAGCATAATATTCTGACACACCCCCATAGTCAAAGTGGGGTGTAATCAGCAGAGCAAGCAAAGCAGTACAAGCTCAGGGTGGATCACGATGTCACCACACATTCTGAGCACAAGCAAGAAGCAATAGTTTAAGGTTCACAATTATGAGCAAAGCTAGAGGCAGTCACAAGGGGTCAAGTGAGGAGGAGGAGGGCTGGCGAGAGGAGTGTAGATAGGAGGCGACGACTGAAGCTGCAGACACACGGGCAACAGACGGCTCTGGTGCGACAACGTGGCTACCGGGAATGAGTGCCCCGGAGTACAGGAGTAACAGGCTCCGCGGCTAATATGCGCGGCAGGAGCAACGGACCCACAGGCGACGGCGCAACCGGCTCTCTGAGCTACCGGGAATGAGTGCCCCGGAGTACAGGCGCTGCGTACAACACGACGGCAACCTCCGCTCAACCTCCCCCTGCCAGTCCCACACCCCTCGACACACACCCTCTGCTTCAAACCCTAGCTAGCTCCACTCCCACGGTACCCCCCTTAAACCCCAAACCCTAGGCTCCCACACACCACCCCCCTCAGCGGCAGCTGTAGCAGAGGGAGACTAGGGAGGAGGAGGAGCAGGGGGAGGAACTCACAACCGACACCCCCATAGTCGCCACCCCTACACCCCTCACCCCCAAACCCTAAAACGGGCGGAACGGGGGAAGGAGCGCGGGGGACGGCGAGAGGGGGACGGCGCGCGGCCCCCAGGACGCCACCACGGGGCAGCGAGGGGCCGCGCGCGGCTCCTTAGGGCGCCGCGCGGGGGCAGCTGGGGGTCGCGCGCGGCTCGCCAGGGTGGCGCGACGGGAAATCGGGGGCCGCGCGCGGCTCCCCAGGGCGTCGCGGCCGTCGACGGGGCAGCGGGGGGTCGCGCGCGGCTCCCCAGGGCGGCGCGACGGCGAATCGGGGCAGCGGGGGGCCGAGTGCGGCTCCCCAGGGCGGCGCGACGGGAAATCGGGGCCGCGGGGGGTCGCGCGCGGCTCCTTAGGACGTCGCAACGAAAGGGGCGGGGGCGCGCGGGGTCCCCCACGGTAGGAAACCGCCGCGCGCCTCGGGGCGCACGGCGGGGAGAAAACCGCCGCACGCCCCGAGCGCGCGGCGGGATGAAAAATCCGTCGCACGCCACGGGGCGTGCGACACAGACAGTAGTAGGAGCAGCGGAAGACTGAGGTGGTGGGGCCCACCCACAGGATCGACCCAACAGGATCGTCCTGCTCTGATAGCATGTCGAGATAGTAGGTATACTGAGGAGCCATAGCTAGGGTTTACCTAGCTAGGCAAGAGAGAAATGAGCAAAGGAGGGTTTGCACTAGCAACAATGGTGGTACAAATAGCTAACCCTAGAAGGGTTGTACTCGCTATAGAGCACCCCACTGCAGGCTAGAGCATAATATTCTGACACCGTCGCCTGCTCGCGCACGTCCCGCAGGCCCGCAGCCCGCTGTCGCAGCGGCCGCCCGCCCGCAGCCGCCCGCCCGCAGCCGCCCGCCCGCTGCCGCCCGTCGCCTGCTCGCGCACGCCCTGCAGCCGCCCGTCGCCTGCTCGCGCACGCCCCGCTGCCCGCAGCCGCTCGTACGCCGCTGCTTCCGCTGCTGCTTGCGCACTGCTGCCTCCCGAGCGCCGCCGCTGCCTGTGCGCCGCCGCTGCCCGTGCGCCGTCGCTGCTCCTACGCTGCCGCTGCCCGTGCGCTGCCGCTGCCCGTGCACCGCCGTTCCCCGTGCGCCGCTGCCGCCCGTGCGCTTCTGCAGCCGCCGCCCGCGAGGCACTCGCTCTCACTGTTGTTTATTTTCTACCTACCGCGCACACTGCTGCCACTGCAGCTGCCACCAGTGCACCGTTGCAGCTCCTGCTGCCACGCTACCTACTACTGCCGCTCGTGTGCCACTACGGACAGTCGACCCCGCCCGCGCCTTGCCTAGCGGCCCCGCCGGCCCCGTTGACCCTCCGCACACCTTTCCAGCGGCCTGCTTCCTACTACTACTGTTACTACTGCTACTACTGCTACTGCTACTGTCGCTATGGCTAGTCCGCCAGTTCTAGCTTTCGATGCCGAGGGCCGTCCAGTGAAGTTCGAAACCTGGCTAGATGACCTGCACCTGTTCCTACAGCTCACTGCCAAGGAAGATATCTCACTGTACGACCACGCCCTAGGCCATGCCACTGCCCCTGACTCGTCTGCTGACAGCACTCTGCGTTCCCAGTGGCAGACCCGTGATGCGCACGCTCGCTTTGCTATTCGCAACTCCCTGCCGCTAGACGAGCGCGAGCACTTCGGCCAGTGCAAGACTGCTAAGGACCTCTACACCGCTGTAGTTGCCCGCTACTCCTCACCCGCTTCTGCCACGCTAGGCCGCCTCACTCTCCCCTACCTGTTCCCCGACCTAGCCTCCTTTCACACTGTCGCAGACCTCATCACCCACCTTAAGACTAGTGAGGCCCGCTTTCGCGCTGCTATGCCTGCCGAGTTTCTCACTAGCAACCCCCCCCCGCTCTGGATCACTCTCTACCACATCGTCACCCGCCTCCCTGACTCTCTGCGCGCAGTCAGGGACCACTTCCTCTCTCGCTCCCCCACTGAGCTCACTGTTGCCCTCCTCGAGAAGGAACTACTTGCAGCTGAGGCGAGCATCGTCGCTGTAGGCACCTCTCGTGGCGACCCCCGCACCCCGTTCTTTGAGGGGTGTTCCCCTTCCCCCCTCCTCCCCTCTGTCGCCTCTACTGCTGCTGTCGACCTTCTTGGTGCTGAGAAGGTCGGGACCGCGTCTGCTTCGAGCGGGCGCCGCAGGAACAAGGGGGGCAGGGGTGGGGGTGGCGGCGGAGGAGGTGGGGGTGGAGGCGGTGGGAGTGGAGGCGCGGCTGGGGAGACTAGTGGCGGCAGTGGGGGAGGAGACAGCAGCGGTGGGAGTGGTGGTGGAGGCGGCAGCGGAGGCGGAGGTGGTCGTGGCGGCGGCAGGGGTGGAGGTGGCCGGGGCGGCGGCGGTGGGGGTGGTGGTCGTGGAGGCACTGGCGGAGGGCAGAGTCAGCAGCCCGCCCCGACGCTTCAGGCCGCCCGTGAGTGGTATGCGCAGCGTAGCGTTACCTGCACGTACGTCATTCGCACAGGTGACCGCAGCGGCCAGCAGTGTGGGAGGCCGCACCCCACGCAGCGCTGCTTCGCGCGCCTTAACGACGCGTGGCGCACTCAGTTTCCTGCTGCCACTGAGCTGCCGCGCTGGGCTGATCTGGAAAAGAGGGGTGTTGATATTTGGGCTTTAGACTTTGATGCTATTCTCACTGCCATGTATGCGATGTCTATTAGTGGAGAGGGTGCTCAGTACTTGCGTGTTCCGCCCGACCCGGGCATTCAGGCCAGTCCGGCTGCCGCTCTAGGTGCTAGTGCGTCTGCTCCCACAGGTCCTGGTGAGGCTGCAGCCCTAGGTGCTCGTGCGTCCGTGCCCCCTGGTACTGAGTCGACTGCAGCACTGCACACCTTCACACTGGACTCAGGTGCTTCTCGCTCCTTCTTTCGTGACCGCACTGTCCTTGAGCCACTCGCTCGGCCAGTTGCTGTCTCCCTTGCTGACCCCTCTGGGGGTCCGGTCATTGCGACCTCCTCCACTGTCCTTCCTTGTCCGGCGGTCCCGTCCGGCACGCTGTCAGGTCTCTACCTCCCCTCGTTCTCTACGAACTTGGTGGCAGGTAGTGCGCTCCAGGACGGGGGTGTTCACCAGTTCACCCCTGCCTACGAGCGCGTGACACACTGCACGTGTGCTCGGACGGGTCGCCACCTGGCTACCTTCACTCGGGAGCCGGGGTCGGACCTTTACACACTGACCACTGAGTCCCCTCAGGTAGCTGCGTCCGCGTCTGCGTCTGCGTCTGCGCCAGCTATCCACCCCCTGCTCGTGTCGCTCTCTGGCGCATGAGACTGTCCTTTGGCACCACCGCCTTGGTCACCCGTCTGTGCAGCGCCTTCAGGCCATGCACAAACGGGACCTTGTTGCTGGTCTTCCCAGGGTGCTCCCTCCCCTTCCCGACTCGCCTGCTCCTCCCTGTATTCCCTGTGTCGAGGGACGGCAGCGCGCCGTTCCTCACTCCTCCTCCTTTCCCCCGACGACTGCTCCCTTGCAGACGCTCCACATGGACGTGTGGGGCCCAGCCCGCGTCCGTGGTCAGGGTCAGGAGAGGTACTTCCTGATTGTTGTTGACGACTTCTCGCGCTACACCACGGTCTTCCCCTTGCGCGCCAAGGGTGACGTCCCTGATGTCTTGATCCCTTGGATCCGCAGATCTCGTCTCCAGCTCCGTGAGCGTTTCCGCTCCGACTTCCCTGTCCTGCGTCTGCACTCTGACAGAGGTGTGGAGTTTTCCTCTGGCCTATTGGAGGCCTTCTGTCAGCAGGAGGGCATTGAGCAGTCGTACACGCTTCCGGCCTCTCCACAGCAGAATGGGGTTGCTGAGCGCCGCATTGGTCTGGTCATGGAGGTCGCTCGTACCTCCTTGAGCCATGCGGCTGCCCCCCATTTTCTGTGGCCGTTTGCAGTCCGATACGCTGCGCATCAGCTCAACCTCTGGCCCCGTGTCTCCTTGCCCGAGACTTCTCCGACACTGCGTTGGACGGGAGAGGCTGGCGATGCGTCGCGTTTTCGGGTCTGGGGATCCCGAGCTTTTGTCCGCGACACGTCCGCGGACAAGCTCTCCCGTCGCGCTGTCCCCTGCGTCTTCCTTGGCTTTGTCCCGGACGCCCCTGGCTGGCAGTTCTACCACCCCACCTCGCGTCGTGTCCTGGCCTCTCAGGACGTCACTTTTGACGAGTCCGTCCCCTACTACCGCCTCTTCCCCTACCGCACTGCCCCGCTCCCCCCCCCGCCTCTCTTCCTCGCTCCAGGTGCTGAGGTACCAGACCCCCTCCCCCCTCAGGGTGCCGCTCCCTCATGTGTGTCCCAGGTAGACCCGGGTGAGCCTGTCGAGGTAGCTGTTGACTCTCGTCCTGCTAGGGGTGCTGAGCCTGGGGGTGCTGCGTCTGGGGGTGCTGAGCCTGGGGGTGCTGCGTCTGGGGGTGCTGAGCCTGGGAGTGCTGAGTCTGGGGGTGCGGAGCCTGGGGGTGCTGAGCAAGGAGGTGCGGAGCCTGGAGGTGCTGAGTCTGGGGGTGCTGAGTCTGGGGGTGCTGAGCCTGAGCGTGCTACACCTGGAGGAGCCCTCTCCTCCCAGCAGCTGCAGGAGAGGTACCTCGAGTACTGCCGCCTCCGGAGAGGTACTGCTGGAGCTCGTCCCGGTACTTCCCCTCCTACCCAGGAGCTCCCCCCCATTCAGCAGATCCGCGAGTGGTACACACGGCGCTGCAGTCTTCGGAGTGGTGCTCCTGGTGCTGCGGACCCTGGGGGTGGCGCTGCTGCTGGTGCTGAGGACCTGGACGTGGGAGCTGCTGCTGGTGCTGCGGACCCGCCTGGTGGAGCTGCTGCTGGTGCTGAGGACTCGGACGTTGGAGCTGCTGCTGGAGCTGAGGACCCAGGCGGTGGCGCTGCTGCTGGTGCTGAGGACTCGGACGGTGGAGCTGCTGCTGGTGCTGAGGACTCGGACGGTGGAGCTGCTGCTGGAGCTGAGGACCCGAGCGGTGGCACTGCTGCTGCTGCTGCTGAGGACCCGGGCGTTGGAGCTACTACTGGTGCTGAGGACCCGGCCGGTGGAGCTGCTGCTGGTGCTGTGGACCCGGACGCTGGAGCTCCTACTGGTACTGAGGACCCGGCCGCTGGAGTCTCCTCTGCTTCCGGAGACGCTGCGCGGCCGCGACCGTACTTCGTACCGCTCCTTCAGCAGGTTCTTGGGCAGGCTCCTCCTCCTTGTCCTCCTCCCTCCGTAGAGTGTCCTCCGCCAGTCCAGCCGCAGTCACAGTTACCGCCTACCTCGCCTCTCCCTGCTCCCTCTCCTTACACTGGTCCCACAGGAGGTCTTACAGAGCGTCGTCAGCCTGAGTCTCGTCCTGCGTCGCCTGTTCGTCCTGCTCGCACTGGTAGTCGTGTCCGTCGTGAGCGTCCTCCTCCTGTCCCAGGCACTCACTACATGACTCTGCGTCCCTCTACTGCTCCTCAGCGTGTCCCTCTACCGTCTCCTCCTGCTTCCTCTTTGCCTGACGTTCCGGACCCTGAGTCTGACCGGTATCGTGCTGAGCACCCTACTGTCACGCGTTTCCTTGCTACTGTTGTCACTGACCCTACCTTTGAGTCCTCTGCTGCGTCTGCTCTGGTCGCTGAGTTGGTTGACTTTGCTACTGCCTGTCGTCTAGACTACGCTGCTAGCCTTGTTGCTGAGTCTGAGTCTGAGTCTGTCTGTCCTCCGTCCGTCGGGGGTGAGTGTGCTCTTGGCATGGACGTCCTTGAGGACAGACAGGAGGAGTTCCAGTGTCTTGCTGCTGCTTTGCCCCGTCTCGTGTCCCTGCTAGTTGCCCCTGAGGGAGACCCGGATGCACCAGACATCCCGACCCCGCGCACTTACGCTGAGGCGATGGCGGGTCCCTACTCCTCTCAGTGGCAGACAGCCATGGACGCCGAGATGGCTTCCTGGAAGTCCACACGCACCTACGTCGACGAGGTTCCCCCTCCTGGGGCGAACATCGTCAGTGGCATGTGGATTTTCAGGGTGAAGCGGCCGCCGGGTTCTCCGCCTGTCTTCAAGGCGCGTTACGTGGCTCGAGGCTTCAGTCAGCGAGAGGGAGTTGACTTCTTCCAGACCTTCTCCCCCACCCCGAAGATGACAACTCTTCGGGTGCTGCTGCACATAGCCGCTCACCGCGACTACGAGCTTCACTCACTTGACTTCAGCACTGCTTTCTTGCAGGGCAGCCTGCACGAGGAGATCTGGCTGCGCCGCCCACCTGGCTTCACTGGGTCGTTTCCTCCTGGTACCCAGTGGAGGCTTCAGCGGCCGGTCTACGGTCTCCGCCAGGCTCCGCGTGAGTGGCACGACACACTGAGGACTACACTTGCGGCTCTTGGGTTCGCGCCTTCTACAGCTGACCCGTCGCTGTTCCTGCGCACCGACACTTCGCTGCCGCCGTTCTACATCCTCGTGTACGTCGACGACTTGGTCTTTGCCACTGCTGACACTGCAGGACTCGCCTACGTGAAGTCGGAGCTGCAGAGGAGACACACGTGCACAGACCTGGGTGAGCTGACAAGCTATCTTGGCTTGCGGATCACCCGGGACAGAGCACGGCGCACCATCACCCTGACTCAGTCACACATGGTGCAGCAGGTTCTCCAGCGCTTCCGCTTCACGTACTCCTCGCCTCAGTCCACTCCTCTGCCTACTGGTCACTCGCTCTCAGCTCTGCCTTCGGATGAGTCCGTAGAGCCGAGTGGCCCGTATCCAGAGCTTGTAGGCTGCCTCATGTACCTGATGACCTGCACTCGACCTGACCTTGCATACCCTCTTAGCATCCTTGCACGCTATGTCGCTCCTGGCCGTCACAGGAAGGAGCACATGGATGCCGCTAAGAGGGTGTTGCGCTACTTGTGCAGTACGTCGGGCATGGGACTTGTGCTTGGAGGGCGAGACCGAGTTGTTCTCACAGGGCACTCAGACGCTTCTTGGGCAGACGACCAGGCCACTCAGCGGTCGTCTCAGGGTTACACCTTCAGCCTTGGCTCTGGCTCAGTTTCTTGGCGCTCTACACGCTCTTCCTCTGTTCTCGGCTCCAGTTGCGAGGCTGAGATCTACGCTACAGCCATGGCTGCCCAGGAGCTTCGCTGGCTGACCTACCTGCTGACCGACCTCGGAGAGCGGCCTCGTTCTCCTCCAGTACTGTACGTCGACAACAAGGCTGCCATTGCCTTGTGTGAGGAGCACAGACTGGAGCACAGAACAAAGCACATCGCCCTGCGGTACTTCCTTGCTCGTGAGCTGCAGCAGCGCGGTCAGCTTTGTATTCGCTACGTGGCCACTGAGGCCAACACTGCTGATGTGTTCACCAAGGCGCTTCAGCCTCGTGACCATCAGCGCTTCTGCACTCTACTAGGCCTTGTGCCTACTGGACCTCACTTACTTACCTCTTGACTTTGCTTGTACTGTGATCACTATATATATCTATACCTGCATGTTTACTCTTGCTAGGTTGTGATCACTGTATCTCTTGCTCTGTTATAAACCTGCATGTGAACTGGTCTTGTGACCACTAGCTTGTGCTCGGAATTTGTGTGGAATCCTTGAGATCCACCCTGAGCTTGTTGTTGCCTTGCTTTGCCTTGACTGGTCTTGTGACCCCTAGGTCTCCCCCACTTTGCCTATGGGGGTGTGTCAAACATTATACATGTTGTATTTGTGTAGGCTGTAGTGGGTTAGCCTATAGGGGGGTCACAACATTAGGGTTTCATATTTAAACTCACAATCCTTGTTAGTTCATCATTCCTGTCCGTTCATTCTGACACCCTGCTCAAATCAGTGCAGTCGCAAATTTACTTCTCCCAACAGGGTACGGAAAACGTTACCCTACAGGTCAGGCTAAGGGGGGGCTGGAACCCTGATTTGTAAGGGTAGGCCTAAACCAATTTTGGGCCCTGCTACTGACTGATGAATAAGTTGCAAGGAAGCCATTATAAGATCAGTCATAAGTAAAAACCAACTGTGGTGTTTAACTTCAAGTGTAGTACAATATTTTCAGAAAAGTTGCATGTAGCATGGTTGGTTTACGTATTAAGAGTAAAAAAAGTTCTCTCATTCAAATTTTTCCGCCAGCCCGTCCGCCCCTCTTAGCCCGACCTTGAGCAGGGGTCCTACCTTCAGGGCAGGGCTAACTTTAGTAAAATGACCCGTCTGGATTCAAGACCGGGTCCTAGCTCTTTGTCTGATTGTCTGACGAAAGATGTAACATTCTCTAGCTTTTCACACGAACGTTAAGTAGGTTACGAACAGTAATGTATGAGAACATTACTTAGCACTCCCGACCGCAGCTAAGGAAGCATGCAGTATCGAGAGCGAATAAGAAGAGTCAGAATTGAAACGACTTACCACGAGATACTGACTTACCAGGCAGAGTTCGGGCATTCAAATCCTGCAAACGACATGGAACGAAATGGAGCCACTTGTTGTGGGTGTGGAAAATAGTATAATTTAGAGGACCAGTAAGAAAACTGGGGCATCCAATACAGTGGACCAGTCAAAGTGATGCGTTGGGCAGTCGGGGCAGTATGCGCACCTATAATGGGTGTACCAGGCAGAGTTCGGGTGCTCAAATCCTGCAATGGAGCCACTTGTTGTGGGTGTGGAAACTAGTCTAATCTAGAGGACCATAAAAAAATATGGGGCATCCAATACACTGGACCAGTCAAAGTGATGCGTTGGGCAGTCGGGGCAGTGTGCGCACCTATAATGGGCGTACCAGGCAGAGTTCGGGCGCTCAAATCCCGCAAACGACATGGAACGAAATTGAGCCAATTTTTGTGGCTGTGGAAAATAATCTTATCTAGAGGACCAGCAAAAATTACGGGCCATCCAATGCAGTGGACCAGTCAAAGTGATGCGTTGGGCAGTCGGGGCAGTATGCGCACCTATAGTGGGCTTACCAGGCAGAGTTCGGGCATTCAAATCCTGCAAACGACATGGAACGAAATGGAGCCACTTGTTGTGGGTGTGAAAAATAGTATAATTTAGAGGACCAGTAAGAAAAATGGGGCATCCAATACAGTGGACCAGTCAAAGTGACGCGTTGGGCAGTCGGGGCAGTATGCGCACCTATAATGGGTGTACCAGGCAGAGTTCGGGTGCTCAAATCCTGCAATGGAGCCACTTGTTGTGGGTGTGGAAACTAGTCTAATCTAGAGGACCATAAAAAAAAATGGGGCATCCAATACAGTGGACCAGTCAAAGTGATGCGTTGGGCAGTCGGGGCAGTATGCGCACCTATAATGGGCGTACCAGGCAGAGTTCGGGCGCTCAAATCCCGCAAACGACATGGAACGAAATTGAGCCAATTTTTGTGGCTGTGGAAAATAATCTTATCTAGAGGACCAGCAAAAATTACGGGCCATCCAATGCAGTGGACCAGTCAAAGTGATGCGTTGGGCAGTCGGGGCAGTATGCGCACCTATAATGGGTTTACTAGGCAGGACTTCCGGCGCTCAAATCCTGCAAACGACATGGAACGAAATGGAGCCACTTGTTGTGGGTTTGAAGAATAGTTTAATCTAGAGGATAAAAAAAAAAATGGGGCATCCAATGCAGTGGACCAGTCAAAGTGATGCGTTGGGCAGTCGGGGCAGTATGCGCACCTATAATGGGCTTACCAAGCAGAATTCCGGCGCTCAAATCTTGCAAAACTACATGGAACGAAATGGAGCCACATGTTATGGGTGTGGAAAATAGTGTAATTTACAGGACCAGCAAAAACAATGGGGCATCCAATGCAGTGGACCAGTCAAAGTGATGCGTTGGGCAGTCGGGGCAATATGTGCACCTATAATGGGCTTACCAGGCTGTGTTCTGGCGCTCAAATCCTGCAAACGACATGGAACGAAATGGAGCCACTTGTTGTGGGTGTAGAGAATAGTGTAATCTAGAGGACCAGCAAAAAAAATGGGGCATCCAATGCAGTGGACCAGTCAAAGTGATGCGTTGGGCAGTCAGGGTAGTATGCGCACCTATAATGGGCTTACCAGGCAGACTTCCGGCGCTCAAATCCTGCAAACGACATGGAACGAAATGGAGCCACCTGTTATGGGAGTGGAAAATAGTGTATTCTAGAGGACCAGATAAAAAAAAGGGCATCCAATGCGATGGACAAGTCAAAGTGATGTGTTGGGCAGTCGGGGCAGTATGCGCACCTATAATGGGCGTACCAGGCAGAGTTCGGGCGCTCAAATCTTGCAAACGACATGGAACGAAATGGAGCCACTTGTTGTGGGTGTGGAAAAAATAGTGTAATATAGAGGACAAGAAAAAGAAAATTTGGCATCCAATGCAGTGGACCAGTCAAAGTGATGCGTTGGGCAGTCGGGGCAGTATGCGCACCTATAATGGGCGTACCAGGCAGACTTCCAGCGCTCAAATCTTGCAAACGACATGGAACGAAATGGAGCCACTTGTTGTGGGTGTGGAAAATAGTGTAATTTAGAGGACCAGAAAAAAAAGGGCATCCAATGCAGTGGACCAGTCAAAGTGATGCGTTGGGCAGTCGGGGCAGTATGCGCACCTATAATGGGCGTGCAAGGGTTGCGAGCATCATTGGTCATCGGCCCTTGAGAATGAAGTGCGCCCGCTGCACTTCCTCCACATGTGCGGATCCTAGCGCGCTTTGAGGCTAGAAGCGCTCGTTCTGAGCGTTTTTCTTCTACCAGATCACATGGCTGGGCTTCTGTAGTCCTCTTGCCAAGCCAGCAAGGGCGTGGAAGGGTTGCGAGCATCATTGGTCATCGGCCCTTGAGAATGAAGAGCGCCCGCTGCACTTCCTCCACATGTGCGGATCCTAGCACGTTTTGAGGCTAGAAGCGCTCGCAATGAGCGTTTTTCTTCCACCAAGTCACGTGGCTGTGCTTGTCTAGGCCTCTTGACAAGTGAGCAAGGGCGTGGAAGGGTTGCGAGTATCATTGGTCATTGGCCCTTGAGAATGAAGAGCGCCCGTTGCACTTCCTCTACATGTGCGGATCCTAGCGCGTTTTGAGGCTAGAAGCGCTTGCAGTGAGCGTTTTTCTTCCACCAGGTCACGTGGCTGCGCTTGTCTAGTCCTCTTGCCAAGCCAGCAAGGGCGTGGAAGGGTTGCGAGCATCATTGGTCATCGGCCTTTGAGAATGAAGAGCGCGCGCTGCACTTCCTCCACATGTGCGGATCCTAGCGCGTTTTAAGGCTAGAAGCGCTCGTTCTGAGCGTTTTTCTTCTACCAGGTCACGTGGCTGCGCTTGTCTAGGCCTCTTGCCAAGCTAGCAAGGGCGTGGAAGGGTTGCGAATGTCATTGGTCATCGGCCCTTGAGAATGAAGAGCGCGCGCTGCACTTCCTGTACATGTGCGGATCCTAGCGCGTTTTGAGGTTAGAAGCGCTCGCAGTGAGCGTTTTTCTTCCACCAAGTCACGTGGCTGTGCTTGTCTAGGCCTCTTGCCAAGCCAGCAAGGGCGTGGAAGGGTTGCGAGCATCATTGGTCATTGGCCCTTGAGAATGAGGAGCGCCCGCTGCACTTCCTCTACATGTGCGGATCCTAGCGCGTTTTGAGGCTAAAAGCGCTCGCAGTGAACGTTTTTCTTCTACCAGGTCACGTGGCTGCGCTTGTCTAGGCCTCTTGCCAAGCCAGCAAGGGCGTGGAAGGGTTGCGAGTGTCAACGGGAGAGTTGTGTTCAGCCCCGTCCTCGCTTGGGCGGAGCCGACCTCGTGGTCGGGTGCGTGGGGGAGATGCAGCCGACCTGCAGCAGTGGGCACGGGGTCCACTGTAAGGGCGCGGAGCTTGGGGGCGTCTGGCTGGAGGGCGCCGAGCAGGTGGACGCCGACCTGGGCGTCTGCTCGGCGTCCTGGGGGCCTGGACGCCGTGCTAGGCGTCTGCTCGGCGTCCTGGGAGGTGGGACGCCGACCTGGGCGTCTGCTCGGCGTCCTGGACGCCTGGACGACGCCCTGGGCGTCTACCCGGCGTCCTGGGAGGCTGGACGCCGACCTGATGGTCTGCTCGGCGTCCCGGACGCCTAGATGCTGACTTGGGCGCCTGGAAGGCGTCCTGGGTGAGGGGACGCCGACCAGGACGCCAGGACGCCGACCTGGGGACGCCGGGCTTGGCGTAGCCGGCGTCCGACTGGGCTGGGCGACCAGGCAAGGTTGCCCGGTCGACCGGGATACCCGGGCGACGGCTGCGAAGGTCGCCGGGGATGGTTCTGGCGAGGGCGACCTCGGGGGTGGTATCCCGAGGTCGACGTGGCTGGTGGGCGCAGTCGCTGGCATGGACTCGATCTAGGCGTCTGCGCCGTGTTCGTGACCAGGCGTGGAGCACCAACCAGCTGCGCGCACCTGCGAAGCAGGTGCACCGTTGTTCTGCGGGTGCAGCGCTGTGCAGCCGACTTGCTGCAGCGCTGGCACACCGTGGACTTGCAACGTTGGCGCGCCGCATCTCTGCAGCGCTGGAGCGGTGCGAGCATTGCTGCGCTGGAGCGCGGTCGACCGTGCTGCGCTGGAGGTCGACCAGCAGCCTAGCTAGCTCTGATGTAGTCTGTGTTGCCAACGTTGTTGTGATCATTGTTGTCAATCTTTGCTAGTGAAACTCTTGCAAAATCTCCCCGTGAATGTGCAAGCAGTGAACACACGAGCAAACGACTAAGTGAACGAACGCAGAGATCCCTCTCACACAACGTGCCTTCCCCGTAGTCAAGCTCCCGTTGCTAGAGTTATCTCCGCATGGTGCGGTCATTGTGGACGACACTGCGAAGGCACCTTCGATTTAGCCGACTTAGCACTTACCTAGCTTGTTCGTAGGCCGGCGGCTGTGTGTTAGTCACCATGGTCGGCGTCGGCGCCGTAGGTGACACGGGGGTGGTGGACACCCTGGAGGCACGGCTGGAGAATGCGAGGAGGAAGCACGAGGCCAACGAGTACGGCGACCTGCCGTGGGCGGTCGTCGAGGCCGGGCTCCGCAGCATGTGGGCGGCGGAGCACCCTTCTCGGCCTGCTTCTCCTCGACCGGTGAACACCGAGGGCGGCGTCGACGTGGGCGTCAACGCCGGGGGAGGCCAGGTCGGCAGCAGTGCGGGAGGCACGTCGAGGCAGAGAGGTGTGATACACGCCGGTGAAGTCGGCGGCGTTCAGGCGCGAGGAATGCAGTCGTCGGCGGCTGCAGGGACCTCGCAGGGCTACGTCGGAGCCCGACGAAGTGGATTGGCGCCGATGTCGGCGTCACACGTGACAGCGGAAGGGATAGCGCCGAGCTACGGCTACTTCAAATTTCCGCCGGACAGGATCCAGGTCACCCCCCCGCTGGTCGGTCGACCGGACATCCTCACCTGGAAGGAGGCGATCGAGCCTCAGTTGGAGACGGCCGGGCTGATCGGCTTCGCTCGTGGGACCGTGGAGACGCCGGAGGAGATCTACCCCGACTTGCGTGCGGAGTTTCGCGCCGTGCAGCTGCTGACCTTCATGGTCATCTCGCGGTGCTGCTCGCCGGGCGTGCAGATCGCCTTGAAGTGGTGCAGGGAGCACCTTGACGCCGGGCACCAGGCGTGGCACTTCATCGAGACGACGTACCAGGTCACCGACGACCTGTACATCGGCCAGCTCGAGGAGCAGCTGTCGCACCTGCGGATGGGCGAGCAGGAGACGGCGACGGACTACTGCAACCGAGCTCGGCGACTTCTCGCCATGATGAGGATGGCCGGCGTGAACTACTCTACGGCGTCGTACGTCACGCATGTGATCAAGGGACTCACGAGCAGCTACAACCTGCTGAAGCGGCTGTCAGTGGCGCCGAGCACGCGGGCGATGCTCAAGGAGGATTCACTCACCTCGTACATCTTGCAGGACGAGGCGATGCAGGAGGCCGAGAAGTCCACGGAGCTCCTGCTGCAGGCAAACTACGCCGCCCCGGCGAAGCAAGGTAGCCGACCAGGGCAGCGCGGTAAGCCTGGCAGCGGTGGTAGCGGAGGTGGAAAGTCGGCCAAGGACGCCGACCAGGGAAAGTCGGCGAAGGAAAGCGGTCGCGGAGGAGGAGGTCGGCGTCGGGAGTGCTGGATCTGCCGCAGCCCCGACCACCTCTCCTTTGAGTGTCCCGACCGCAGTGAATCCGACCACGACGACGCCAAGGGAGGCCGCGGGAGGTCGGCCAGCCGTCGTCCACGTCGAGGAAACCAGCCGCGCAAGGAGAAGCAGTCGACCAAGTCGACCTCGGCGAAGGACGCCGACTCCTCTGCTGGCGGCAAGGGGAGCGACGACAAGTCGGCGTCGTGCTCTCTGGTCGGCGTCGTGGAGCCGACCGTCTCACTGGCGCCGGAGGCCGGTGAGGATTTCCAGGCGATGGCAGCAGCAGTGCAGGCGAACCCGGCGGTGGTCCTGCTGGACAGCGGCTGCTCCCACCACCTGATGGGGACGAAGGAGGTCTTCGTCGACATGGGGCCGAGCGGCGACGTGAAGCACGTGCGCGGCTTCAATGGGGCGCTGCAGGACGTCAAGGGACGGGGCACGGTTGCGCTGCAAGGGGAGGCCGGGAAGCGGGTGCTCATCCCCGACGTGCTGTATGTCCCGGGCGTGCACGCGAACCTGCTGTCATCCGGCCAGCTGAAGGAACACGGCGTGAAGCTGAAGGAGGACGGCGACGGCATGCTGCTCGTCTCGGCGACGGGCGACGTGCTTGGTCGCGCAACGTACTCCGGCCGGGTCCTCTGCACCGACCTGCGTCCTTGCCCGGCGTCCCCTGCGGCAGAGGAAGTTGCCCTGCGGGCCATCGTCTCGGCGACGAAGGCGACGCCGGACAGACTGCACGCGAGGCTCGCGCACGTCGGCATGGATACCATCCTGAGCTCGGCGAAGCACGAGGTAGCCACCGGGCTGGACCTCAAGTCGGCGTCCGGCGCTGCCTCGCCTTGCGTTTCGTGCGTCGGTGGGAAGCTGGCGCGGCACACCTTCCCCGACAAAGGCTCCGACGCCAAGGACGCCCTGGCCGTCGTGCACATCGACCTGTGCGGACCGTTCCGGGTGGCTGCCAAGGATGGCAGCCTGTACTTCCTGCTGCTGAAGGACCGCAAGACCCGCTACGTGTGGGTGAGGCCGGTCGCCAAGAAGTCCGACGTGCTGCAGGAGTTCGAGCAGTGGCTGGTGACGGTTGAGCGGCAGACGAAGAAGACGGTGTCGATGCTGCGTTCTGACCGAGGAGGGGAGTTCCTCGGGAAGGACTTCACCGCCCTCGTGAACGGCAAAGGGATCCTCCACGACCTCACCTGCCCGTACACTCCGCAGCAGAACGGCATGGCGGAGCGGGAGATGCGGACGGTGGTGGAGTCGGTGCGGACGATGCTGCTGCACATGGGCGTGCAGCACCACTGGTGGCACCTCGCTCTACGGCAGGCCGTCTGGATCCGTAACTGCCTGGAGCGCTCGGCGACGCCGGGGACGACGCCGTACCAGCTGCTCACCGGGACGAAGCCCGACTTGTCGCTGGCACGGGTGTGGGGCTGCATGGCGCAGTTCTTGGTCCCCGAGCAGCAGCGCGGTGGGAAGCTGCAGCCGAAGGCCCGGTGGGGCCTTCATCTCGGCGTGTCGGAGGCGAGCAAGGGCTGGGAGCTCCTCGACATCGCTGCCAACCGGGTGGTCACCACGTCGGACGTGGTGTTCTACGAGGACATGTCGCTGGAGGTGTGGAAGTCGGAGCACGGGCCGGTGTCAGGACGGACGCCGACCACCCCACCAACCGACACCTCCACGGCGACGCTGCCTCTGCTCGCCGAGGTCGGTGAGCTTGCTGATGAGGACGCCGAGGTCGTCCACCCTTCCCCTGCCCCTCCCCTCGTCGCTGATCTGCATGGGCTGACTCCGGCGTCGGCCTCCGGCGATGAGGGGAGCAGTGGGGCGTCGCCTGTGGCGCCGACCAAGAGCATCGCCGGTGGCCGCCGTGACGCCCAGCAAGTCGGCCTGGAAGTGAAGTCGACAGAAGGGACGCCGGGGAAGCAGCAGGCAGCAGCGCGGCCGACCCAGGAGCAGTCGGCGACCTGGCAGTCGGCAGGGGAGCTGACCGCAGGGGAGAAATCGGTCGGGACGCCGACCGAGGTGCAGCAGGGCGAGCCGACCAAGGTGCAGCAGGACGCCGAGGACAGTGAAGCCGGCGAAGCTGAAGGGGAGCAGTCGGACGCCGGGCAGGACGACGACATGGACGCCGGGCAGCCTGCACTGCGGCGTTCAGACCGAGTCCGGCGGCCGCCGGAGCGGCTCACCTATCATGTCTGCCTCCCACCGGCCGCTTTCACCACAGCGTACGACGTCGAGGACGACGATGCTATCCTGTACGACGAGGCCGGACATCGCCTTCGCCTGCAGCAAGCTGGGGAGCGGCCTCACGGTGAGGAGTGACCAGCACTGGCGCGAGGTCGACCGCTGCCTCGCCAACACGCGTGACACCGCCTTGGAGTTCGGCGGTGGACCAGAGTCGTTGGAGCTGGTCGGCTACGTGGACGCCGACGACGCCGGCGACAAGCAGAACAGGATGAGCACGGGCGGCTACGTGTTCGTCTACGGAGGGGCCGCGGTCTCCTGGTCGAGCCAGCGCATCAAGTGCGCGACGCTGTCGTCGACCGAGTCGGAGTACGTGGCGGCCGTCGAAGCCGACAAGGAGGGACGCCGACTTCGCTTCCTCCTCGCAGAGTTCCGGCAGCTGGACGCCGGGAAGCCGACTGTCCTGCGAGTGGACAACAAGTCGGCCATCACGGTCGCCGGGGGCATGGGGTTGACGGGCAACCTCAAGCACATGGAGCGGCGACAGGCCTGGCTGCAGCACATGGTGAAGCGGGGGAAGTTTGCGCTGCAGTACATCCCGACCGCTGAGCAGCCGGCTGACTTTCTGACGAAGGCGCTGCACTATCCGGCCTTCAACCGGTGCTCTGTCGCAGTCGGCCAGGTGCGCCTGGCTGAAGTCGGCGACGGTGACAACGACGTGCAGCAGTAGGTGCCATGCCCTCTTGCATGGCTGGTGCGGTGACCGGCGTGCTGTGTGTTGTGTGCACGCCGCCGAGCTGTCTTCCGAGCAGTGCTGCCGTATGGGCTGGGGGCCCAAGCGTGAACACGGCAGGGGAGTGTCAACGGGAGTGTTGTGTGGCCCCGTCCTCGCTTGGGCGGAGCTGACCTCGTGGTCGGGTGCGTGGGGGAGATGCAGCCGACCTGCAGCAGTGGGCACGGGGGCCACTGCAAGGGCGCGGAGCTTGGGGGCGTCTGGCTGGAGGGCGCCGAGCAGGTGGACGCCGACCTGGGCGTCTGCTCGGCGTCCTGGGGGCCTGGACGCCGTGCTAGGCGTCTGCTCGGCGTCCTGGGAGGTGGGACGCCGACCTGGGCGTCTGCTCGGCGTCCTGGACGCCTGGACGACGCCCTGGGCGTCTACCCGGCGTCCTGGGAGGCTGGACGCCGACCTGATGGTCTGCTCGGCGTCCCGGACGCCTAGATGCTGACTTGGGCGCCTGGAAGGCGTCCTGGGTGAGGGGACGCCGACCAGGACGCCAGGACGCCGACCTGGGGACGCCGGGCTTGGCGTAGCCGGCGTCCGACTGGGCTGGGCGACCAGGCAAGGTTGCTCGGTCGACCGGGATACCTGGGCGATGGCTGCGAAGGTCGCCGAGGATGGTTTTGGCGAGGGCGACCTCGGGGGTGGTATCCCGAGGTCGACGTGGCTGGTGGGCGCAGTCGCTGGCATGGACTCGATCTAGGCGTCTGCGCCGTGCTCGTGACCAGGCGTGGAGCACCAACCAGCTGCGCGCACCTGCGAAGCAGGTGCACCGTTGTTCTGCGGGTGCAGCGCTGTGCAGCCGACTTGCTGCAGCGCTGGCACACCGTGGACTTGCAACGTTGGCGCGCCGCATCTCTGCAGCGCTGGAGCGGTGCGAGCATTGCTGCGCTGGAGCGCGGTCGACCGTGCTGCGCTGGAGGTCGACCAGCAGCCTAGCTAGCTCTGATGTAGTCTGTGTTGCCAACGTTGTTGTGATCATTGTTGTCAATCTTTGCTAGTGAAACTCTTGCAAAATCTCCCCGTGAATGTGCAAGCAGTGAACACACGAGCAAACGACTAAGTGAACGAACGCAGAGATCCCTCTCACACAACGTGCCTTCCCCGTAGTCAAGCTCCCGTTGCTAGAGTTATCTCCGCAGCAAGCATCATTGGTCATCGGCCCTTGACAATGAAGAGTGTTTGTTGCACTTCCTCCACATGTGCGGATCCTAGCGCGTTTTGAGGCTAGAAGCGCTCGTAGTGAGCGTTTTTCTTCCACCAGGTCACGTGGCTACGCTTGTCTTCACCTCTTGCCAAGCCACCAAAGGCGTGGAATGGTTGCGAGCATCATTGGTCATCGGCCCTTGAGAATGAAGAGCGCCCGCTGCACTTCCTCCACATGTGCGGATCCTAGCGCGTTTTGAGGCTAGAAGCGCTTGCAGTGAGCGTTTTTCTTCTACCAGGTCACATGGCTGCGCTTGTCTAGTCCTCTTGCCAAGCCAGCAAGGGCGTGGAAGGGTTGCGAGCATCATTGGTCATCGGCCCTTGAGAATGAAGAGCGCCCGCTGCACTTCCTCCACATGTGCGGATCCTAGCGTGTTTTGAGGCTAGAAGCGCTTGCAGTGAGCGTTTTTCTTCTACCAAGTCACGTGGCTGCGCTTCTCTAGTCCTCTTGCCAAGCCAGCAAGGGCGTGGAAGGGTTGCGAGCATCATTGGTCATCGACCCTTGAGAATGAAGAGCGCCCGCTGCACTTCGTGCACATGTGCGGATCCTAGCACGTTTTGAGGCTAGAAGCGCTCGCAATGAGCGTTTTTCTTCCACCAGGTCACGTGGCTTGTCAGAGGTCCACTGGTGATCCCCGATTGATCCTAGGGAAGGGTTACAGGCACGTTGGCCTGGGGGGTTATGGGCGCACTCACCCGCTACACAAATAAGCCCTTTTATCCCAGTGGTTAGTGGCTGGGATTCTGACATGGTATCAGAGCGAAGGTCTCGGGTTCGAATCCCGGTGTGTGCACCTCGGGCATCCCAGTGCGGGGGGGTGTCAGAGGTCCACTGGTGATCCCCGATTGATCCTAGGGAAGGGTTACAGGCACGTTGGCCTGGGGGGTTATGGGCGCACTCACCCGCTACACAAATAAGCCCTTTTATCCCAGTGGTTAGTGGCTGGGATTCTGACATGGCTGTGCTTGTCTAGGCCTCTTGCCAAGCCAGCAAGGGCGTGGAAGGGTTGCGAGCATCATTGGTCATTGGCCCTTGAGAATGAAGAGCGCCCGCTGCACTTCCTCTACATGTGCGGATCCTAGCGCGTTTTGAGGCTAGAAGCGCTCGCAGTGCGCGTTTTTCTTCTACCAGGTCACGTGGCTACGCTTGTCTAGGCCTCTTGCCAAGCCAGCAAGGGCGTGGAAGGGTTGCGAGCATCATTGGTCAGCGGCCCTTGAGAATGAAGAGCGCCCGCTGCACTTCCTCCACATGTGCGGATCCTAGCGCGTTTTGAGGCTAAAAGCGCTCGCAGCGAGCGTTTTTCTTCTACCAGGTCACGTGGCTGCGCTTGTCTAGTCCTCTTGCCAAGCCAGCAAGGGCGTGGAAGGGTTGCGAGCATCATTGGTCATCGGCCCTTAAGAATGAAGAGCGCCCGCTGCACTTCCTCCACATGTGCGGATCCTAGCGCGTTTTGAGGCTAGAAGCGCTCGTTCTGAGCGTTTTTCTTCTACCAGGTTACGTGGCTGCGCTTGTCTAGGCCTCTTGCCAAGCCAGCAAGGGCATGGAAGGGTTGCGAGCATCATTGGTCATTGGCCCTTGAGAATGAAGAGCGCCCGCTGCACTTCCTCCACATGTGCGGATACTAGCGCGTTTTGAGGCTAGAAGTGCTCGCAGTGAGCGTTTTTCTTCCACCAGGTCACGTGGCTGTGCTTGTCTAGGCCTCTTGCCAAGCCAACAAGGGCGTGGAAGGGTTGCGAGCATCATTGGTCATTGGCCCTTGAGAATGAAGAGCGCCCGCTGCACTTCCTCTACATGTGCGGATCCTAGCGCGTTTTGAGGCTAGAAGCGCTCGCAATGAGCGTTTTTCTTCTACCAGGTCACATGGCTGCGCTTGTCTAGGCCTCTTGTCAAGCCAGCAAGGGCGTGGAAGGGTTGCGAGCATCATTGGTCATCGGCCCTTAAGAATGAAGAGCGCCCGCTGCACTTCCTCCACATGTGCGGATCCTAGCGCGTTTTGAGGCTAGAAGCGCTCCCAGTGAGCGTTTTTCTCTACCAGGTCACGTGGCTACGCTTGTCTACACCTCTTGCCAAGCCAGCAAAGGCGTGGAAGGGTTGTGAGCATCATTGGTCATCGGCCCTTGAGAATCAAAAGGGCCCGCTGCACTTCCTCCACATGTGCGGATCCTAGCGCGTTTTGAGGCTAGAAGCGCTTGCAGTGAGCGTTGTTCTTCTACCAGGTCACGTGGCTGCGCTTGTCTAGTCCTCTTGCCAAGCCAGCAAGGGCGTGGAAGGGTTGCGAGCATCATTGGTCATCGGCCCTTGAGAATGAAGAGCGCCCGCTGCACTTCCTCCACATGTGCGGATCCTAGCGTGTTTAGATGCTAGAAGTGCTCGCATTGAGCGTTTTTCTTCCACTAGGTCACGTGGCTGTGCTTGTCTAGGCCTCTTGCCAAGCCATCAAGGGCGTGGAAGGGTTGCGAGCATCATTGGTCATCGGCCCTTGAGAATGAAGAGCGCCCGCTGCACTTCCTCCACATGTGCGGATCCTAGCGCGTTTTGAGGCTAGAAGCGCTCGCAGTGAGCGTTTTTTTTCTTCTACCGGGTCACGTGGCTGCGCTTGTCTAGGCCTCTTGCCAAGCCAGCAAGGGCGTGGAAGGGTTGTGAGCATCATTGGTCATCGGCCCTTGAGAACGAAGAGCGCCCGCTGCACTTCCTCCACATGTGCGGATCCTAGCGCGTTTTGAGGCTAGAAGTGCTCGCAGTGAGCGTTTTTCTTCCACCAAGTCACGTGGCTGTGCTTGTCTAGGTCTCTTGCCAAGCCAGCAAGGGCGTGGAAGGGTTGCGAGCATCATTGGTCATTGGCCCTTGAGAATGAAGAGCGCCCGCTGCACTTCCTCTACAAGTGCGGATCCTAGCGCGTTTTGAGGCTAGAAGCGCTCGCAATGAGCGTTTTTCTTCTACCAGGTCACGTGGCTGCGCTTGTCTAGGCCTCTTGCCAAGCCAGCAAGGGCGTGGAAGGGTTGCGAGCATCATTGGTCATCGGCCCTTGAGAATGAAGAGCGCCCGCTGCACTTCCTCCACATGTGCGGATCCTAGCGCGTTTTGAGGCTAGAAGCGCTCGCAATGAGCGTTTTTCTTCCACCAGGTCACGTGGCTGCGCTTGTCTAGGCCTTTTGCCAAGCCAGCAAGGGCGTGGAAGGTTTGCGAGCATCATTGGTCATCGGCCCTTGAGAATGAAGAGCGCCCGCTGCACTTCCTCCACATGTGCGGATCCTAGCGCGTTTTGAGGCTAGAAGCGCTCGCAGTGAGCGTTTTTCTTCTACCAGGTCACGTGGCTACGCTTGTCTACACCTCTTGCCAAGCTAGCAAGGGCGTGGAAGGGTTGCGAGCATCATTGGTCAGCGGCCCTTGAGAATGAAGAGCGCCCGCAGCACTTCCTCCACATGTGCGGATCCTAGCGCTTTTTGAGGCTAGAAGCGCTCGTTCTGAGCGTTTTTCTTCTACCAAGTCACGTGGCTGTGCTTGTCTAGGCCTCTTGCCAAGCTAGCAAGGGCGTGGAAGGATTGCGAGCATCATTGGTCATCGGCCCTTGAGAATGAAGAGTGCCCGCTGCACTTCCTTTACATGTGCGGATCCTAGCGCGTTTTGAGGCTAGAAGCGCTCGTTCTGAGCGTTTTTCTTCTACCAAGTCACGTGGCTGCGCTTGTCTAGGCCTCTTGCCAAGCCAGCAAGGGCGTGGATGTTAAATTAGTAGTAGCCATGGATGGCGAGAGGTTTTGGTGAGGTAGAAGCGATTGAACTAGGAAGAGAATTTCGAGGTACAAAAGAGAGAAGTTTGGAAACCCTAATTGAACCTAGGGTGTGTTCGGTTTATACTAAAAGCTACGAAATGAACCTAAGAAGAACCTGGATGCGTAACTCTCTCTAAGCCTGGCGAAATAATATAAGAACACCAGTATAAAGGCCAGAGCGAGCCCTAGCCTACTCAAACACACCCCCAGGCTAGGTGAAGCTCTGGAGCAAAACACCTAGCGAACCGGCACACCCCCAGAAGTGGAGAGACGCGTGAGCCCAAGCTCGCGCACGTAGAAACGGTGTGGCGCACGCAGGAGGGCCTTGGTGAAAATGTCAGCAAGGTTGGCAGTAGCGTCCACCTTGCGAAGGCGTAAGAAGCCAGACTGCACCAGCTCGCGGTGCATAAAGAAATAGCGGACCTCAATATGCTTGCTGCGGGCGTGATAGACAGGATTTTCAGTGAGATGAATCATACTCGCACTGTCACAGGAGAGGGTCACAGAGGACTGAGAGTGACCAAGCTCAGCAAGGAGAAAGGAGAGCCAGCGAGCTTCCTGGGCTGCCAAGGTGCCTGCCTACAACTCAGCCTCGCAGGTGGAAAGGCAGACAGAGGATGAGCGAGTGGAGCGCCAGCTGATGAGACCACTGCCAAGAGTAAAACCATATCCTTGAGATGAGCGACGATCAGGGCGAGAGTCAGCGTAGGAAGAGTCACTGTAGCCGGAGAGAACGGGAGGAATAGAGCCACCAAGAGTGAGAGCAAGGTCAGAGGTGGCGCGCAGATAGCGCAGGACGCGCGTAGCAGCCGCCCAGTGCACGTCAGTGTGGCGGCCTAGACCGACAAAGCGAGAGAGAACACTGAGGGGGTAAGCAAGGTCAAGGAAGAGAGGAGATAGCAGTGCAAGTCATGGTCATGGTATCCCCAGCCCCTTGAATGGAGAGGGGATGGGGAAAAGAGCGAAGCACACCAGCGTCACGAAAAACAGAGTCAGTAGCACCACTAACAAGAACAAACTCAAGAGTGCGAGGGAGGGAAAGAGCAGCAGCTGTGGGACCAAGATACTGAGAATCATTGCCATTAACAGAAGGAGCAAACATCATGGCAAAACGAGGGTCCATAAGGGGAGAAGCTCCTAGAATGCTATCCTGACTAGGCATAGTCACACTGAGAGCAGAGGTTTGAGTACTGGCACCAGAGTCGGCGGCCACAAGTACCGCCTGGGCAGAAGACTGGCGACGCTGACGAGAGAGTTGAAGCCAGTTGGGAGGGCGACCAGTGTTGCCAGCCAGGAACCAGTCATCGGTGAGCTTCTGGAAGCAGGAGGAGGCAGGATGATTGGTGCGACCGCAGGGCTGACCCTTGCGGGGCCCCTGGCGAATGATGTAGGTGCAAGGAGGAAAGGTGTTGCGAGGGCGAGAGGAAGCAGTAGCGGCAGTGGTGGGGAGGGGAGGGGGGGAGGAAGAGGGTGCGACAGCGGCGGCAGTAGGAGGGCAGCTGCGGAGGTTGAGCTCTGCCTGTAGGAGAAAGGTAGAGTCACGAGAGAACGACCACTGGTCGGCGGGGCGCTCACCATACAGGGTGACATGAACACTGTATTCAGGAGTGAGGCCTGTGAGGAGGAGGGCACCGCAGACATCCTGCGGGTGAGGAGTAATGGGCTTACCAGGCAGAGTTCGGGCGCTCAAATCGTGCAAACGACATGGAACGAAATGGAGCCACTTGTTTAAGGCGGGGAAAATAGTCCAATCTAGAGGATGAGCAAAAAAAAATGGGGCATCTAATGCAGTGGACCAGTCAAAGTGATGCGTTGGGCAGTCGGGGCAGTATGCGCACCTATAGTGGGCTTACCAGGCAGAGTTCGGGCGTTCAAATCCTGCAAACGACATAGAACGAAATGGAGCCACTTGTTGTGGGTGTGGAAAATAGTATAATTTAGAGGACCAGTAAGAAAAATGGGGCATCCAATACAGTGGACCAGTCAAAGTGATGCGTTGGGCAGTCGGGGCAGTATGCGCACCTATAATGGGCGTACCAGGCAGAGTTCGGGCGCTCAAATCCCGCAAACGACATGGAACGAAATTGAGATACTTTTTGTGGGTGTGGAAAATAGTATAATCTAGAGGACCAGCAAAAATTGTGGGCCATCCAATGCAGTGGACCAGTCAAAGTGATGCGTTGGGCAGTCGGGGCAATATGCACACCTATAATGGGCTTACTAGGCAGACTTCCGGCGCTCAAATCCTGCAAACGACATGGAACGAAATGGAGCCACTTGTTGTGGGTTTGAAGAATAGTTTAATCTAGAGGATCAACAAAAAAATGGGGCATCCAATGCAGTGGACCAGTCAAAGTGATGCGTTGGGCAGTCGGGGCAGTATGCGCACCTATAATGGGCGTACCAGGCAGAATTCCGGCGCTCAAATCTTGGAAAACGACATGGAACGAAATGGAGCCACTTGTTGTGGGTGTGGAAAATAGTGTAATTTACAGGACCAGCAAAAACAATGGGGCATTCAATGCAGTGGACCAGTCAAAGTGATGCGTTGGGCAGTCGGGGCAATATGTGCACCTATAATGGGCTTACCAGGCTGTGTTCTGGCGCTCAAATCCTGCAAACGACATGGAACGAAATGGAGCCACTTGTTGTGGGTGTGGAGAATAGTGTAATCTAGAGGACCAGCAAAAAAATGGGGCATCCAATGCAGTGGACCAGTCAAAGTGATGCGTTGGGCAGTCGGGGCAGTATGCGCACCTATAATGGGCGTACCAGGCAGACTTTCGGCGCTCAAATCCTGCAAAACGACATGGAACGAAATGGATCCACATGTTGTGGGTGTGGAAAATAGTGTAATCTACAGGACCAGCAAAAACAATAGGGCATCCAATGCAGTGGACCAGTCAAAGTGATGCGTTGGGCAGTCGGGGCAGTATGCGCACCTATAATGGGCGTACCAGGCAGAGTTCGGGCGCTCAAATCGTGCAAACGACATGGAACGAAATGGAGCCACTTGTTGTGGGTGTGGAAAATAGTCTAATCTAGATGAACAGCGAAAAAAATGGGGCATCCAATGCAGCGGACCAGTCAAAGTGATGCGTTGGGCAGTCGGGGCAGTATGCGCACCTATAATGAGCTTACCAGGCAGAGTTCGAGGGCTCAAATCTTGCAAACAATATAGAACGAAATGGAGCCATCTGTTGTGGATGTGGAAAATAGTGTAATCTAGAGGGCCAGCAAAAAAAATGAGGCATCCAATGCAGTGGACGAGTCAAAGTGATGCGTTGGGCAGTCGGGGCAGTATGCGCACCTATAATGGGCGTACCAGGCAGAGTTCGGGCGCTCAAATCCTGCAAACGACATGGAACGAAATAGAGCCACTTGTTGTGGGTGTGGAAAATAGTCTAATATAGAGGATCAGAAAAAAAGGGGCATCCAATGCAGTGGACCAGTCAAAGTGATGCGTTGGGCAGTCGGGGCAGTATGCGCACCTATAATGGGCGTACTAGGCAGAGTTCGGGCGCTCAAATCTTGCAAAAAACATGGAACAAATTGGAGCTGCTTGTTGTGGGTGTGAAAATTAGTGTAATCTAGAGGACCAGCAAAAAAAATGGGGCATCCAATGCAGTGGACCAGTCAAAGTGATGCGTTGGGCAGTCGGGGCAGTATGCGCACCTATAATGGGCGTACCAGGCAGAGTTCGGGCGCTCAAATCCTGCAAATGACATGGAACGAAATAGAGCCACTTGTTTTGGGTGGGAAAAATAGTCCAATCTAGAGGATGAGAAAAAAAAAAAATGGGGCATCCAATGCAGTGGACCAGTCAAAGTGATGCGTTGGGCAGTCGGGGCAGTATGCGCACCTATAATGGGCGTACCAGGCTGAGTTAGGGCACTCAAATCCTGCAAACGACATGGAACGAAATGGAGCCACTTGTTGTGGATGTGGAAAATAGTCTAATCTAGTGGACCAGAAAAAAAAATGGGGATCCACATGTGCGGATCCTAGCGCGTTTTGAGGCTAGAAGCGCTCGTTCTGAGCGTTTTTCTTCTACTAGGTCACGTGGCTGCGCTTCTCTAGTCCTCTTGCCAAGCCAGCAAGGGCGTGGAAGGGTTGCAAGCATCATTGGTCATTGGCTCTTAAGAATGTACAGCGCCCGCTGCACTTCCTCTACAAGTGCGGATCCTAGCGCGTTTTGAGGCTAGAAACGCTCGCAGTGAGCGTTTTTCTTCTACCAGATCACGTGGCTGCGCTTGTCTAGGCCTCTTGCAAAGCCAGCAAGGGCGTGGAAGGGTTGCGAGCATTGGTTAGCGGCCCTTGAGAATGAAGAGCGTCCGCTGCACTTCCTCCACATGTGCGGATCTTAGCGCGTTTTGAGGCTAGAAGCGCTTGCAGTGAGCGAATTTCTTCTACCAGGTCACGTGGCTGCGCTTGTCTAGGCCTCTTTCCAAGCCAGCAAGGGCGTGGAAGGGTTGCGAGCATCATTGGTCATCGGCCCTTGAGAATGAAGAGCGCCCACTGCACTTCCTCCACATGTGCGGATCCTAGCGTGTTTTGAGGCTAGAAGCGCTCGCAGTGAGCGTTTTTTTTCTACCAGGTCACGTGGCTGCGCTTGTCTAGGCCTCTTGCCAAGCCAGCAAGGGCGTGGAAGGGTTGCGAGCATCATTGGTCATCGGCCCTTGAGAATGAAGAGCGCCCGCTGCACTTCCTCTACATGTGCGGATCCTAGCGCGTTTTGAGGCTAGAAGCGCTCGCAGTGAGCGTTTTTCTTCAACCAGGTCACGTGGCTGCGCTTGTCTAGTCCTCTTGCCAAGCCAGCAAGGGCGTGGAAGGGTTGCGAGCATCATTGGTCAGCGGCCCTTGAGAATGAAGAGCGTCCGCTGCACTTCCTCCACATGTGCGGATCCTAGCGCGTTTTGAGGCTAGAAGCGCTCGTTCTGAGCGTTTTTCTTCTACCAGGTCACGTGGCTGTGCTTGTCTAGGCCTCTTGCCAAGCCAGCAAGGGCGTGGAAGGGTTGCGAGCATCATTGGTCATCGGCCCTTGAGAATGAAGAGCGCCCGCTGCAATTCATCCAATGTGCGGATCCTAGCGCGTTTTGAGGCTAGAAGCGCTCGTTCTGAGCGTTTTTCTTCTACCAGGTCACGTGGCTGCGCTTCTCTAGTCCTCTTGCCAAGCCAGCAAGGGCGTGGAAGGATTGCGAGCATTGGTTAGCGGCCCTTGAGAATGAAGAGCCCCCGCTGCACTTCCTCCACATGTGCGGATCTTAGCGCGTTTTGAGGCTAGAAGCGCTTGCAGTGAGCGTTTTTCTTCTACCAGGTCACATGGCTGCGCTTGTCTAGGCCTCTTTCCAAGCCAGCAAGGGCGTGGAAGGGTTGCGAGCATCATTGGTTATCGGCCCTTGAGAATGAAGAGCGCCCGCTGCACTTCCTCCACATGTGCGGATCCTAGCGTGTTTTGAGGCTAGAAGCGCTCGCAGTGAGCGTTTTTTTTTCTATTAGGTCACGTGGCTGCGCTTGTCTAGGCCTCTTGCCAAGCCAGCAAGGGCGTGGAAGGGTTGCGAGCATCATTGGTCATCGGCCCTTGAGAATGAAGAGCGCCCGCTGCACTTCCTCTACATGTGCGGATCCTAGCGCGTTTTGAGGCTAGAAGCGCTCGCAGTGAGCGTTTTTCTTCTACCAGGTCACGTGCCTGCGCTTGTCTAGGCCTCTTGCCAAGCCAGCAAGGGCGTGGAAGGGTTGCGAGCATCATTGGTCATCGGCACTTGAGAATGAAGAGCGCCCGCTGCACTTCCTCCACATGTGCGGATCCTAGCGCGTTTTGAGGCTAGAAGCGCTCGCAATGAGCGTTTTTCTTCCACCAGGTCACGTGGCTGCGCTTCTCTAGGCCTCTTGTCAAGCCAGCAAGGGCGTGGAAGGGTTGCGAGCATCATTGGTCATCGGCCCTTGAGAATGAAGAGCGCCCGCTGCACTTCCTCCACATGTGCGGATCCTAGAGCGTTTTGAGGCTAGAAGCGCTCGTTCTGAGCGTTTTTCTTCTACCAGGTCACGTGGCTGCGCTTGTCTAGTCCTCTTGCCAAGCCAGCAAGGGCGTGGAAGGGTTGCGAGCATCATTGGTCATCGGCCCTTGAGAATGAAGAGCGCCCGCTGCACTTCCTCCACATGTGCGGATCCTAGCACGTTTTGAGGCTAGAAGTGCTCGTTCTGAGCGTTTTTCTTCTACCAAGTCATGTGGCTGCGCTTGTCTAGTCCTCTTGCCAAGCCAGCAAGGGCGTGGAAGGGTTGCGAGCATCATTGGTCATCGACCCTTGAGAATGAAGAGCGCCCGCTGCACTTCCTCCACATGTGCGGATTCTAGCGCGTTTTGAGGCTAGAAGCACTCGCAGTGAGCGTTTTTCTTCCACCAGGTCACGTGGCTGTGCTTGTCTAGGCCTCTTGCCAAGCCAGCAAGGGCGTGGAAGGGTTGCAAGCATCATTGGTCATTGCCTCTTAAGAATGAAGAGCGCCCGCTGCACTTCCTCTACAAGTGCGGATCCTAGCGCGTTTTGAGGCTAGAAGCGCTCCCAGTGAGCGTTTTTCTTCTTCCAGGTCACGTGGCTGCACTTTTCTAGGCCTCTTGCCAAGCCAGCAAGGGCGTGGAAGGGTTGCGAGCATCATTGGTCATTGGCCCTTGAGAATGAAGAGCGCCCGCTGCACTTGCTCCACATGTGCGGATCCTAGCGCGTTTTGAGGCTAGAAGTGCTCGCAGTGAGCGTTTTTCTTCTACCAGGTCATGTGGCTGCGCTTCTCTAGTCCTCTTGCCAAGCCAGCAAGGGCGTGGAAGGGTTGCGAGCATCATTGGTCAGCGGCCCTTGAGAATGAAGAGCGCCCGCTGCACTTCCTCCACATGTGCGGATCCTAGCGCGTTTTGAGGCTAGAAGCGTTCGCAGTGAGCGTTTTTCTTCCACCAGGTCATGTGGCTGTGCTTGTCTAGGCCTCTTGCCAAGCCAGCAAGGGCGTGGAAGGGTTGCAAGCATCATTGGTCATTGCCTCTTAAGAATGAAGAGCACCCGCTGCACTTCCTCTACAAGTGCGGATCCTAGCGCGTTTTGAGGCTAGAAGCGCTCGCAATGAGCGTTTTTCTTCTACCAGGTCACGTGGCTGCACTTGTCTAGGCCTCTTGCCAAGCCCGCAAGGGCGTGGAAGGGTTGCGAGCATCATTGGTCATTGCCTCTTGAGAATGAAGAGCTCGCGCTGCACTTCCTCCACATGTGCGGATTCTAGCGCGTTTTGAGGCTAGAAGCATCCGCAGTGAGCATTTTTCTTTCGCCAGGTCACGTAGCTGTGCTTGTCTAGGCCTCTTGCCAAGCCAGCAAGGGCGTGGAAGGGTTGCGAGCATCATTGGTCATCGGCCCTTGAGAATGAAGAGCGCCCGCTGCACTTCCTCTACAAGTGCGGATCCTAGCGTGTTTTGAGGCTAGAAGCGCTCGCAGTGAGCGTTTTTTTTCTACCAGGTCACGTGGCTGCGCTTGTCTAGGCCTCTTGCCAAGCCAGCAAGGGCGTGGAAGGGTTGCGAGCATCATTGGTCATCGGCCCTTGAGAATGAAGAGCGCCCGCTGCACTTCCTCCACATGTGCGGATCCTAGCGTGTTTTGAGGCTAGAAGCGCTCGCAGTGAGCGTTTTTTTTCTACCAGGTCACGTGGCTGCGCTTGTCTAGGCCTCTTGCCAAGCCAGCAAGGGCGTGGAAGGGTTGCGAGCATCATTGGTCATCGGCCCTTGAGAATGAAGAGCGCTCGCTGCACTTCCTCTACATGTGCGGATCCTAGCGCGTTTTGAGGCTAGAAGCGCTCGCAGTGAGCGTTTTTCTTCTACCAGGTTACGTGGCTGCGCTTGTCTAGTCCTCTTGCCAAGCCAGCAAGGGCGTGGAAGGGTTGCGAGCATCATTGGTCAGCGGCCCTTGAGAATGAAGAGCGTCCGCTGCACTTCCTCCACATGTGCGGATCCTAGCGCGTTTTGAGGCTAGAAGCTCTCGTTCTGAGCGTTTTTCTTCTACCAGGTCACGTGGCTGTGCTTGTCTAGGCCTCTTGCCAAGCCAGCAAGGGCGTGGAAGGGTTGCGAGCATCATTGGTCATCGGCCCTTGAGAATGAAGAGCGCCCGCTGCAATTCATCCAATGTGCGGATCCTAGCGCGTTTTGAGGCTAGAAGCGCTCGTTCTGAGCGTTTTTCTTCTACCAGGTCACGTGGCTGCACTTGTCTAGTCCTCTTGCCAAGCCAGCAAGGGCGTGGAAGGGTTGCGAGCATTGATTAGCGGCCCTTGAGAATGAAGAGCCCCCGCTGCACTTCCTCCACATGTGCGGATCTTAGCGCGTTTTGAGGCTAGAAGCGCTTGCAGTGAGCGTTTTTCTTCTACCAGGTCACATGGCTGCGCTTGTCTAGGCCTCTTTCCAAGCCAGCAAGGGCGTGGAAGGGTTGCGAGCATCATTGGTCATCGGCCCTTGAGAATGAAGAGCGCCCGCTGCACTTCCTCCACATGTGCGGATCCTAGCGCGTTTTGAGGCTAGAAGCGCTCGCAGTGAGCGTTTTTTTTCTACCAGGTCACGTGGCTGCGCTTGTCTAGGCCTCTTGCCAAGCCAGCAAGGGCGTGGAAGGGTTGCGATCATCATTGGTCATCGGCCCTTGAGAATGAAGAGCGCCCGCTGCACTTCCTTTACATGTGCGGATCCTAGCGCGTTTTGAGGCTAGAAGCGCTCGCAGTGAGCGTTTTTCTTCTACCAGGTCACGTGGCTGTGCTTGTCTAGGCCTCTTGCCAAGCCAGAAAGGGCGTGGAAGGGTTGCGAGCATCATTGGTCATCGGCCCTTGAGAATGAAGAGCGCCCGCTGCACTTCCTCCACATGTGCGGATCCTAGCGCGTTTTGAGGCTAGAAGCGCTCGCAATGAGCGTTTTTCTTCCACCAGGTCACGTGGCTGCGCTTCTCTAGGCCTCTTGCCAAACCAGCAAGGGCGTGGAAGGGTTGCGAGCATCATTGGTTATCGGCCCTTGAGAATGAAGAGCGCCCGCTGCACTTCCTCCACATGTGCGGATCCTAGAGCGTTTTGAGGCTAGAAGCGCTCGTTCTGAGCGTTTTTCTTCTACCAGGTCACGTGGCTGCGCTTGTCTAGTCCTCTTGCCAAGCCAGCAAGGGCGTGGAAGGGTTGCGAGCATCATTGGTCATCGGCCCTTGAGAATGAAGAGCGCCCGCTGCACTTCCTCCACATGTGCGGATCCTAGCGCGTTTTGAGGCTAGAAGCGCTCGTTCTGAGCGTTTTTCTTCTACCACGTCACGTGGCTGCGCTTGTCTAGTCCTCTTGCCAAGCCAGCAAGGGCGTGGAAGGGTTGCGAGCATCATTGGTCATCGGCCCTTGAGAATGAAGAGTGCCCGCTGCACTTCCTCCACATGTGCGGATTCTAGCGCGTTTTGAGGCTAGAAGATTCGACCGTTCTGAGCGTTTTTCTTCCACCAGGTCACGTGGCTGTGCTTGTCTAGGCCTCTTGCCAAGCCAGCAAGGGCGTGGAAGGGTTGCAAGCATCATTGGTCATTGGCCCTTGAGAATGAAGAGCGCCCGCTGCACTTCCTCTACAAGTGCGGATCCTAGCGCGTTTTGAGGCTAGAAGCGCTCGCAATGAGCGTTTTTCTTCTACCAGGTCACGTGGCTGCACTTGTCTAGTCCTCTTGCCAAGCCAGCAAGGGCGTGGAAGGGTTGCAAGCATCATTGGTCATCGGCCCTTGAGATTGAAGAGCGCCCGCTGCACTTCCTCCACATGTGCGGATTCTAGCGCGTTTTGAGGCTAGAAGCGTTCGCAGTGAGCGTTTTTCTTCCACCAGGTCACGTGGCTGTGCTTGTCTAGGCCTCTTGCCAAGCCAGCAAGGGCGTGGAAGGGTTGCAAGCATCATTGGTGATTGCCTCTTAAGAATGAAGAGCGCCCGCTGCACTTCCTCTACAAGTGCGGATCCTAGCGCGTTTTGAGGCTAGAAGCGCTCCCAGTGAGCGTTTTTCTTCTTCCAGGTCACGTGGCTGCACTTGTCTAGGCCTCTTGCCAAGCCAACAAGGGCGTGGAAGGGTTGCGAGCATCATTGGTCATTGGCCCTTGAGAATGAAGAGCGCCCGCTGCACTTCCTCCACATGTGCGGATCCTAGCGCGTTTTGAGGCTAGAAGCGCTCGCAGTGAGTGTTTTTCTTCTACCAGGTCACGTGGCTGCGCTTCTCTAGTCCTCTTGCCAAGCCAGCAAGGGCGTGGAAGGGTTGCGAGCATCATTGGTCAGCGGCCCTTGAGAATGAAGAGCGCCCGCCGCACTTCCTCCACATGTGCGGATCCTAGCGCGTTTTGAGGCTAGAAGCGTTCGCAGTGAGCGTTTTTCTTCCACCAGGTCATGTGGCTGTGATTGTCTAGGTCTCTTGCCAAGCCAGCAAGGGCGTGGAAGGGTTGCAAGCATCATTGGTCATTGCCTCTTAAGAATGAAGAGCACCCGCTACACTTCCTCTACAAGTGCGGATCCTAGCGCGTTTTGAGGCTAGAAGCGCTCGCAATGAGCGTTTTTCTTCTACCAGGTCACGTGGCTGCGCTTGTCTAGGCCTCTTGCCAAGCCAGCAAGGGCGTGGAAGGGTTGCGAGCATCATTGGTCAGCGGCCCTTGAGAATGAAGAGCGCCCGCCGCACTTCCTCCACATGTGCGGATCCTAGCGCGTTTTGAGGCTAGAAGCGATCACAATGAACGTTTTTCTTCCACCAGGTCACGTGGCTGCGCTTCTCTAGGCCTCTTGTCAAGCCAGCAAGGGCGTGGAAGGGTTGCGAGCATCATTGGTCATCGGCCCTTGAGAATGAAGAGCGCCCGCTGCACTTCCTCCACATGTGCGGATCCTAGCGCGTTTTGAGGCTAGAAGCGCTCGCAGTGAGCATTTTTCTTCTACCAGGTCACGTGGCTGTGCTTGTCTAGGCCTCTTGCCAAGCCAGCAAGGGCGTGGAAGGGTTGCGAGCATCATTGGTCATCGGCCCTTGAGAATGAAGAGCGCCCGCTGCACTTCCTCCACATATGCGGATCCTAGCGCGTTTTGAGGCTAGAAGCGCTCGTTCTGAGCGTTTTTCTTCTACCAGGTCACGTGGCTGCGCTTGTCTAGTCCTCTTGCCAAGCCAGCAAGGGCGTGGAAGGGTTGCGAGCATCATTGGTCATCGGCCCTTGAGAATGAAGAGCGCCCGCTGCACTTCCTCCACATGTGCGGATTCTAGCGCGTTTTGAGGCTAGAAGCGTTCGCAGTGAGCGTTTTTCTTCCACCAGGTCACGTGGCTGTGCTTGTCTAGGCCTCTTGCCAAGCCAGCAAGGGCGTGGAAGGGTTGCAAGCATCATTGGTCATTGCCTCTTAAGAATGAAGAGCGCCCGCTGCACTTCCTCTACATGTGCGGATCCTAGCGCGTTTTGAGGCTAGAAGCGCTCGCAATGAGCGTTTTTCTTCTACCAGGTCACGTGGCTGCACTTGTCTAGTCCTCTTGCCAAGCCAGCAAGGGCGTGGAAGGGTTGCGAGCATCATTGGTCATTGCCTCTTGAGAATGAAGAGCTCCCGCTGCCCTAACTCCACATGTGCGGATCCTAGCGCGTTTTGAGGCTAGAAGCGCTCGCAGTGGGCATTTTTCTTTTACCAGATCACGTGGCTGCGCTTCTCTAGTCCTCTTGCCAAGCCAACAAGGGCGTGGAAGGGTTGCGAGCATCATTGGTCATCGGCCCTTGAGAATGAAGAGCGCCCGCTGCACTTCCTCCACGTGTGCGGATCCTAGCGCGTTTTGAGGCTAGGAGCGCTCGCAGTGAGCGTTTTTCTTCCACCAGGTCACGTGGCTGCGCTTGTCTAGGCCTCTTGCCATGCCAGCAAGGGCGTGGAAGGGTTGCAAGCATCATTGGTCATTGCCTCTTAAGAATGAAGAGCACCCGCTGCACTTCCTCTACAAGTGCGGATCCTAGCGCGTTTTGAGGCTAGAAGCGCTCGCAATGAGCAATTTTCTTCTTCCAGGTCACGTGGCTGCACTTGTCTAGGCCTCTTGCCAAGCCAGCAAGGGCGTGGAAGGGTTGCGAGCATCATTGGTCATTGCCTCTTGAGAATGAAGAGCACCTGCTGCACTTCCTCCACATGTGCGGATCCTAGCGCGTTTTGAGGCTAGAAGCGCTTGCAGTGAGCGTTTTTCTTCTACCAGATCACGTGGCTGCGCTTCTCTAGTCCTCTTGCCAAGCCAGCAAGGGCGTGGAAGGGTTGCGAGCATCATTGGTCAGCGGCCCTTGAGAATGAAGAGCGCCCGCCGCACTTCCTCCACATGTGCGGATCCTAGCGCGTTTTGAGGCTAGAAGCGCTCGTTCTGAGCGTTTTTCTTCTACTAGGTCACGTGGCTGCGCTTCTCTAGTCCTCTTGCCAAGCCAGCAAGGGCGTGGAAGGGTTGCAAGCATCATTGGTCATTGGCTCTTAAGAATAAAGAGCGCCCGCTGCACTTCCTCTACAAGTGCGGATCCTAGCCCGTTTTGAGGCTAGAAGCGCTCGCAATGAGTGTTTTTCTTCTACCAGATCATGTGGCTGCGCTTCTCTAGTCCTTTTGCCAAGCCAGCAAGGGCGTGGAAGGGTTGCGAGCATCATTGGTCAGCGGCCCTTGAGAATGAAGAGCGTCCGCTGCACTTCCTCCACATGTGCGGATCCTAGCGCGTTTTGAGGCTAGAAGCGCTCGTTCTGAGCGTTTTTCTTCTACCAGGTCACGTGGCTGCGCTTCTCTAGTCCTCTTGCCAAGCCAGCAAGGGCGTGGAAGGGTTGCGAGCATCATTGGTCATCGGCCCTTGAGAATGAAGAGCGCCCGCTGCAATTCATCCAATGTGCGGATCCTAGCGCGTTTTGAGGCTAGAAGCGCTCGTTCTGAGTGTTTTTCTTCTACCAGGTCACGTGGCTGCACTTCCCTAGTCCTCTTGCCAAGCCAGCAAGGGCGTGGAAGGGTTGCGAGCATTGGTTAGCGGCCCTTGAGAATGAAGAGCCCCCGCTGCACTTCCTCCACATGTGCGGATCTTAGCGCGTTTTGAGGCTAGAAGCGCTTGCAGTGAGCGTTTTTATTCTACCAGGTCACGTGGCTGCGCTTGTCTAGGCCTCTTTCCAAGCCAGCAAGGGCGTGGAAGTGTTGCGAGCATCATTGGTCATCGGCCCTTGAGAATGAAGAGCGCCCGCTGCACTTCCTCCACATGTGCGGATCCTAGCGCGTTTTGAGGCTAGGAGCGCTCGCAGTGAGCGTTTTTCTTCCACCAGGTCACGTGGCTGTGCTTGTCTAGGCCTCTTGCCATGCCAGCAAGGGCGTGGAAGGGTTGCAAGCATCATTGGTCATTGCCTCTTAAGAATGAAGAGCTCCCGCTGCACTTCCTCTACAAGTGCGGATCCTAGCGCGTTTTGAGGCTAGAAGCGCTCGCAATGAGCGTTTTTCTTCTACCAGGTCACGTGGCTGCACTTGTCTAGGCCTCTTGCCAAGCCAGCAAGGGCGTGGAAGGGTTGCGAGCATCATTGGTCATTGCCTCTTGAGAATGAAGAGCACCTGCTGCACTTCCTCCACATGTGCGGATCCTAGCGCGTTTTGAGGCTAGAAGCGCTTGCAGTGAGCGTTTTTCTTCTACCAGATCACGTGGCTGCGCTTCTCTAGTCCTCTTGCCAAGCCAGCAAGGGCGTGGAAGGGTTGTGAGCATCATTGGTCAGCGGCCCTTGAGAATGAAGAGCGCCCGCCGCACTTCCTCCACATGTGCGGATCCTAGCGCGTTTTGAGGCTAGAAGCGCTCGTTCTGAGCGTTTTTCTTCTACTAGGTCACGTGGCTGCGCTTCTCTAGTCCTCTTGCCAAGCCAGCAAGGGCGTGGAAGGGTTGCAAGCATCATTGGTCATTGGCTCTTAAGAATAAAGAGCGCCCGCTGCACTTCCTCTACAAGTGCGGATCCTAGCCCGTTTTGAGGCTAGAAGCGCTCGCAATGAGTGTTTTTCTTCTACCAGATCACGTGGCTGCGCTTCTCTAGTCCTCTTGCCAAGCCAGCAAGGGCGTGGAAGGGTTGCGAGCATCATTGGTCAGCGGCCCTTGAGAATGAAGAGCGTCCGCTGCACTTCCTCCACATGTGCGGATCCTAGCGCGTTTTGAGGCTAGAAGCGCTCGTTCTGAGCGTTTTTCTTCTACCAGGTCACATGGCTGCGCTTCTCTAGTCCTCTTGCCAAGCCAGCAAGGGCGTGGAAGGGTTGCAAGCATCATTGGTCATCGGCCCTTGAGAATGAAGAGCGCCCGCTGCAATTCATCCAATGTACGGATCCTAGCGCGTTTTGAGGCTAGAAGCGCTCGTTCTGAGTGTTTTTCTTCTACCAGGTCACGTGGCTGCACTTCCCTAGTCCTCTTGCCAAGCCAGCAAGGGCGTGGAAGGGTTGCGAGCATTGGTTAGCGGCCCTTGAGAATGAAGAGCCCCCGCTGCACTTCCTCCACATGTGCGGATCTTAGCGCGTTTTGAGGCTAGAAGCGCTTGCAGTGAGCGTTTTTCTTCTACCAGGTCACGTGGCTGCGCTTGTCTAGGCCTCTTTCCAAGCCAGCAAGGGCGTGGAA
Organism: Closterium sp. Yama58-4; assembly: GCA_947470075.1. Taxonomy (NCBI): domain Eukaryota; kingdom Viridiplantae; phylum Streptophyta; class Zygnematophyceae; order Desmidiales; family Closteriaceae; genus Closterium; species Closterium sp. Yama58-4. The sequence goes on from CANIUD010000104.1 coordinate 303,373, forward strand.
GGGTTGCGAGCATCATTGGTCATCGGCCCTTGAGAATGAAGAGCGCCCGCTGCACTTCCTCCACATGTGCGGATCCTAGCGTGTTTTGAGGCTAGAAGCGCTCGCAGTGAGCGTTTTTTTTCTACCAGGTCACGTGGCTGCGCTTGTCTAGGCCTCTTGCCAAGCCAGCAAGGGCGTGGAAGGGTTGCAAGCATCATTGGTCATCGGCCCTTGAGAATGAAGAGCGCCCGCTGCACTTCCTCTACATGTGCGGATCCTAGCGCGTTTTGAGGCTAGAAGCGCTCGCAGTGAGCGTTTTTCTTCTACCAGGTCACGTGGCTGCGCTTGTCTAGGCCTCTTGCCAAGCCAGCAAGGGCGTGGAAGGGTTGCGAGCATCATTGGTCATCGGCCCTTGAGAATGAAGAGCGCCCGCTGCACTTCCTCCACATGTGCGGATCCTAGCGCATTTTGAGGCTAGAAGCGCTCGCAATGAGCGTTTTTCTTCCACCAGGTCACGTGGCTGCGCTTCTCTAGGCCTCTTGCCAAGCCAGCAAGGTCGTGGGAGGGTTGCGAGCATCATTGGTTATCGGCCCTTGAGAATGAAGAGCGCCCGCTGCACTTCCTCCACATGTGCGGATCCTAGCGCGTTTTGAGGCTAGAAGCGCTCGCAGTGAGCATTTTTCTTCTACCAGGTCACGTGGCTGTGCTTGTCTAGGCCTCTTGCCAAGCCAGCAAGGGCGTGGAAGGGTTGCGAGCATCATTGGTCATCGGCCCTTGAGAATGAAGAGCGCCCGCTGCACTTCCTCCACATGTGCGGATCCTAGCGCGTTTTGAGGCTAGAAGCGCTCGTTCTGAGCGTTTTTCTTCTACCACGTCACGTGGCTGCGCTTGTCTAGTCCTCTTGCCAAGCCAGCAAGGGCGTGGAAGGGTTGCGAGCATCATTGGTCATCGGCCCTTGAGAATGAAGAGCGCCCGCTGCACTTCCAGCACATGTGCGGATCCTAGCGCGTTTTGAGGCTAGAAGCTCTCGCGGTGAGCGTTTTTCTTCTACCAGGTCACGTGGCTGCACTTGTCTAGTCCTCTTGCCAAGCCAGCAAGGGCGTGGAAGGGTTGCGAGCATCATTGGTCATCGGCCCTTGAGAATGAAGAGCGCCCGCTGCACTTCCTCCACATGTGCGAATCCTAGCGCGTTTTGAGGCTAGAAGCGCTCGTTCAGAGCGTTTTTCTTCTACCAGGTCACGTGGCTGCGCTTGCCTAGGCCTCTTGCCAAGCCAGCAAGGGCGTGGAAGGGTTGCGAGCATCATTGGTCATCGGCCCTTGAGAATGAAGAGCGCCCGCTGCACTTCCTCCACATGTGCGGATCCTAGCGCGTTTTGAGGCTAGAAATGTTCGCAGTGAGCGTTTTTCTTCCACCAGGTCACGTGGCTGTGCTTGTCTAGGCCTCTTGCCAAGCCAGCAAGGGCGTGGAAGGGTTGCAAGCATCATTGGTCATTGGCCCTTGAGAATGAAGAGCGCCCGCTGCACTTCCTCTACAAGTGCGGATCCTAGCGCGTTTTGAGGCTAGAAGCACTCGTTCTGAGCGTTTTTCTTCTACCAGGTCACGTGGCTGCAATTCTCTAGTCCTCGTGCCAAGCCAGCAAGGGCGTGGAATGGTTGCGAGCATCATTGGTCATCGGCCCTTGAGAATGAAGAGCGCCCGCTGCACTTCCTCCACATGTGCGAATCCTAGCGCGTTTTGAGGCTAGAAGCGCTCGTTTTGAGCGTTTTTCTTCTACCAGGTCACGTAGCTGCGCTTGTCTAGTCCTCTTGCCAAGCCAGCAAGGGCGTGGAAGTGTTGCGAGCATCATTGGTCATCGGCCCTTGAGAATGAAGAGCGCCCGCTGCACTTCCTCCACATGTGCGGATCCTAGCGCGTTTTGAGGCTAGAAGTGCTCGCAGTAAGCGTATTTCTTCCACCAGGTCGCGTGGCTGTGCTTGTCTAGGCCTCTTGCCAAGCCAGCAAGGGCGTGGAAGGGTTGCAAGCATCATTGGTCATTGGCTCTTAAGTGCGGATCCTAGCGCGTTTTGAGGCTAGAAGCGCTCGCAATGAGCGTTTTTCTTCTACCAGGTCACGTGGCTGCACTTGTCTAGGCCTCTTGCCAAGCCAGCAAGGGCGTGGAAGGGTTGCGAGCATCATTGGTCAGCGGCCCTTGAGAATGAAGAGCGCCCGCTCCACTTCCTCCACATGTGCGGATCCTAGCGCGTTTTGAGGCTAGAAGCGCTCGTTCTGAGCGTTTTTCTTCTACCAGGTCACGTGGCTGCGCTTCTCTAGGCCTCTTGCCAAGCCAGCAAGGGCGAGGAAGGGTTGCGAGCATCACTGGTCATCGGCCCTTGAGAATGAAGAGCGCCCGCTGCAATTCCTGCACATGTGCGGATCCTAGCGCGTTTTGAGGTTAGAAGCGCTCGTTCTGAGCGTTTTTCTTCTACCACGTCACGTGGCTGCGCTTTTGTAGTCGTCGTGCCAAGCCAGCAAGGGTGTGGAAGGGTTGCGAGCATCATTGGTTAGCTGCCCTTGAGAATGAAGAGCGCCCGCTGCACTTCCTCCACATGTGCGGATCCTAGCGCATTTTGAGGCTAGAAGCGCTTGCAGTGAGCGTTTTTCTTCTACCAGATCACGTGGCTGCGCTTCTCTAGTCCTCTTGCCAAGCCAGAAAGGGCGTGGAAGGGTTGCGAGCATCGTTGGTCATCGGCCCTTGAGAATGAAGAGCGCCCGCTGCACTTCATGCACATGTGCGGATCCTAGCGCGTTTTGAGGCTAGAAGCGCTCGTTCTGAAGTTTTTCTTCTACCAGGTCACGTGGCTGCGCTTGTCTAGGCCTCTTGCCAAGCCAGCAAGGGCGTGGAAGGGTTGCGAGCATCATTGGTCATCGGCCCTAGAGAATGAAGAGCGCACGCTGCACTTCCTCCACATGTGCAGATCCTAGCGTGTTTTGAGGCTAGAAGCGCTCGCAATGAGCGTTTTTCTTCTACCAGGTCACATGGCTGCGCTTGTCTAGGCCTCTTGCCAAGCCAGCAAGGGCGTGGAAGGGTTGCGAGCATCATTGGTCATCGGCCCTTGAGAATGAAGAGCGCCCGCTGCACTTCCTTTACATGTGCGGATCCTAGCGCATTTTGAGGCTAGAAGCGCTAGCAGTGAGCGTTTTTCTTCTACCAGGTCACGTGGCTGCGCTTTTCTAGGCCTCTTGCCAAGCCAGCAAGGGCGTGGAAGGGTTGCGAGCATCATTGGTCATCGGCCCTTGAGAATGAAGAGCGTCCGCTGCACTTCCTCCACATGTGCAGATCCTAGCGCGTTCTGAGGCTAGAAGCGCTCGCAGTGAGCGTTTTTCTTCTACCAGGTCACGTGGCTGCGCTTCTCTAGGCCTCTTGCCAAGCCAGCAAGGGCGTGGAAGGGTTGCGAGCATCATTGGTCATCGACCCTTGAGAATGAAGAGCGCCCGCTGCACTTCCTCCACATGTGCGGATCCTAGCGCGTTTTGAGGCTAGAAGTGCTCGCAATGAGCGTTTTTCTTCCACCAGGTCACGTGGCTGTGCTTGTCTAGGCCTCTTGCCAAGCCAGCAAGGACGTGGAAGGGACGCGAGCATCATTGGTCATTGGCCCTTGAGAATGAAGAGCGCCCGCTGCACTTCCTCTACATGTGCGGATCCTAGCGCGTTTTGAGGCTAGAAGCGCTTGCAGTGAGCGTTTTTCTTCTACCAGGTCACGTGGCTGCGCTTGTCTAGGCCTCTTGCCAAGCCAGCAAGGGCGTGGAAGGGTTGCAAGCATCATTGGTCATCGGCCCTTGAGAATGAAGAGCGCCCACTGCACTTCCTCTACATGTGCGGATCCTAGCGCGTTTTGAGGCTAGAAGCGCTCATTCTGAGCGTTTTTCTTCTACCAGGTCGCGTGGCTGCGCTTGTCTAGGCCTCTTGCCAAGCCAGCAAGGGCGTGGAAGGGTTGCGAGCATCATTGGTCATCGGCCCTTGAGAATGAAGAGCGCCCGCTGCACTTCCTTTACATGTGCGGATCCTAGCGCATTTTGAGGCTAGAAGCGCTAGCAGTGAGCGTTTTTCTTCTACCAGGTCACGTGGCTGCGCTTTTCTAGGCCTCTTGCCAAGCCAGCAAGGGCGTGGAAGGGTTGCGAGCATCATTGGTCATCGGCCCTTGAGAATGAAGAGCGTCCGCTGCACTTCCTCCACATGTGCAGATCCTAGCGCGTTCTGAGGCTAGAAGCGCTCGCAGTGAGCGTTTTTCTTCTACCAGGTCACGTGGCTGCGCTTCTCTAGGCCTCTTGCCAAGCCAGCAAGGGCGTGGAAGGGTTGCGAGCATCATTGGTCATCGACCCTTGAGAATGAAGAGCGCCCGCTGCACTTCCTCCACATGTGCGGATCCTAGCGCGTTTTGAGGCTAGAAGTGCTCGCAATGAGCGTTTTTCTTCCACCAGGTCACGTGGCTGTGCTTGTCTAGGCCTCTTGCCAAGCCAGCAAGGACGTGGAAGGGACGCGAGCATCATTGGTCATTGGCCCTTGAGAATGAAGAGCGCCCGCTGCACTTCCTCTACATGTGCGGATCCTAGCGCGTTTTGAGGCTAGAAGCGCTTGCAGTGAGCGTTTTTCTTCTACCAGGTCACGTGGCTGCGCTTGTCTAGGCCTCTTGCCAAGCCAGCAAGGGCGTGGAAGGGTTGCAAGCATCATTGGTCATCGGCCCTTGAGAATGAAGAGCGCCCACTGCACTTCCTCTACATGTGCGGATCCTAGCGCGTTTTGAGGCTAGAAGCGCTCATTCTGAGCGTTTTTCTTCTACCAGGTCGCGTGGCTGCGCTTGTCTAGGCCTCTTGCCAAGCCAGCAAGGGCGTGGAAGGGTTGCGAGCATCATTGGTCATCGGCCCTTGAGAATGAAGAGCGCCCGCTGCACTTCCTTTACATGTGCGGATCCTAGCGCATTTTGAGGCTAGAAGCGCTCGCAGTGAGCGTTTTTCTTCTACTAGGTCACGTGGCTGCACTTGTCTAGGCCTCTTGCCAAGTCAGCAAGGGCGTGGAAGGGTTGCGAGCATCATTGGTCATCGGCCCTTGAGAATGAAGAGCGCCCGCTGCACTTCCTCCACATGTGCGGATCCTAGCGCGTTTTGAGGCTAGAAGCGCTCGCAGTGAGCGTTTTTCTTCTAACAGGTCATGTGGCTACGCTAGGCCTCTTGCCAAGCCAGAAAGGGCGTGGAAGGGTTGCGAGCATCATTGTTCATCGGCCCTTGAGAATGAAGAGCGCCCGTTGCACTTCCTCCATATGTGCGGATCCTAGCGCGTTTTGAGGCTAGAAGCGCTCGTTCTGAGCGTTTTTCTTCTACTAGGTCACGTGGCTGCACTTGTCTAGGCCTCTTGCCAAGCCAGCAAGGGCGTGGAAGGGTTGCGAGCATCATTGGTCATCGGCCCTTGAGAATGAAGAGCGCCCGCTGCACTTCCTTTACATGTGCGGATCCTAGCGCATTTTGAGGCTAGAAGCGCTCGCACTGAGCGTTTTTCTTCTACCAGGTCACGTGGCTGCGCTTGTCTAGGCCTCTTGCCAAGTCAGCAAGGGCGTGGAAGGGTTGCGAGCATCATTGGTCATCGGCCCTTGAGAATGAAGAGCGCCCGCTGCACATCCTCCACATGTGCGGATTCTAGCGCGTTTTGAGGCTAGAAGCGCTTGCAGTGAGCGTTTTTCTTCTACCAGGTCACGTGGCTGCGCTTGTCTAGTCCTCTTGCCAAGACAGCAAGGGCGTGGAAGGGTTGCGAGCATCATTGGTCATCGGCCCTTGAGATTGAAGAGCGCCCGCTGCAATTCATCCACATGTGGGGATCCTAGCGCGTTTTGAGGTTAGAAGCGCTCGTTCTGAGCGTTTTTCTTCTACCACGTCACGTGGCTGCGCTTTTGTAGTCCTCGTGCCAAGCCAGCAAGGGTGTGGAAGGGTTGCGAGCATCATTGGTTAGCTGCCCTTGAGAATGAAGAGCGCCCGCTGCACTTCCTCCACATGTGCGGATCCTAGCGCATTTTGAGGCTAGAAGCGCTTGCAGTGAGCGTTTTTCTTCTACCAGATCACGTGGCTGCGCTTCTCTAGTCCTCTTGCCAAGCCAGCAATGGCGTGGAAGGGTTGCGAGCATCGTTGGTCATCGGCCCTTGAGAATGAAGAGCGCCCGCTGCACTTCATGCACATGTGCGGATCCTAGCGCGTTTTGAGGCTAGAAGCGCTCGTTCTGAAGTTTTTCTTCTACCAGGTCACGTGGCTGCGCTTGTCTAGGCCTCTTGCCAAGCCAGCAAGGGCGTGGAAGGGTTGCGAGCATCATTGGTCATCGGCCCTTGAGAATGAAGAGCGCACGCTGCACTTCCTCCACATGTGCAGATCCTAGCGCGTTTTGAGGCTAGAAGCGCTCGTTCTGAGCGTTTTTCTTCTACCAGGTCACGTGGCTGCGCTTGTCTAGGCCTCTTGCCAAGCCAGCAAGGGCGTGGAAGGGTTGCGAGCATCATTGGTCATCGGCCCTTGAGAATGAAGAGCGCCCGCTGCACTTCCTTTACATGTGCGGATCCTAGCGCATTTTGAGGCTAGAAGCGCTAGCAGTGAGCGTTTTTCTTCTACCAGGTCACGTGGCTGCGCTTTTCTAGGCCTCTTGCCAAGCCAGCAAGGGCGTGGAAGGGTTGCGAGCATCATTGGTCATCGGCCCTTGAGAATGAAGAGCGTCCGCTGCACTTCCTCCACATGTGCAGATCCTAGCGCGTTCTGAGGCTAGAAGCGCTCGCAGTGAGCGTTTTTCTTCTACCAGGTCACGTGGCTGCGCTTCTCTAGGCCTCTTGCCAAGCCAGCAAGGGCGTGGAAGGGTTGCGAGCATCATTGGTCATCGACCCTTGAGAATGAAGAGCGCCCGCTGCACTTCCTCCACATGTGCGGATCCTAGCGCGTTTTGAGGCTAGAAGTGCTCGCAATGAGCGTTTTTCTTCCACCAGGTCACGTGGCTGTGCTTGTCTAGGCCTCTTGCCAAGCCAGCAAGGACGTGGAAGGGACGCGAGCATCATTGGTCATTGGCCCTTGAGAATGAAGAGCGCCCGCTGCACTTCCTCTACATGTGCGGATCCTAGCGCGTTTTGAGGCTAGAAGCGCTTGCAGTGAGCGTTTTTCTTCTACCAGGTCACGTGGCTGCGCTTGTCTAGGCCTCTTGCCAAGCCAGCAAGGGCGTGGAAGGGTTGCAAGCATCATTGGTCATCGGCCCTTGAGAATGAAGAGCGCCCACTGCACTTCCTCTACATGTGCGGATCCTAGCGCGTTTTGAGGCTAGAAGCGCTCATTCTGAGCGTTTTTCTTCTACCAGGTCGCGTGGCTGCGCTTGTCTAGGCCTCTTGCCAAGCCAGCAAGGGCGTGGAAGGGTTGCGAGCATCATTGGTCATCGGCCCTTGAGAATGAAGAGCGCCCGCTGCACTTCCTTTACATGTGCGGATCCTAGCGCATTTTGAGGCTAGAAGCGCTCGCAGTGAGCGTTTTTCTTCTACTAGGTCACGTGGCTGCACTTGTCTAGGCCTCTTGCCAAGCAAGCAAGGGCGTGGAAGGGTTGCGAGCATCATTGTTCATCGGCCCTTGAGAATGAAGAGCGCTCGCTGCACTTCCTCCATATGTGCGGATCCTAGCGCGTTTTGAGGCTAGAAGCGCTCGTTCTGAGCGTTTTTCTTCTACTAGGTCACGTGGCTGCACTTGTCTAGGCCTCTTGCCAAGCCAGCAAGGGCGTGGAAGGGTTGCGAGCATCATTGGTCATCGGCCCTTGAGAATGAAGAGCGCCCGCTGCACTTCCTCCACATGTGCGGATCCTAGCGCATTTTGAGGCTAGAAGCGCTCGCAGTGAGCGATTTTCTTCTACCAGGTCACGTGGCTGCGCTTGTCTAGGCCTCTTGCCAAGTCAGCAAGGGCGTGGAAGGGTTGCGAGCATCATTGGTCATCGGCCCTTGAGAATGAAGAGCGCCCGCTGCACATCCTCCACATGTGCGGATTCTAGCGCGTTTTGAGGCTAGAAGCGCTTGCAGTGAGCGTTTTTCTTCTACCAGGTCACGTGGCTGCGCTTGTCTAGTCCTCTTGCCAAGCCAGCAAGGGCGTGGAAGGGTTGGAGGCATCATTAGTCATCGGCCCTTGAGAATGAAGAGCGACCGCTGCACTTCCTCCACATGTGCGGATCCTAGCGCGTTTTGAGGCTAGAAGCGCTCGTAGTGAGCGTTTTTCTTCTACCAGGTCACGTGGCTACGCTTGTCTACACCTCTTGCCAAGCCAGCAAAGGCGTGGAAGGGTTGCGAGCATCACTGGTCATCGGCCCTTGAGAATGAAGAGCGCCCGCTGCACTTCCTCCACATATGCAGATCCTAGCGTGTTTTGAGGCTAGAAGCGCTTGCAGTGAGCGTTTTTCTTCTACCAAGTCATATGGCCACGCTTGTCTAGTCCTCTTGCCAAGCCAGCAAGGGCGTGGAAGGGTTGCGAGCATTATTGGTCATCGGCCCTTGAGAATGAAGAGCGCTCGCTGCACTTCCTCCACATGTGCGGATCCTAGCGCGTTTTGAGGCTAGAAGCGCTCGCAATGAGCGTTTTTCTTCTACCAGGTCACGTGGCTACGCTTGTCTACACCTCTTGCCAAGCCAGCAAAGGCGTGGAAGGGTTGCGAGCATCATTGGTCATCGGCCCTTGAGAATGAAGAGCGCCCGCTGCACTTCCTCCACATGTGCAAATCCTAGCGCGTTTTGAGGCTAGAAGTGCTCGTTCTGAGCGTTTTTCTTCTACCAGGTCGCGTGGCTGCGCTTGTCTAGGCCTCTTGCCAAGCCAGAAAGGGCGTGGAAGGGTTGCGAGCATCATTGGTCAGCGGCCCTTGAGAATGAACAGCGCCCGCTGCACTTCCTCCACATGTGCGGATCCTAGCGCGTTTTGAGGCTAGAAGCGCTCGTAGTGAGCGTTTTTCTTCTACCAGGTCACGTGGCTATGCTTGTCTACACCTCTTTCCAAGCCAGCAAGGGCGTGGAAGGGTTGCGAGCATCATTGGTCATCGGCCCTTGAGAATGAAGAGCGCCCGCTGTACTTCCTCCACATGTGCGGATCCTAGCACGTTTTGAGGCTAGAAGCGCTCGTTCTTAGCGTATTTCTTCCTCCAGGTCACGTGGCTGCGCTTCTCTAGGCCTCTTGCCAAGCTAGCAAGGGCGTGGAAGGGTTGCGAGCATCATTGGTCAGAGACCCTTGAGAATGAAGAGCCCCCGCTGCACTTCCTCCACATGTGCGGATCCTAGCGCGTTTTGAGGCTAGAAGCGCTCGTAGTGAGCGTTTTTCTTCTACCAGGTCACGTGGCTATGCTTGTCTACACCTCTTCCCAAGCCAGCAAAGGCATGGAAGGGTTGCGAGCATCATTGGTCATCGGCCCTTGAGAATGAAGAGCGCCCGCTGCACTTCCTCCACATGTGCGGATCCTAGCGCGTTTTGAGGCTAGAAGCGCTCGTAGTGAGCGTTTTTCTTCTACCAGGTCACGTGGCTACGCTTGTCTACACCTCTTGCCAAGCCAGCAAAGGCGTGGAAGGGTTGCGAGCATCATTGGTCATCGGCCCTTGAGAATGAAGAGCGCCCGCTGCACTTCCTCCACATGTGCGAATCCTAGCGCGTTTTGAGGCTAGAAGTGCTCGTTCTGAGCGTTTTTCTTCTACCAGGTCACGTGGCTACGCTTGTCTAGGCCTCTTGCCAAGCCAGCAAGGGCGTGGAAGGGTTGCGAGCATCATTGGTCAGCGGCCCTTGAGAATGAACAGCGCCCGCTGCACTTCCTCCACATGTGCGGATCCTAGCGCGTTTTGAGGCTAGAAGCGCTCGTAGTGAGCGTTTTTCTTCTACTAGGTCACGTGGCTATGCTTGTCTACACCTCTTTCCAAGCCAGCAAAGGCGTGGAAGGGTTGCGAGCATCATTGGTCATCGGCCCTTGAGAATGAAGAGCGCCCGCTGCACTTCCTCCACATGTGTGGATCCTAGCGCGTTTTGAGGCTAGAAGCACTCGTTCTTAGCGTATTTCTTCCTCCAGGTCACGTGGCTGCGCTTGTCTAGGCCTCTTGCCAAGCCAGCAAGGGCGTGGAAGGGTTGCGAGCATCATTGGTCATCGGCCCTTGAGAATGAAGAGCGCCCGCTGTACTTCCTCCACATGTGCGGATCCTAGCACGTTTTGAGGCTAGAAGCGCTCGTTCTTAGCGTATTTCTTCCTCCAGGTCACGTGGCTGCGCTTCTCTAGGCCTCTTGCCAAGCTAGCAAGGGCGTGGAAGGGTTGCGAGCATCATTGGTCAGAGACCCTTGAGAATGAAGAGCCCCCGCTGCACTTCCTCCACATGTGCGGATCCTAGCGCGTTTTGAGGCTAGAAGCGCTCGTAGTGAGCGTTTTTCTTCTACCAGGTCACGTGGCTATGCTTGTCTACACCTCTTCCCCAGCCAGCAAAGGCATGGAAGGGTTGCGAGCATCATTGGTCATCGGCCCTTGAGAATGAAGAGCGCCCGCTGCACTTCCTCCACATGTGCGGATCCTAGCGCGTTTTGAGGCTAGAAGCGCTCGTAGTGAGCGTTTTTCTTCTACCAGGTCACGTGGCTACGCTTGTCTACACCTCTTGCCAAGCCAGCAAAGGCGTGGAAGGGTTGCGAGCATCATTGGTCATCGGCCCTTGAGAATGAAGAGCGCCCGCTGCACTTCCTCCACATGTGCGAATCCTAGCGCGTTTTGAGGCTAGAAGTGCTCGTTCTGAGCGTTTTTCTTCTACCAGGTCACGTGGCTACGCTTGTCTAGGCCTCTTGCCAAGCCAGCAAGGGCGTGGAAGGGTTGCGAGCATCATTGGTCAGCGGCCCTTGAGAATGAACAGCGCCCGCTGCACTTCCTCCACATGTGCGGATCCTAGCGCGTTTTGAGGCTAGAAGCGCTCGTAGTGAGCGTTTTTCTTCTACTAGGTCACGTGGCTATGCTTGTCTACACCTCTTTCCAAGCCAGCAAAGGCGTGGAAGGGTTGCGAGCATCATTGGTCATCGGCCCTTGAGAATGAAGAGCGCCCGCTGCACTTCCTCCACATGTGTGGATCCTAGCGCGTTTTGAGGCTAGAAGCGCTCGCAGTGAGCGTTTTTCTTCTACCAGGTCACGTGGCTGCGCTTGTCTAGGCCTCTTGCCAAGCCAGCAAGGGCGTGGAAGGGTTGCGAGCATCATTGGTCATCGGCCCTTGAGAATGAAGAGCGCCCGCTGCACTTCCTTTACATGTGCGGATCCTAGCGCATTTTGAGGCTAGAAGCACTCGTTCTTAGCGTATTTCTTCCTCCAGGTCACGTGGCTGCGCTTTTCTAGGCCTCTTGCCAAGCTAGCAAGGGCGTGGAAGGGTTGCGAGCATCATTGGTCAGAGACCCTTGAGAATGAAGAGCCCCCGCTGCACTTCCTCCACATGTGCGGATCCTAGCGCGTTTTGAGGCTAGAAGCGCTCGTAGTGAGCGTTTTTCTTCTACCAGGTCACGTGGCTATGCTTGTCTACACCTCTTCCCAAGCCAGCAAAGGCATGGAAGGGTTGCGAGCATCATTGGTCATCGGCCCTTGAGAATGAAGAGCGCCCGCTGCACTTCCTCCACATGTGCGGATCCTAGCGCGTTTTGAGGCTAGAAGCGCTCGCAGTGAGCATTTTTCTTCTACCAGGTCACGTGGCTACGCTTGTCTAGGCCTCTTGCCAAGCCAGCAAGGGCGTGGAAGGGTTGCGAGCATCATTGGTCAGCGGCCCTTGAGAATGAAGAGCGCCTGCTGCACTTCCTCCACATGTGCGGATCCTAGCGCGTTTTGAGGCTAGAAGCGCTCGCAATGAGCGTTTTTCTTCTACCAGGTCACGTGGCTATGCTTGTCTACACCTCTTGCCAAGCCAGCAAAGGCGTGGAAGGGTTGCGAGCATCATTGGTCAGCGGCCCTTGAGAATGAAGAGCGCCCACTGCACTTCCTCCACATGTGCGGATCCTAGCGCGTTTTGAGGCTAGAAGCGCTCGTAGTGAGCGTTTTTCTTCTACCAGGTCACGTGGCTACGCTTGTCTACACCTCTTGCCAAGCCAGGAAGGGCGTGGAAGGGTTGCGAGCATCATTGGTCATCGGCCCTTGAGAATGAAGAGCGCCCGCTGCACTTCCTCCACATGTGCGAATCCTAGCGCGTTTTGAGGCTAGAAGCGCTCGTTCTGAGCGTTTTTCTTCTACCAGGTCACGTGGCTACGCTTGTCTAGGCCTCTTGCCAAGCCAGCAAGGGCTTGGAAGGGTTGCGAGCATCATTGGTCAGCGGCCCTTGAGAATGAAGAGCACCCGCTGCACTTCCTCCACATGTGCGGATCCTAGCGCGTTTTGAGGCTAGTGTCAGAGGTCCACTGGAGATCCCCAATGATCCTAGGGAAGGGTTACAGGCACGTCGGCCTGGGGGGTTATGGGCGCACTCACCCGCTACATACACTGAACAAAAAAATTGTCCTTTTGTTTTCGTAATCTACGTTAAACGACGCTTTTCACTAATATGCACGAGAGCTTAGGTATGACGTTCGAAACACTCTCAAGCGGCATAGCGTTAAGGCGATAGAGAAGCCCTCGAAGCCTGCAAGGGCGTGGAAGGGTTGCGAGCATCATTGGCCATCGGCCCTTGAGAATGAAGAGCGCCCGCTGCACTTCCTCCACATGTGCGGATCCTAGCTCGTTTTGAGGCTAGAAGCGCTCGCAGTGTGCAATTTTCTTCTACCAGGTCACGTGGCTGCGCTTGTCTAGGCCTTTTGCCAAGCCAGCAAGGGCTTGGAAGGGTTGCGAGCATCATTGGTCATCGGCCCTCGAGAATGAAGAGCGCCCGCTGCACTTCCTCCACATGTGCGGATCCTAGCTCGTTTTGAGGCTAGAAGCGCTCGCAGTGTGCGTTTTTCTTCTACCAGGTCACGTGCCTGCGCTTGTCTAGGCCTCTTGCCAAGCCAGCAAGGGCGTGGAAGGGTTGCGAGCATCATTGGTCATCGGCACTTGAGAATGAAGAGCGCCCGCTGCACTTCCTCCACATGTGCGGATCCTAGCGCGTTTTGAGGCTAGAAGCGCTCGCAATGAGCGTTTTTCTTCCACCAGGTCACGTGGCTGCGCTTCTCTAGGCCTCTTGTCAAGCCAGCAAGGGCGTGGAAGGTTTGCGAGCATCATTGGTCATCGGCCCTTGAGAATGAAGAGCGCCCGCTGCACTTCCTCCACATGTGCGGATCCTAGCGCGTTTTGAGGCTAGAAGTGCTCGTTCTGAGCGTTTTTCTTCTACCAAGTCATGTGGCTGCGCTTGTCTAGTCCTCTTGCCAAGCCAGCAAGGGCGTGGAAGGGTTGCGAGCATCATTGGTCAGCGGCCCTTGAGAATGAACAGCGCCCGCTGCACTTCCTCCACATGTGCGGATCCTAGCGCGTTTTGAGGCTAGAAGCGCTCGTAGTGAGCGTTTTTCTTCTACTAGGTCACGTGGCTATGCTTGTCTACACCTCTTTCCAAGCCAGCAAAGGCGTGGAAGGGTTGCGAGCATCATTGGTCATCGGCCCTTGAGAATGAAGAGCGCCCGCTGCACTTCCTCCACATGTGTGGATCCTAGCGCGTTTTGAGGCTAGAAGCGCTCGCAGTGAGCGTTTTTCTTCTACCAGGTCACGTGGCTGCGCTTGTCTAGGCCTCTTGCCAAGCCAGCAAGGGCGTGGAAGGGTTGCGAGCATCATTGGTCATCGGCCCTTGAGAATGAAGAGCGCCCGCTGCACTTCCTTTACATGTGCGGATCCTAGCGCATTTTGAGGCTAGAAGCACTCGTTCTTAGCGTATTTCTTCCTCCAGGTCACGTGGCTGCGCTTTTCTAGGCCTCTTGCCAAGCTAGCAAGGGCGTGGAAGGGTTGCGAGCATCATTGGTCAGAGACCCTTGAGAATGAAGAGCCCCCGCTGCACTTCCTCCACATGTGCGGATCCTAGCGCGTTTTGAGGCTAGAAGCGCTCGTAGTGAGCGTTTTTCTTCTACCAGGTCACGTGGCTATGCTTGTCTACACCTCTTCCCAAGCCAGCAAAGGCATGGAAGGGTTGCGAGCATCATTGGTCATCGGCCCTTGAGAATGAAGAGCGCCCGCTGCACTTCCTCCACATGTGCGGATCCTAGCGCGTTTTGAGGCTAGAAGCGCTCGCAGTGAGCATTTTTCTTCTACCAGGTCACGTGGCTACGCTTGTCTAGGCCTCTTGCCAAGCCAGCAAGGGCGTGGAAGGGTTGCGAGCATCATTGGTCAGCGGCCCTTGAGAATGAAGAGCGCCCGCTGCACTTCCTCCACATGTGCGGATCCTAGCGCGTTTTGAGGCTAGAAGCGCTCGCAATGAGCGTTTTTCTTCTACCAGGTCACGTGGCTATGCTTGTCTACACCTCTTGCCAAGCCAGCAAAGGCGTGGAAGGGTTGCGAGCATCATTGGTCAGCGATCCTTGAGAATGAAGAGCGCCCACTGCACTTCCTCCACATGTGCGGATCCTAGCGCGTTTTGAGGCTAGAAGCGCTCGTAGTGAGCGTTTTTCTTCTACCAGGTCACGTGGCTACGCTTGTCTAGACCTCTTGCCAAGCCAGCAAGGGCGTGGAAGGGTTGCGAGCATCATTGGTCATCGGCCCTTGAGAATGAAGAGCGCCCGCTGCACTTCCTCCACATGTGCGAATCCTAGCGCGTTTTGAGGCTAGAAGCGCTCGTTCTGAGTGTTTTTCTTCTACCAGGTCACGTGGCTACGCTTGTCTAGGCCTCTTGCCAAGCCAGCAAGGGCTTGGAAGGGTTGCGAGCATCATTGGTCAGCGGCCCTTGAGAATGAAGAGCGCCCGCTGCACTTCCTCCACATGTGCGGATCCTAGCGCGTTTTGAGGCTAGTGTCAGAGGTCCACTGGAGATCCCCAATGATCCTAGGGAAGGGTTACAGGCACGTCGGCCTGGGGGGTTATGGGCGCACTCACCCGCTACATACACTGAACAAAAAAATTGTCCTTTTGTTTTCGTAATCTACGTTAAACGACGCTTTTCACTAATATGCACGAGAGCTTAGGTATGACGTTCGAAACACTCTCAAGCGGCATAGCGTTAAGGCGATAGAGAAGCCCTCGAAGCCTGCAAGGGCGTGGAAGGGTTGCGAGCATCATTGGCCATCGGCCCTTGAGAATGAAGAGCGCCCGCTGCACTTCCTCCACATGTGCGGATCCTAGCTCGTTTTGAGGCTAGAAGCGCTCGCAGTGTGCAATTTTCTTCTACCAGGTCACGTGGCTGCGCTTGTCTAGGCCTTTTGCCAAGCCAGCAAGGGCTTGGAAGGGTTGCGAGCATCATTGGTCATCGGCCCTCGAGAATGAAGAGCGCCCGCTGCACTTCCTCCACATGTGCGGATCCTAGCTCGTTTTGAGGCTAGAAGCGCTCGCAGTGTGCGTTTTTCTTCTACCAGGTCACGTGGCTGCGCTTGTCTAAGCCTCTTGCCAAGCCAGCAAGGGCGTGGAAGGGTTGCGAGCATCATAGGTCATCGGCCCTTGAGAATGAAGAGCGCCCACTGCACTTCCTCCACATGTGCGGATCCTAGCTCGTTTTGAGGCTAGAAGCGCTCGCAGTGAGCGTTATTCTTCTACCAGGTCACGTGGCTGCGCTTATCTAGGCCTCTTGCCAAGCCAGCAAGGGGGTGGAAGGGTTGCGAGCATCATTGGTCAGCGGCCCTTGAGAATGAAGAGCGCCCGCTGCATTTCCTCCACATGTGCGGATCCTAGCTCGTTTTGAGGCTAGAAGCGCTCGCAGTGAGCGTTATTCTTCTACCAGGTCACGTGGCTGCGCTTGTCTAGTCCTCTTGCCAAGCCAGCAAGGGCGTAGAAGGGTTGCGAGCATCATTGGTCAGCGGCCCTTGAGAATGAAGAGCGCCCGCTGCACTTCCTCCACATGTACGGATCCTAGCGCGTTTTGAGGCTAGAAGCGCTCGCAGTGAGCGTTTTTCTTCTACCAGGTCACATGGCTGCGCTTGTCTAGGCCTCTTGCCAAGCCAGCAAGGGCGTGGAAGGGTTGCGAGCACCATTGGTCATCGGCCCTTTAGAATGAAGAGCGCCCGCTGCACTTCCTTTACATGTGCGGGTTCTAGCGCATTTTGAGGCTAGAAGCGCTCGCAGTGAGCATTTTTCTTCTACCAAGTCACGTGGCTGCGCTTGTCTAGGTCTCTTGCCAAGACAGCAAGGGCGTGGAAGGGTTGCGGGCATCATTGGTCATCGGCCCTTGAGAATGAAAAGCGCCCGCTGCACTTCCTCCACATGTGCGGATCCTAGCGCGTTTTGAGGCTAGAAGCGCTCGTAGTGAGCGTTTTTCTTCTACCAGGTCACGCGGCTGCGCTTGTCTAGACCTCTTGCCAAGCCAGCAAAGGCGTGGAAGGGTTGCGAGCATCACTGGTCATCGGCCCTTGAGAATGAAGAGCGCCCGCTGCACTTCCTCCACATATGCGGATCCTAGCGCGTTTTGAGGCTAGAAGCGCTTGCAGTGAGCGTTTTTCTTCTACCAAGTCATGTGGCCGTGCTTGTCTACTCCTCTTGCCAAGCCAGCAAGGGCGTGGAAGGGTTGCGAGCATCATTGGTCAGCGGCCCTTGAGAATGAACAGCGCCCGCTGCACTTCCTCCACATGTGCGGATCCTAGCGCGTTTTGAGGCTAGAAGCGCTCGTAGTGAGCGTTTTTCTTCTACCAGGTCACGTGGCTATGCTTGTCTACACCTCTTGCCAAGCCAGCAAGGGCGTGGAAGGGTTGCGAGCATCATTGGTCATCGGCCCTTGAGAATGAAGAGCGCCCGCTGCACTTCCTCCACATGTGCGGATCCTAGCGCGTTTTGAGGCTAGAAGCGCTCGTTCTTAGCGTATTTCTTCCTCCAGGTCACGTGGCTGTGCTTGTCTAGGCCTCTTGCCAAGCTAGCAAGGGCGTGGAAGGGTTGCGAGCATCATTGGTCAGCGGCCCTTGAGAATGAAAAGCGCCCGCTGCACTTCCTCCACATGTGCGGATCCTAGCGCGTTTTGAGGCTAGAAGCGCTCGTAGTGAGCGTTTTTCTTCTACCAGGTCACGTGGCTACGCTTGTCTACACCTCTTGCCAAGCCAGCAAAGGCGTGGAAGGGTTGCGAGCATCATTGGTCATCGGCCCTTGAGAATGAAGAGCGCCCGCTGCACTTCCTCCACATGTGCGGATCCTAGCGCGTTTTGAGGCTAGAAGTGCTCGCAATGAGCGTTTTTCTTCTACCAGGTTACGTGGCTGCGCTTGTCTAGGCCTCTTGCCAAGCCAGCAAGGGCGTGGAAGGGTTGCGAGCATCATTGGTCAGCGGCCCTTGAGAATGAAGAGCGCCCGCTGCACTTCCTCTACATGTGCGGATCCTAGCGCGTTTTGAGGCTAGAAGCGCTCGTAGTGAGCGTTTTTCTTCTACCAGGTCACGTAGCTATGCTTGTCTACACCTCTTGCCAAGCCAGCAAAGGCGTGGAAGGGTTGCGAGCATCATTGGTCATCGGCCCTTGAGAATGAAGAGCGCCCGCTGCACTTCCTCCACATATGCGGATCCTAGCGCGTTTTGAGGCTAGAAGCGCTTGCAGTGAGCGTTTTTCTTCTACCAGGTCATGTGGCTGCGCTTGTCTAGTCCTCTTGCCAAGCCAGCAAGGGCGTGGAAGGGTTGCGAGCATCATTGGTCATCGGCCCTTGAGAATGAAGAGCGCGCGCTGCACTTCCTCCACATGTGCGGATCCTAGCGCGTTTTGAGGCTAGAAGCGCTCATTCTGAGCGTTTTTCTTCCACCATGTCACGTGGCTGCGCTTGTCTAGGCCTCTTGCCAAGCTAGCAAGGGCGTGGAAGGGTTGCGAGCATCATTGGTCATCGGCCCTTGAGAATGAAGATCGCCAGCTGCACTTACCCCATATGTGCGGATCCTAGCGCGCTTGGAGGCTAGAAGCGCTCGCGGAGCGTTTTTCTTCCACCAGGTCACGTGGCTGCGCTTCTCTAGTCCTCTTGCCAAGCCAGCAAGGGCGTAGAAGGGTTGCGAGCATCATTGGTCATCGGCCCTTGAGAATGAAGAGCGCCCGCTGCACTTCCTCCACATGTGCGGATCCTAGCGCGTTTTGAGGCTAGAAGCGCTCGCAGTGAGCATTTTTCTTCTACCAGGTCACGTGGCTGCACTTGTCTAGGCCTCTTGCCAAGTCAGCAAGGGCGTGGAAGGGTTGCGAGCATCATTGGTCATTGGCCCTTGAGAATGAAGAGCACCCGCTGCACTTCCTCCACATGTGCGGATCCTAGTGCGTTTTGAGGCTAGAAGCGCTCGTTTTGAGCGTTTTTCTTCCACCAGGTCACGTGGCTGCGCTTGTCTAGGCCTCTTGCCAAGCCAGCAAAGGCGTGGAAGGGTTGCGAGCATCATTGGTCATCGGCCCTTGAGAATGAAGAGCGCCTGCTGCACTTCCTCCACATGTGCGGATCCTAGCGCGTTTTGAGGCTAGAAGCTCTCGTTCTGAGCGTTTTTTATATTTTTTTTTTCTCCAGGTCACGTGGCTGCGCTTGTCTATGCCTCTTGCCAAGCCAGCAAGGGCGTGGAAGGGATGCGAGCATCATTGGTCATCGGCCCTTGAGAATGAAGAGCGGCCGCTGCACTTCCTCCACATGTGCGGATCCTAGCGCGTTTTGAGACTAGAAGCGCTCGTAGTGAGCGTTTTTCTTCTACCAGGTCACGTGGCTGCGCTTGTCTAGGCCTCTTGCCAAGCTAGCAAGGGCGTGGAAGGGTTGCGAGCATCATTGGTCAGCGGCATTTGAGAATGAAGAGCGCCCGCTGCACTTTCTCCACATGTGCAGATCCTAGCGCGTTTTGAGGCTAGAAGCGCTCGCAGTGAGCGTTTTTCTTCTACCAGGTCACGTGGCTGCGCTTGTCTAGGCCTCTTGCCAAACCAGCAAGGGCTTGGAAGGGTTGCGAGCATCATTGGTCATCGGCCCTTGAGAATGAAGAGCGCCCGCTGCACTTCCTCCACATGTGCGGATCCTAGCGCGTTTTGAGGCTACAAGCGCTCGTTCTGAGCGTTTTTCTTCCACCAGGTCACGTGGCTACGCTTGTCTAGGCCTCTTGCCAAGCCAGCAAGGGCGTAGAAGGGTTGCGAGCATCATTGGTCATCGGCCCTTGAGAATGAAGAGCGCCCGCTACACTTCCTCCACATGTGCGGATCCTAGCTCGTTTTGAGGCTAGAAGCGCTCGCAGTGTGCGTTTTTCTTCTACCAAGTCACGTGGCTGCGCTTGTCTAGGCCTTTTGCCAAGCCAGCAAGGGCGTGGAAGGGTTGCGAGCATCATTGGTCATCGGCCCTAGAGAATGAAGAGCGCCCGCTGCACTTCCTCCACATGTGCGGATCCTAGCTCGTTTTGAGGCTAGAAGCGCTCGCAGTGTGCGTTTTTCTTCTACCAGGTCACGTGGCTACGCTTGTCTAGGCCTTTTGCCAAGCCAGCAAGGGCTTGGAAGGGTTGCGAGCATCATTGGTCATCGGCCCTTGAGAATGAAGAGCGCCCGCTGCACTTCCTCCACATGTGTGGATCCTAGCGCGTTTTGAGGCTAGAAGCTCTCGTTCTGAGCGTTTTTCTTCCTCCAGGTCACGTCGATACGCTTGCTTAGGCCTCTTGCCAAGCCAGCAAGGGCGTGGAAGGGTTGCGAGCATCATTGGTCATCGGCCCTTGAGAATGAAGAGCGCCCGCTGCACTTCCTCCACATGTGCGGATCCTAGCTCGTTTTGAGGCTAGAAGCGCTCGCAGTGTGCGTTTTTCTTCTACCAGGTCACGTGGCTGCGCTTGTCTAAGCCTCTTGCCAAGCCAGCAAGGGCGTGGAAGGGTTGCGAGCACCATTGGTCATCGGCCCTTGAGAATGAAGAGCGCACGCTGCACTTCCTCCACATGTGCGGATCCTAGCTCGTTTTGAGGCTAGAAGCGCTCGCAGTGAGCGTTATTCTTCTACCAGGTCACGTGGCTGCGCTTATCTAGGCCTCTTGCCAAGCCAGCAAGGGGGTGGAAGGGTTGCGAGCATCATTGGTCAGCGGCCCTTGAGAATGAAGAGCGCCCGCTGCACTTCCTCCACATGTGCAGATCCTAGCGCGTTTTGAGGCTAGAAGCGCTCGCAGTGTGCGTTTTTCTTCCACCAGGTCATGTGGCTGCGCTTTTCTAGGCCTCTTGTCAAGCCAGCAAGGGCGTGGAAGGGTTGCGAGCATCATTGGTCATCGGCCCTTGAGAATGAAGAGCGCCCGCTGCACTTCCTCCACATGTGCGAATCCTAGCGCGTTTTGAGGCTAGAAGCGCTCGCAATGAGCGTTTTTCTTCCACCAGGTCACGTGGCTGCGCTTGTCTAGGCCTCTTGCCAAGCCAGCAAGGGCGTGGAAGGGTTGCGAGCATCATTGGTCATTGGCCCTTGAGAATGAAGAGCGCCCACTGCACTTCCTCCACATGTGCGGATCCTAGCGCGTTTTGAGGCTAGAAGCGTTTGCATTGAGCGTTTTTCTTCCACCAGGTCACATGGCTGCGCTTGTCTAGGCCTCTTGCCAAGCTAGCAAGGGCGTGGAGGGGTTGCGAGCATCATTGGTCATCGGCCCTTGAGAGTGAAGAGCGCCCGCTGCACTTCCTCCACATGTGCGGATCCTAGCGCGTTTTGAGGCTAGAAGCGCTCGCAATGAGCGTTTTCTTCAACTAGGTCACGTGGCTGTGCTTGTCTAGGCCTCTTGCCAAGCCAACAAGGGCGTGGAAGGGTTGCGAGCATCATTGGTCAGCGGCCTTTAAGAAAGAAGAGCGCCCACTGCACTTCCTCCACATGTGCGGATCCTAGCGCGTTTTGAGGCTAGAAGCGTTCGCAGTGAGCGTTTTTCTTCTACCAGGTCACGTGGCTGTGCTTGTCTAGGCCTCTTGCCAAGCCATCAAGGGCGTGGAAGGGTTGCGAGCATCATTGGTCATCGGCCCTTGAAAATGAAGAGCGCCCGCTGCACTTCCTCCACATGTGCAAATCCTAGCGCGTTTTGAGGCTAGAAGCGCTCGCACTGAGCGTTTTTCTTCTACCAGGTCACATGGCTGCGCTTGTCTAGTCCTCTTGCCAAGCCAGCAAGGGCGTGGAAGGGTTGCGAGCATCATTGGTCACCGGCCCTTGAGAATGAAGAGCGCCCGCTGCACTTCCTCCACATGTGCGGATCCTAGCTCGTTTTGAGGCTAGAAGC
This sequence comes from Closterium sp. Yama58-4, assembly GCA_947470075.1. Lineage (NCBI taxonomy): Eukaryota > Viridiplantae > Streptophyta > Zygnematophyceae > Desmidiales > Closteriaceae > Closterium > Closterium sp. Yama58-4. Next base: position 324,582 of record CANIUD010000104.1, read on the forward strand.
GCTCGCATTGAGCGTTATTCTTGTACCATGTTACGTGGCTGCGCTTGTCTAGGCCTCTTGCCAAGCCAGTAAGGGCGTGGAAGGGTTGCGAGCATCATTGGTTATCGGCCCTTGAGAATGAAGAGCGCCCTCTGCACTTCCTCCACATATGCGGATCCTAGCGCGTTTTGAGGCTAGAAGCGCTCGTTCTGAGCATTTTTCTTCTACCAGGTCACGTGGCTGTGCTTGTCTAGGCGTCTTGCCAAGCCAGCAAGGGCGTGGAATGGTTGCGAGCATCATTGGTCATCGCCCCTTGAGAATGAAGAGCGCCCGCTGCACTTCCTCCACATGTGCGGATCCTAGCGCATTTTGAGGCTAGAAGCGCTCGCAGTGAGCGTTTTTCTTCCACCAAGTCACGTGGCTGCGCTTGTCTAGGCCTCTTGCCAAGCCAGCAAGGGCGTGGAAGGGTTGCGTATCAACAGGACTAAGCAAGAATGTGTCATTGAAGGAAAGAATTGGGTACAAGTAGCAAACCCTAGTTGGGGTTGTACCCCATACTGGCTACCCCACTACAGCCTACCAACATAACACAGTTTAACACACCCCCATAGGCAAAGTGGGGGAGAACAAAGGGTCACAAGACCAGTCTAGCAAAGCAAAGCAAGCCCAGGGTGGATCACAACGTCACCACACTCCGAGCACAAGCAAAGGCCACAAGGCCAGTTCACATGCAGAGCTAGATATAGTACAAGACAAGCAACACAGTGATCAAGACCTAGCAAGCAAGCAACGAGATATATATAAAGGACAGTACAAAGAAAGTCAAGCAGTAAGCAAATGAGGGAATGTGGACACAAGGCCTAAGGAAGTACAGTGCCGCTGATGATCACTAGGCGGGAGCGCCTTGGTGAATATATCAGCAGTGTTGGCCTTCGAGTCCACGTACACAAGCCGAAGCTGACCTCGCTGCTGCAGCTCTCGAGCAAGAAAGTAGCGAAGAGCAATGTGCTTCGTCCTGTGCTCCAGTCTGTGCTCCTGACACAAGGCAAGGGCCGCCTTGTTGTCACCGTACAGAACTGGAGGAGAACTAGGCCGCTCTCCCAAGTCAGTCAGCAGGTAGGTGAGCCAGCGTAACTCCTGGGCAGCCATGGCTGTGGCGTAGATCTCAGCCTCACAACTAGAGCCGAGAACAGAAGAAGAGCGGGTGGACCGCCACGAGACAGAACCAGAGCCAAGGCTGAAGGTGTAACCCTGTGACGACCGCTGCGTAGCCAGGTCGTCCACCCAAGAAGCGTCCGAGTGGCCAGTGAGGACAACTCTGTCGCGTCCTCCAAGCACCAGCCCCATGCCTGATGTACTGCACAAGTAGCGCAGCACCCTCTTAGCAGCCTCCCAGTGCTCTCGCCAGTGTCTCCCAGGCGCAACGTAACGAGCAAGGATGCTAAGAGGGTACGCGAGGTCAGGTCGCGTGCAAGTCATCAGGTACATGAGGCAGCCCACAAGCTCTGGGTACGGGCCACTCGGCTCTACGGACTCGTCCGGAGGTGGAGCTGAGAGCGAGTGGCTGGTAGCCAGAGGTGTGGCCTGTGGTGAGGAGAACTGGAAACCGAAGCGCTGAAGGACCTGCTGCACCATGTGTGACTGAGTCAGGGTGATGGTGCGGCGAGCTCTGTCCCGGGTGATCTGCAAGCCAAGGTAGCTACGCAGCTCACCCAGGTCAGTGCAGGTGTGTCTCTTCTGCAGCTCCGACTTCACACGAGCGAGTGCCTCAGTGTCAGCAGTAGCAAAGACCAAGTCGTCGACGTACACGAGAATGTAGAACGGCGGCAGCGACGTGTCTGTGCGCAGAAACAGCGACGGGTCAGCAGTAGACGGCGCGAACCCAAGAGCCGCAAGTGTAGTCCTCAGTGTGTCGTGCCACTCGCGTGGCGCCTGGCGGAGACCGTAGACTGGCCGGCGGAGGCTCCACTGGGTACCAGGAGGAAACGACCCAGTAAAGCCAGGTGGGCGGCGCAGCCAGATCTCCTCGTGCAGGCTGCCCTGCAGGAACGCTGTGCTGAAGTCAAGAGAGTGAAGCTCGTAGTCACGCTGAGCAGCAACGTGCAGCAGAACCCGAAGAGTGGTCATCTTCGGGGTGGGGGAGAAGGTCTGGAAGAAGTCGACCCCCTGACGCTGACTGAAGCCTCTAGCAACGTAACGAGCCTTGAAGACAGGCGGAGAACCTGGCGGCCGCTTCACCCTGAAAATCCACATGCCATCGACGATGTTCGCCCCAGGAGGGGGAACCTCGTCGACGTAGGTGCCTGTGGACTTCCAGGATGCCATCTCTGCGTCCATGGCTGTCTGCCACTGAGAGGAGTAGGGACCCGAGATCGCCTCTGCGTAAGAGCGCGGAGTGGGGATGTCTAGTGCATCCGGGTCTCCCTCAGGGGCAAGCAACCAGGCCACGAGATGAGGTACAGCAGCCGCGAGAGAGTCAAAGTCCTCCTGCCTGTCCTCAAGGACGTCCGTGCCAAGAGCACACTCACCCCCGACGGACGGAGGACAGACAGACGCAGACTCAGACCCAGCAACAAGGCGAGCAGCGTAGTCTAGACGACATGCAGCAGCAAAGTCAACCAACTCAGCGACCAGAGCAGACGCAGCCGAGGACTCAAAGGTAGGGTCAGCGACAACAGTAGCTAGGAGACGCGTGACAGTAGGGTGCTCAGCACGATACCGGTCAGACTCAGGGTCCGGAACAGCAGGCAAAGAGGACGCAGGAGGAGACGGCAGAGGGACACGCTGAGGAGCAGTAGAGGGACGCAGAGTCATGTAGTGAGTGCCTGGGACAGGAGGAGGACGCTCACGACGGACATGACTACCAGTGCGAGCAGTACGGACAGGCGACGCAGGACGAGACTCAGGCTCACGACGCTCTGTAAGACCTCCTGTGGGACCAGCGTAAGGAGAGGGAGCAGGGAGAGGCGAGGCAGGCGGTAACTGTGACTGCGGCTGGACAGTCGGAGGACACTCTACGGAGGGAGGAGGACAAGGAGGAGGAGCCTGCCCAAGAACCTGCTGAAGGAGCGGTACGAAGTACGGCCGCGGCCGCGCAGCGTCTCCAGAAGCAGAAGAGACTCCAGCGTCCGGGTCCCCAGCACCAGCAGCAGCGCCACCGCTCGGGTCCTCAGCTCCAGCAGCAGCTCCACCAGGTGGGTCCGCAGCACCAGCAGCAGCACCACCCCCAGGGTCCGCAGCACCGCAAGGAAGAGCACCCCCAGAGTCGGCAGCTACAACTCCGCTAGCGCCGCCAGCTCCAGAGTCCCCAGCTCCAGCAGCTCCAGTCGTAGTGCTCCCAGAACAACCAGTCCCGGCAGCTCCAGTACCCCCAGCTCCAGCCGAGCCACTAGGACGGCGAAAGCGCCGGACGTACCAGTCACGAAGCTGCTGTGGTGTGAGAGACTGCTCAGCACCCCGAACCGGAGCACCCCCAGACGCAGCAACCCGAGGCTCCGTAGGCTCAGTAGCAGCACCCCCAGGCTCAGTACCCGCAGGCGCAGCACCCCCAGACTCAGCACCCCCAGACTCCGCACACGCCGGCTCAGCACCCCCAGTCGCAGCACCCCCAGGCTCAGCACCCCCAGGCGCCGAACTCTCAGGCACAGTACCCTCAGCTCCAGCACCCGTAGTCCCAGCACCCCCAGGCCCAGCACCCGCAGGCTCAGCACTCCCAGCAGCACCACCTGCAGCAGCACCTGAGTCACCTGTGACCTCGACAGGCTCAGCGACGGGAGGAGGGTCTACCTGAGAGACACCTGAAGGAGCAGGACCCTGAGGGGGAAGGGGGTCTACCGGAGGGGGACCAGGAGCAAGGAAAAGCGGCGGGGGAGGGAGGGGGGCAGTACGGTAGGGGAAGAGATGGTAAAAAGGGACCGACTCGTCAAAGGTGACGTCCTGAGAGGCGAAGACCCGGCGCGAGGTGGGGTGGTAAAACTGCCAGCCCGGCGCGTCAGGGACAAAGCCAAGGAAGACACAGGGAAGCGTGCGGGAGGAGAGCTTGTCCGCGGACGTATCGCGGACAAGGGCACGAGCACCCCACACCCGGAAGCGCGACGCATCGCCAACCTCCCCCGTCCAACGCAGTGTGGGCGAGGTCTCCGGCAAGGAGACACGGGGCCAGAGGTTGAGCTGATGCGCGGCGTACCGGACAGCAAACGGCCACAGAAAATGGGGAGCCGCCGCATGGACCAAGGAGGTACGAGCGACCTCCATGACCAGGCCAATGCGGCGCTCAGCAACCCCATTCTGCTGTGGGGAGTCCGGAAGCGTGAAGGTCTGCTCGATGCCCTCCGCCTGACAGAAGGTCCTCAAGAGGTCGGAGGAAAACTCACCACCTCTGTCAGAGTGCAGACGCAGGACAGGAAGATCCGTCCGGAAACGGCGGCGGAGCTGGAGACGAACTGTGCGGATCCAAGGGATCAGAACAGCAGGGACCTCACCCTTGGTGTGCAAGGGGAAGACCGTGGTGTAACGCGAGTAGTCGTCGACAACCAGCAAAAAGTACCGCTCACCGCCCTGGCCACGAACGCGGGCTGGGCCCCACACGTCCAGGTGGAGGGTCTGCAGAGGAGCCCCTGTCGGGGGGAACGAGGAGGAGTGAGGAGCGGCGCGCTGCCGCCCCTCGACGCAAGGAAGGCAAGGCGGCGCAGGCGAGGAAGGGAGAGGAGGGAGGGACCTGGGAAGACCAGACACAAGGCGGCGACGGTGCATGCCACGGAGGCGTGGCAAGGAGGGGTGACCCAGGCGGTGGTGCCAGAGAAGAGTCTGGTGCGACAGGGAACGACACTCACAGGCGTGGGCCACCAGACCTGACTCAGACACCTGACCGACAGCAGCGACCTGAGGAGACGCAGTGGTCAGTGTGTAGAGACTCGACCCCGGCCGACGAGTAAACGTAGCCAGGTGACGGCCGGTCCTGGAGCACGTGCAGATCGCCACACGCTGTCCTCCAGGGGTAAAGGTGTCAACCCACTGATCCTGGATGACAGCGTTGCTCACCAGGTTCGTCGAGAACGAGGGGAGGTGGAAACCCGTCAACGAGCCAGACGGAACCGCCGGACAAGGGAGCACAGTGGTGGACTGGGCAAGGACTGGGCCCCCAGAGGGGTCAGCCAAGGAGACTGGGACCGGTGCAGGAAGCGGTGTGAGCTCAGTACTGTCTCGAAAGAAGCAGCGGGAAGCACCTGAGTCAAGGGTGAAGGTGTGACAGGTCTCAGCCGGTGCAGTACCTGAGAGAGCAGTCTCTGTGGGTGCTGTACCTGAGAGAGCAGACTCGCAAGCAGCAGGGACAGTGCTGGAGGGAGCAGGTACAGGGGGCACCATACCAGAGAGAGCAGACTCACTAGTACCTAGGGCAGCGGGCCCTATACCTGGGTCAGGCGGCACACACAAGTAACAGTCTCCCTCGGCACTAACAGTCAATGCATACATGGCAGCAATAATAGCATCATAGTCAAGAGCAAAGATATCAACACCAGCCCTCATCAGCTCAGCCCAGCGAGGGCGCTCAACATCCTCGCCCATCTCCTCACGCCAAGCGTCGTCAAGGCGGAAGAAGCAGCGGTACTGAGTGTGGAACTTTCCACACGTCTGCCCCTTGCGATCACCTGTGCGAATGACATAGGAACAGCGGCCACTGCCCCCCGACGTCCCACGCTGAGCAAGCCACTCACGAAGCTGCTGGGTCGACTGGGGACGCTGCTGCTGCTGGGAGCTCTGGCCCGAGCCGGTGCCTCCACTCCGACCTCCACCGCCGCCACTACCTCCGCTCCGACCGCCACCACCGCCACCGCCACCGCCACTACCGCCACCGCCGCCACTGCCGCCGCTGCCACCACCGCCACTGCTCCCGCCGCCGCCCCCGCCTCCGCCGCCGGCCCCACTCCCACCGGCACTCCCGCCACCGCTCCCTCCAGCACCGCCTCCCCCCCCACCTCCCCCACCCCCTCCCCCCCCAGCGCCACCCCCGCCACCCTTGCCCCCCTTGCCCTTGCCGGTGCGGCGCCTCCCACCAGGAGCAGAAGCAGCGCCAGCAGACTCAGCACCAAGGAAGTCAACAGCAGCAGCAGTAGCATAGGAGGGAGCGAGGGGAGAGGGAGAGCACCCCTCAAAGATGGGGGTGCGAGGAGCGCCGCGAGCAGCACCTACAGCTACAATGCTCTTCTCGGCTGCTAGCAGCTTCTCCTCTAGGAGGGCGACAGTGAGCTCAGTGGGACAGCGAGCAAGGAAATAGTCGCGCACTGAGCTGAGGGTGTCAGGGAGACGGGTGACTATGAAGTGGAGTGCCCAGTACAGGGGAGGGGGGTTCTTAGCGCAGAACTCGGTGGGAAGGGCGGCACGCAGGCGAGCATCACTAGTGCGAAGGTGGGTGATAAGATCGGCGACTGTAGCAAAGGTGGACAGGTCAGGGAACAGGTAAGGCAGCATGAGACGGCTAAGCTCGGCTGTGGCAGGTGAGGAGTAGCGAGCAACGACAGCGTCGTATAGGGCTTTAGCGGTTTTGCAGTCGCCAAAGTGCTCTAGCTCAGCTAACGGCAGGTGACTGCGAATAGCCAGGCGAGCTGCAGCGTCACGAGTCTGCCACTGTGAACGTACACTAAGCTCGGCTGTGGCAGCAGGAGCAGCGGCAGCACCAGACGCGTAGTCATAGAGGGAGATGTGGTCCGTGCTATTGCTCATAAGATACAACTGCAGGTCGTCGAGCCAGGAAGTGAACTGCACGGGACGGCCCTCAGCATCGAAGGAAAGAACGCGAATAGAGGCCATAGCTCAGGCGTGAGGGCACAGCAGAGCAGCGGCAGCAGCAGAGGGGACGCGCTAGAGCGAAGCTAGCAGCCACAGCAGGAGCAAGCGGCGGTGCACAGGCAGGGAGCAGCAGGCGAGGCGGGCGGCGCTGCAGGCGGGAAGTGCGGCGGGCGGGCTGCGAAGCGGGCAGCGGGGCGGGCGGGCGACGCGGCGAGCGGGCAGCGCGGCGGGCGGCTGCGAAGCGGGCAGCGGGCGGGCGGGCGACGCTGCAAGCGGGCAGCGGGCGGGCGGGCGACGCTGCAAGCGGGCAGCGAGGCGGGAGGGCGACGCTGCGAGCGGGCAGCGGGCGGGCGGGCGACGCTGCGAGCGGGCAGCGAGCGAGCGGGCGACGCTGCGAAGCGGGCAGCGGGCGGGCGGGCGACGCTGCGAGCGGGCAGCAAGCGGGCGGGCGACGCTGCGAAGCGGGCAGCGGGCGGGCGGGCGACGCTGCGAGCGGGCAGCGAAGCGGGCGGGCCGCGAAGCGGGCAGCGAGCGGGCGGGCGGGCTGCGAAGCGGGCAGCGGGGCGAGCGGGCTGCGAAGCGGGCAGCGGGGCGAGCGGGCGACGCTGCGAGCAGGCAGCGCGGCGGGCGGGCGGCGAGCGGGCGGCTCGGCGGGCGGGCGACGCTGCGAGGGGCGCGCGAGGGCGCTAACGAGGGGCGCTTCGAGGGCGCTAGCGAGGGCGCGCGAGGGCGCTAACGAGGGGCGCGCGAGGGCGCTAACGAGGGCGCGCGAGGGCGCTAACGAGGGTGCGCGAGGGCGCTAACGAGGACGCACGAGGGCGCTACGAGGCTAGGGTACGGGGTAGCGTGGTAACCGCATGCGAGCGGTGGTGGGCCCTTAAAAGAAACGGTCGATAGGTCCTAGGGACCTCCTGCTCTGAATACCATATCAACAGGACTAGGCAAGAATGTGTCATTGAAGGAAAGAATTGGGTACAAGTAGCAAACCCTAGTTGGGGTTGTACCCCATACTGGCTACCCCACTACAGCCTACCAACATAACACAGTTTAACATTGCGAGCATCATTGGTCATCGGCCCTTAAGAATGAAGAGTGCCCGCTGCACTTCCTCCACATGTGCGGATCCTAGCGTGTTTTGAGGCTAGAAGCGTTCGCAGTGAGCGTTTTTCTTCTACCAGGTCACGTGGCTGTGCTTGTCTAGGCCTCTTGCCAAGCCAGCAAGGGCGTGGAAGGGTTGCGAGCATCATTGGTCATCGGCCCTTGAGAATGAAGAGCGCCCGCTGCACTTCCTCCACATGTGCGGATCCTAGCGCGTTTTGAGGCTAGAATCGCTCGTTCTGAGCGTTTTTCTTCTACCAGGTCACGTGGCTCCGCATTTCTAGGCCTCTTGCCAAGCCAGCAAGTGCGTGGGAGGGTTGCGAGCATCATTGAGCGTCGGCCTTTGAGAATGAAGAGCGCCCACTGCACTTCCTCCACATGTGCGAATCCTAGCGCGTTTTGAGGCTAGAAGCGCTTGTTCTGAGCGTTTTTCTTCTACCAAGTCACGTGGCTGCGCTTGTCTAGGCCTCTTGCCAAGCCAGCAAGGGCGTGGAAGGGTTGCGAGCATCATTGGTCATCGGCCCTTGAGAATGAAGAGCGCCCGCTGCACTTCCTCCACATGTGCAGATCCTAGCGCGTTTTGAGGCTAGAGGCGCTCGCAGTGAGCGTTTTTCTTCCACCAGGTCACGTGGCTGTGCTTGTCTAGGCCTCTTGCCAAGCCAGCAAGGGGGTGGAAGGGTTGCGAGCATTATTGGTCATCGGCCCTTGAGAATGAAGAGCGCCCGCTGCACTTCCTCCACATGTGCAGATCCTAGCGCGTTTTGAGGCTAGAAGCGCTTGCAGTGAGTGTTAATCTTGTACTAGGTCCCGTGGCTGCGCTTGTCTAGGCCTCTTGCCAAGCCACCAAGGGCGTGGAAGGGTTGCGAGCATCATAGGTCATCGGCCCTTGAGAATGAAGAGCGCCTGCTTCCTCCACACGTGCGGATCCTAGCTTGTTTTGAGGTTAGAAGCGCTCGCAGTGAGCGTTATTCTTCTACCAGGTCACATGGCTGCGCTTGTCTAGGCCTCTTGCCAAGCCAGCAAGGGCGTGGAAGGGTTGCGGGCATCATTGGTCATCGGCCATTGAGAATGAAGAGCGCCCGCTGCACTTCCTCCACATGTGCAGATCCTAGCGCGTTTTGAGGCTAGAAGCGCTCGCAGTGAGCGTTTTTCTTCTACCAGGTCATGTGGCTGCACTTGTCTAGGCCTCTTGCCAAGCCAGCAAGGGCGTGGAAGGGTTGCGAGTATCATTGGTCATCGGCCCTTGAGAATGAAGAGCGCTCGCTGCACTTCCTCCACATGTGCGGATCCTAGCGCGTTTTGAGGCTAGAAGCGCTCGCAATGAGCGTTTTTCTTCCACCAGGTCACGTGGCTGCACTTGTCTAGGCCTCTTGCCAAGTCAGCAAGGGCGTGGAAGGGTTGCGAGCATCATTGGTCATCGGCCCTTGAGAATGAAGAGCGCCCGCTGCACTTCCTCCACATGTGCGGATCCTAGCGAGTTTTGAGGCTAGAATCGCTCGTTCTGAGCGTTTTTCTTCTACCAGGTCACGTGGCTCCGACTTTCTAGGCCTCTTGCCAAGCCACCAAGGGCGTGGAAGGGTTGCGAGCATCATTGATCATCGGCCCTTGAGAATGAAGAGCGCCCACTGCACTTCCTCCACATGTGCGAATCCTAGCGCGTTTTGAGGCTAGAAGCGCTCGTTCTGAGCGTTTTTCTTCTACCAAGTCACGTGGCTGCACTTGTCTAGGCCTCTTGCCAAGCTAGCAAGGGCGTGGAAGGGTTGCGAGCATCATTGGTCATTGGCCCTTGAGATTGAAAGGAGCCCGCTGCACTTCCTCCACATGTGCAGATCCTAGCGTGTTTTGAGGCTAGAAGCGCTCGCAGTGAGCGTTTTCTTCCACTGCGCTTGTCTAGGCCTCTTGCCAAGCCAGCAAGGGCGTGGAAGTGTTGCGAGCATCATTGGTCATCGGCCCTCGAGAATGAAGAGCGCCCGCTGCACTTCCTGCACATGTGCGGATCCTAGCGTGTTCTGAGGCTAGAAGCGCTCGTAGTGAGCGTTTTTCTTCCACCAAGTCACGTGGCTGCGCTTGTCTAGGCCTCTTGCCAAGCCAGAAAGGGCGTGGAAGGGTTGCAAGCATCATTGGTCATCGACCCTTGAGAATGAAGAGCGCTCGCTGCACTTCCTGCACATGTGTGGATCCTAGCGCGTTTTGAGGCTAGAAGCGCTCGTTCTGAGCGTTTTTCTTCTACCAGGTTACGTGGCTGCGCTTGTCTAAGCCTCTTGCCAAGCCAGCAAGGGCGTGGAAGGGTTGCGAGCATCATTGGTCATCGGCCCTTGAGAATGAAGAGCGCTCGCTGCACTTCCTCCACATGTGCGGATCCTAGCGCGTTTTGAGGCTAGAAGCGCTCGCAATGAGCGTTTTTCTTCCACCAGGTCACGTGGCTGCACTTGTCTAGGCCTCTTGCCAAGTCAGCAAGGGCGTGGAAGGGTTGCGAGCATCATTGGTCATCGGCCCTTGAGAATGAAGAGCGCCCGCTGCACTTCCTCCACATGTGCGGATCCTAGCGAGTTTTGAGGCTAGAATCGCTCGTTCTGAGCGTTTTTCTTCTACCAGGTCACGTGGCTCCGACTTTCTAGGCCTCTTGCCAAGCCACCAAGGGCGTGGAAGGGTTGCGAGCATCATTGATCATCGGCCCTTGAGAATGAAGAGCGCCCACTGCACTTCCTCCACATGTGCGAATCCTAGCGCGTTTTGAGGCTAGAAGCGCTCGTTCTGAGCGTTTTTCTTCTACCAAGTCACGTGGCTGCACTTGTCTAGGCCTCTTGCCAAGCTAGCAAGGGCGTGGAAGGGTTGCGAGCATCATTGATCATCGGCCCTTGAGATTGAAAGGAGCCCGCTGCACTTCCTCCACATGTGCAGATCCTAGCGTGTTTTGAGGCTAGAAGCGCTCACAGTGAGCGTTTTTCTTCCACTGCGCTTGTCTAGGCCTCTTGCCAAGCCAGCAAGGGCGTGGAAGTGTTGCGAGCATCATTGGTCATCGGCCCTCGAGAATGAAGAGCGCCCGCTGCACTTCCTGCACATGTGCGGATCCTAGCGTGTTCTGAGGCTAGAAGCGCTCGTAGTGAGTGCTTTTCTTCCACCTAGTCACGTGGCTGCGCTTGTCTAGGCCTCTTGCCAAGCCAGAAAGGGCGTGGAAGGGTTGCAAGCATCATTGGTCATCGACCCTTGAGAATGAAGAGCGCTCGCTGCACTTCCTGCACATGTGTGGATCCTAGCGCGTTTTGAGGCTAGAAGCGCTCGTTCTGAGCGTTTTTCTTCTACCAGGTTACGTGGCTGCGCTTGTCTAAGCCTCTTGCCAAGCCAGCAAGGGCGTGGAAGGGTTGCGAGCATCATTGGTCATCGGCCCTTGAGAATGAAGAGCGCGCGCTGCACTTCCTGCACATGTGCGGATCGTAGCGCATTTTGAGGCTAGAAGTGCTCGCAGTGAGCGTTTTTCTTCTACCAGATAAAGTGGCTGCGCTTGTCTAGGCCTCTTGCTAAGCCAGCAAGGGCGTGGAAGGGTTGCGAGCATCATTGGTCATCGGCCCTTGAGAATGAAGAGCGCTCGCTGCACTTCCTCCACATGTGCAGATCCTAGCGCGTTCCGAGGCTGGAAGCGCTCGTAGTGAGCGTTTTTCTTCTACCAGGTCACGTGGCTGCGCTTGTCTAGGTCACTTGCTAAGCTAGCAAAAGCGTGGAAGGGTTGCGAGCATCATTGGTCATCGGCCCTTGAGAATGAAGAGCGCGCGCTGCACTTCCTCCACATATGCGGATCCTAGCGCGTTTTGAGGCTAGACGCGCTCGTTCTGAACGTTTTTCTTCTATCAAGTCACGTGGCTGCACTTTTTGTGAGTTAATTTGTGATTGAGTTAAAGTTTCTATGGCAGCATACCCCCTAGTGCGCCGAAAATCATAACTCAAGATTTACTCCACCTTTTGATACGATTCAAATTGGGAATGATAGCCACGGTCAAGGGCTATAACATACTCGAGTTTGAGACGATTCTAACGGTGCACTTTTCGTCGACAACGTTTCTTGTGAAGTCGCGGTTTCTGTCCAGAATTTGAAGCCAACGATTTTGTGATATTTCGGCACCTAATCTTCGTAGACTCGATCCTTAATCTCTAACATATAGGAGAGTTGGCGCTTTTTCATTGGAGAGTTGACGCTCTTATAGGGGAGTTGACACTCTTATAAGAGAGTTGACGCTTTGAGAAGGGAGTTGACATTTATAGGGAGTTGACTCTCTTATAGGGGAGTTGACCCTCTTATAGGGGAGTTGACGCTCTTATAGGAGAGTTGACGCTTTTATGAGGGAGTTGACGCGCTTTTAAGAGAGTTGACGTTCTTTTAGGAGAGTTGACGCTTTTATAGGGGAGTTGACACTTTAATAGGGGAGTTGAAGCTCTAATAGGCAAGTTGACGCTCTTATAGGGAAGTTGACGCTCAAATAACGGGAGTTGATGCTCTTATAGGGGAGTTGGCGCTCGTATATGAGAGTTGACACTTTTGAAGGGGAGTTGACGTTTTTGTAGGGGAGTTGACGCTCTTATAGGGAAGTTGACGCTTTTATATGAGAGTTGACGCTTTTATGGGGGAGTTGACGCTCTTATAGGAGAGTTGACGCTCTTATAGGAGAGTTGACGCTTTTATGGGTGAGTTGACGTTATTATAGGAGAGTTGACGCTCTTATAGGGGAGTTGACGCTCTTATAGGGAAGTTGACGCTCTTATGAGGGAGTTGACGCTTTTATAGGGGAGTTGACGCTCTTATTCGAGAGTTGACTCTTTTATAAAGGAGTTGACGTTTTTTTAGGGGAGTTGACGCTCCTATAGGGGAGTTGACACTCTTATAGGGGAGTTGACGCTCTTATAGGGGAGTTGACGCTCTTATAGGGGAGTTGACGCTTTTATATGAGAGTTGACGCTTTTATGGGGGAGTTGACGCCTTTATAGGGGGAGTTGACGCTCTTATAGGAGAGTTGACGCTCTTATAGGGGAGTTGACGCTTTTATAGGGGAGTTGACGCTTTTATAGGGGAGTTGACGCTCTTATAGGGGAGTTGACGCTCTTATATGAGAGTTGATGCTTTAATATGGGTGTTGACGTTTTTATAGGGGAATTGATGCTCTTATAGGGTTGACGCTTTTATATGAGAGTTGACGCTTTTATGGGGGAGTTGACGCTCTTATAGGAGAGTTGACGCTCTTATAGGGGAGTTGACGCTTTTCTTGGGGAGTTGACGCGTTTGTAGGGAAGTTGACGCTCTTATAGGGGAGTTGACGCTCTTATATGAGAGTTGACGCTTTTATAGGGGAGTTGACGCTTTTATAGGGGAGTTGACGCTCTTATAGGGTTGACGCTTTTATATGAGAATTGACGCTTTTATGGGGGAGTTGACGCTCTTATAGGAGTGTTGTTGCTCTTATAGGAGAGCTGACGAATTTATACGGGATTTGACGCTCTTATAGGGGAGTTGACGCTGTTATATGATAGTTGACGCTTTTATGGGGGAGTTGACGCTCTTATAGGAGAGTTGACGCTCTTACATATGAGTTGACACTTTTATAGGGGAGTTGACGCTTTTATAGGGGAGTTGACACACTTATAGGGGAGTTGACGCTCTTATAGGGGAGTTGACGCTCTTATATGAGAGTTGACGCTTTTATAGGGGAGTTGACGCTTTTATAGGGGAGTTGACGCTCTTATAGGGGAGTTGACGCTTTTATATGAGAGTTGACGCTTTTATGGGGGAGTTGACGCTCTTATAGGAGAGTTGACGCTCTTATAGGAGAGCTGAGGCTTTTATAGGGGAGTTGACGCTTTTATAGGGGAGTTGACGCTCTTATAGGGGAGTTGACGCTCTTATAGGGGAGTTGACGCTCTTATAGGGAAGTTGACGCTCTTATAGGGGAGTTGACGCTCTTAAACCACTGAACCGCGGAACCGCGGAACCGTGGAACCGCCGAACCGCCGAACCGCCGAACCGCCGAACCGCGGAACCTAGGAACCGCCGATCCGCGGAACCGCGGAACCGCCGAACCGCGGAACCGCGGAACCGCGGAACCGCCGAACCGCGGAACCGCGGAACCGCGGAACCGCCGAACCGCCGAACCACCGAACCGCCGAACCAAGGAACCGCGGAACTGCGGAACCGCGGAACAGCCGAACCGCCAAACCGCGGAACCGCGGAACCGCCGAACCGCGGAACCGCGGAACCGCCGAACCGCGGAACCGCGGAACCGCGGAACCGCCGAACCGCGGAACCGCCGAACCATTCTCCTGCTTTCCATCACCCCGCCCCATTCTCCCGCTTTCCATCACCCCGCCCTATTCTCCCGCTTTCCATCACCCCGCCCCATTCTCCCTCTTTCCATCACCCCGCCCCATTCTCCCGCTTTCCATCACCCCGCCCCATTCTCCCTCTTTCCATCACCCCGCCCCATTCTCCCGCTTTCCATCACCCCGCCCCATTCTCCCGCTTTCCATCACCCCGCCCCATTCTCCCGCTTTCCATCACCCCGCCCCATTCTCCCACTTTCCATCACCCCGCCCCATTCTCCCGCTTTCCATGACCCCGCCCCATTCTCCCTCTTTCCATCACCCCTCCCCATTCTCCCTCTTTCCATCACCCCGCCCTATTCTCCCGCTTTCCATCACCCCGCCCCATTCTCCCTCTTTCCATCACCCCGGCCCATTCTCCCGCTTTCCATCACCCCGCCCCATTCTCCATCATTCCATCACCCCGCCCCATTCTCCCTCTTTCCATCACCCCGCCCCATTCTCCCTCTTTCCATCACCTCGCCCCATTCTCCCGTTTTCCATCACCCCTACCCAAACTCCATCTTTCCATCACCCCGCCCCATTCTCCCGCTTTCCATCACCCCGCCCCATTCTCCCGCTTTCCATCACCCCGCCCCATTCTCCCGCTTTCCGTCACCCCGCCCCATTCTCCCGCTTTCCATGACCCCGCCCCATTCTCCCTCTTTCCATCACCCCGCCCCATTCTCCCGCTTTCCATCACCCTGCCCCATTCTCCCTCTTTCCATCACCCCGCCCCATTCTCCCTCTTTCCATCACCCCGCCCCATTCTCCCGCTTTCCATCACCCCGCCCCATTCTCCCGCTTTCTATCACCCCGCCCCATTCTCCCGCTTTCCATCACCCCGCCCCATTCTCCCGCTTTCCATCACCCCGCTCCATTCTCCCGCTTTCCATCACCCCGCCCTATTCTCCCTCTTTCCATCACCCCGCCCCATTCTCCCTCTTTCCATCACCCCGCCCTATTCTCCCGCTTTCCATCACCCCGCCCCATTCTCCCTCTTTCCATCACCCCGGCCCATTCTCCCGCTTTCCATCACCCCGTCCCATTCTCCATCATTCCATCACCCCGCCCCATTCTCCCTCTTTCCATCACCCCGCCCCATTCTCCCTCTTTCCATCACCTCGCCCCATTCTCCCGTTTTCCATCACCCCTACCCAAACTCCATCTTTCCATCACCCCGCCCCATTCTCCCGCTTTCCATCACCCCGCCCCATTCTCCCGCTTTCCATCACCCCGCCCCATTCTCCCGCTTTCCATCACCCCGCCCCATTCTCCCGCCTTCCATCACCTCGCCCCATTCTCCCTCTTTCCATCACCCCGCCCCATTCTCCCGCTTTCCATCACCCCGCTCCATTCTCCCTCTTTCCATCACCCCGCCCCATTCTCCCGCTTTCCATCACCCCGCCCCATTCTCCCTCTTTCCATCACCCCGCCCCATTCTCCCTCTTTCCATCACCCCGCCCCATTCTCCCTCTTTCCATCACCCCGCCCCATTCTCCCGCTTTCCATCACCCCGCCCCATTCTCCCGCTTTCCATCAACCCGAGTGCCTCATTCTCCTGCTTTCCATCACCCCACCTCATTCTCTCGCTTTCCATCACCCGCCCCATTCTCCCGCAATTCATCACCCCGCCCCATTCTCCCTCTTTCCATCACCCCGCCCCATTCTCCCTCTTTCCATCACCCCGCTCCATTCTCCCGCTTTCCATCACCCCGCCCAATTCTCCCGCTTTCCATCACCCCTCCCCATTCTCCCTCTTTCCATCACCCCGCCCTATTCTCCCGCTTTCCATCACCCCGCCCCATTCTCCCTCTTTCCATCACCCTGCCCCATTATCCTGCTTTCCACCACCCCCTCCATTCTCCCGCTTTCCATCACCCCGCCCCATTCTCCCGCTTTCCATCACCCCGCCCCATTCTCCCGCTTTCCATCACCCCGCCCCATTCTCCCGATTTCCATCACCCCGCCCCATTCTCCCGCTTTCCATCACCCCGCCCCATTCTCCCGCTTTCCATCACCCCGCCCAATTCTCCCGCTTTCCATCACCCCGCCCCATTCTCCCTCTTTCCATCACCCCGCCCCATTCTTCCGCTTTCCATCACCCCGCCCCATTCTCCCGCTTTCCATCAACCCGCCCCATTCTCCCGCTTTCCATCACCCCGCCCTATTCTCCCGCTTTCCATCACCCCGCCCCATTCTCCCGCTTTCCATCACCTCGCCCCATTCTCCCGCTTTCCATCACCCTGCCCCATTCTCCCTCTTTCCATCACCCCGCCCCATTCTCCCTCTTTCCATCACCCCGCCCCATTCTCCCGCTTTCCATCACCCCGCCCCATTCTCCCGCTTTCCATCACCCCGCCCCATTCTCCCGCTTTCCATCACCCCGCCCCATTCTCCCGCTTTCCATCACCCCTCTCCATTCCCCCGCTTTCCATGACCCCGCCCTATTCTCCCTCTTTCCATCACCCCTCCCCATTCTCCCTCTTTCCATCACCCCGCCCTATTCTCCCGCTTTCCATCACCCCGCCCCATTCTCCCTCTTTCCATCACCCCGGCCCATTCTCCCGCTTTCCATCACCCCGCCCCATTCTCCATCATTCCATCACCCCGCCCCATTCTCCCTCTTTCCATCACCCCGCCCCATTCTCCCTCTTTCCATCACCTCGCCCCATTCTCCCGTTTTCCATCACCCCTCCCCATTCTCCCTCTTTCCATCACCCCGCTCCATTCTCCCGCTTTCCATCACCCCGCCCCATTCTCCCGCTTTCCATCACCCCGCCCCATTCTCCCGCTTTCCATCACCCCGCCCCATTCTCCCGCCTTCCATCACCCCGCCCCATTCTCCCTCTTTCCATCACCCCGCCCCATTCTCCCGCTTTCCATCACCCCGCTCCATTCTCCCTCTTTCCATCACCCCGCCCCATTCTCCCGCTTTCCATCACCCCGCCCCATTCTCCCTCTTTCCATCACCCCGCCCCATTCTCCCTCTTTCCATCACCCCGCCCCATTCTCCCTCTTTCCATCACCCCGCCCCATTCTCCCGCTTTCCATCACCCCGCCCCATTCTCCCGCTTTCCATCAACCCGCCCCATTCTCCCGCTTTCCATCACCCCACCCCATTCTCCCGCTTTCCATCACCCCGCCCCATTCTCCCGCATTCCATCACCCCGCCCCATTCTCCCTCTTTCCATCACCTCGCCCCATTCTCCCGCTTTCCATCACCCCGCCCCATTCTCCCTCTTTCCATCACCCCGCCCCATTCTCCCTCTTTCCATCACCCCGCCCCATTCTCCCTCTTTCCATCACCCCGCCCCATTCTCCCGTTTTCCATCACCCCTCCCCATTCTCCCTCTTTCCATCACCCCGCCCCATTCTCCCGCTTTCCATCACCCCGCCCCATTCTCCCGCCTTCCATCACCCCGCCCCATTCTCCCTCTTGGGTTTAGGGGAGTTGACGCTCTTATAGTAGAGTTGACGCTTTTATAGTGGAGTTGTCGCTTTTATAAGGGAGTTGAAGCTCTTTTAGGGGAGTTGACTCTCCTATAGGGAAGTTGGCCTTCTTATAGGGGAGCAGACGCTCTTATAGGGGAGTTGACGCTCTTATATGAGAGTTGACGCTTTTATAGGGGAGTTGACGTATTTATTGGGGAGTTGATGCTCTTATAGGGGAGTTGACGCTTTTATATGAGAGTTGACGCTTTTATGGGGGAGTTGACGCTCTTATAGGAGAGTTGACGCTCTTATAGGGGAGTTGATGCTTTTATGGGGGAGTTGATGTTTTTTTAGGAGAGTTGACGCTCTTATAGGGGAGTTGACGCTCTTATAGGGAAGTTGACGCTCTTATAGGGGAGTTGACGCTCTTATAGGGAAGTTGACACTCTTAGAGGGGAGTTGACGCTCTTATAGGGGAGTTGATGCTCTTATAGGGGAGTTGACGCTTTTATGGGGGAGTTGACGCTCTTATAGGAGAGTTGGCGTGTGTTGAGCTTTTGTAGGGGAGTTGACGCTTTTTCATAGGGGGGTTGACGCTTTTTTATAGGGGAGTTGACGCTCTTATAGGGGAGTTGACGCTTTTATATGAGAGTTGACGCTTTTATGGGGGAGTTGACGCTCTTATAGGAGAGTTGACGCTCTTATAGGAGAGCTGACGCCTTTATAGGGGGGTCGACGTTTTTATAGGGGAGTTGACGCTCTTATAGGGAAGTTGACGCTCTTACAGGAAAGTTAATGCTCTTAAAAGGGAGTTGACGCTTTGATAAGGGAGTTGACGCTTTGATAAGGGAGTTGACGTTTATAGGAGAGTTGACGCTCTTATAGGGGAGTTGACACTCTTATATGAGAGTTGACGCTTTTATGGGGGAGTTGACGCTCTTATAGGAGAGTTGACGCTCTTATAGGAGAGTTGACGCTTTTATAGGGGAGTTGACACTTTAATAGGGGAGTTGAAGCTCTTATAGGGGAGTTGACGCTCTTATAGGGAAGTTGACGCTCTAATACGGGAGTTGACGCTCTTATAGGGGAGTTGACGCTCTTATATGAGAGTTGACGCTTTTGAAGGGGAGTTGACGTTTTTGTAGGGGAGTTGACGCTCTTATATGAGAGCTGACGATTTTATGGGGGAGTTGACGTTATTATAGGGGAGTTGACGCTCTTATAGGGGAGTTGACGCTCTTATATGGAAGTTGACGCTCTTATGGGGGAGTTGACGCTTTTATAGGGGAGTTGACGCTCTTATTCGAGAGTTGACTCTTTTACAGGGGAGTTGACATTTTTTTAGGGGAGTTGACGCTCTTATAGGGGAGTTGACGCTCTTATAGGGGAGTTGACGCTCTTATAGGGGAGTTGACGCTCCGCCGAACCGCCGAACCGCCAAACCGCCGAACCGCCGAACCTCCGAACCGCCGAACCGCCGAACCACGGTACCGCGGAACCGCGGAACCGCCAAACCGCGGAACCGCGGAACCGCCGAACCGCCGAACGGCCGAACGGCCGAACCGCCGAACCGCCGAACCGCCGAACCGCCAAACCTCCGAACCTCCATTTCGTTCCATGTTGTTGGCATGATTTGAGCGCCCGAACTCTGCCCGGTGCGCCCATACCTATAATGGGCGTACCAGGCAGAGTTCAGGAGCTCAAAATTTGAGAACCACGTGGAACGAAATGGAAAAACTTGTTGTGGATGTGGAAAATAGTCTAATCTAGTGGAATAGCACAAAAGATGAGGCATCCGATTCAGTGGACCAGTCAAAGTGATGCGTCGGGTAGTCCGGTCAGTATGCCCAACTATAATGGGCGTACCAGGCAGAGTTCAAGAGCTCAAATTTTGAGAACCACGTGGAACGAAATGGAAACACTTGTTGTGGATGTGGAAAATAGTCTAATCTAGTGGACTAGCACAAAAGAAGAGGCATCCGATTCAGTGGACCAGTCAAAGTGATGCGTCGGTTAGTCTGGTCAGTATGCGCACCTATAATGGGCGTACCAGGCAGAGTTCAGGAGCTCAAAATTTGAGAACCACGTGGAACGAAATGAAAACACTTGTTGTGGATGTGAAAAATAGTCTAATCTAGTGGACTAGCACAAAAAAAGAGGCATCCGATTCAGCGGACCAGTCAAAGTGATACGTGGGGTAGTCTGGTCAGAATACGCACCTATAATGGGCGTACCAGGCAGAGTTCAGGAGCTCAAATTTTGAGAACCACGTGGAACGAAATGGAAACACTTGTTGTGGATGTGGAAAATAGTCTAATCTAGTGGACTAGCACAAAAGATGAGGCATCCGATTCAGCGGACCAGTCAAAGTGATGCGTCGGTTAGTCTGGTCAGTGTGCGCACCTATAATGGGCGTACCAGGCAGAGTTCAAGAGCTCAAATTTTGAGAACCACGTGGAACGAAATGGAAACACTTGTTGTGGGTGTGAAAAATAGTCTAATCTAGTGGATTAGCTAAAAAATAAGGCATCCGATTCAGCGGACCAGTCAAAGTGATGCGTCGGATAGTCTGGTCACAATACGCACCTATAATGGGCGTACCAGGCAGATTTCAGGAGCTCAAATTTTGAGAACCACGTGGAACGAAATGGAAACACTTGTTGTGGATGTGGAAAATAGTCTAATCTAATGGACTAGCACAAAAGAAGAGGCATCCGATTCAGTGGACCAGTCAAAGTGATGCGTCGGTTAGTCTGGTCAGTATGCGCACCTATAATGGGCGTACCAGGCAGAGTTCAGGAGCTCAAATTTTGAGAACCACGTGGAACGAAATGGAAACACTTGTTGTGGATGTGAAAAATAGTCTAATATAGTGGACTAGCACAAAAGAAGAGGCATCCGATTCAGTGGACCAGTCAAAGTGATGCGTCGGTTAGTCTGGTCAGTGTGCGCACCTATAATGGGCGTACCAGGCAGAGTTCAGGAGCTCAAATTTTGAGAACCACGTGGAACGAAATGGAAACACTTTTTGTGGATGTGAAAAAAAGTCTAATATAGTGGACTAGCACAAAAGAAGAGGCATCCGATTCAGTGGACCAGTCAAAGTGATGCGTCGGGTAGTCTGGTCAGTATGCGCACCTATAATGGGCGTACCAGGCAGAGTTCAAGAGCTCAAATTTTGAGAACCACGTAAAAAGAAATGGAAACACTTGTTGTGGATGTGTAAAATAGTCTAATCTAGTGGACTAGCACAAAAGAAGAGGCATCCGATTCAGTGGACCAGTCAAAGTGATGCGTCGGGTAGTCTGGTCAGTATGCGCACCTATAATGGGTGTACCAGGCAGAGTTCACGAAGGATCTCAAATTTTGAGAACCACGTGGAACGAAATGGAAACACTTGTTGTGGATGTGAAAAATAGTATAATCTAGTGGACTAGCACAAAATAAGAGGCATCCGATTCAGTGGACCAGTCAAAGTGATGCGTCGGGTAGTCTGGTCAGTATGCGCACCTATAATGGGCGTACCAGGCAGAGTTCGGGAGCTCAAATTTTGAGAACCACGTGGAACGAAATGGAAACACTTGTTGTGGATGAGGAAAATAGTCTAATCTAGTGGACTAGCACAAAAGATGAGGCATCCGATTCAGTGGACCAGTCAAAGTGATGCGTCGGGTAGTCTGGTCAGTGTGCGCACCTATAATGGGCGTACCAGGCAGAGTTCAGGAGCTCAAAATTTGAGAACCACATGGAACGAAATGGAAACACTTGTTGTGGATGAGGAAAATAGTCTAATCTAGTGGACTAGCACAAAAGATGAGATGAGGCATGCGATTCAGTGGACCAGTCAAAGTGATGCGTCGGGTAGTCCGGTCAGTGTGCGCACCTGTAATGGGCGTACCAGGCAGAGTTCAGGAGCTCAAATTTTGAGAACCACGTGGAACGAAATGGAAACACTTGTTGTGGATGTGGAAAATAGTCTAATCTAGTGGACTAGCACAAAAGATGAGGCATCCGATTCAGTGGACCAGTCAAAGTGATGCGTCGGTTAGTCTGGTCAGTGTGCGCACCTATAATGGGCATACCAGGCAGAGTTCAGGAGCTCAAATTTTGAGAACCACGTGGAACGAAATGGAAACACTTGTTGTGGATGTGAAAAATAGTCTAATCTAGTGGACTAGCACAAAAGAAGAGGCATCCGATTCAGTGTGTCAGAATCCCAGTCACTAACCACTGGGATAAAAGGGCTTGTTTGTGTAGCGGGTGAGTGCGCCCATAACCCCCCAGGCCAACATGCCTGTAACCCTTCCCTAGGATCATCGGGGATCTCCAGTGGACCTCTGACACCCCCCCGCACTGGGATGCCCGAGGTGCACACACCGGGATTCGAACCCGAGACCTTCGCTCTGATACCATGTCAGAATCACTAGGCAAGAATGATTGAAAGGAGAGGGGTTGAACTAGCAGGCAGTTGAGTACAAATAGCAAACCCTAGATTGGGCTGTACTCGCTATAGAGTACCCCACTGCAGGCTAGACAATAATAGCATTCTGACACACCCCCATAGCCAAAGTGGGGTGTAATCAGCAGAGCAAGCAAAGCAGTACAAGCTCAGGGTGGATCACAATGTCACCACACATTCTGAGCACAAGTTCAAGAAGCAATAGTTTAAAGTTCACAGTTATGAGCAAAGCTAGAGGCAGTCACAGAGGGCAAGCGAGGAGGAGGAGGGCTGGCGAGAGGAGAGAAGATGAAAGGCGCCGACTGAAGCTGCAGACACACGGGCAACAGGAGCGGCGCGCACAGTGGCTACCGAGCGCACGAGGGCACCGGACTACGGGAGTATCTGGCTCCGCGGCTACGACGAGCACACACAGGAGCAACGGACCCACAGGCGACTGGCGAAGCAGGCTCGCTGGGCTACCGAAACGCGCGAGGGCATCCGGACTACTGGCGCTGCTGGCGTCACGACGGCTACCTCCACGCAATCTCCCCCGACCGTCCCACGCCCCTCTCACACACCCCCTGCTGACACCCTAGCTCCACTCCGACGGTACCCCCCTTAAACCCCAAACCCTAGGCTCCCACACACCACCCCCCTCAGCGGCAGCTGTAGCAGAGGGAGACGAGGGAGGAGGAGGAGCAGGGGGAGGAACTCACAACCGACACCCCCATAGCCGCCACCCCCACACTCTTCACCCCCAAACCCTAATTTAGGAGAACGGGCTGTAGGAGGGGTGAGGCGCCGGTAGAAGCACGGGGGACAGTGGAGAGGGCAGGAGCAGCGAGGAACGGGCCGCCCACGGGCCTGGTAGAGCCGCCCGAACCGCGCGCAGGCGGCCCGAGCCGCGCGCGGGCCTGGCGCAGCCCGTACGGGCCGCGCGCGTGCCTGGCGCAGCCCGTACGGGCCGCGCGCGGGCCTGGCGCAGCCCGTACGGGCCGCGCGCGGGCCTGGCGCAGCCCGTACGGGCCGCGCGCAGGCCTGGCGCAGCCCGTACGGGCCGCGTGCCGGGTGTACGGGCCGCGCGCAGGCCACGACGGGCGACGGGGGGCGACGCGCGGGTCCCCGTCGCCCGTCGCAGCGCCTCCCGGGGGCGACGTGCCGAGTGACGGGGCAGGAACCCGCCGCGCGCCTCGGGGCACACGGCGGGCAGAGAACCGCCGCGCGCCTCGGGGCGCACGGCGGGCAGAAAACCGCCGCGTGCCTCGGGGCGCACGGCGGGCTGAAAACCCTAGTTTCGACGCCGCGCGCCACGGGGCGCGCGGCGGACAGGGAGTAGCAGTAGCAGTAGCAGTAGCAGCGGAAGGCTTAGGTGGTGGGCCCACCCACAGGATCGACCCAGGAGGGTCGACCTGCTCTGATAGCATGTCAGAATCCCAGTCACTAACCACTGGGATAAAAGGGCTTGTTTGTGTAGCGGGTGAGTGCGCCCATAACCCCCCAGGCCAACATGCCTGTAACCCTTCCCTAGGATCATCGGGGATCTCCAGTGGACCTCTGACACCCCCCCGCACTGGGATGCCCGAGGTGCACACACCGGGATTCGAACCCGAGACCTTCGCTCTGATACCATGTCAGAATCACTAGGCAAGAATGATTGAAAGGAGAGGGGTTGAACTAGCAGGCAGTTGAGTACAAATAGCAAACCCTAGATTGGGCTGTACTCGCTATAGAGTACCCCACTGCAGGCTAGACAATAATAGCATTCTGACACAGTGGACCAGTCAAAGTGATGCGTCGGTTAGTCTGGTCAGTATGCGCACCTATAATGGGTGTACCAGGCAGAGTTCAGGAGCTCATCATTTGAGAACCACGTGGAACAAAATGGAAACACTTGTTGTGGATGTGGAAAATAGTCTAATCTAGTGGACTAGCACAAAAGATGAGGCATCCGATTCAGTGGACCAGTCAAAGTGATGCGTCGGGTAGTCTGGTCAGTATGCGCACCTATAATGGGCGTACCAGGCAGAGTTCAGGAGCTCAAAATTTGAGAACCACGTGGAACAAAATGGAAACACTTGTTGTGGATGTGGAAAATAGTCTAATCTAGTGGACTAGCACAAAAGATGAGGCATCCGATTCAGTGGACCAGTCAAAGTGATGCGTCGGGTAGTCTGGTCAGTATGCGCACCTATAATGGGCGTACCAGGCAGAGTTCAAGAGCTCAAATTTTGAGAACCACGTGGAACGAAATGGAAACACTTGTTGTGGATGTGGAAAATAGTCTAATCTAGTGGACTAGCACAAAAGATGAGGCATCCGATTCAGTGGACCAGTCAAAGTGATGCGTCAGGTAGTCTGGTCAGTATGCGCACCTATAATAGGCGTACCATGCAGAGTTCAGGAGCTCAAATTTTGAGAACCACGTGGAACGAAATGGAAACACTTGTTGTGGATGTGGAAAATAGTCTAATCTAGTGGACTAGCACAAAAGAAGAGGCATCCGATTCAGTGGACCAGTCAAAGTGATGCGTCGGTTAGTCTGGTCAGTATGCGCACCTATAATGGGCGTACCAGGCAGAGTTCAGGAGCTCAAATTTTGAGAACCACGTGGAAAGAAATGGAAACACTTGTTGTGGATGTGTAAAATAGTCTATTCTAGCGGACTAGCACAAATGAAGAGGCATCCGATTCAGTGGACCAGTCAAAGTGATGCGTCGGGTAGTCTGGTCAGTATGCGCACCTATAATGGGCGTACCAGGCAGAGTTCAGGAGCTCAAATTTTGAGAACCACGTGGAAAGAAATGGAAACACTTGTTGTGGATGTAGAAAATAGTCTAATCTAGCGGACTAGCACAAAAGAAGAGGCATCCGATTCAGTGGACCAGTCAAAGTGATGCGTCGGGTAGTCTGGTCAGTATGCGCACCTATAATGGGCGTACCACGCAGAGTTCAGGCGCTCAAATTTTGAGAACCACGTGGAAAGAAATGGAAACACTTGTTGTGGATGAGGAAAATAGTCTAATCTAGTGGACTAGCACAAAAGATGAGGCATCCGATTCAGTGGACCAGTCAAAGTGATGCGTCGGGTAGTCCGGTCAGTATGCGCACCTATAATGGGCGTACCAGGCAGAGTTTAGGAGCTCAAATTTTGAGAACCACGTGGAACGAAATGGAAACACTTGTTGTGGATGTGGAAAATAGTCTAATCTAGTGGACTAGCACAAAAGAAGAGGCATCCGATTCAGTGGACCAGTCAAAGTGATGCGTCGGTTAGTCTGGTCAGTATGCGCACCTATAATGGGCGTACCAGGCAGAGTTCAGGAGCTCAAAATTTGAGAACCACGTGGAACGAAATGGAAACACTTGTTGTGGGTGTGGAAAATAGTCTAATATAGTGGACTAGCACAAAAGAAGAGGCATCCGATTCAGTGGACCAGTCAAAGTGATGCGTCGGGTAGTCTGGTCAGTATGTGCACCTATAATGGGCGTACCAGGCAGAGTTCAGGAGCTCAACAATTGAGAACCACGTGGAACGAAATGGAAACACTTGTTGTGGATGTGGAAAAAAGTCTAATCTAGTGGACTAGCACAAAAGATGAGGCATCCGATTCAGTGGACCAGTCAAAGTGATGCGTCGGGTAGTCTGGTCAGTATGCGCACCTATAATGGGCGTACCAGGCAGAGTTCAAGAGCTCAAATTTTGAGAACCACGTGGAACGAAATGGAAACACTTGTTGTGGATGTGGAAAATAGTCTAATCTAGTGGACTAGCACAAAAGATGAGGCATCCGATTCAGTGGACCAGTCAAAGTGATGCGTCAGGTAGTCTGGTCAGTATGCGCACCTATAATGGGCGTACCATGCAGAGTTCAGGAGCTCAAATTTTGAGAACCACGTGGAACGAAATGGAAACACTTGTTGTGGATGTGGAAAAAAGTCTAATCTAGTGGACTAGCACAAAAGATGAGGCATCTGATTCAGTGGACCAGTCAAAGTGATGCGTCGGTTAGTCTGGTCAGTGTGCGCACCTATAATGGGCATACCAGGCAGAGTTCAGGAGCTCAAATTTTGAGAACCACGTGGAACGAAATGGAAACACTTGTTGTGGATGTGAAAAATAGTCTAATCTAGTGGACTAGCACAAAAGAAGAGGCATCCGATTCAGTGGACCAGTCAAAGTGATGCGTCGGTTAGTCTGGTCAGTATGCGCACCTATAATGGGTGTACCAGGCAGAGTTCAGGAGCTCATCATTTGAGAACCACGTGGAACAAAATGGAAACACTTGTTGTGGATGTGGAAAATAGTCTAATCTAGTGGACTAGCACAAAAGATGAGGCATCCGATTCAGTGGACCAGTCAAAGTGATGCGTCGGATAGTCTGGTCAGTATGCGCACCTATAATGGGCGTACCAGGCAGAGTTCAGGAGCTCAAAATTTGAGAACCACGTGGAACAAAATGGAAACACTTGTTGTGGATGTGGAAAATAGTCTAATCTAGTGGACTAGCACAAAAGATGAGGCATCCGATTCAGTGGACCAGTCAAAGTGATGCGTCGGGTAGTCTGGTCAGTATGCGCACCTATAATGGGCGTACCAGGCAGAGTTCAGGAGCTCAAATTTTGAGAACCACGTGGAACGAAATGGAAAAGTTTGTTGTGGATGTGGAAAATAGTCAAATCTAGTGGACTAGCACAAAAGAAGAGGCATCCGATTCAGTGGACCAGTCAAAGTGATGCGTCGGTTAGTCTGGTCAGTATGCGCACCTATAATGGGTGTACCAGGCAGAGTTCAGGAGCTCATCATTTGAGAACCACGTGGAACAAAATGGAAACACTTGTTGTGGATGTGGAAAATAGTCAAATCTAGTGGACTAGCACAAAAGAAGAGGCATCCGATTCAGTGGACCAGTCAAAGTGATGCGTCGGGTAGTCTGGTCAGTATGCGCACCTATAATAGGCGTACCAGGCAGAGTTCAGGAGCTCAAATTTTGAGAACCACGTGGAACAAAATGGAAACACTTGTTGTGGATGAGGAAAAGAGACTAATCTAGTGGACTAGCACAAAAGATGAGGCATCCGATTCAGTGGACCAGTCAAAGTGATGCGTCGGGTAGTCCGGTCAGTGTGCGCACCTATAATGGAAGTACCAGGCAGAGTTCAGGAGCTCAAATTTTGAGAACCACGTGGAACGAAATGGAAACACTTGTTGTAGATGTGGAAAATAGTAATCTAGTGGACTAGCACAAAAGGTGAGATGAGACATCCGATTCAGTGGACCAGTCAAAGTGATGCGTCGGTTAGTCTGGTCAGTGTGCGCACCTATAATGGGCGTACCGGGCAGAGTTCAGGAGCTCAAATTTTGAGAACCACGTGGAACGAAATGGAAACACTTGTTGTGGATGTGGAAAATAGTCTAATCTAGTGGACTAGCACAAAAGAAGAGGCATCCGATTCAGTGGACCAGTCAAAGTGATGCGTCGGTTAGTCTGGTCAGTATGCGCACCTATAATGGGCGTACTAGGCAGAGTTCAGGAGCTCAACATTTGAGAACTACGTGGAACGAAATGGAATTACTTGTTGTGGGTGTGTAAAATAGTCTAATATAGTGGACTAGCACAAAAGAAGAGGCATCCGATTCAGTGGACCAGTCAAAGTGATGCGTCGGGTAGTCTGGTCAGTATGCGCACCTATAATGGGCGTACCAGGCAGAGTTCAGGAGCTCAACAATTGAGAACCACGTGGAACGAAATGGAAACACTTGTTGTGGATGAGGAAAATAGTCTAATCTAGTGGAATAGCACAAAAGATGAGGCATCCGATTCAGTGGACCAGTCAAAGTGATGCGTCGGGTAGTCTGGTCAGTATGCGCACCTATAATGGGCGTACCAGGCAGAGTTCAGGAGCTCAAATTTTGAGAACCACGTGGAACGAAATGGAAACACTTGTTGTGGATGTGTAAAATAGTCTAATCTAGTGGACTAGCACAAAAGATAAGACATCCGGTTCAGTGGACCAGTCAAAGTGATGCGTCGGGTAGTCTGGTCAGTATGCGCACCTATAATGGGCGTACCAGGCAGAGTTCAGGAGCTCAAATTTTGAGAACCACGTGGAACGAAATGGAAACACTTGTTGTGGATGTGGAAAATAGTCTAATCTAGTAGACTAGCACAAAAGAAGAGGCATCCGATTCAGTGGACCAGTCAAAGTGATGCGTCGGATAGTCTGGTCAGTATGCGTATCTATAATGGGCGTACCGGGCAGAGTTCAGGAGCTCAAATTTTGAGAACCGCGTGGAACGAAATGGAAACACTTGTTGTGGATGAGGAAAATAGTCTAATCTAGTGGAATAGCACAAAAGAAGAGGCATCCGATTCAGTGGACCAGTCAAAGTGATGCGTCGGGTAGTCTGGTCAGTATGCGCACTTATCATGGGCGTACCAGGCAGAGTTCAGGAGCTCAAAATTTGAGAACCACGTGGAACGAAATGGAAACACTTTTTGTGGATGTAAAAAATAGTATAATGTAGTGGACTAGCACAAAAGAAGAGGCATCCGATTCAGTGGACCAGTCAAAGTGATGCGTCGGTTAGTCTGGTCAGTATGCGCACCTATAATGGGCGTACCAGGCAGAGTTCAGAAGCTCACACTTTGAGAACCACATGGAACGAAATGGAAACACTTGTTGTGGATGTGGAAAATAGTCTATCATAGTGGAGTAGCACAAATGATGAGGCATCCGATTCAGTGGACCAGTCAAAGTGATGCGTCGGGTAGTTTGGTCACTATGAGCACCTATAATGGGCGTACCAGGCAGAGTTCAGGAGCTCAAATTTTGAGAACCACGTGGAACGAAATGGAAACACTTGTTGTGGATGTGGAAAATAGTCTAATCTAGTGGAATAGCACAAAAGATGAGGCATCGGGTTCAGTGGACCAGTCAAAGTGATGCGTCGGGTAGTCTGGTCAGTATGCGCACCTATAATGGGCGTACCAGGCAGAGTTCAGGAGCTCAAATTTTGAGAACCACGTGGAACAAAATGGAAACACTTGTTGTGGATGTGTAAAATAGTCTAATCTAGTGGAATAGCACAAAAGATGAGGCATCCGATTCAGTGGACTAGTCAAAGTGATGCGTCGGGTAGTCTGGTCAGTATGCGCACCTATAATGGGCATACCAGGCAGAGTTAAGGAGCAGAAATTTTGAGAACCACGTGGAACGAAATGGAAACACTTGTTGTGGATGTGGAAAATAGTATAATCTAGTGGACTAGCACAAAAGAAGAGGCATCCGATTCAGTGGACCAGTCAAAGTGATGCGTCGGATAGTCTGGTCAGTATGCGTATCTATAATGGGCGTACCGGGCAGAGTTCAGGAGCTCAAATTTTGAGAACCACGTGGAACGAAATGGAAACACTTGTTGTAGATGTGGAAAATAGTCTAATCTAGTGGAATAGCACAAAAGAAGAGGCATCCGATTCAGTGGACCAGTCAAAGTGATGCGTCGGGTAGTCTGGTCAGTATGCGCACCTATAATGGGCGTACCATGCAGAGTTCAGGAGCTCAAATTTTGAGAACCACGTGGAACGAAATGGAAACACTTGTTGTGGATGAGGAAAATAGTCTAATCTAGTGGAATAGCACAAAAGAAGAGGCATCCGATTCAGTGGACCATACAAAGTGATGCGTCGGGTAGTCTGGTCAGTATGCGCACCTATAATGGGCGTACCAGGCAGAGTTCAGGAGCTCAAATTTTGAGAACCACGTGGAACAAAATGGAAACACTTGTTGTGGATGTGGAAAATAGTCTAATCTAGTGGACTAGCTCAAAAGAAGAGGCATCCGATTCAGCAGACCAGTCAAAGTGATGCGTCGGGTAGTTTGGTCACTGTGCGCACCTATAATGGGCGTACCAGGCAGAGTTCAAGAGCTCAAATTTTGAGAACCACGTGGAACGAAATGGAAACACTTGTTGTGGATGTGGAAAATAGTCTAATCTAGTGGACTAGCACAAAGTGATGCGTCGGGTAGTCTGGTCAGTATGCGCACTTATAATGGGCGTACCAGGCAGAGTTCAGAAGCTCAATTTTTGAGAACCACGTGGAACGAAATGGAAACACTTGCTGTGAATGTGGAAAATAGTCTAATCTAGTGGACTAGCACAAAAGATGAGGCATCCGATTCAGTGGACCAGTCAAAGTGATGCGTCGGTTAGTCTGGTCAGTATGCGCACTTATAATGGGCGTACCAGGCAGAGTTCAGGAGCTCAAATTTTGAGAACCACGTGGAACAAAATGGAAACACTTGTTGTGGATGTGGAAAACAGTCTAATCTAGTGGACTAGCACAAAAGATGAGGCATCCGATTCAATGGACCAGTCAAAGTGATGCGTCGGGTAGTCTGGTCAGTATGCGCACCTATAATGGGCATACCAGGCAGAGTTCAGGAGCTCAAATTTTGAGAACCACGTGGAACGAAATGGAAACACATATTTTGGATGTGGAAAATAGTCTAATCTAGTGGACTAGCACAAAAGATGAGGCATTGGATTCAGTGGACCAGTCAAAGTGATGCGTCAGGTAGTCTGGTCAGTATGCGCACCTATAATGGGCGTACCAGGCAGAGTTCAGGAGCTCAAATTTTGAGAACCACGTGGAACAAACTGTAATCACTTGTTGTGGATGTAGAAAATAGTCTAATCTAGTGGACTAGCACAAAAGAAGAGGCATCCGATTCAGTGGACCAGTCAAAGTGATGCGTCGGTTAGTCTGGTCAGTATGCGCACCTATAATGGGCGTACCAGGCAGAGTTCAGGAGCTCAAAATTTGAGAACCACGTGGAACGAAATGGAAACACTTATTGTGGATGTGGAAAATAGTCTAATCAAGTGGACTAGCACAAAAGATGAGGCATCCGATTCAGTGGACCAGTCAAAGTGATGCGTCGGGTAGTCTGGTCAGTATGCGCACCTATAATAGCCATACCAGGCAGATTTCAGGAGCTCAAATTTTGAGAACCACGTGGAAAGAAATGGAAACACTTGTTTTGGATGTGGAAAATAGTCTAATCTAGTGGAATAGCACAAAAGAAGAGGCATCCGATTCAGTGGACCAGTCAAAGTGATGCGTCGGTTAGTCTGGTCAGTGTGCGCACCTATCTATAACGGGCGTATCAGGCAGAGTTCAGGAGCTCAAATTTTGAGAACCACGTGGAACGAAATGGAAACACTTGTTGTGGATGTGGAAAATATCTAGTGGACTAGCACAAAAGATGAGGCATCCGATTCAGTGGACCAGTCAAAGTGATGCGTCGGTTAGTCTGGTCAGTATGCGCACCTATAATGGGCGTACCAGGCAGAGTTCAGAAGCTCACACTTTGAGAAACACGTGGAACGAAATGGAAACACTTGTTGTGGATGTGGAAAATAGTCTAATCTAGTGGACTAGCACAAATGATGAGGCATCCGATTCAGTGGACCAGTCAAAGTGATGCGTCGGGTAGTCTGGTCAGTATGCGCAGCTATAATGGGCGTACCAGGCAGAGTTCAGGAGCTCAAATTTTGAGAACCACGTGGAACGAAATGGAAACACTTGTTGTGGATGTGGAAAATAGTATAATCTAGTGGAAAAGCACAAAAGATGAGGCATCCGATTCAGTGGACCAGTCAAAGTGATGCGTCGGGTAGTCTGGTCAGTATGCGCACCTATAATGGGCGTACCAGGCAGAGTTCAGGAGCTCAAATTTTGAGAACCACGTGGAACGAAATAGAAACACTTGTTGTGGATGTGGAAAATAGTCTAATATAGTGGACTAGCACAAAAGATGAGGCATCCGATTCAGTGGACCAGTCAAAGTGATGCGTCGGGTAGTCTGGTCAGTATGCGCACCTATAATGGGCGTACCAGGCAGAGTTCAGGAGCTCTATCTTTGAGAACCACGTGGAACGAAATGGAAACACTTGTTGTGGATGTGGAAAATAGTTTAATCTAGTAGACTAGCACAAAAGAAGAGGCATCCGATTCAGTGGACCAGTCAAAGTGATGCGTCGGTTAGTCTGGTCAGTATGCGCACCTATAATGGGCGTACCGGGCGGAGTTCAGGAGCTCAAATTTTGAGAACCACGTGGAACGAAATGGAAACACTTATTGTGGATGTAGAAAATAGTCAAATATAGTGGACTAGCACATAAGAAGAGGCATGAGATTCAGCGGACCAGTCAAAGTGATGCGTCGGTTAGTCTGGTCAGTGTGCGCACCTATAATGGGCGTACCAGGCAGAGTTCAGGAGCTCAAATTTTGAGAACCACGTGGAACGAAATGGAAACACTTGTTTTGGATGTGGAAAATAGTCTAATATAGTGGACTAGCACAAAAGATGAGGCATCCGATTCAGCGGACCAGTCAAAGTGATGCGTCGGGTAGTCTGGTCAGTGTGCGCACCTATAATGGGCGTACCAGGCAGAGTTCAGGAGCTCAAATTTTGAGAACCGCGTGGAACGAAATGGAAAAACTTGTTGTGGATGTGGAAAATAGTCTAATCTAGTGGACTAGCACAAAAGATGAGGCATCCGATCTAGCGCACCAGTCAAAGTGATGCGTCGGGTAGTCTGGTCAGTATGCGCACCTATAATGGGCGTACCAGGCAGAGTTCAGGAGCTCAAATTTTGCAAACCACGTGGAACGAAAAGGAAACACTTGTTGTGGATGTAGAAAATAGTCTAATCTAGTAGACTAGCACAAAAGATGAGGCATCCGATTCAGCGGACCAGTCAAAGTGATGCGTCGGGTAGTCTGGTCAGTGTGCGCACCTATAATGGGCGTACCAGGCAGAGTTCAGGAGCTCAAATTTTGAGAACCACGTGGAAAGAAATGGAAACACTTGTTGTGGATGTGGAAAATAGTCTAATATAGTGGACTAGCACAAAAGATGAGGCATCCGATTCAGCGGACCAGTCAAAGTGATGCGTCGGGTAGTCTGGTCAGTGTGCGCACCTATAATGGGCGTACCAGGCAGAGTTCAGGAGCTCAAATTTTGAGAACCACGTGGGACAAATGGAAAAACTTGTTGTGGATGTGGAAAATAGTCTTATCTAGTGGAATAGCACAAAAGATGAGGCATCCGATTCAGCGGACCAGTCAAAGTGATGCGTCGGTTAGTCTGGTCAGTGTGCGCACCTATAATGGGCGTACCAGGCAGAGTTCAGGAGCTCAAATTTTGAGAACCACGTGCACCGAAATGGAAACACTTCCTGTGGATGTGGAAAATAGTCTAATCTAGTGGACTAGCACAAAAGAAGAGGCATCCGATTCAGTGGACCAGTCAAAGTGATGCGTCGGGTAGTCTGGTCAGTATGCGCACCTATAATGGGCGTACCAGGCAGAGTTCAGGAGCTCAAAATTTGAGAACCACGTGGAACGAAATGGAAAAACTTGTTGTGGATGTGGAAAATAGTCTAATCTAGTGGACTAGCACAAAAGAAGAGGCATCCGATTCAGTGGACCAGTCAAAGTGATGCGTCGGTTAGTCTGGTCAGTGTGCGCACCTATAATGGGCGTACCAGGCAGAGTTCAGGAGCTCAAATTTTGAGAACCACGTGGAACGAAATGGAAAAACTTGTTGTGGATGTGGAAAATAGTCTAATCTAGTGGACTAGCACAAAAGATGAGGCATCCGATTCAGTGGACCAGTCAAAGTGATGCGTCGGTTAGTCTGGTCAGTGTGCGCACCTATAATGGGCGTACCAGGCAGAGTTCAGGAGCTCAAATTTTGAGAACCACGTGGAACGAAATGGAAACACTTGTTTTGGATGTGGAAAATAGTCTAATCTAGTGGACTAGCACAAAAGATGAGGCATCCGATTCAGCGGACCAGTCAAAGTGATGCGTCGGTTAGTCTGGTCAGTGTGCGCACCTATAATGGGCATACCAGGCAGAGTTCAGGAGCTCAAATTTTGAGAACCACGTGGAACGAAATGGAAAAACTTGTTGTGGATGTGGAAAATAGTCTAATCTAGTGGACTAGCACAAAAGATGAGGCATCCGATTCAGTGGACCAGTCAAAGTGATGCGTCGGTTAGTCTGGTCAGTGTGCGCACCTATAATGGGCGTACCAGGCAGAGTTCAGGAGCTCAAATTTTGAGAACCACGTGGAACGAAATGGAAACACTTGTTGTGGATGTGGAAAATAGTCTAATATAGTGGACTAGCACAAAAGATGAGGCATCCGATTCAGCGGACCAGTCAAAGTGATGCGTCGGTTAGTCTGGTCAGTGTGCGCACCTATAATGGGCGTACCAGGCAGAGTTCAGGAGCTCAAATTTTGAGAACCACGTGGAACGAAATGGAAACACTTGTTGTGGATGTGGAAAATAGTCTAATCTAGTGGACTAGCACAAAAGATGAGGCATCCGATTCAGCGGACCAGTCAAAGTGATGCGTCGGGTAGTCTGGTCAGTGTGCGCACCTATAATGGGCGTACCAGGCAGAGTTCAGGAGCTCAAATTTTGAGAACCACGTGGAACAAAATGGAATTACTTGTTGTGGATGTGGAAAATACTCTAATCTAGTGGAATAGCACAAAAGATGAGGCATCCGATTCAGCGGACCAGTCAAAGTGATGCGTCGGGTAGTCTGGTCGGTGTGCGCACATATAATGGGCGTACCAGGCAGAGTTCAGGAGCTCAAATTTTGAGAACCACGTGGAACGAAATGGAAACACTTCCTGTGGATGTGGAAAATAGTCTAATCTAGTGGAATAGCACAAAAGAAGAGGCATCCGATTCAGCAGACCAGTCAAAGTGATGCGTCGGGTAGTCTGGTCGGTGTGCGCACCTATAATGGGCGTACCAGGCAGAGTTCAGGAGCTCAAATTTTGAGAACCACGTGGAACGAAATGGAAACACTTGTTGTGGATGTGGAAAATAGTCTAATCTAGTGGACTAGCTCAAAAGAAGAGGCATCCGATTCAGCAGACCAGTCAAAGTGATGCGTCGGGTAGTCTGGTCAGTATGCGCACCTATAATGGGCGTACCAGGCAGAGTTCAGGAGCTCAAATTTTGAGAACCACGTGGAACGAAATGGAAACACTTATTGTGGATGTGAAAAATAGTCTAATCTAGTGGACTAGCACAAAAGATGAGGCATCCGATTCAGCGGACCAGTCAAAGTGATGCGTCGGTTAGTCTGGTCAGTATGCGCACCTATAATGGGCATACCAGGCAGAGTTCAGGAGCTCAAATTTTGAGAACCACGTGGAACGAAATGGAAACACTTGTTGTGGATGTTGAAAAAGTATAATCTAGTGGACTAGCACAAAAGATGAGGCATCCGATTCAGCGGACCAGTCAAAGTGATGCGTCGGGTAGTCTGGTCAGTATGCGCACCTATAATGGGCGTACCAGGCAGAGTTCAGGAGCTCAAATTTTGAGAACCACGTGGAACGAAATGGAAACACTTGTTGTCGATGTAGCAAAAAAGTCTAATCTAGTGGACTAGCACAAAAGATGAGGCATCCGATTCAGCAGACCAGTCAAAGTGATGCGTCGGGTAGTCTGGTCAGTGTGCGCACCTATAATGGGCGTACCAGGCAGAGTTCAAGAGCTCAAATTTTGAGAACCACGTGGAACGAAATGGAAACACTTGTTGTGGATGTGGAAAATAGTCTAATCTAGTGGACTAGCACAAAAGATGAGGCATCCGATTCAGCGGACCAGTCAAAGTGATGCGTCGGTTAGTCTGGTCAGTGTGCGCACCTATAATGGGCGTACCAGGCAGAGTTCAGGAGCTCAAATTTTGAGAACCACGTGGAACGAAATGGAAACACTTGTTGTGGATGTGGAAAAAAGTCTAATCTAGTGGACTAGCACAAAAGATGAGGCATCCGATTCAGCGGACCAGTCAAAGTGATGCGTCGGGTAGTCTGGTCAGTGTGCGCACCTATAATGGGCGTACCAGGCAGAGTTCAGGAGCTCAAATTTTGAGAACCACGTGGAACGAAATGGAATTACTTGTTGTGGATGTGGAAAATAGTCTAATCTAGTGGACTAGCACAAAAGATGAGGCATCCGATTCAGCGGACCAGTCAAAGTGATGCGTCGGGTAGTCTGGTCAGTGTGCGCACCTATAATGGGCGTACCAGGCAGAGTTCAGGAGCTCAAAT
This sequence comes from Closterium sp. Yama58-4, assembly GCA_947470075.1. NCBI lineage: Eukaryota > Viridiplantae > Streptophyta > Zygnematophyceae > Desmidiales > Closteriaceae > Closterium > Closterium sp. Yama58-4. The sequence continues at coordinate 360,817 of CANIUD010000104.1, forward strand.
TTTGAGAACCACGTGGAACGAAATGGAAACACTTCCTGTGGATGTGGAAAATAGTCTAATCTAGTGGACTAGCACAAAAGAAGAGGCATCCGATTCAGCAGACCAGTCAAAGTGATGCGTCGGGTAGTCTGGTCGGTGTGCGAACCTATAATGGGCGTACCAGGCAGAGTTCAGGAGCTCAAATTTTGAGAACCACGTGGAACGAAATGAAAACACTTCCTGTGGATGTGGAAAATAGTCTAATCTAGTGGACTAGCACAAAAAAAGAGGCATCCGATTCAGAAGACCAGTCAAAGTGATGCGTCGGGTAGTCTGGTCAGTATGCGCACCTATAATGGGCGTACCAGGCAGAGTTCAGGAGCTCAAATTTTGAGAACCACGTGGAACGAAATGGAAACACTTGTTGTGGATGTGGAAAATAGTCTAATCTAGTGGACTAGCAAAAAAGAAGAGGCATCCGATTCAGCAGACCAATCAAAGTGATGCGTCGGGTAGTCTGGTCGGTATGCGCACCTATAATGGGCGTACCAGGCAGAGTTCAGGAGCTCAAATTTTGAGAACCACGTGGAACGAAATGGAAACACTTGTTGTGGATGTGGAAAATAGTCTAATCTAGTGGACTAGCACAAAAGAAGAGGCATCCGATTCAGTGGACCAGTCAAAGTGATGCGTCGGGTAGTCTGGTCAGTATGCGCACCTATAATGGGCGTACCAGGCAGAGTTCAGGAGCTCAAATTTTGAGAACCACGTGGAAAGAAATGGAAACACTTGTTGTGGATGTGGAAAATAGTCTAATCTAGTGGACTAGCACAAAAGATGAGGCATCCGATTCAGTGGACCAGTCAAAGTGATGCGTCGGGTAGTCTGGTCAGTATGCGCACCTATAATGGGCGTACCAGGCAGAGTTTAGGAGCTCAAATATTGAGAACCACGTGGAACGAAATGGAAACACTTGTTGTGGATGTGGAAAATTGTCTATTCTAGTGGACTAGTACAAAAGAAGAGGCATCCGATTCAGTGGACCAGTCAAAGTGATGCGTCGGTTAGTCTGGTCAGTGTGCGCACCTATAATGGGCGTACCAGGCAGAGTTCAGGAGCTCAATTTTTTAGAACCACGTGGAACGAAATGGAAAGACTTGTTGTGGATGTGGAAGATAGTCTAATCTAGTGGACTAGCACAAAAGATGAGGCATCCGATTCAGTGGACCAGTCAAAGTGATGCGTCGGGTAGTCTGGTCAGTGTGCGCACCTATAATGGGCGTACCAGGCAGAGTTCAAGAGCTCAAATTTTGAGAACCACGTGGAACGAAATGGAAACACTTGTTGTGGATGTAGAAAATAGTCTAATCTAGAGGACTAGCAAAAAAGATGAGGCATCCGATTCAGCGGACCAGTCAAAGTGATGCGTCGGTTAGTCTGGTCAGTGTGCGCACCTATAATGGGCGTACCAGGCAGAGTTCAGGAGCTCAAATTTTGAGAACCACGTGGAAAGAAATGGAAACACTTGTTGTGGATGTGGAAAAAAGTCTAATATAGTGGACTAGCACAAAAGATGAGGCATCCGATTTAGTGGACCAGTCAAAGTGATGCGTCGGGTAGTCTGGTCAGTGTGCGCACCTATAATGGGCGTACCAGGCAGAGTTCAGGAGCTCAAATTTTGAGAACCACGTGGAACAAAATGGAAACACTTGTTGTGGATGTGGAAAATAGTCTTATCTAGTGGAATAGCACAAAAGATGAGGCATCCGATTCAGCGGACCAGTCAAAGTGATGCGTCGGTTAGTCTGGTCAGTGTGCGCACCTATAATGGGCGTACCAGGCAGAGTTCAGGAGCTCAATTTTTTAGAACCACGTGGAACGAAATGGAAAGACTTGTTGTGGATGTGGAAGATAGTCTAATCTAGTGGACTAGCACAAAAGATGAGGCATCCGATTCAGTGGACCAGTCAAAGTGATGCGTCGGGTAGTCTGGTCAGTATGCGCACCTATAATGGGCGTACTAGGCAGAGTTCAGGCGCTCAAATTTTGAGAACCACGTGGAACGAAATGGAAACACTTGTTGTGGATGTGGAAAATAGTGGACTGGCACAAAAGATGAGGCATCCGATTCAGCGGACCAGTCAAAGTGATGCGTCGGTTAGTCTGGTCAGTGTGCGCACCTATAATGGGCGTACCAGGCAGAGTTCAGGAGCTCAAATTTTGAGAACCACGTGGAACGAATGGGAACACTTTTGTGGGTGTGAAAAACAGTCTAATCTAGTGGACTAGCACAAAAGATGAGGCATCCGATTCAGCGGACCAGTCAAAGTGATGCGTCGGTTAGTCTGGTCAGTATGCGCACCTATAATGGGCGTACCAGGCAGAGTTCAGGAGCTCAAATTTTGAGAACCACGTGGAACGAAATGGAAACACTTATTGTGGATGTGGAAAATAGTCTAATCTAGTGGACTAGCACAAAAGATGAGGCATGAGATTCAGCGGACCAGTCAAAATGATGCGTCGGTTAGTCTGGTCAGTGTGTACACCTATAATGGGTGTACCAGGCAGAGTTCAGGAGCTCAAATTTTGAGAACCACGTGGAACAAAATGGAAACACTTGTTGTGGATGTGGAAAATAGTATAATCTAGTGGACTAGCACAAAAGATGAGGCATCCGATTCAGCGGACCAGTCAAAGTGATGCGTCGGGTAGTCTGGTCAGTGTGCGCACCTATAATGGGCGTACCAGGCAGAGTTCAGGAGCTCAAATTTTGAGAACCACGTGGAAAGAAATAGAAACACTTGTTGTGGATGTGGAAAACAGTCTAATCTAGTGGATTAGCACAAAAGAAGAGGCATCCGATTCAGCAGACCAGTCAAAGTGATGCGTCGGGTAGTCTGGTCGGTGTGCGCACCTATAATGGGCGTACCAGGCAGAGTTCAGGAGCTCAAATTTTGAGAACCACGTGGAACGAAATGGAAACACTTGTTGTGGATGTGGAAAATAGTATAATCTAGTGGAATAGCACAAAAGAAGAGGCATCCGATTCAGCAGACCAGTCAAAGTGATGCGTCGGGTAGTCTGGTCAGTATGCGCACCTATAATGGGCGTACCAGGCAGAGTTCAGGAGCTCAAATTTTGAGAACCACGTGGAACGAAATGGAAACACTTGTTGTGGATGTGAAAAATAGTCTAATCTAGTGGACTAGCACAAAAGAAGAGGCATCCGATTCAGCAGACCAGTCAAAGTGATGCGTCGGGTAGTCTGGTCGGTATCCGCACCTATAATGGGCGTACCAGGCAGATTTCAGGAGCTCAAATTTTGAGAACCACGTGGAACGAAATGGAAACACTTGTTGTGGATGTGGAAAATAGTCTAATCTAGTGGACCAGCACAAAAGAAGAGGCATCCGATTCAGTGGACCGGTCCCAGTGATGCGTCGGGTAGTCTGGTCAGTGTGCGCACCTATAATGGGCGTACCAGGCAGAGTTCAGGAGCTCAAATTTTGAGAACCACGTGGAACGAAATGGAAACACTTGTTGTGGATGTGGAAAATAGTATAATCTAGTGGACTAGCACAAAAGAAGAGGCATCCGATTCAGTGGACCAATCAAAGTGATGCGTCGGTTAGTCTGGTCAGTATGCGCACCTATAATGGGCGTACCAGGCAAAATTCAGGAGCTCAATTTTTTAGAAACGCATGGAACGAAATGGAAAGACTTGTTGTGGATGTGGAAGATAGTCTAATCTAGTGGACTAGCACAAAAGATGAGGCATCCGATTCAGTGGGCCACTCAAAGTGATGCGTCGGTTAGTCTGGTCAGTATGCGCACCTATAATGGGCGTACCGGGCAGAGTTCAGGAGCTCAAATTTTGAGAACCACGTGGAACGAAATGGAAAGACTTGTTGTGGATGTGGAAGATAGTCTAATCTATTGGACTAGCATAAAAGATGAGGCATCCGATTCAGCGGACCAGTCAAAGTGATGCGTCGGTTAGTCTGGTCAGTGTGCGCACCTATAATGGGCGTACCAGGCAGAGTTCAGGAGCTCAAATTTTGAGAACCACGTGGAACGAAATGGAAACACTTGTTTTGGATGTGGAAAATAGTCTAATCTAGTGGACTAGCACAAAAGATGAGGCATCCGATTCAGTGGACCAGTCAAAGTGATGCGTCGGGTAGTCTGGTCAGTGTGCGCACCTATAATGGGCGTACCAGGCAGAGTTCAGGAGCTCAAATTTTGAGAACCACGTGGAACGAAATGGAAACACTTGTTGTGGATGTGGAAAATAGTCTAATATAGTGGACTAGCACAAAAGATGAGGCATCCGATTCAGCGGACCAGTCAAAGTGATGCTTCCGGTAGTCTGGTCAGTGTGTGCACATATAATGGGCGTACCAGGCAGAGTTCAGGAGCTCAAATTTTGAGAACCACGTGGAACGAAATGGAAACACTTGTTGTGGATGTGAAAAATAGTCTAATCTAGTGGACTAGCACAAAAGAAGAGGCATCCGATTCAGCAGACCAGTCAAAGTGATGCGTCGGGTAGTCTGGTCGGTATGCGCACCTATAATGGGCGTACCAGGCAGAGTTCAGGAGCTCAAAATTTGAGAACCACGTGGAACGAAATGGAAACACTTGTTGTGGATGTAGGAAAAAAAGTATAATCTAGTGGACTAGCACAAAAGAAGAGGCATCCGATTCAGCAGACCACTCAAAATGATGCGTCGGGTAGTCTGGTCAGTGTGCGCACCTATAATGGGCGTACCAGGCAGAGTTCAGGAGCTCAAATTTTGAGAACCACGTGGAACGAAATAGAAACACTTGTTGTGGATATGGAAATAAGTCTAATCTAGAGGACTAGTACAAAAGATGAGGCATCCGATTCAGCGGACCACTCAAATGATGCGTCGGGTAGTCTGGTCAGTGTGCGCACCTATAATGGGCGTACCAGGCAGAGTTCAGGAGCTCAAATTTTGAGAACCACGTGGAACGAAATGGAAACACTTATTGTGGATGTGGAAATAAGTCTAATCTAGTGGGCCAGCACAAAAGATGAGGCATCTGATTCAGCGGACCAGTCAAAGTGATGCGTCGGTTAGTCTGGTCAGTGTGCGCACCTATAATGGGCGTACCACGCAGAGTTCAGGAGCTCAAATTTTGAGAACCACGTGGAACGAAATGGAAACACTTGTTGTGGATGTGAAAAATAGTCTAATCTAGTGGACTAGCACAAAAGATGAGGCATCCGATTCAGCGGACCAGTCAAAGTGATGCGTCGGGTAGTCTGGTCAGTGTGCGCACCTATAATGGGCGTACCAGGCAGAGTTCAGGAGCTCAAATTTTGAGAACCACGTGGAACGAAATGGAAACACTTGTTGTGGATGTGGAAAATAGTCTAATATAGTGGACTAGCACAAAAGATGAGGCATCCGATTCAGCGGACCAGTCAAAGTGATGCGTCGGGTAGTCTGGTCAGTGTGCGCACCTATAATGGGCGTACCAGGCAGAGTTCAGGAGCTCAAATTTTGAGAACCACGTGGAACGAAATGGAAACACTTGTTGTGGATGTGAAAAATAGTCTAATCTAGTGGACTAGCACAAAAGAAGAGGCATCCGATTCAGCAGACCAGTCAAAGTGATGCGTCGGGTAGTCTGGTCGGTATGCGCACCTATAATGGGCGTACCATGCAGAGTTCAGGAGCTCAAATTTTGAGAACCACGTGGAACGAAATGGAAACACTTGTTGTGGATGTGGAAAACAGTCTAATCTAGTGGACTCGCACAAAAGAAGAGGCATCCGATTCAGTGGACCAATCAAAGTGATGCGTCGGGTAGTCTGGTCGGTATGCGCACCTATAATGGGCGTACCAGGCAGAGTTCAGGAGCTCAAATTTTGAGAACCACGTGGAACGAAATGGAAACACTTGTTGTGGATGTGGAAAATAGTCTAATCTAGTGGACTAGCACAAAAGAAGAGGCATCCAATTCAGTGGACCAGTCAAAGTGATGTGTCGGGTAGTCTGGTCAGTATGCGCACCTATAATGGGTGTACCAGGCAGAGTTCAGGAGCTCAAATTTTGAGAACCACGTGGAACGAAATGGAAACACTTGTTGTGGATGTGGAAAATAGTCTAATCTAGTGGACTAGCACAAAAGATGAGGCATCCGATTCAGTGGACCAGTCAAAGTGATGCGTCGGGTAGTCTGGTCAGTATGCGCACCTATAATGGGCGTACCAGGCAGAGTTCAAGAGCTCAAATTTTGAGAACCACGTGGAACGAAATGAAAACACTTGTTGTGGATGTGGAAAATAGTCTAATCTAGTGGAATAGCACAAAAGAAGAGGCATCCGATTCAATGGACCAGTCAAAGTGATGCGTTGGGTAGTCTGGTCAGTATGCGCAGCTATAATGGGCGTACCAGGCGGAGTTCAGGAGCTCAAATTTTGAGAACCACGTGGAACGAAATGAAAACACTTGTTGTGGATGAGGAAAATAGTCTAATCTAGTGGACTAGCACAAAAGATGAGGCATCCGATTCAGTGGACCAGTCAAAGTGATGCGTCGGGTAGTCTGGTCAGTATGCGCACCTATAATGGGCGTACCAGGCAGAGTTCAGGAGCTCAAATTTTGAGAACCACGTGGAACGAAATGGAAACACTTGTTGTGGATGTGAAAAATAGTCTGATTACGCTAGTGGACTAGCACAAAAGATAGGCATCCAATTCAGTGGACCAATCAAAGTGATGCGTCGGGTAGTCTGGTCAGTATGTGCACCTATAATGGGCGTACCAGGCAGAGTTCAGGAGCTCAAATTTTGAGAACCACGTGGAACGAAATGGAAACACTTGTTGTGGATGTGGAAAATATTCAAATCTAGTGGACTAGCACAAAAGATGAGGCATCTGATTCAGTGGACCAGTCAAAGTGATGCGTCGGGTAGTCTGGTCAGTGTGCGCACCTATAATGGGCGTACCAGGCAGAGTTCGGGAGCTCAAATTTTGAGAACCACGTGGAACGAAATGGAAACACTTGTTGTGGATGTGGAAAACATTCTAATCTAGCGGACTAGCACAAAATATGGGGCATCCGATTCAGCGGACCAGTCAAAGTGATGCGTCGGTTAGTCTGGTCAGTGTGCGCACCTATAATGGGCGTACCGGGCAGAGTTCAGGAGCTCAAATTTCGAGAACCACATGGAACGAAATGGAAACACTTGTTGTGGGTGTGAAAAATAGTCTAATCTAGTGGACTAGCACAAAAGATGAGGCATCCGATTCAGCGGACCAGTCAAAGTGATGCGTCGGTTAGTCTGGTCAGTGTGCGCACCTATAATGGGCGTACCAGGCAGAGTTCAGGAGCTCAAAATTTGAAACACTTGTTGTGTGTGTGAAAAATAGTCTAATCTAGTGGACTAGCACAAAAGATGAGGCATCCGATTCAGCGGACCAGTCAAAGTGATGCGTCGGGTAGTCTGGTCAGTGTGCGCACCTATAATGGGCATACCAGGCAGAGTTCAGGAGCTCAAATTTTGAGAACCACGTGGAACGAAATGGAAACACTTGTTGTGGATGTGGAAAATAGTCTAATATAGTGGACTAGCACAAAAGATGAGGCATCCGATTCAGCGGACCAGTCAAAGTGATGCGTCGGTTAGTCTGGTCAGTGTGCGCACCTATAATGGGCGTACCAGGCAGAGTTCAGGAGCTCAAATTTTGAGAACCACGTGGAACGAAATGGAAACACTTGTTGTGGGTGTGGAAAATAGTCTAATATAGTGGACTAGCACAAAAGATGAGGCATCCGATTCAGTGGACCAGTCAAAGTGATGCGTCGAGTTGTCTGGTCAGTGTGCGCACCTATAATGGGCGTACCAGGCAGAGTTCAAGAGCTCAAATTTTGAGAACCACGTGGAACGAAATGGAAAAACTTGTTGTGGGTGTGGAAAATAGTCTAATATAGTGGACTAGCACAAAAGAAGAGGCATCCGATTCAGCGTACCAATCAAAGTGATGCGTCGGTTAGTCTGGTCAGTGTGCGCACCTATAATGGGCGTACCAGGCAGAGTTCAGGAGCTCAAATTTTGAGAACCACGTGGAACGAAATGGAAACACTTGTTGTGGGTGTGGAAAATAGTCTAATATAGTGGACTAGCACAAAAGATGAGGCATCCGATTCAGTGGACCAGTCAAAGTGATGCGTCGAGTTGTCTGGTCAGTGTGCGCACCTATAATGGGCGTACCAGGCAGAGTTCAAGAGCTCAAATTTTGAGAACCACGTGGAACGAAATGGAAAAACTTGTTGTGGGTGTGGAAAATAGTCTAATATAGTGGACTAGCACAAAAGAAGAGGCATCCGATTCAGCGTACCAGTCAAAGTGATGCGTCGGTTAGTCTGGTCAGTGTGCGCACCTATAATGGGCGTACCAGGCAGAGTTCAGGAGCTCAAATTTTGAGAACCACGTGGAACGAAATGGAAACACTTATTATGGATGATTGAAATAGTATAATCTAGTGGACTAGCACAAAAGAAGAGGCATCTGTTTCAGTGGACCAGTCAATGTGATGTGTCGGTTAGTCTGGTCGGTATGCGCACCTATAATGGGCGTACCAGGCGGAGTTCAGGAGCTCAAATTTTGAGAACCACGTGGAACGAAATGGAAACACTTGTTGTGGATGTGGAAAATAGTCTAATCAAGTGGACTAGCACAAAAGATGAGGCATCCGATTCAATGGACCAGTCAAAGTGATGCGTCGGGTAGTCTGGTCAGTATGCGCACCTATAATGGGCGTACCAGGCAGAGTTCAAGAGCTCAAATTTTGAGAACCACGTGGAACGAAATGGAAACACTTGTTGTGGATGTAGAAAATAGTCTAATCTAGTGGACTAGCACAAAAGATGAGGCATCCGATTCAGTGGACCAGTCAAAGTGATGCGTCGGGTAGTCTGTTGAGTGTGCGCACCTATAATGGGCGTACCAGGCAGAGTTCAGGAGCTCAAATTTTGAGAACCACGTGGAAAGAAATGGAAACACTTGTTGTGGATGTGGAAAACAGTCTAATATAGTGGACTAGCAAAAAGAAGAGGCATCCGATTCAGCGGACCAGTCAAAGTGATGCGTCGGGTAGTCCGGTCAGTGTGCGCACCTATAATGGGCGTACCAGGCAGAGTTCAGGAGCTCAAATTTTGAGAACCACGTGGAACGAAATGGAAACACTTGTTGTGGATGTGAAAAATAGTCTAATCTAGTGGACTAGCACAAAAGATGAGGCATCCGATTCAGCGGACCAGTCAAAGTGATGCGTCGGTTAGTCTGGTCAGTGTGCGCACCTATAATGGGCGTACCAGGCGGAGTTCAGGAGCTCAAATTTTGAGAACCACGTGGAACGAAATGGAAACACTTGTTTTGGATGTGGAAAATAGTCTAATCTAGTGGACTAGCACAAAAGATGAGGCATCCGATTCAGTGGACCAGTCAAAGTGATGCGTCGAGTTGTCTGGTCAGTGTGCGCACCTATAATGGGCGTACCAGGCAGAGTTCAAGAGCTCAAATTTTGAGAACCACGTGGAACGAAATGGAAAAACTTGTTGTGGATGTGGAAAATAGTCTAATATAGTGGACTAGCACAAAAGATGAGGCATCCGATTCAGCGGACCAGTCAAAGTGATGCGTCGGTTAGTCTGGTCAGTGTGCGCACCTATAATGGGCGTACCAGGCAGAGTTCAGGAGCTCAAATTTTGAGAACCACGTGGAACGAAATGGAAACACTTGTTGTGGGTGTGGAAAATAGTCTAATCTAGTGGACTAGCACAAAAGAAGAGGCATCCGATTCAGCGGACCAGTCAAAGTGATGCGTCGGGTAGTCTGGTCAGTGTGCGCACCTATAATGGGCGTACCAGGCAGAGTTCAGGAGCTCAAATTTTGAGAACCACGTGGAACGAAATGGAAACACTTGTTGTGGATGTGGAAAACAGTCTAATCTAGCGGACTAGCACAAAAGATGAGGCATCCGATTCAGCGGACCAGTCAAAGTGATGCGTCGGGTAGTCTGGTCAGTGTGCGCACCTATAATGGGCGTACCAGGCAGAGTTCAGGAGCTCAAATTTTGAGAACCACGTGGAACGAAATGGAAACACTTGTTGTGGATGTGGAAAATAGTCTAATCTAGTGGAATAGCACAAAAGAAGAGGCATCCGATTCGGGCGGACCAGTCAAAGTGATGCGTCGGGTAGTCTGGTCAGTGTGCGCACCTATAATGGGCGTACCAGGCAGAGTTCAGGAGCTCAAATTTTGAGAACCACGTGGAACGAAATGGAAACACTTGTTTTGGATGTGGAAAATAGTCTAATCTAGTGGACTAGCCAAAACGATGAGGCATCCGATTCAGTGGACCAGTCAAAGTGATGCGTCGGGTAGTCTGGTCAGTGTGCGCACCTATAATGGGCGTACCAGGCAGAGTTCAGGAGCTCAAATTTTGAGAACCACGTGGAACGAAATGGAAACACTTGTTGTGGATGTGGAAAATAGTCTAATCTAGTGGAATAGCACAAAAGATGAGGCATCCGATTCAGCGGACCAGTCAAAGTGATGCGTCGGGTAGTCTGGTCAGTGTGCGCACCTATAATGGGCGTACCAGGCAGAGTTCAGGAGCTCAAATTTTGAGAACCACGTGGAACGAAATGGAAACACTTGTTGTGGATGTGGAAAACAGTCTATCTAGTGGACTAGCACAAAATGAGGCATCCGATTCAGCGGACCAGTCAAAGTGATGCGTCGGGTAGTCCGGTCAGTGTGCGCACCTATAATGGGCGTACCAGGCAGAGTTCAGGAGCTCAAATTTTGAGAACCACGTGGAACGAAATGGAAACACTTGTTGTGGATGTGGAAAACAGTCTAATCTAGTGGACTAGCACAAAAGATGAGGCATCCGATTCAGCGGACCAGTCAAAGTGATGCGTCGGTTAGTCTGGTCAGTGTGCGCACCTATAATGGGCGTACCAGGCAGAGTTCAGGAGCTCAAATTTTGAGAACCACGTGGAACGAAATGGAAAAACTTGTTGTGGATGTGGAAAATAGTCTAATCTAGTGGACTAGCACAAAAGATGAGGCATCCGATTCAGCGGACCAGTCAAAGTGATGCGTCGGTTAGTCTGGTCAGTGTGCGCACCTATAATGGGCGTACCAGGCAGAGTTCAGGAGCTCAAATTTTGAGAACCACGTGGAAAGAAATGGAAACACTTATTATGGATGAGGGAAATAGTATAATCTAGTGGACTAGCACAAAAGAAGAGGCATCCGATTCAGTGGACCAGTCAAAGTGATGCGTTGGGTAGTCTGGTCGGTATGCGCACCTATAATGGGCGTACCAGGCGGAGTTCAGGAGCTCAAATTTTGAGAACCACGTGGAACGAAATGGAAACACTTGTTGTGGATGTGGAAAATAGTCTAATCAAGTGGACTAGCACAAAAGATGAGGCATCCGATTCAATGGACCAGTCAAAGTGATGCGTTGGGTAGTCTGGTCAGTATGCGCACCTATAATGGGCGTACCAGGCAGAGTTCAAGAGCTCAAATTTTGAGAACCACGTGGAACGAAATGGAAAAACTTGTTGTGGATGTGGAAAATAGTCTAATCTAGTGGACTAGCACAAAAGATGAGGCATCCGATTCAGTGGACCAGTCAAAGTGATGCGTCGGGTAGTCTGGTCAGTATGCGCACCTATAATGGGCGTACCAGGCAGAGTTCAGGCGCTCAAATTTTGAGAACCACGTGGAACGAAATGGAAACACTTGTTGTGGATGATGATGAAAATAGTCTAATCTAGTGGACTAGCACAAAAGATGAGGCATCCGATTCAGCGGACCAGTCAAAGTGATGCGTCGGTTAGTCTGGTCAGTATGCGCACCTATAATGGGCGTACCAGGCAGAGTTCAGGAGCTCAAATTTTGAGAACCACGTGGAACGAAATGGAAACACTTGTTGTGGGTGTGGAAAATAGTCTAATCTAGTGGACTAGCACAAAAGATGAGGCATCCGATTCAGCGGACCAGTCAAAGTGATGCGTCGGTTAGTCTGGTCAGTGTGCGCACCTATAATGGGCGTACTTGGCAGAGTTCAAGAGCTCAAATTTTGAGAACCACGTGGAACGAAATGGAAACACTTGTTGTGGATGTGGAAAAAAGTCTAATCTAGCGGACTAGCACAAAAGATGAGGCATCCGATTCAGCGGACCAGTCAAAGTGATGCGTCGGGTAGTCTGGTCAGTGTGCGCACCTATAATGGGCGTACCAGGCAGAGTTCAGGAGCTCAAATTTTGAGAACCACGTGGAACGAAATGGAAACACTTGTTGTGGATGTGGAAAATAGTCTAATCTAGTGGACTAGCACAAAAGATGAGGCATCCGATTCAGCGGACCAGTCAAAGTGATGCGTCGGGTAGTCTGGTCAGTGTGCGCACCTATAATGGGCGTACCAGGCAGAGTTCAGGAGCTCAAATTTTGAGAACCACGTGGAACGAAATGGAAAAAACTTATTATGGATGTGGAAATAGTCTAATATAGTGGACTAGCACAAAAGAAGAGGCATCCGATTCAGCGGACCAGTCAAAGTGATGCGTCGGTTAGTCTGGTCGGTATGCGCACCTATAATGGGCGTACCAGGCGGAGTTCAGGAGCTCAAATTTTGAGAACCACGTGGAACGAAATGGAAACACTTGTTTTGGATGTGGAAAATAGTCTAATCAAGTGGACTAGCACAAAAGATGAGGCATCCGATTCAATGGACCAGTCAAAGTGATGCGTCGGTTAGTCTGGTCGGTATGCGCACCTATAATGGGCGTACCAGGCGGAGTTCAGGAGCTCAAATTTTGAGAACCACGTGGAACGAAATGGAAAACTTTTTGTGGATGTGGAAACTAGTCTAGTCAAGTGTACTAGCACAAAGATGAGGCATCCGATTCAGTGGACCAGTCAAAGTGATGCGTCGGGTAGTCTGGTCAGTATGCGCACCTATAATGGGCGTACCAGGCAGAGTTCAGGCGCTCAAATTTTGAGAACCACGTGGAACGAAATGGAAACACTTGTTGTGGATGTGGAAAATAGTCTAATCTAGTGGACTAGCTCAAAAGAAGAGGCATCCGATTCAATGGACCAGTCAAAGTGATGCGTCGGTTAGTCTGGTCAGTGTGCGCACCTATAATGGGCGTACCAGGCAGAGTTTAGGAGCTCAATTTTGAGAACCACGTGGAACGAAATGGAAACACTTGTTGTGGATGTGAAAAATAGTCTAATCTAGTGGACTAGCACAAAAGATGAGGCATCCGATTCAGTGGACCAGTCAAAGTGATGCGTCGGTTAGTCTGGTCAGTGTGCGCACCTATAATGGGCGTACCAGGCAGAGTTCAGGAGCTCAAATTTTGAGAACCACGTGGAACGAAATGGAAACACTTGTTGTGGATGTGGAAAACAGTCTAATCTAGTGGACTAGCACAAAAGATGAGGCATCCGATTCAGCAGACCAGTCAAAGTGATGCGTCGGGTAGTCCGGTCAGTGTCGCACCTATAATGGGCGTACCAGGCAGAGTTCAGGAGCTCAAATTTTGAGAACCACGTGGAACGAAATGGAAACACTTGTTGTGGATGTGGAAAATAGTCTAATCTAGTGGACTAGCACAAAAGATGAGGCATCCGATTCAGCGGACCAGTCAAAGTGATGCGTCGGTTAGTCTGGTCAGTATGCGCACCTATAATGGGCGTACCAGGCAGAGTTCAGGAGCTCAAATTTTGAGAACCACGTGGAACGAAATGGAAACACTTGTTGTGGATGTGGAAAATAGTCTAATCTAGTGGACTAGCACAAAAGATGAGGCATCCGATTCAGTGGACCAGTCAAAGTGATGCGTCGGTTAGTCTGGTCAGTGTGCGCACCTATAATGGGCGTACCAGGCAGAGTTCAGGAGCTCAAATTTTGAGAACCACGTGGAACGAAATGGAAACACTTGTTGTGGATGTGGAAAATAGTCTAATCTAGTGGACTAGCATAAAAGATGAGGCATCCGATTCAGCGGACCAGTCAAAGTGATGCGTCGGTTAGTCTGGTCAGTATGCGCACCTATAATGGGCGTACCAGGCAGAGTTCAGGAGCTCAAATTTTGAGAACCACGTGGAACGAAATGGAAAAACTTGTTGTGGGTGTGGAAAATAGTCTAATCTAGTGGACTAGCACAAACAAGAGGCATCCGATTCAGCGGACCAGTCAAAGTGATGCGTCGGGTAGTCTGGTCAGTATGCGCACCTATAATGGGCGTACCAGGCAGAGTTCAGGAGCTCAAATTTTGAGAACCACGTGGAACGAAATGGAAACACTTGTTGTGGATGTGAAAAATAGTCTAATCTAGTGGACTAGCAAAAAGATGAGGCATCCGATTCAGTGGACCAGTCAAAGTGATGCGTCGGTTAGTCTGGTCAGTATGCGCACCTATAATGGGCGTACCAGGCAGAGTTCAAGAGCTCAAATTTTGAGAACCACGTGGAACGAAATGGAAACACTTGTTGTGGATGTGGAAAATAGTCTAATCAAGTGGACTAGCACAAAAGATGAGGCATCCGATTCAGTGGACCAGTCAAAGTGATGCGTCGGGTAGTCTGGTCAGTGTGCGCACCTATAATGGGCGTACCAGGCAGAGTTCAGGAGCTCAAATTTTGAGAACCACGTGGAACGAAATGGAAACACTTGTTGTGGGTGTGGAAAATAGTCTAATATAGTGGACTAGCACAAAAGATGAGGCATCCGATTCAGCGGACCAGTCAAAGTGATGCGTCGGGTAGTCTGGTCAGTGTGCGCACCTATAATGGGCGTACCAGGCAGAGTTCAGAGCTCAAATTTTGAGAACCACGTGGAACGAAATGGAAACACTTGTTGTGGATGTGGAAAATAGTCTAATATAGTGGACTAGCACAAAAGATGAGGCATCCGATTCAGTGGACCAGTCAAAGTGATGCGTCGGTTAGTCTGGTCAGTATGCGCACCTAGAATGGCGTACCAGGCAGAGTTCAGGAGCTCAAATTTTGAGAACCACGTGGAACGAAATGGAAACACTTGTTGTGGATGTGGAAAATAGTCTAATCTAGTGGACTAGCACAAAAGATGAGGCATCCGATTCAGTGGACCAGTCAAAGTGATGCGTCGGTTAGTCTGGTCAGTATGCGCACCTATAATGGGCGTACCAGGCGGAGTTCAGGAGCTCAAATTTTGAGAACCACGTGGAACGAAATGGAAACACTTGTTGTGGATGTGGAAAATAGTCTAATCTAGTGGACTAGCACAAAAGATGAGGCATCCGATTCAGTGGACCAGTCAAAGTGATGCGTCGGGTAGTCTGGTCAGTATGCGCACCTATAATGGGCGTACCAGGCAGAGTTCAAGAGCTCAAATTTTGAGAACCACGTGGAACGAAATGGAAACACTTGTTGTGGATGTGAAAATAGACTAATCTAGTGGACTAGCACAAAAGATGAGGCATCCGATTCAGTGGACCAGTCAAAGTGATGCGTCGGTTAGTCTGGTCAGTATGCGCACCTATAATGGGCGTACCAGGCAGAGTTCAAGAGCTCAAATTTTGAGAACCACGAGTCAAAGCTAGTGGAACCGAGTAAAAAGATGAGCATCCGATTCAGTGGACCAGTCAAAGTGATGCGTCGGGTAGTCTGGTCAGTATGCGCACCTATAATGGGCGTACCAGGCAGAGTTCAGGAGCTCAAATTTTGAGAACCGCGTGGAACGAAATGGAAACACTTGTTGTGGGTGTGGAAAATAGTCTAATCTAGTGGACTAGCACAAAAGATGAGGCATCCGATTCAGTGGACCAGTCAAAGTGATGCGTCGGTTAGTCTGGTCAGTATGCGCACCTATAATGGGCGTACCAGGCAGAGTTCAGGAGCTCAAATTTTGAGAACCACGTGGAACGAAATGGAAACACTTTTTGTGGATGTGAAAAATAGTCTAATCTAGTGGACTAGCACAAAAGATGAGGCATCCGATTCAGTGGACCAGTCAAAGTGATGCGTCGGGTAGTCTGGTCAGTATGCGCACCTATAATGGGCGTACCAGGCAGAGTTCAGGCGCTCAAATTTTGAGAACCACGTGGAACGAAATGGAAACACTTGTTGTGGATGTGGAAATATCTAATCTAGTGGACTAGCACAAAAGATGAGGCATCCGATTCAGTGGACCAGTCAAAGTGATGCGTCGGGTAGTCTGGTCAGTATGCGCACCTATAATGGGCGTACCAGGCGGAGTTCAGGAGCTCAAATTTTGAGAACCACGTGGAACGAAATGGAAACACTTGTTGTGGATGTGGAAAAAATAGTGGACTAGCACAAAGATGAGGCATCCGATTCAGTGGACCAGTCAAAGTGATGCGTCGGGTAGTCTGGTCAGTATGCGCACCTATAATGGGCGTACCAGGCAGAGTTCAGGAGCTCAAATTTTGAGAACCACGTGAACGAAGGAAACACTTGTTGTGGATGTGGAAAATAGTCTAATCTAGTGGACTAGCACAAAAGATGAGGCATCCGATTCAGCGGACCAGTCAAAGTGATGCGTCGGTTAGTCTGGTCAGTATGCGCACCTATAATGGGCGTACCAGGCAGAGTTCAGGAGCTCAAATTTTGAGAACCACGTGGAACAAAATGGAAACACTTGTTGTGGATGTGAAAAATAGTCTAATCTAGTGGACTAGCACAAAAGAAGAGGCATCCGATTCAGTGGACCAGTCAAAATTGCGTCCGGGTAGTCTGGTCAGTATGCGCACCTATAATGGGCGTACCAGGCAGAGTTCAGGAGCTCAAATTTTGAGAACCACGTGGAACGAAATGGAAACACTTGTTGTGGATGTGGAAAATAGTCTAATCTAGTGGACTAGCACAAAAGATGAGGCATCCGATTCAGTGGACCAGTCAAAGTGATGCGTCGGGTAGTCTGGTCAGTATGCGCACCTATAATGGGCGTACCAGGCAGAGTTCAGGAGCTCAAATTTTGAGAACCACGTGGAACGAAATGGAAACACTTGTTGTGGATGTGGAAAATAGTCAAATCTAGTGGACTAGCACAAAAGATGAGGCATCCGATTCAGTGGACCAGTCAAAGTGATGCGTCGGGTAGTCTGGTCAGTATGCGCACCTATAATGGGCGTACCAGGCAGAGTTCAGGAGCTCAAATTTTGAGAACCACTAGTCAAAGCCCAGTCAAAGTGATGCGTCGGGTAGTCTGGTCAGTATGCGCACCTATAATGGGCGTACCAGGCGGAGTTCATGTGCTCAACTTTTGAACCCACTAGTCAAAGCTAGTGGACTAGCACAAAAGATGAGGCATCCGATTCAGTGGACCAGTCAAAGTGATGCGTCGGTTAGTCTGGTCAGTGTGCGCACCTATAATGGGCGTACCAGGCGGAGTTCAGGAGCTCAAATTTTGAGAACCACGTGGAACGAAATGGAAACACTTGTTGTGGATGAGGAAAATAGTCTAATCTAGTGGACTAGCACAAAAGATGAGGCATCCGATTCAGCGGACCAGTCAAAGTGATGCGTCGGTTAGTCTGGTCAGTGTGCGCACCTATAATGGGCGTACCAGGCAGAGTTCAGGAGCTCAAATTTTGAGAACCACGTGGAACGAAATGGAAACACTTGTTGTGGATGTGAAAAATAGTCTAATCTAGTGGACTAGCACAAAAGATGAGGCATCCGATTCAGCGGACCAGTCAAAGTGATGCGTCGGTTAGTCTGGTCAGTGTGCGCACCTATAATGGGCGTACCAGGCAGAGTTCAGGAGCTCAAATTTTGAGAACCACGTGGAACGAAATGGAAACACTTGTTGTGGATGTGGAAAAATATCTAATCTAGTGGACTAGCACAAAAGAAGAGGCATCCGATTCAGTGGACCAGTCAAAGTGATGCGTCGGGTAGTCTGGTCAGTATGCGCACCTATAATGGGCGTACCAGGCAGAGTTCAGAGCTCAAATTTTGAGAACCACGTGGAACGAAATGGAAACACTTGTTGTGGATGTGGAAAATAGTGGACTGGCACAAAAGATGAGGCATCCGATTCAGTGGACCAGTCAAAGTGATGCGTCGGTTAGTCTGGTCAGTGTGCGCACCTATAATGGGCGTACCAGGCAAAATTCAGGAGCTCAAATTTTGAGAACCACGTGGAACGAAATGGAAACACTTGTGGGGTGTGAAAATAGTCTAATCTAGTGGACTAGCACAAAAGATGAGGCATCCGATTCAGCGGACCAGTCAAAGTGATGCGTCGGTTAGTCTGGTCAGTATGCGCACCTATAATGGGCGTACCAGGCAGAGTTCAGGAGCTCAAATTTTGAGAACCACGTGGAACGAAATGGAAACACTTGTTGTGGATGTGAAAAATAGTCTAATATAGTGGGACTAGCACAAAGATGAGGCATCCGATTCAGTGGACCAGTCAAAGTGATGCGTCGGGTAGTCTGGTCAGTGTGCGCACCTATAATGGGCGTACCAGGCAGAGTTCAGGAGCTCAAATTTTGAGAACCACGTGGAACGAAATGGAAACACTTGTTTTGGATGTGGAAAATAGTCTAATCTAGTGGACTAGCACAAAAGATGAGGCATCCGATTCAGCGGACCAGTCAAAGTGATGCGTCGGGTAGTCTGGTCAGTATGCGCACCTATAATGGGCGTACCAGGCAGAGTTCAGGAGCTCAAATTTCGAGAACCACATGGAACGAAATGGAAACACTTGTTGTGGATGTGGAAAATAGTCTAATATAGTGGACTAGCACAAAAGATGAGGCATCCGATTCAGTGGACCAGTCAAAGTGATGCGTCGGTTAGTCTGGTCAGTATGCGCACCTATAATGGGCGTACCAGGCAGAGTTCAGGAGCTCAAATTTTGAGAACCACGTGGAACGAAATGGAAACACTTGTTGTGGATGTGAGGAAATAGTCTAATCTAGTGGACTAGCACAAAAGATGAGGCATCCGATTCAGTGGACCAGTCAAGTGATGATGCGTCGTCGGTAGTCTGGTCAGTATGCGCACCTATAATGGGCGTACCAGGCAGAGTTCAAGAGCTCAAATTTTGAGAACCACGTGGAACGAAATGGAAACACTTGTTGTGGATGTGGAAAATAGTCTAATCTAGTGGACTAGCACAAAAGATGAGGCATCCGATTCAGTGGACCAGTCAAAGTGATGCGTCGGGTAGTCTGGTCAGTATGCGCACCTATAATGGGCGTACCAGGCAGATTCAGGAGCTCAAATTTTGAGAACCACGTGGAACGAAATGGGAACAATTTGTTGTGGATGTGGAAAATAGTCTAGCTAGTGGACTAGCACAAAAGATGAGGCATCCGATTCAGTGGACCAGTCAAAGTGATGCGTCGGTTAGTCTGGTCAGTATGCGCACCTATAATGGGCGTACCAGGCAGAGTTCAGGAGCTCAAATTTTGAGAACCACGTGGAACGAAATGGAAACACTTGTTGTGGGTGTGGAAAATAGTCTAATCTAGTGGACTAGCACAAAAGATGAGGCATCCGATTCAGCGGACCAGTCAAAGTGATGCGTCGGGTAGTCTGGTCAGTATGCGCACCTATAATGGGCGTACCAGGCAAGAGTTCAGGAGCTCAAATTTTGAGAACCACGTGGAACAAAATGGAAACACTTGTTGTGGATGTGGAAAATAGTCTAATCTAGTGGACTAGCACAAAAGATGAGGCATCCGATTCAGCGGACCAGTCAAAGTGATGCGTCGGTTAGTCTGGTCAGTATGCGCACCTATAATGGGCGTACCAGGCAAGGCATCCGATTCAGTGGACTAGTCAAAGTGATGCGTCGGTTGGTCTGGTCAGTATGCGCACCTAGAATGGCATACTAGGCAAGTTCAGGAGCTCAATTTTGAGATCCACGTGGAACGAAATGGAAACACTTATTATGGATGATTGAAATAGTATAATCTAGTGGACTAGCACAAAGAAGGGGCATCTGTTTTCAGTGGACCAGTCAATGTGATGTGTCGTTAGTCTGGTCCGTTATGCGCACCTATAATGGGCGTACCAGGCGGAGTTCAGGAGCTCAAATTTTGAGAACCACGTGGAAAGAAATGGAAAAAATTGTTGTGGATGTGGAAACTAGTCTAGTCAAGTGACTAGCACAGAAATGAGGCATCCGATTCAATGGACCAGTCAAAGTGATGCGTCGGGTAGTCTGGTCAGTATGCGCACCTATAATGGGCGTACCAGGCAGAGTTTCAAGAGCTCGAAATTTGAGAACCACGAGGAAAGAAACGGAAACACTTGTTGTGGATGTAAAAATAGACTAATATAGTGGACTAGCACAAAAGATGAGGCATCCGATTCAGTGGACCAGTCAAAGTGATGCGTCGGTAGTCTGTTGAGTGTGCGCACCTATAATGGGCGTACCAGGCAGAGTTCAGGAGCTCAAATTTCGAGACCACGTGGAAAAGAAACGGAACACTGTTGTGGATGTGGAAACAAGTCTAATATAGTGAATAGCACAAAAGAAGAGGCATCCGATTCAGCAGACCAGTCAAAGTGATGCGTCGGGTAGTCCGGTCATTGTGCGCACCTATATGGGCGTACCAGGCAGAGTTCAGGCGCTCAAATTTTGAGAACCACGTGGAACGAAATGGAAACACTTGTTGTGGATGTGAAAAATAGTATAATCTAGTGGACTAGCACAAAAGATGAGGCATCCGATTCAGCGGACCAGTCAAAGTGATGCGTCGGTTAGTCTGGTCAGTGTGCGCACCTATAATGGGCGTACCAGGCAGAGTTCAGGAGCTCAAATTTTGAGAACCACGTGGAACGAAATGGAAACACTTTGTTGTGGGTGTTGAAATTGTATAATCTAGTGGACTAGCACAAAAGATGAGGCATCGATTCACGGACCAGTCAAAATGATGCGTCGGGTAGTTTTGGTCAGTGTGCGCACCTATAATGGGCGTACCAGGCAGATTCAGGAGCTCAAATTTTGAGAACCACGTGGAACGAAATGGAAACACTTTTTGTGGATGTGGAAAATAGTCTAATCTAGTGGACTAGCAAAAAAGAAGAGGCATCCGATTCAGTGGACCAGTCAAAGTGATGCGTCGGGTAGTATGCGCACCTAGAATGGGCGTACCAGGCAGAGTTCAAGAGCTCAAATTTTGAGAACCACGTGGAACGAAATGGAAACACTTGTTGTGGATGTGGAAAATAGACTAATCTAGTGGACTAGCACAAAAGATGAGGCATCCGATTTAGTGGACCAGTCAAAGTGATGCGTCGGTTAGTCTGGTCAGTATGCGCACCTATAATGGGCGTACCAGGCAGAGTTCAGGAGCTCAAAATTTGAGAACCACGTGGAACGAAATGGAAACACTTGTTGTGGATGTGGAAAATAGTCTAATCTAATGGACTAGCACAAAAGATGAGGCATCCGATTCAGTGGACCAGTCAAAGTGATGCGTCGGGTAGTCGGTTGTATGCGCACCTATAATGGCGTACCAGGCAGAATTCAGGCGCTCAAATTTTAAGAACCACGTGAACGAATGGAAACACTGTTGTGGATGTGGGAAATAGTCTAATCTAGTGGACTAGCACAAAAGATGAGGCATCCGATTCAGTGGACCAGTCAAAGTGATGCGTCGGTTAGTCTGGTCAGTATGCGCACCTATAATGGGCGTACCAGGCAGAGTTCAGGAGCTCAAATTTTGAGAACCACGTGGAAAAAAATAGAAAACACTTGTTGTGGATGTGGAAAATAGTCTAATGTTGTGGACTAGCACAAAAGAAGAGGCATCCGTTTCAGTGGACCAGTCAAAGTGATGCGTCGGGTAGTCTGGTCAGTATGCGCACCTATAATGGGCGTACCAGGCAGAGTTCAGGCGCTCAAATTTTGAGAACCACGTGGAACGAAATGGAAACACTTGTTGTGGATGTGGAAAAAAGTCTAATGTATTGGACTAGCACAAAAGATGAGGCATCCGATTCAGTGGACCAGTCAAAGTGATGCGTTGGGTAGTCTGGTCAGTATGCGCACCTGTAATGGGCGTACCAGGCGGAGTCAGGAACTGAAATTTGAGAACCACGTAACAAAATGGAAAAACTTTTGTGGATGTGGAAAATAGTCTAATATAGTGGACTGGCAAAAACGATGAGGCATCCGATTCAGTGGACCAGTCAAAGTGATGCGTCGGTTGGTCGGTCAGTATGCGCACCTAGAATGGCATACAGACAGAGTTCAGGAGCTAAAATTTTGAGATCCACGTGGAACAAAATGGGAACACTTATTATGGATGAGAGAAATAGTATAATCTAGTGGACTAGCACAAAAAAGTGGCATCTGTTTCAGTGGACCAGTCAAAGTGATGTGTCGGTTAGTCTGGTCGGTATGCGCACCTATAATGGGCGTACCAGGCGGAGTTCAGGAGCTCAAATTTTGAGAACCACGTGGAACGAAATGGAAACACTTGTTGTGGATGTGGAAAATAGTCTAATCAAGTGGACTAGCACAAAAGATGAGGCATCCGATTCAATGGACCAGTCAAAGTGATGCGTCGGGTAGTCTGGTCAGTATGCGCACCTATAATGGGCGTACTAGGCAGAGTTCAAGAGCTCAAATTTTGAGAACCACGTGGAACGAAATGGAAAAACTTGTTGTGGATGTGGAAAATAGACTAATCTAGTGGACTAGCACAAAAGATGAGGCATCCGATTCAGTGGACCAGTCAAAGTGATGCGTCGGGTAGTCTGGTCAGTATGCGCACCTATAATGGGCGTACCAGGCAGAGTTCAGGCGCTCAAATTTTGAGAACCACGTGGAACGAAATGGAAACACTTGTTGTGGATGTGGAAAATAGTCTAATCTAGTGGATTAGCACAAAAGATGAGGCATCCGATTCAGTGGACCAGTCAAAGTGATGCGTCGGGTAGTCTGG
The DNA here is from genome assembly GCA_947470075.1 of Closterium sp. Yama58-4. Lineage (NCBI taxonomy): Eukaryota > Viridiplantae > Streptophyta > Zygnematophyceae > Desmidiales > Closteriaceae > Closterium > Closterium sp. Yama58-4. Next base: position 383,775 of record CANIUD010000104.1, read on the forward strand.
TCAGTATGCGCACTTATAATGGGCGTACCAGGCAGAGTTCAAGAGCTCAAATTTTGAGAACCACGTGGAACGAAATGGAAAGACTTGCTGTGGATGTGGAAAATAGTCTAATCTAGTGGACTAGCACAAAAGATGAGGCATCCGATTCAGTGGACCAGTCAAAGTGATGCGTCGGTTAGTCTGGTCAGTATGCGCACCTATAATGGGCGTACCAGGCAGAGTTCAGGCGCTCAAATTTTGAGAACCACGTGGAACGAAATGGAAACACTTGTTGTGGATGTGGAAAATAGTCTAATCTAGTGGACTAGCACAAAAGATGAGGCATCTGATTCAGTGGACCAGTCAAAGTGATGCGTCGGTTAGTCTGGTCAGTATGCGCACCTATAATGGGCGTACCACGCAGAATTCAGGAGCTCAATTTTGAGAACCACGTGGAACGAAATAGAAACACTTGTTGTGGATGTGGAAAATAGTCAAATCTAGTGGACTAGCACAAAAGAAGAGGCATCCGTTTCAGTGGACCAGTCAAAGTGATGCGTCGGGTAGTCTGGTCAGTATGCGCACCTATAATGGGCGTACCAGGCAGAGTTCAGGCGCTCAAATTTTAGGAACCACGTGGAACGAAATGGAAACACTTGTTGTAGATGTGGAAAATAGTCTAATCTAGTGGACTAGCACAAAAGATGAGGCATCCGATTCAGTGGACCAGTCAAAGTGATGCGTTGGGTAGTCTGGTCAGTATGCGCACCTATAATGGGCGTACCAGGCAGAGTTCAGGAGCTCAAAATTTGAGAACCACGTGGAACAAAATGGAAACACTTGTTGTGGATGTGTAAAATAGTCTAATATAGTAGACTGGCAAAACGATGAGGCATCCGATTCAGTGGACCAGTCAAAGTGATGCGTCGGTTAGTCTGGTCAGTATGCGCACCTAGAATGGCATACCAGGCAGAGTTCAAGAGCTCAAATTTTGAGAACCACGTGGAACGAAATGGAAACACTTGTTGTGGATGAGGAAAATAGTCTAATCTAGTGGACTAGCACAAAAAAAGAGGGGCATCTATTTCAGTGGACCAGTCAAAGTGATGTGTCGGTTAGTCTGGTCGGTATGCGCACCTATAATGGGCGTACCAGGCGGAGTTCAGGAGCTCAAATTTTGAGAACCACGTGGAACGAAATAGAAACACTTGTTGTGTACGTGAAAAATAGTCTAATCTAGTGGACTAGCACAAAAGAAGAGGCATCCGATTCAGTGGACCAGTCAAAGTGATGCGTCGGGTAGTCTGGTCAGTATGCGCACCTATAATGGGCGTACCAGGCAGAGTTCAGGCGCTCAAATTTTGAGAACCACGTGGAACAAAATGGAAACACTTGTTGTGGATGTGAAAAATAGTCTAATCTAGTGGACTAGCACAAAAGATGAGGCATCCGATTCAGTGGACCAGTCAAAGTGATGCGTCGGTTAGTCTGGTCAGTATGCGCACCTATAATGGGCGTGCCAGGCAGAGTTCAGGAGCTCAAATTTTGAGAACCACGTGGAACGAAATGGAAACACTTGTTGTGGATGTGGAAAATAGTATAATCTAGTGGACTAGCACAAAAGATGAGGCATCCGATTCAGTGGACCAGTCAAAGTGATGCGTCGGGTAGTCTGGTCAGTATGCGCACCTATAATGGGCGTACCAGGCGGAGTTCAGGAGCTCAAATTTTGAGAACCACGTGGAACGAAATGAAAACACTTGTTGTGGATGTGGAAAATAGTCTAATCTAGTGGACTAGCTCAAATGATGAGGCATCAGTTTCAGTGGACCAGTCAAAGTGATGCGTCGGGTAGTCTGGTCAGTATGCGCACCTATAATGGGCGTACCAGGCGGAGTTCAGTAGCTCGAATTTAGCGAACCACGTGGAACGAAATGGAAACACTTGTTGTGGATGTGGAAAATAGTCTAATCAAGTGGACTAGCACAAAAAAAGAGGCATCCGTTTCAGTGGACCAGTCAAAGTGATGCGTCGGGTAGTCTGGTCAGTATGCGCACCTATAATGGGCGTACCACGCAGAGTTCAGTAGCTCGAATTTTGAGAACCACGTGGAACGAAATGGAAACACTTGTTGTGGATGTGAAAAATAGTCTAATCTAGTGGACTAGCACAAAAAAAGAGGCATCCGTTTCAGTGGACCAGTCAAAGTGATGCGTCGGGTAGTCTGGTCAGTATGCGCACCTATAATGGGCGTACCAGGCAGAGTTCAAGAGCTCAAATTTTGAGAACCACGTGGAACGAAATGGAAACACTTGTTGTGGATGTGGAAAATAGACTAATCTAGTGGACTAGCACAAAAGATGAGGCATCCGATTCAGTGGACCAGTCAAAGTGATGTGTCGGGTAGTCTGGTCAGTATGCGCACCTATAATGGGCGTACCAGGCAGAGTTCAGGCGCTCAAATTTTGAGAACCACGTGGAACGAAATGGAAACACTTGTTGTGGATGTGGAAAATAGTCTAATCTAGTGGACTAGCAAAAAAGAAGAGGCATCCGATTCAGTGGACCAGTCAAAGTGATGCGTCGGGTAGTCTGGTCAGTATGCGCACCTAGAATGGCGTACCAGGCAGAGTTCAAGAGCTCAAATTTTGAGAACCACGTGGAACGAAATGGAAACACTTGTTGTGGATGTGGAAATAGACTAATTTAGTGGACTAGCACAAAAGATGAGGCATCCGATTCAGTGGACCAGTCAAAGTGATGCGTCGGGTAGTCTGGTCAGTATGCGCACCTATAATGGGCGTACCAGGCAGAGTTCAGGCGCTCAAATTTTGAGAACCACGTGGAACGAAATGGAAACACTTGTTGTGGATGTGGAAAATAGTCTAATCTAGTGGACTAGCAAAAAAGAAGAGGCATCCAATTCAGTGGACCAGTCAAAGTGATGCGTCGGGTAGTCTGGTCAGTATGCGCACCTATAATGGGCGTACCAGGCAGAGTTCAAGAGCTCAAATTTTGAGAACCACGTGGAACGAAATGGAAACACTTGTTGTGGATGTGGAAAAAAGTAGACTAATCTAGTGGACTAGCACAAAAGATGAGGCATCCGATTTAGTGGACCAGTCAAAGTGATGCGTCGGTTAGTCTGGTCAGTATGCGCACCTATAATGGGCGTACCAGGCAGAGTTCAGGAGCTCAAAATTTGAGAACCACGTGGAACGAAATGGAAACACTTGTTGTGGATGTAGAAAATAGTCTAATCTAGTGGACTATGACAAAAGATGAGGCATCCGATTCAGTGGACCAGTCAAAGTGATGCGTCGGGTAGTCTGGTCAGTATGCGCACCTATAATGGGCGTACCAGGCAGAGTTCAGGCGCTCAAATTTTGAGAACCACGTGGAACGAAATAGAAACACTTGTTGTGGATGTGGAAAATAGTCTAATCTAGTGGACTAGCACAAAAGAGACATCCGATTCAGTGGACCAGTCAAAGTGATGCGTCGGTTAGTCTGGTCAGTATGCGCACCTATAATGGGCGTACCAGGCAGAGTTCAGGAGCTCAAATTTTGAGAACCACGTGGAACGAAATAGAAACACTTGTTGTGGATGTGGAAAATAGTCAAATCTAGTGGACTAGCACAAAAGAAGAGGCATCCGTTTCAGTGGACCAGTCAAAGTGATGCGTCGGGTAGTCTGGTCAGTATGCGCACCTATAATGGGCGTACCAGGCAGAGTTTCAGGCGCTCAAATTTTGAGAACCACGTGGAACGAAATGGAAACACTTGTTGTGGATGTGGAAAATAGTCTAATCTAGTGGACTAGCACAAAAGATGAGGCATCCGATTCAGTGGACCAGCCAAATTGATGCGTTGGTTAGTCTGGTCAGTATGCGCACCTATAATGGGCGTACCAGGCAGAGTTCAGGAGCTCAAAATTTGAGAACCACGTGGAACGAAATGGAAACACTTGTTGTGGATGAGGAAAATAGTCTAATCTAGTGGAATAGCACAAAAGAAGAGGCATCCGATTCAGTGGACCAGTCAAAGTGATTGTTAAATTGTAATGTGTTATATGTTGGTAGGCTGTAGTGGGGTAGCCAATATGGGGTACAACCCCAACTAGGGTTTGCTACTTGTACCCAATAGTTTCATTCAATGCATCATTCTTGCCTAGTTCTTTTCACATGGTATTCAGAGCAGGAGGTCCCTAGGACCTACCGACCGTTTTTTTTTAAGGGCCCACCACCGCTCGCATGCGGTTACCACGCTACCCCGTGCCCTAGCCTCGTAGCGCCCTCGTGCGCCCTCGTTAGCGCCCTCGTGCGTCCTCGTTAGCGCCCTCGCGCGCCCTCGTTAGCGCCCTCGCGCGCCCTCGTTAGCGCCCTCGCGCGCCTCTCGTTAGCGCCCTCGCGCGCCCTCGCTAGCGCCCTCGCGCGCCCCTCGCAGCGTCGCCCGCCCGCCGAGCCGCCCGCTCGCAGCGTCGCCCGCCTACCGCGCTGCCCGTTTCGCAGCCCGCCCGCCGCGCTGCCTGCTCGCAGCGTCGCCCGCCCGCCCGCTGCCCGCTTCGCAGCGTCGCCCGCCCGCCGCGCTGCCCGCTCGCAGCGTCGCCCGCCCGCCTCGCTGCCCGCTTGCAGCGTCGCTCGCCCCCCGCTGCCCGTTTCGTCGCCCGCCCGCCTCGCTGCCCGCTTGCAGCGTCGCCCGCCCGCCCGCTGCCCGCTTCGCAGCCCGCCCGCCGCGCTGCCTGCTCGCAGCGTCGCCCGCCCGCCCGCTGCCCGCTTGCAGCGTCGCCCGCCCGCCCGCTGCCCGCTTCGCAGCCCGCCCGCCGCGCTGCCCGCTCGCCGCGTCGCCCGCTCGCCCCGCTGCCCGCTTCGCAGCCCGCCCGCCGCACTTCCCGCCTGCAGCGCCGCCTGCCCACCGCGCTGCCCGCTTCGTAGCCCGCCCCCCGCACTGCCCGCTCGCCGCGTCGCCCGCCCGCCGCGCTTCCCGCCGAGCTACCTACCTGCAGCGCTGTGGCAGCTTCCTTTGCTCAGTCGCACTGTCGCTATGGCTTCCATCCGCGTGCTGTCGTTCGATGCTGAGGGCCGCCCTGTGAAGTTCGCCACTTGGCTGGATGACCTGCAGCTGTTCCTTCTGAGCGATAGCAAGGAGCATGTGTCGCTCTATGATTACGCGTCTGGTGCTGCACCTGCCCCCCCTGCCACAGCTGAGCTTAGTGTTCGTTCCCACTGGCAGACTCGTGACGCAGCTGCTCGCCTAGCCATTCGCAGTCACCTGCCGCTAGCTGAGCTCGAGCATTTTGGCGACTACAAATCCGCTAAGGCCCTGTACGATGCTGTCGTTGCTCGCTACTCCTCGCCTGCCACAGCCGAGCTTAGCCGCCTCATGCTGCCGTACCTGTTCCCTGATCTGTCCACCTTTGCTACAGTCGCCGATCTTATCACCCACCTTCGCACTAGTGATGCTCGCCTGCGTGCCGCCCTTCCCACCGAGTTCTGCGCTAAGAATCCCCCTCCACTGTACTGGACACTCCACTTCATAGTCACCCGTCTCCCTGACACCCTCAGCTCAGTTCGAGACCACTTCCTTGCTCGCTGTCCCACTGAGCTCACAGTCGCCCTCCTAGAGGAGCAGCTGCTCGCGGCCGAAAAGAGCATTGTAGCTGTCGGTGCTGCTCGTGGCGCTCCTCGCACCCCCATCTTTGAGGGGTGTTCTCCCTCTCCCCTCGCTCCCTCCTACGCTACTGCTGCTGCTGTTGACTTCCTTGGTGCTGAGTCTGCTGGCGCTGCTTCTGCTCCTGGTGGGAGGCGCCGCACCGGCAAGGGCAAGGGGGGCAAGGGTGGTGGTGGTGGCGCTGGGGGGGGAGGAGGTGGGGGAGGTGGGGGGGGAGGCGGTGCTGGAGGGAGCGGTGGCGGGAGCGCTGGTGGGAGTGGGGTCGGCGGTGGAGGCGGGGGCGGCGGAGGAAGCAGTGGCAGTAGTGGCGGCGGCGGCGGCGGCGGCGGTGGCGGTGGTGGCGGTGGTGGCGGTGGCGGTCGGAGCGGTGGTAGTGGTGGCGGCGGAGGTCGGAGTGGAGGCACTGGCTCGGGCCAGAGCTCCCAGCAGCAGCAGCGTCCCCAGACGACCCAGCAGCTTCGTGAGTGGCTTGCTCAGCGTGGGACGTCGGGGGGCAGTGGCCGCTGTTCCTATGTCATTCGCACAGGTGACCGCAAGGGACAGACGTGTGGGAGGTTCCACACCCCGTACCGCTGCTTCTCCCGCCTTGACGACGCTTGGCGTGAGGAGATGGGTGAGGATGTTGAGCGCCCCCGCTGGGCTGAGCTCATGAGGGCTGGTGTTGATATCTTTGCTCTTGACTATGATGCTATTATTGCTGCCATGTATGCATTGACTGTTAGTGCCGAGGGAGACTGTTACTTGTGTGTGCCGCTTGACCCAGGTATAGAGTCCGCTGCCCTGGGTACTAGTGAGTCTGCTCTCTCTGGTATGGTGCCCCCTGTACTTGCTCCCTCCAGTGCTGTCCCGGCTGTTTGCGAGTCTGCTCTCTCAGGTACAGCACCCACAGAGACTGCTCTCTCAGGTACTGCACCGGCTGAGACCTGTCACACCTTCACCCTTGACTCAGGTGCTTCCCGCTGCTTCTTTCGAGACAGTACTGAGCTCACACCGCTTCCTGCACCGGTCCCAGTCTCCTTGGCTGACCCCTCTGGGGGCCCAGTCCTTGCCCAGTCCACCACTGTGCTCCCTTGTCCGGCGGTTCCGTCTGGCTCGTTGACGGGTTTCCACCTCCCCTCGTTCTCGACGAACCTGGTGAGCAACGCTGTCATCCAGGATCAGTGGGTTGACACCTTTACCCCTGGAGGACAGCGTGTGGCGATCTGCACGTGCTCCAGGACCGGCCGTCACCTGGCTACGTTTACTCGTCGGCCGGGGTCGAGTCTCTACACACTGACCACTGCGTCTCCTCAGGTCGCTGCTGTCGGTCAGGTGTCCGCGTCAGGTCTGGTGGCCCACGCCTGTGAGTGTCGTTCCCTGTCGCACCAGACTCTTCTCTGGCACCACCGCCTGGGTCACCCCTCCTTGCCACGCCTCCGTGGCATGCACCGTCGCCGCCTTGTGTCTGGTCTTCCCAGGTCCCTCCCTCCTCTCCCTTCCTCGCCTGCGCCGCCTTGCCTTCCTTGCGTCGAGGGGCGGCAGCGCGCCGCTCCTCACTCCTCCTCGTTCCCCCTGACAGAGGCTCCTCTGCAGACCCTCCACCTGGACGTGTGGGGCCCAGCCCGCGTTCGTGGTCAGGGCGGTGAGCGGTACTTTTTGCTGGTTGTCGACGACTACTCGCGTTACACCACGGTCTTCCCCTTGCGCACCAAGGGTGAGGTCCCCGCTGTTCTTATCCCTTGGATCCGCACAGTTCGTCTCCAGCTCCGCCGCCGTTTCCGGACGGATCTTCCTGTCCTGCGTCTGCACTCTGACAGAGGTGGTGAGTTTTCCTCCGATCTCTTGAGGACCTTCTGTCAGGCGGAGGGCATCGAGCAGACCTTCACGCTTCCGGACTCCCCACAGCAGAATGGGGTTGCTGAGCGCTGCATTGGCCTGGTCATGGAGGTCGCTCGTACCTCCTTGGTCCACGCGGCGGCTCCCCATTTTCTGTGGCCGTTTGCTGTCCGGTACGCCGCGCATCAGCTCAACCTCTGGCCCCGTGTCTCCTTGCCGGAGACCTCGCCCACACTGCGTTGGACGGGGGAGGTTGGCGATGCGTCGCGCTTCCGGGTGTGGGGTGCTCGTGCCCTTGTCCGCGATACGTCTGCGGACAAGCTCTCCTCCCGCACGCTTCCCTGTGTCTTCCTTGGCTTTGTCCCTGACGCGCCTGGCTGGCAGTTTTACCACCCCACCTCGCGCCGGGTCTTCGCCTCTCAGGACGTCACCTTTGACGAGTCGGTCCCTTTTTACCGTCTCTTCCCCTACCGCACTGCCCCCCTCCCTCCCCCGCCGCTGTTCCTTGCTCCTGGTCCCCCTCCGGTAGACCCCCTTCCCCCTCAGGGTCCTGCTCCTTCAGGTGTCTCTCAGGTAGACCCTCCTCCCGTCGCTGAGCCTGTCGAGGTCACAGGTGACTCAGGTGCTGCTGCAGGTGGTGCTGCTGGGAGTGCTGAGTCTGGGGGTGCTGAGCCTGCGGGTGCTGGGCCTGGGAGTGCTGGGACTGCGGGTGCTGGGGCTGAGGGTACTGTGCCTGAGAGTTCGGCGCCTGGGGGTGCTGTGCCTGGGGGTGCTGCGACTGGGAGTGCTGAGCCTGCGTGTGCGGAGTCTGGGGGTGCTGCGCCTGCGGGTACTGAGCCTGGGGGTGCTGCTACTGAGCCTACGGAGCCTCGGGTTGCTGCGTCTGGGGGTGCTCCGGTTCGGGGTGCTGAGCAGTCTCTCACACCGCAGCAGCTTCGTGACTGGTACGTCCGGCGCTTTCGCCGTCCTCGTGGCTCGGCTGGAGTTGGGGGTGCTGGAGCTGCTCGTCCTGGGGGTGCTCGTACTGGGGGTACTGGAGCTGCCGGGACTGGTTGTTCTGGGAGCACTACGACTGGAGCTGGGGACTCTGGAGCTGGCGGTGCTGGCGGTCCTAGCGGTGCTGCGGACCCTGGGGGTGGCGCTGCTGCTGGTGCTGCGGACCCACCTGGTGGAGCTGCTGCTGGTGCTGAGGACTCGGACGTTGGAGCTGCTGCTGGAGCTGAGGACCCGAGCGGTGGAGCTGCTGCTGGTGCTGGGGACCCGGACGTTGGAGCTCCTGCTGGTACTGAGGACCCGGCCGCTGGAGTCTCTTCTGCTTCTGGAGACGCTGCGCGGCCGCGACCGTACTTCGTACCGCTCCTTCAGCAGGTTCTTGGGCAGGCTCCTCCTCCTTGTCCTCCTCCCTCCGTAGAGTGTCCTCCGCCTGTCCAGCCGCAGTCACAGTTACCGCCTACCTCGCCTCTCCCTGCTCCCTCTCCTTACACTGGTCCCACAGGAGGTCTTACAGAGCGTCGTGAGCCTGAGTCTTGTCCTGCGTCGCCTGTTCGTACTGCTCGTACTGGTATTCGTGTCCGTCGTGCTCGTCCTCCTCCTGTCCCAGGCACTCACTACATGACTCTGCGTCCATCTACTGCTCCTCAGCGTGTCCCTCTACCGTCTCCTCCTGCGTCCTCTTTGCCTGCCGTTCCGGACCCTGAGTCTGACCGGTATCGCGCTGAGCACCCTACTGTCACGCGTCTCCTAGCTACTGTTGTCACTGACCCTACCTTTGAGTCCTCGGCTGCGTCTGCTCTGGTCGCTGAGTTGGTTGACTTTGCTGCTGCCTGTCGTCTAGACTACGCTGCTAGCCTTGTTGCTGAGTCTGAGTCTGCGTCTGTCTGTCTTCCGTCCGTCGGGGGTGAGTGTGCTCTTGGCACGGACGTCCTTGAGGACAGGCAGGAGGACTTTGACTCTCTCGCGGCTGCTGTACCTCATCTCGTGGCCTGGTTGCTTGCCCCTGAGGGAGACCCGGATGCACTAGACATCCCCACTCCGCGCACTTACGCAGAGGCGATCTCGGGTCCCTACTCCTCTCAGTGGCAGACAGCCATGGACGCAGAGATGGCATCCTGGAAGTCCACAGGCACCTACGTCGACGAGGTTCCCCCTCCTGGGGCGAACATCGTCGATGGCATGTGGATTTTCAGGGTGAAGCGGCCGCCAGGTTCTCCGCCTGTCTTCAAGGCTCGTTACGTTGCTAGAGGCTTCAGTCAGCGTCAGGGGGTCGACTTCTTCCAGACCTTCTCCCCCATCCCGAAGATGACCACTCTTCGGGTTCTGCTGCACGTTGCTGCTCAGCGTGACTACGAGCTTCACTCTCTTGACTTCAGCACAGCGTTCCTGCAGGGCAGCCTGCACGAGGAGATCTGGCTGCGCCGCCCACCTGGCTTTACTGGGTCGTTTCCCCCTGGTACCCAGTGGAGCCTCCGCCGGCCAGTCTACGGTCTCCGCCAGGCGCCACGTGAGTGGCACGACACACTGAGGACTACACTTGCGGCTCTTGGGTTCGCGCCGTCTACTGCTGACCCGTCGCTGTTTCTGCGCACAGACACGTCGCTGCCGCCGTTCTACATTCTCGTGTACGTCGACGACTTGGTCTTTGCTACTGCTGACACTGAGGCACTCGCTCGTGTGAAGTCGGAGCTGCAGAAGAGACACACCTGCACTGACCTGGGTGAACTGCGTAGCTACCTTGGCTTGCAGATCACCCGGGACAGAGCTCGCCGCACCATCACCCTGACTCAGTCACACATGGTGCAGCAGGTCCTTCAGCGCTTCGGCTTCCAGTTCTTCTCACCACAGGCCACACCTCTGGCTACCAGCCACTCGCTCTCAGCTCCACCTTCGGACGAGTCCGTAGAGCCGAGTGGCCCGTACCCAGAGCTTGTAGGCTGCCTCATGTACCTGATGACTTGCACGCGACCTGACCTCGCGTACCCTCTTAGCATCCTTGCTCGTTACGTTGCGCCTGGGAGACACAGGCGAGAGCACTGGGAGGCTGCTAAGAGGGTGTTGCGTTACTTGTGCAGTACATCAGGCATGGGGCTGGTGCTTGGAGGACACGACAGAGTTGTCCTCACTGGTCACTCGGACGCTTCTTGGGTGGACGACCTGGCTACGCAGCGGTCGTCACAGGGTTACACCTTCAGCCTTGGCTCTGGTTCTGTCTCGTGGCGGTCCACCCGTTCTTCTTCTGTTCTCAGCTCTAGTTGTGAGGCTGGGATCTACGCCACAGCCATGGCTGCACAGGAGTTACGCTGGCTCACCTACCTGCTGACTGACTTGGGAGAGCGGCCTAGTTCTCCTCCAGTTCTGTACGGTGACAACAAGGCGGCTCTTGCCTTGTGTCAGGAGCACAGACTGGAGCACAGGACGAAGCACATTGCTCTTCGCTACTTTCTTGCTCGAGAGCTTCAGCAGCGCGGTCAGCTTCGTCTTGTGTACGTGGACTCGAAGGCCAACACTGCTGATATATTCACCAAGGCGCTCCCGCCTAGTGATCATCAGCGGCACTGTACTTCTTTAGGCCTTGTGTCCACGTTTCCTCACTTGCTCACTGCTTGACATTCTTTGTACTGTACTTTATATATATCTTGGTGCTTGCTTGCTAGGTTTTGATCACTGTGTTGCTTGTCTTGTACTATATCTAGCACTGCATGTGAACTGGCCTTGTGGCCTTTGCTTGTGCTCGGAGTGTGGTGACGTTGTGATCCACCCTAGGCTTGCGTTGCTTTGCTGGACTGGTCTTGTGACCCTTTGTTCTCCCCCACTTTGCCTATGGGGGTGTGTTAAATTGTAATGTGTTATATGTTGGTAGGCTGTAGTGGGGTAGCCAATATGGGGTACAACCCCAACTAGTTAATGCTACTTGTACCCAACAGTTTCATTCAATGCATCATTCTTGCCTAGTTCCTTTCACTGTAATGCGTCGGGTAGTCTGGTCAGTGTGCGCACCTATAATGGGCGTACCAGGCGGAGTTCAGGAGCTCAAATTTTGAGAACCACGTGGAACGAAATGAAAACACTTGTTGTGGATGTGGAAAATAGTCTAATCTAGTGGACTAGCACAAAAGATGAGGCATCCGATTCAGTGGACCAGTCAAAGTGATGCGTCGGGTAGTCTGGTCAGTATGCGCACCTATAATGGGCGTACCAGGCAGAGTTCAGGAGCTCAAATTTTGAGAACCACGTGGAACGAAATGGAAACACTTGTTGTGGATGTGGAAAATAGTCTAATCTAGTGGACTAGCACAAAAGATGAGGCATCCGATTCAGTGGACCAGTCAAAGTGATGTGTCGGTTATTCTTGTCAGTGTGCGCACCTATAATGGGCATACCAGGCAGAGTTCAGGAGCTCAAATTTTGAGAACCACGTGGAACGAAATGGAAACACTTGTTGTGGATGAGGAAAATAGTCTAATCTAGTGGACTAGCACAAAAGATGAGGCATCCGATTCAGTGGACCAGTCAAAGTGATGCGTCGGTTAGTCTGGTCAGTATGCGCACCTATAATGGGCATACCAGGCAGAGTTCAGGAGCTCAAATTTTGAGAACCACGTGGAACGAAATGGAAACACTTGTTGTGGATGTGGAAAATAGTTTACGCTAGTGGACTAGCACAAAAGATGAGGCATCCGATTCAGTGGACCAATCAAAGAAATGCGTCGGGTAGTCTGGTCAGTATGCGCACCTATAATGGGCATACCAGGCAGAGTTCAGGCGCTCAAATTTTGAGAACCACGTGGAACGAAATGGAAACACTTGTTTTGGATGTGGAAAATAGTCTAATCTAGTGGACTAGCACAAAAGATGAGGCATCCGATTCAGTGGACCAGTCAAAGTGATGCGTCGGGTAGTCTGGTCAGTATGCGCACCTATAATGGGCGTACCAGGCGGAGTTCAGGAGCTCAAATTTTGAGAACCACGTGGAACGAAATGGAAACACTTGTTGTGGATGTGGAAAATAGTCTAATCTAGTGGACTAGCACAAAAGATGAGGCATCCGATTTAGTGGACCAGTCAAAGTGATGCGTCGGTTAGTCTGGTCAGTATGCGCACCTATAATGCCGTACCAGGCAGAGTTCAGGAGCTCAAATTTTGAGAACCACGTGAACCCAATTGGAAACACTTGTTGTGGATGAGGAAATAGACTAATCTAGTGGACTAACACAAAGGAAGAGGCATCCGTTTCAGTGGACCAGTCAAAGTGATGCGTCGGGTAATCTGGTCATTGTACGCACCTATAATGGCCGTACCAGTCATAGTTCAGGCGCTCAAATTTTGAGAACCACGTGGAACGAAATAGAAACACTTGTTGTGGATGTGGAAAATAGTCTAATCTAGTGGATTAGCACAAAAGATTAGGCACCCGATTCAGTGGACCAGTCAAAGTGATGCGTCGGGTAGTCTGGTCGGTATGCGCACCTATAACGGCATACCAGGCAAAATTCAGGAGCTCAAATTTTGAGAACCACGTGGAACGAAATGGAAACACTTGTTGTGGATGTGTAAAATAGTCTAGCCTAGTGGACTAGCACAAAAGATGAGGCATCCGATTCAGTGGACCAGTCAAAGTGATGCGTCGGGTAGTCTGGTCAGTATGCGCACCTATAATGGGCGTACCAGGCAGAGTTCAGGAGCTCAAATTTCGAGAACCACATGGAACGAAATGGAAACACTTGTTGTGGATGTGGAAAATAGTCCAATCTAGTGGACTAGCACAAAAGAAGAGGCATCCGATTCAGTGGACCAGTCAAAGTGATGCGTCGGGTAATCTGGTCAGTAAGCGCACCTATAATGGGCGTACCAGGCAGAGTTCAGGAGCTCAAATTTTGAGAACCACGTGGAACGAAATGGAAAAACTTGTTGTGGATGAAGAAAACAGTCGAATCTAGTGGACTATCACAAAAGAAGAGGCATCCGATTCAGTGGACCAGTCAAAGTGATGCGTCGGGTAATCTGGTATGCGCACCTATAATGGGCGTACCAGGCAGAGTTCAGGAGCTCAAATTTTGAGAACCACGTGGAAAGAAATGGAAACACTTGTTGTGGATGTGGAAAATAGTCTAATCTAGTGGACTAGCACAAAAGATGAGGCATCCGATTCAGTGGACCAGTCAAAGTGATGCGTCGGGTAGTCTGGTCAGTATGCGCACCTATAATGGGCGTACCAGGCAGAGTTCAGGAGCTCAAATTTTGAGAACCACGTGGAACGAAATGGAAACACTTGTTTTGGATGTGGAAAATAGTCTAATCTAGTAGACTAGCACAAAAGATGAGGCATCCGATTCAGTGGACCAGTCAAAGTGATGCGTCGGTTAGTCTGGTCAGTATGCGCACCTATAATGGGCGTACCACGCAGAGTTCAGGCGCTCAAATTTTGAGAACCACGTGGAACGAAATGGAAAAACTTGTTGTGGATGTGGAAAATAGTCTAATCAAGTGGACTAGCACAAAAAAAGAGGCATCCATTTCAGTGGACCAGTCAAAGTGATGCGTCGGGTAGTCTGGTCAGTATGCGCACCTATAATGGGCGTACCACGCAGAGTTCAGTAACTTGAATTTTGAGAACCACGTGGAACGAAATGGAAAAACTTGTTGTGGATGTGGAAAATAGTCTAATCTAGTGGACTAGCACAAATGATGAGGCATCCGATTCAGTGGACCAGTCAAAGTGATGCGTCGGGTAGTCTGGTCAGTATGCGCACCTATAATGGGCGTACCAGGCAGAGTTCAGGAGCTCAAATTTTGAGAACCACGTGGAACGAAATGAAAACACTTGTTGTGGATGTGTAAAATAGTCTAATCTAGTGGACTAGCTCAAATAATGAGGCATCAGTTTCAGTGGACCAGTCAAAGTGATGCGTCGGGTAGTCTGGTCAGTATGCGCACCTATAATGGGCGTACCAGGCGGAGTTCAGTAGCTCGAATTTTGCGAACCACGTGGAACGAAATGGAAACACTTGTTGTGGATGTGGAAAATAGTCTAATCAAGTGGACTAGCACAAAAAAAGAGGCATCCGTTTCAGTGGACCAGTCAAAGTGATGCGTCGGGTAGTCTGGTCAGTATGCGCACCTATAATGGGCGTACCACGCAGAGTTCAGTAGCTCGAATTTTGAGAACCACGTGGAACGAAATGGAAACACTTGTTGTGGATGTGGAAAATAGTCTAATCTAGTGGACTAGCACAAAAAAAGAGGCATCCGTTTCAGTGGACCAGTCAAAGTGATGCGTCGGGTAGTCTGGTCAGTATGCGCACCTATAATGGGCGTACCAGGCGGAGTTCAGTAGCTCGAATTTTGAGAACCACGTGGAACGAAATGGAAACACTTGTTGTGGATGTGGAAAATAGTCTAATCTAGTGGACTAGCACAAAAAATGAGGCATCCGTTTCAGTGGACCAGTCAAAGTGATGCGTCGGGTAGTCTGGTCAGTATGCGCACCTATAATGGGCGTACCAGGCAGAGTTCAGGAGCTCAAATTTTGAGAACCACGTGGAACGAAATGGAAACACTTGTTGTGGATGTGAAAAATAGTCTAATCTAGTGGACTAGCACAAAAGAAGAGGCATCCGATTCAGTGGACCAGTCAAAGTGATGCGTCGGGTAGTCTGGTCAGTATGCGCACCTATAATGGGCGTACCATGCAGAGTTCAGGAGCTCAAATTTTGAGAACCACGTGGAACGAAATGAAAACACTTGTTGTGGATGTGGAAAATAGTCTAATCTAGTGGACTAGCTCAAAAGAAGAGGCATCAGTTTCAGTGGACCATTCAAAGTGATGCGTCGGGTAGCCTGGTCCGTATGCGCACCTATAATGGGCGTACCAGGCGGAGTTCAGTAGCTCGAATTTTGAGAACCACGTGGAACGAAATGGAAACACTTGTTGTGGATGTGGAAAATAGTCTAATCAAGTGGACTAGCACAAAAAAAGAGGCATCCATTTCAGTGGACCAGTCAAAGTGATGCGTCGGGTAGTCTGGTCAGTATGCGCACCTATAATGGGCGTACCACGCAGAGTTCAGTAGCTCGAATTTTGAGAACCACGTGGAACGAAATGAAAACACTTGTTGTGGATGTGAAAAATAGTCTAATCTAGTGGACTAGCTCAAAAGAAGAGGCATCCGATTCAGTGGACCAGTCAAAGTGATGCGTCGGGTAGTCTGGTCAGTATGCGCACCTATAATGGGCGTACCAGGCGGAGTTCAGTAGCTCGAATTTTGCGAACCACGTGGAACGAAATGGAAACACTTGTTGTGGATGTGGAAAATAGTCTAATCAAGTGGACTAGCACAAAAAAAGAGGCATCCATTTCAGTGGACCAGTCAAAGTGATGCGTCGGGTAGTCTGGTCAGTATGCGCACCTATAATGGGCGTACCAGGCGGAGTTCAGTAGCTCGAATTTTGAGAACCACGTGGAACGAAATGGAAACACTTGTTGTGGATGTGGAAAATAGTCTAATCTAGTGGACTAGCACAAATGATGAGGCATCCGATTCAGTGGACCAGTCAAAGTGATGCGTCGGGTAGTCTGGTCAGTATGCGCACCTATAATGGGCGTACCAGGCAGAGTTCAGGAGCTCAAATTTTGAGAACCACGTGGAACGAAATGAAAACACTTGTTGTGGATGTGGAAAATAGTATAATCTAGTGGACTAGCTCAAATGATGAGGCATCAGTTTCAGTGGACCAGTCAAAGTGATGCGTCGGGTAGTCTGGTCAGTATGCGCACCTATAATGGGCGTACCAGGCAGAGTTCAGTAGCTCGAATTTTGCGAACCACGTGGAACGAAATGGAAACACTTGTTGTGGATGTGGAAAATAGTCTAATCAAGTGGACTAGCACAAAAAAAGAGGCATCCATTTCAGTGGACCAGTCAAAGTGATGCGTCGGGTAGTCTGGTCAGTATGCGCACCTATAATGGGCGTACCACGCAGAGTTCAGTAGCTCGAATTTTGAGAACCACGTGGAACGAAATGGAAACACTTGTTGTGGATGTGAAAAATAGTCTAATCTAGTGGACTAGCACAAAAAATGAGGCATCCGTTTCAGTGGACCAGTCAAAGTGATGCGTCGGGTAGTCTGGTCAGTATGCGCACCTATAATGGGCGTACCAGGCGGAGTTCAGTAGCTCGAATTTTGAGAACCACGTGGAACGAAATGGAAACACTTGTTGTGGATGTGGAAAATAGTCTAATCTAGTGGACTAGCACAAAAAATGAGGCATCCGTTTCAGTGGACCAGTCAAAGTGATGCGTCGGGTAGTCTGGTCAGTATGCGCACCTATAATGGGCGTACCAGGCGGAGTTCAGTAGCTCGAATTTTGTGAACCACGTGGAACTAAATGGAAACACTTGTTGTGGATGTGGAAAATAGTCTAATCTAGTGGACTAGCACAAAAAATGAGGCATCCGATTCAGTGGACCAGTCAAAGTGATGCGTCGGGTAGTCTGGTCAGTATGCGCACCTATAATGGGCGTACCAGGCAGAGTTCAGGAGCTCAAATTTTGAGAACCACGTGGAACGAAATGGAAACACTTGTTGTGGATGTGGAAAATAGTCTAATCTAGTGGACTAGCACAAAAGAAGAGGCATCCGATTCAGTGGACCAGTCAAAGTGATGCGTCGGGTAGTCTGGTCAGTATGCGCACCTATAATGGGCGTACCATGCAGAGTTCAGGAGCTCAAATTTTGAGAACCACGTGGAACGAAATGGAAACACTTGTTGTGGATGTGGAAAATAGTCTAATCTAGTGGACTAGCACAAAAGAAGAGGCATCCGATTCAGTGGACCAGTCAAAGTGATGCGTCGGAAAGTCTGGTCAGTATGCGCACCTATAATGGGCGTACCATGCAGAGTTCAGGAGCTCAAATTTTGAGAACCACGTGGAACGAAATGGAAACACTTGTTGTGGATGTGGAAAATAGTCTAATCTAGTGGACTAGCACAAAAGAAGAGGCATCCGATTCAGTGGACCAGTCAAAGTGATGCGTCGGGTAGTCTGGTCAGTATGCGCACCTATAATGGGCGTACCATGCAGAGTTCAGGAGCTCAAATTTTGAGAACCACGTGGAACGAAATGGAAACACTTGTTGTGGATGTGGAAAATAGTCTAATCTAGTGGACTAGCACAAATGATGAGGCATCCGATTCAGTGGACCAGTCAAAGTGATGCGTCGGGTAGTCTGGTCAGTATGCGCACCTATAATGGGCGTACCAGGCAGAGTTCAGGCGCTCAAATTTTGAGAACCACGTGGAACGAAATGGAAACACTTGTTGTGGATGTGTAAAATAGTCTAATCTAGTGGACTAGCACAAATGATGAGGCATCCGATTCAGTGGACCAGTCAAAGTGATGCGTCGGGTAGTCTGGTCAGTATGCGCACCTATAATGGGCGTACCAGGCAGAGTTCAGGAGCTCAAATTTTGAGAACCACGTGGAACGAAATGGAAACACTTGTTGTGGATGTGAAAAATAGTCTAATCTAGTGGACTAGCTCAAAAGAAGAGGCATCCGTTTCAGTGGACCAGTCAAAGTGATGCGTCGGGTAGTCTGGTCAGTATGCGCACCTATAATGGGCGTACCAGGCGGAGTTCAGTAGCTCGAATTTTGCGAACCACGTGGAACGAAATGGAAACACTTGTTGTGGATGTGGAAAATAGTCTAATATAGTGGACTAGCACAAAAAAAGAGGCATCCATTTCAGTGGACCAGTCAAAGTGATGCGTCGGTTAGTCTGGTCAATATGCGCACCTATAATGGGCGTACCACGCAGAGTTCAGTAACTGGAATTTTGAGAACCACGTGGAACGAAATGGAAACACTTGTTGTGGATGTGAAAAATAGTCTAATCTAGTGGACTAGCACAAAAAAAGAGGCATCCATTTCAGTGGACCAGTCAAAGTGATGCGTCGGGTAGTCTGGTCAGTATGCGCACCTATAATGGGCGTACCACGCAGAGTTCAGTAGCTCGAATTTTGAGAACCACGTGGAACGAAATGAAAACACTTGTTGTGGATGTGAAAAATAGTCTAATCTAGTGGACTAGCTCAAAAGAAGAGGCATCCGTTTCAGTGGACCAGTCAAAGTGATGCGTCGGGTAGTCTGGTCAGTATGCGCACCTATAATGGGCGTACCAGGCAGAGTTCAGTAGCTCGAATTTTGCGAACCACGTGGAACGAAATGGAAACACTTGTTGTGGATGTGGAAAATAGTCTAATCAAGTGGACTAGCACAAAAAAAGAGGCATCCATTTCAGTGGACCAGTCAAAGTGATGCGTCGGGTAGTCTGGTCAGTATGCGCACCTATAATGGGCGTACCAGGCGGAGTTCAGTAGCTCGAATTTTGAGAACCACGTGGAACGAAATGGAAAAACTTGTTGTGGATGTGGAAAATAGTCTAATCTAGTGGACTAGCACAAATGATGAGGCATCCGATTCAGTGGACCAGTCAAAGTGATGCGTCGGGTAGTCTGGTCAGTATGCGCACCTATAATGGGCGTACCAGGCAGAGTTCAGGAGCTCAAATTTTGAGAACCACGTGGAACGAAATGAAAACACTTGTTGTGGATGTGTAAAATAGTCTAATCTAGTGGACTAGCTCAAATGATGAGGCATCAGTTTCAGTGGACCAGTCAAAGTGATGCGTCGGGTAGTCTGGTCAGTATGCGCACCTATAATGGGCGTACCAGGCGGAGTTCAGTAGCTCGAATTTTGCGAACCACGTGGAACGAAATGGAAACACTTGTTGTGGATGTGGAAAATAGTCTAATCAAGTGGACTAGCACAAAAAAAGAGGCATCCGTTTCAGTGGACCAGTCAAAGTGATGCGTCGGGTAGTCTGGTCAGTATGCGCACCTATAATGGGCGTACCACGCAGAGTTCAGTAGCTCGAATTTTGAGAACCACGTGGAACGAAATGGAAACACTTGTTGTGGATGTGAAAAATAGTCTAATCTAGTGGACTAGCACAAAAAATGAGGCATCCGTTTCAGTGGACCAGTCAAAGTGATGCGTCGGGTAGTCTGGTCAGTATGCGCACCTATAATGGGCGTACCAGGCGGAGTTCAGTAGCTCGAATTTTGTGAACCACGTGGAACTAAATGGAAACACTTGTTGTGGATGTGGAAAATAGTCTAATCTAGTGGACTAGCACAAAAAATGAGGCATCCGATTCAGTGGACCAGTCAAAGTGATGCGTCGGGTAGTCTGGTCAGTATGCGCACCTATAATGGGCGTACCAGGCAGAGTTCAGGAGCTCAAATTTTGAGAACCACGTGGAACGAAATGGAAACACTTGTTGTGGATGTGGAAAATAGTCTAATCTAGTGGACTAGCACAAAAGAAGAGGCATCCGATTCAGTGGACCAGTCAAAGTGATGCGTCGGGTAGTCTGGTCAGTATGCGCACCTATAATGGGCGTACCATGCAGAGTTCAGGAGCTCAAATTTTGAGAACCACGTGGAACGAAATGGAAACACTTATTGTGGATGTGGAAAATAGTCTAATCTAGTGGACTAGCACAAAAGAAGAGGCATCTGATTCAGTGGACCAGTCAAAGTGATGCGTCGGGTAGTCTGGTCAGTATGCGCACCTATAATGGGCGTACCATGCAGAGTTCAGGAGCTCAAATTTTGAGAACCACGTGGAACGAAATGGAAACACTTGTTGTGGATGTGGAAAATAGTCTAATCTAGTGGACTAGCACAAATGATGAGGCATCCGATTCAGTGGACCAGTCAAAGTGATGCGTCGGGTAGTCTGGTCAGTATGCGCACCTATAATGGGCGTACCAGGCAGAGTTCAGGCGCTCAAATTTTGAGAACCACGTGGAACGAAATGGAAACACTTGTTGTGGATGTGAAAAATAGTCTAATCTAGTGGACTAGCTCAAAAGAAGAGGCATCCGTTTCAGTGGACCAGTCAAAGTGATGCGTCGGGTAGTCTGGTCAGTATGCGCACCTATAATGGGCGTACCAGGCGGAGTTCAGTAGCTCGAATTTTGCGAACCACGTGGAACGAAATGGAAACACTTGTTGTGGATGTGGAAAATAGTCTAATCAAGTGGACTAGCACAAAAAAAGAGGCATCCATTTCAGTGGACCAGTCAAAGTGATGCGTCGGGTAGTCTGGTCAATATGCGCACCTATAATGGGCGTACCACGCAGAGTTCAGTAACTGTAATTTTGAGAACCACGTGGAACGAAATGGAAACACTTGTTGTGGATGTGAAAAATAGTCTAATCTAGTGGACTAGCACAAAAAAAGAGGCATCCGTTTCAGTGGACCAGTCAAAGTGATGCGTCGGGTAGTCTGGTCAGTATGCGCACCTATAATGGGCGTACCAGGCGGAGTTCAAACTTGAATTTTGAGAACCACGTGGAACGAAATGGAAACACTTGTTGTGGATGTGGAAAATAGTCTAATCTAGTGGACTAGCACAAAAAAAGAGGCATCCGTTTCAGTGGACCAGTCAAAGTGATGCGTCGGGTAGTCTGGTCAGTATGCGCACCTATAATGGGCGTACCAGGCGGAGTTCAGTAGCTCGAATTTTGCGAACCACGTAAAACGAAATGGAAACACTTGTTGTGGATGTGGAAAATAGTCTAATCTAGTGGACTAGCACAAAAAATGAGGCATCCGTTTCAGTGGACCAGTCAAAGTGATGCATCGGGTAGTCTGGTCAGTATGCGCACCTATAATGGGCGTACCAGGCAAAATTCGTGAGCTCAAAATTTGAGAACCACGTGGAACACAATGGAAACACTTGTTGTGGATGTGGAAAATAGTCTAATATAGTGGACTAGCACAAAAGAAGAGGCATCCGATTCAGTGGACCAGTCAAAGTGATGCGTCGGTTAGTCTGGTCAGTATGCGCACCTATAATGGGCGTACCAGTCATAGTTCAGGAGCTCAAATTTTGAGAACCACGTGGAACGAAATGGAAACACTTGTTGTGGATGAGGAAAATAGTCCAATCTAGTGGACTAGCACAAAAGATGAGGCATCCGATTCAGTGGACCAGTCAAAGTGATGCGTCGGGTAGTCTGGTCAGTGTGCGCACCTATAATGGGCGTACCAGGCAGAGTTCAGGAGCTCAAATTTTGAGAACCACGTGGAACGAAATGGAAACACTTGTTGTGGATGAGGAAAATAGTCCAATCTAGTGGACTAGCACAAAAGATGAGGCATCCGATTCAGTGGACCAGTCAAAGTGATGCGTCGGGTAGTCTGGTCAGTGTGCGCACCTATAATGGGCGTACCAGGCAGAGTTCGGGAGCTCAAATTTTGAGAACCACGTGGAACGAAATGGAAACACTTGTTGTGGATGTGGAAAATAGTCAAATCTAGTGGACTAGCACAAAAGATGAGGCATCCGATTCAGTGGACCAGTCAAAGTGATGCGTCGGGTAGTCTGGTCAGTGTGCGCACCTATAATGGGCGTACCAGGCAGAGTTCAGGAGCTCAAATTTTGAGAACCACGTGGAACGAAATGGAAACACTTGTTGTGGATGTGGAAAATAGTCAAATCTAGTGGACTAGCACAAAAGATGAGGCATCCGATTTAGTGGACCAGTCAAAGTGATGCGTCGGGTAGTCTGGTCAGTATGCGCACCTATAATGGGCGTACCAGGCAGAGTTCAGGAGCTCAAATTTTGAGAACCGCGTGGAACGAAATGGAAACACTTGTTGTGGATGTGGAAAATAGTCTAATATAGTGGGCTAGCTCAAAAGATGAGGCATCCGATTCAGTGGACCAGTCAAAGTGATGCGTCGGGTAGTCTGGTCAGTATGCGCACCTATAATGGGCGTACCAGGCAGAGTTCAGGAGCTCAAATTTTGAGAACCGCGTGGAACGAAATGGAAACACTTGTTTTGGATGTGGAAAATAGTCTAATCTAGTGGACTAGCACAAAAGATGAGGCATCCGATTCAGTGGACCAGTCAAAGTGATGCGTCGGGTAGTCTGGTCAGTATGCGCACCTATAATGGGCGTACCAGGCGGAGTTCAGGAGCTCAAATTTTGAGAACCACATGGAACGAAATGGAAACACTTGTTGTGGATGTGAAAAATAGTCTAATCTAGTGGACTAGCACAAAAGATGAGGCATCCGATTCAGTGGACCAGTCAAAGTGATGCGTCGGGTAGTCTGGTCAGTATGCGCACCTATAATGGGCGTACCAGGCGGAGTTCAGGAGCTCAAATTTTGAGAACCACGTGGAACGAAATAGAAACACTTGTTTTGGAAGAGGAAAATAGTCTAATCAAGTGGACTAGCACAAAAGATGAGGCATCCGATTCAGTGGACCAGTCAAAGTGATGCGTCGGGTAGTCTGGTCAGTATGCGCACCTATAATGGGCGTACCAGGCAGAGTTCAGGAGCTCAAATTTTGAGAACCACGTGGAACAAAATGGAAACACTTGTTTTGGAAGAGAAAAATAGTCTAATCTAGTGGACTAGCACAAAAGATGAGGCATCCGATTCAGTGGACCAGTCAAAGTGATGCGTCGGTTAGTCTGGTCAGTATGCGCACCTATAATGGGCGTACCAGGCAAAATTCGTGAGCTCAAAATTTGAGAACCACGTGGAACAAAATGGAAACACTTGTTTTCGATGTGGAAAATAGTCTATATATAGTGGACTAGCACAAAAGAAGAGGCATCCGATTCAGTGGACCAGTCAAAGTGATGCGTCGGGTAGTCTGGTCAATATGCGCACCTATAATGGGCGTACCAGGCAGATATAGTTCAGGAGCTCAAATTTTGAGAACCACGTGGAACGAAATGGAAACACTTGTTGTGGATGTGGAAAATAGTCTAATCTAGTTGTCTAGCACAAAAGAAGAGGCATCCGATTCAGTGGACCAGTCAAAGTGATGCGTCGGTTAGTCTGGTCAGTATGCGCACCTATAATGGGCGTACCAGGCAGAGTTCAGGAGCTCAAAATTTGAGAACCACGTGGAACGAAATGGAAACACTTGTTTTGGATGTGGAAAATAGTCTAATCTAGTGGACTAGCACAAAAGATGAGGCATCCGATTCAGTGGACCAGTCAAAGTGATGCGTCGGGTAGTCTGGTCAGTGTGCGCACCTATAATGGGCGTACCAGGCAGAGTTCAGGAGCTCAAATTTTGAGAACCACGTGGAACAAAATGGAAACACTTGTTGTGGATGAGGAAAATAGTCCAATCTAGTGGACTAGCACAAAAGATGAGGCATCCGATTCAGTGGACCAGTCAAAGTGATGCGTCGGGTAGTCTGGTCAGTGTGCGCACCTATAATGGGCGTACCAGGCAGAGTTCGGGAGCTCAAATTTTGAGAACCACGTGGAACGAAATGGAAAAACTTGTTGTGGATGTGGAAAATAGTCAAATCTAGTGGACTAGCACAAAAGATGAGGCATCTGATTCAGTGGACCAGTCAAAGTGATGTGTCGGGTAGTCTGGTCAGTGTGCGCACCTATAATGGGCGTACCAGGCAGAGTTCAGGAGCTCAAATTTTGAGAACCACGTGGAACGAAATGGAAACACTTGTTTTGGATGTGGAAAATAGTCAAATCTAGTGGACTAGCACAAAAGATGAGGCATCCGATTCAGTGGACCAGTCAAAGTGATGCGTCGGGTAGTCTGGTCAGTGTGCGCACCTATAATGGGCGTACTAGGCAGAGTTCAGGAGCTCAGATTTTGAGAACCACGTGGAACGAAATGAAAACACTTGTTGTGGATGTGGAAAATAGTCTAATCAAGTGGACTAGCACAAAAAAAGAGGCATCCATTTCAGTGGACCAGTCAAAGTGATGCGTCGGGTAGTCTGGTCAATATGCGCACCTATAATGGGCGTACCACGCAGAGTTCAGTAACTGGAATTTTGAGAACCACGTGGAACGAAATGGAAACACTTGTTGTGGATGTGAAAAATAGTCTAATCTAGTGGACTAGCACAAAAAAAGAGGCATCCGTTTCAGTGGACCAGTCAAAGTGATGCGTCGGGTAGTCTGGTCAGTATGCGCACCTATAATGGGCGTACCAGGCGGAGTTCAAACTTGAATTTTGAGAACCACGTGGAACGAAATGGAAACACTTGTTGTGGATGTGGAAAATAGTCTAATCTAGTGGACTAGCACAAAAAAAGAGGCATCCGTTTCAGTGGACCAGTCAAAGTGATGCGTCGGGTAGTCTGGTCAGTATGCGCACCTATAATGGGCGTACCAGGCGGAGTTCAGTAGCTCGAATTTTGCGAACCACGTAAACGAAATGGAAACACTTGTTGTGGACGTAAAAATAGTCTAATCTAGTGGACTAGCACAAAAAATGAGGCATCCGTTTCAGTGGACCAGTCAAAGTGATGCATCGGGTAGTCTGGTCAGTATGCGCACCTATAATGGGCGTACCAGGCAAAATTCGTGAGCTCAAAATTTGAGAACCACGTGGAACAAAATGGAAACACTTGTTGTGGATGTGGAAAATAGTCTAATATAGTGGACTAGCACAAAAGAAGAGGCATCCGATTCAGTGGACCAGTCAAAGTGATGCGTCGGTTAGTCTGGTCAGTATGCGCACCTATAATGGGCGTACCAGGCAGAGTTCAGGAGCTCAAATTTTGAGAACCACGTGGAACGAAATGGAAACACTTGTTGTGGATGAGGAAAATAGTCCAATCTAGTGGACTAGCACAAAAGATGAGGCATCCGATTCAGTGGACCAGTCAAAGTGATGCGTCGGGTAGTCTGGTCAGTGTGCGCACCTATAATGGGCGTACCAGGCAGAGTTCAGGAGCTCAAATTTTGAGAACCACGTGGAACGAAATGGAAACACTTGTTGTGGATGAGGAAAATAGTCCAATCTAGTGGACTAGCACAAAAGATGAGGCATCCGATTCAGTGGACCAGTCAAAGTGATGCGTCGGGTAGTCTGGTCAGTGTGCGCACCTATAATGGGCGTACCAGGCAGAGTTTAGGAGCTCAAATTTTGAGAACCACGTGGAACGAAATGGAAACACTTGTTGTGGATGTGGAAAATAGTCAAATCTAGTGGACTAGCACAAAAGATGAGGCATCCGATTCAGTGGACCAGTCAAAGTGATGCGTCGGGTAGTCTGGTCAGTGTGCGCACCTATAATGGGCGTACCAGGCAGAGTTCAGGAGCTCAAATTTTGAGAACCACGTGGAACGAAATGGAAACACTTGTTGTGGATGTGGAAAATAGTCAAATCTAGTGGACTAGCACAAAAGATGAGGCATCCGATTTAGTGGACCAGTCAAAGTGATGCGTCGGGTAGTCTGGTCAGTATGCGCACCTATAATGGGCGTACCAGGCAGAGTTCAGGAGCTCAAATTTTGAGAACCGCGTGGAACGAAATGGAAACACTTGTTGTGGATGTGGAAAATAGTCTAATATAGTGGACTAGCACAAAAGATGAGGCATCCGATTCAGTGGACCAGTCAAAGTGATGCGTCGGGTAGTCTGGTCAGTATGCGCACCTATAATGGGCGTACCAGGCAGAGTTCAGGAGCTCAAATTTTGAGAACCGCGTGGAACGAAATGGAAACACTTGTTTTGGATGTGGAAAATAGTCTAATCTAGTGGACTAGCACAAAAGATGAGGCATCCGATTCAGTGGACCAGTCAAAGTGATGCGTCGGGTAGTCTGGTCAGTATGCGCACCTATAATGGGCGTACCAGGCGGAGTTCAGGAGCTCAAATTTTGAGAACCACGTGGAACGAAATGGAAACACTTGTTGTGGATGTGAAAAATAGTCTAATCTAGTGGACTAGCACAAAAGATGAGGCATCCGATTCAGTGGACCAGTCAAAGTGATGCGTCGGGTAGTCTGGTCAGTATGCGCACCTATAATGGGCGTACCAGGCGGAGTTCAGGAGCTCAAATTTTGAGAACCACGTGGAACGAAATAGAAACACTTGTTTTGGAAGAGGAAAATAGTCTAATCAAGTGGACTAGCACAAAAGATGAGGCATCCGATTCAGTGGACCAGTCAAAGTGATGCGTCGGGTAGTCTGGTCAGTATGCGCACCTATAATGGGCGTACCAGGCAGAGTTCAGGAGCTCAAATTTTGAGAACCACGTGGAACAAAATGGAAACACTTGTTTGGAAGAGAAAAATAGTCTAATCTAGTGGACTAGCACAAAAGATGAGGCATCCGATTCAGTGGACCAGTCAAAGTGATGCGTCGGTTAGTCTGGTCAGTATGCGCACCTATAATGGGCGTACCAGGCAAAATTCGTGAGCTCAAAATTTGAGAACCACGTGGAACAAAATGGAAACACTTGTTGTGGATGTGGAAAATAGTCTAATATAGTGGACTAGCACAAAAGAAGAGGCATCCGATTCAGTGGACCAGTCAAAGTGATGCGTCGGGTAGTCTGGTCAATATGCGCACCTATAATGGGCGTACCAGGCAGAGTTCAGGAGCTCAAATTTTGAGAACCACGTGGAACGAAATGGAAACACTTGTTGTGGATGTGGAAAATAGTCTAATCTAGTGGACTAGCACAAAAGAAGAGGCATCCGATTCAGTGGACCAGTCAAAGTGATGCGTCGGTTAGTCTGGTCAGTATGCGCACCTATAATGGGCGTACCAGGCAGAGTTCAGGAGCTCAAAATTTGAGAACCACGTGGAACGAAATGGAAACACTTGTTTTGGATGTGGAAAATAGTCTAATCTAGTGGACTAGCACAAAAGATGAGGCATCCGATTCAGTGGACCAGTCAAAGTGATGCGTCGGGTAGTCTGGTCAGTGTGCGCACCTATAATGGGCGTACCAGGCAGAGTTCAGGAGCTCAAATTTTGAGAACCACGTGGAACAAAATGGAAACACTTGTTGTGGATGAGGAAAATAGTCCAATCTAGTGGACTAGCACAAAAGATGAGGCATCCGATTCAGTGGACCAGTCAAAGTGATGCGTCGGGTAGTCTGGTCAGTGTGCGCACCTATAATGGGCGTACCAGGCAGAGTTTAGGAGCTCAAATTTTGAGAACCACGTGGAACGAAATGGAAAAACTTGTTGTGGATGTGGAAAATAGTCAAATCTAGTGGACTAGCACAAAAGATGAGGCATCTGATTCAGTGGACCAGTCAAAGTGATGTGTCGGGTAGTCTGGTCAGTGTGCGCACCTATAATGGGCGTACCAGGCAGAGTTCAGGAGCTCAAATTTTGAGAACCACGTGGAACGAAATGGAAACACTTGTTTTGGATGTGGAAAATAGTCAAATCTAGTGGACTAGCACAAAAGATGAGGCAAGTGGATCAGTCAAAGTGATGCGTCGGGTAGTCTGGTCAGTGTGCGCACCTATAATGGGCGTACTAGGCAGAGTTCAGGAGCTCAAATTTTGAGAACCACGTGGAACGAAATGAAAACACTTGTTGTGGATGTGGAAAATAGTCTAATCTAGTGGACTAGCAAAAAAAGAAGCATCCGATTCAGTGGACCAGTCAAAGTGATGCGTCGGGTAGTCTGGTCAGTATGCGCACCTATAATGGGCGTACCAGGCGGAGTTCAGTAGCTCGAATTTTGAGAACCACGTGGAACGAAATGAAAAACTTATGTGGATGTGGAAAATAGTCTAATATAGTGGACTAGCACAAAAGATGAGGCATCCGATTCAGTGGACCAGTCAAAGTGATGCGTCGGGTAGTCTGGTCAGTATGCGCACCTATAATGGGCGTACCAGGCAGAGTTCAGTAGCTCGAATTTTTAGAACCACGTGGAACGAAATGGAAACACTTGTTGTGGATGTGAAAAATAGTATAATCTAGTACTAGCACAAAAAAAGAGGCATCCGTTTCAGTGGACCAGTCAAAGTGATGCGTCGGGTAGTCTGGTCAGTATGCGCACCTATAATGGGCGTACCAGGCAGAGTTCAGGAGCTCAAATTTTGAGAACCACGTGGAACGAAATGGAAACACTTGTTGTGGATGTGGAAAATAGTCCAATCTAGTGGACTAGTGCAAAAGAAGAGGCATCTGATTCAGTGGACCAGTCAAAGTGATGCGTCGGGTAGTCTGGTCAGTATGCGCACCTATAATGGGCGTACCAGGCAAGTTCAGGAGCTCAAATTTTGAGAACCACGTGGAACAAAATGGAAACACTTGTTGTGGATGAGGAAAATAGTCTAATCTAGTGGAATAGCACAAAAGATGAGGCATCCGATTTAGTGGACCAGTCAAAGTGATGCGTCGGATAGTCTGGTCAGTATGCGCACCTATAATGGGCGTACCAGGCAGAGTTCAGGAGCTCAAATTTTGAGAACCACGTGGAACGAAATGGAAACACTTGTTGTGGATGTGTAAAATAGTCTAATCTAGTGGACTAGCACAAATTATGAGGCATCCAATTCAGTGGACCAGTCAAAGTGATGCGTCGGGTAGTCTGGTCAGTATGCGCACCTATAATGGGCGTACCAGGCAGAGTTCAGGAGCTCAAATTTTGAGAACCACGTGGAACGAAATGAAAACACTTGTTGTGGATGTGAAAAATAGTCTAATCTAGTGGACTAGCTCAAAAGAAGAAAGGCATCCGATTCAGTGGACCAGTCAAAGTGATGCGTCGGGTAGTCTGGTCAGTATGCGCACCTATAATGGGCGTACCAGGCGGAGTTCAGTAGCTCGAATTTTGAGAACCACGTGGAACGAAATGGAAACACTTGTTGTGGATGTGGAAAATAGTCTAATCAAGTGGACTAGCACAAAAAAAGAGGCATCCATTTCAGTGGACCAGTCAAAGTGATGCGTCGGGTAGTCTGGTCAGTATGCGCACCTATAATGGGCGTACCACGCAGAGTTCAGTAACTCGAATTTTGAGAACCACGTGGAACGAAATGGAAACACTTGTTGTGGATGTGAAAAATAGTCTAATCTAGTGGACTAGCACAAAAAAAGAGGCATCCGATTCAGTGGACCAGTCAAAGTGATGCGTCGGGTAGTCTGGTCAGTATGCGCACCTATAATGGGCGTACCAGGCGGAGTTCAGTAGCTCGAATTTTGAGAACCACGTGGAACGAAATGGAAACACTTGTTGTGGATGTGGAAAATAGTCTAATCTAGTGGACTAGCACAAAAAAAGAGGCATCCGATTCAGTGGACCAGTCAAAGTGATGCGTCGGGTAGTCTGGTCAGTATGCGCACCTATAATGGGCGTACCAGGCAGAGTTCAGTGAGCTCAAATTTGAGAACCACGTGGAACAAAATGGAAACACTTGTTGTGGATGTGGAAAATAGTCAATATAGTGGACTAGCACAAAAGATGAGGCATCCGATTCAGTGGACCAGTCAAAGTGATGCGTCGGTTAGTCTGGTCAGTATGCGCACCTATAATGGGCGTACCAGGCAGAGTTCAGGAGCTCAAATTTTGAGAACCACGTGGAACGAAATGGAAACACTTGTTGTGGATGTGGAAAATAGTCTAATCTAGTGGACTAGCACAAAAGAAGAGGCATCCGATTCAGTGGACCAGTCAAAGTGATGCGTCGGTTAGTCTGGTCAGTGTGCGCACCTATAATGGGCGTACCAGGCAGAGTTCAGGAGCTCAAATTTTGAGAACCACGTGGAACGAAATGGAAACACTTGTTGTGGATGTGGAAAATAGTCTAATCTAGTGGACTAGCACAAAAGATGAGGCATCCGATTCAGTGGACCAGTCAAAGTGATGCGTCGGGTAGTCTGGTCAGTATGCGCACCTATAATGGGCGTACCAGGCAGAGTTCAGGAGCTCAAATTTTGAGAACCACGTGGAACGAAATGGAAACACTTGTTGTGGATGTGGAAAATAGTCTAATCTAGTGGACTAGCACAAAAGAAGAGGCATCCGATTCAGTGGACCAGTCAAAGTGATGCGTCGGGTAGTCTGGTCAGTATGCGCACCTATAATGGGCGTACCAGGCAGAGTTCAGGAGCTCAAAATTTGAGAACCACGTGGAACGAAATGGAAACACTTGTTTTGGATGTGGAAAATAGTCTAATCTAGTGGACTAGCACAAAAGATGAGGCATCCGATTCAGTGGACCAGTCAAAGTGATGCGTCGGGTAGTCTGGTCAGTATGCGCACCTATAATGGGCGTACCAGGCAGAGTTCAGGAGCTCAAATTTTGAGAACCACGTAAAACGAAATGGAAACACTTGTTGTGGATGAGGAAAATAGTCTAATCTAGTGGACTAGCACAAAAGATGAGGCATCCGATTCAGTGGACCAGTCAAAGTGATGCGTCGGGTAGTCTGGTCAGTGTGCGCACCTATAATGGGCGTACCAGGCAGAGTTCAGGAGCTCAAATTTTGAGAACCACGTGGAACGAAATGGAAACACTTGTTGTGGATGTGGAAAATAGTCTAATCTAGTGGACTAG
Organism: Closterium sp. Yama58-4; assembly: GCA_947470075.1. Lineage (NCBI taxonomy): Eukaryota > Viridiplantae > Streptophyta > Zygnematophyceae > Desmidiales > Closteriaceae > Closterium > Closterium sp. Yama58-4. Next base: position 414,640 of record CANIUD010000104.1, read on the forward strand.
CACAAAAGATGAGGCATCCGATTCAGTGGACCAGTCAAAGTGATGCGTCGGGTAGTCTGGTCAGTATGCGCACCTATAATGGGCGTACCAGGCAGAGTTCAGGAGCTCAAATTTTGAGAACCACGTGGAACGAAATGGAAACACTTGTTTTGGATGTGGAAAATAGTCAAATCTAGTGGACTAGCACAAAAGATGAGGCATCCGATTCAGTGGACCAGTCAAAGTGATGCGTCGGGTAGTCTGGTCAGTATGCGCACCTATAATGGGCGTACCAGGCAGAGTTCAGGAGCTCAAATTTTGAGAACCACGTGGAACGAAATGGAAACACTTGTTGTGGATGTGGAAAATAGTCTAATCTAGTGGACTAGCACAAAAGATGAGGCATCCGATTCAGTGGACTAGTCAAAGTGATGCGTCGGTTAGTCTGGTCAGTATGCGCACCTATAATGGGCGTACCAGGCAGAGTTCAGGAGCTCAAATTTTGAGAACCACATGGAACGAAATGGAAACACTTGTTTTGGATGTGGAAAATAGTCTAATCTAGTGGACTAGCACAAAAGAAGAGGCATCCGATTCAGTGGACCAGTCAAAGTGATGCGTCGGTTAGTCTGGTCAGTATGCGCACCTATAATGGGCGTACCAGGCAGAGTTCAGGAGCTCAAATTTTGAGAACCACGTGGAACGAAATGGAAACACTTGTTTTGGATGTGGAAAATAGTCTAATCTAGTGGACTAGCAAAAAAGAAGAGGCATCCGATTCAACGTGAAGTTGGTGTTGGCCCGTCCTCGCGTGGGGCGGAGCCGACTTCGTGGGCGGTGTAGGGTGCAAGCCGACCTGCAGCATGTGCGAGTTGGTCGACAGGTTGGTCGACCTGAACAGGGACCAATGCATGGGCTAGACAAAAGGAGGCTCCACCTTTGGCTGGTCGACCTGGGAAGTCGACCAGCCCTTCTGGTCGACCTGGGAAGTCGACCAGCCCTCTGTCAACCGGAGTGACGTCGACCTAGAGCTGGTCGACCAGGGAGTAGTGTCGCCTGGGGAGGTCGACGTGAGGTGGCCGTCGACTTGGGAGTCGACCGGCACATACCGGAGGCAGTGGTCGACCTGGTGAGGTCGACTTGGAGTGGTCGTCGACTTGGGAGGTCGACGGGCACGCACAGGAGCACCTGGTCGACGTGTTGCCCAGGTTAATGGGTGACGAGAGTCTGCGAAGGCACCGAAGGTCGCCCAGCGAGGTGGACGAGGACGACTCGTGGTGGTTAGACCGAGGTCGTTCTGGCAGATGAATGCAGTCGTCACACAAGGTGGACTTGGTGCGTGCGCTGTGCAGGTGACGAAGCAGTGCACGCCAATCATCTACGAGCACCTGCGAAGCTGGTGCGATGCTGGACTGCAGGAGCAACGCTTCACGCCGTCGACCTGCAGCGTTGGCAAGCCGCATACTCCTTGCATGCTGGAAGCGCGGTCGACAAGTCGTGCTGGCACGCGGTCGACGTGGCGGCCTGGCAGTCGACCTGCTTGCAATCCTAGCGCTGATGTAGTCTTGCCGCCAACTTCATGTATCATTGTTGTCAACTTTCTCTAGTGAAACTCTTGCCAAATTGCCTTGTGAACTAGCAAGCAGTGTGTGCACTAGGAAAACGACTAAGGACCGAGGAACGCAGAGATCACACGAGCATCCGTGCCTAGCCCGTAGATGATCTCCCGTTTCTAGAGTAATCTCTGCATCCGATTCAGTGGACCAGTCAAAGTGATGCGTCGGTTAGTCTGGTCAGTATGCGCACCTATAATGGGCGTACCAGGCAGAGTTCAGGAGCTCAAATTTTGAGAACCACGTGGAACGAAATGGAAACACTTGTTGTGGATGAGGAAAATAGTCTAATCTAGTGGACTAGCACAAAAGATGAGGCATCCGATTCAGTGGACCAGTCAAAGTGATGCGTCGGGTAGTCTGGTCAGTATGCGCACCTATAATGGGCGTACCAGGCGGAGTTCAGGAGCTCAAATTTTGAGAACCACGTGGAAAGAAATGGAAACACTTGTTGTGGATGTAGAAAATAGTCTAATCTAGTGGACTAGCACAAAAGATGAGGCATCCGATTCAGTGGACCAGTCAAAGTGATGCGTCGGTTAGTCTGGTCAGTATGCGCACCTATAATGGGCGTACCAGGCAGAGTTCAGGAGCTCAAATTTTGAGAACCACGTGGAACGAAATGGAAACACTTGTTGTGGATGAGGAAAATAGTCTAATCTAGTGGACTAGCACAAAAGATGAGGCATCCGATTCAGTGGACCAGTCAAAGTGATGTGTCGGTTTGTCTGGTCAGTATGCGCACCTATAATGGGCGTACCAGGCAGAGTTCAGGAGCTCAAATTTTGAGAACCACGTGGAACGAAATGGAAACACTTTTTGTGGATGTGGAAAATAGTCTAATCTAGTGGACTAGCACAAGGAAGAGGCATCCGATTCAGTGGACCAGTCAAAGTGATGCGTCGGGTAGTCTGGTCAGTATGCGCACCTATAATGGGCGTACCAGGCAGAGTTCAGGAGCTCAAATTTTGAGAACCACGTGGAACGAAATGGAAACACTTGTTGTGGATGTGGAAAATAGTCTAATCTAGTGGACTAGCACAAAAGATGAGGCATCCGATTCAGTGGACCAGTCAAAGTGATGCGTCGGGTAGTCTGGTCAGTATGCGCACCTATAATGGGCGTACCAGGCAGAGTTCAGGAGCTCAAATTTTGAGAACCACGTGGAACGAAATGGAAACACTTGTTGTGGATGTGTAAAATAGTCTAATCTAGTGGACTAGCACAAAAGATGAGGCATCCGATTCAGTGGACCAGTCAAAGTGATGCGTCGGGTAGTCTGGTCAGTATGCGCACCTATAATGGGCGTACCAGGCAGAGTTCAGGAGCTCAAATTTTGAGAACCACGTGGAACGAAATGGAAACACTTGTTGTGGATGTGGAAAATAGTCTAATCTAGTGGACTAGCACAAAAGATGAGGCATCCGATTCAGTGGACCAGTCAAAGTGATGCGTCGGGTAGTCTGGTCAGTATGCGCACCTATAATGGGCGTACCAGGCAGAGTTCAGGAGCTCAAATTTTGAGAACCACGTGGAACGAAATGGAAACACTTGTTGTGGATGTGGAAAATAGTCTAATCTAGTGGATTAGCACAAAAGATGAGGCATCCGATTCAGTGGACCAGTCAAAGTGATGCGTCGGGTAGTCTGGTCAGTATGCGCACCTATAATGGGCGTACCAGGCGGAGTTCAGGAGCTCAAATTTTGAGAACCACGTGGAACGAAATGAAAACACTTGTTGTGGATGTGGAAAATAGTCTAATCTAGTGGACTAGCACAAAAGATGAGGCATCCGATTCAGTGGACCAGTCAAAGTGATGCGTCGGTTAGTCTGGTCAGTATGCGCACCTATAATGGGCGTACCAGGCAGAATTGGAGAGCTCAAATTTTGAGAACCACGTGGAACGAAATGGAAACACTTGTTGTGGATGTGGAAAATAGTCTAATCTAGTGGACTAGCACAAAAGATGAGGCATCCGATTCAGTGGACCAGTCAAAGTGATGCGTCGGGTAGTCTGGTCAGTATGCGCACCTATAATGGGCGTACCAGGCAGAGTTCAGAAGCTCAAATTTTGAGAACCACGTGGAACGAAATGGAAACACTTGTTGTGGATGTGAAAAATAGTCTAATCTAGTGGACTAGCACAAAAGATGAGGCATCCGATTCAGTGGACCAGTCAAAGTGATGCGTCGGTTAGTCTGGTCAGTATGTGCACCTATAATGGGCGTACCAGGCAGAGTTCAGGAGCTCAAATTTTGAGAACCACGTGGAACGAAATGGAAACACTTGTTGTGGATGTGGAAAATAGTCTAATCTAGTGGAATAGCACAAAAGAAGAGGCATCCGATTCAGTGGACCAGTCAAAGTGATGCGTCGGGTAGTCTGGTCAGTATGCGCACCTATAATGGGCGTACCAGGCAGAGTTCAGGAGCTCAAATTTTGAGAACCACGTGGAACGAAATGGAAACACTTGTTGTGGATGTGGAAAATAGTCTAATCTAGTGGACTAGCACAAAAAAAGAGGCATCCGATTCAGTGGACCAGTCAAAGTGATGCGTCGGTTAGTCTGGTCAGTATGCGCACCTATAATGGGCGTACCAGGCAGAGTTCAGGAGCTCAAAATTTGAGAACCACGTGGAACGAAATGGAAAACTTGTTTTGGATGTGAAAATAGTCAAATCTAGTGGACTAGCACAAAAGATGAGGCATCCGATTCAGTGGACCAGTCAAAGTGATGCGTCGGGTAGTCTGGTCAGTATGCGCACCTATAATGGGCGTACCAGGCAAAATTCAGGAGCTCAAATTTTGAGAACCACGTGGAACAAAATGGAAACACTTGTTGTGGATGTGTAAAATAGTCTAATCTAGTGGACTAGCACAAAAGATGAGGCATCCGATTCAGTGGACCAGTCAAAGTGATGCGTCGGGTAGTCTGGTCAGTATGTGCACCTATAATGGGCGTACCAGGCAGAGTTCAGGAGCTCAAATTTTGAGAACCACGTGGAACGAAATGGAAACACTTGTTGTGGATGTGGAAAATAGTCAAATCTAGTGGACTAGCACAAAAGATGAGGCATCCGATTCAGTGGACCAGTCAAAGTGATGCGTCGGGGGTAATCTGGTCAGTATGCGCACCTATAATGGGCGTACCAGGCAGAGTTCAGGCGCTCAAATTTTGAGAACCACGTGGAACGAAATGGAAACACTTGTTGTGGATGAGGAAAATAGTCTAATCTAGTGGACTAGCACAAAAGATGAGGCATCCGATTCAGTGGACCAGTCAAAGTGATGCGTCGGTTAGTCTGGTCAGTATGCGCACCTATAATGGGCGTACCAGGCAAAATTCAGGAGCTCAAAATTTGAGAACCACGTGGAACGAAATGGAAACACTTGTTGTGGATGTGTAAAATAGTCTAATCTAGTGGACTAGCACAAAAGAAGAGGCATCCGATTCAGTGGACCAGTCAAAGTGATGCGTCGGGTAGTCTGGTCAGTATGCGCACCTATAATGGGCGTACCAGGCAGAGTTCAGGAGCTCAAAATTTGAGAACCACGTGGAACGAAATGGAAACACTTGTTGTGGATGTGGAAAATAGTCTAATCTAGTGGACTAGCAAAAAGAAGAGAAACATCCGATTCAGTGGACCAGTCAAAGTGATGCGTCGGGTAGTCTGGTCAGTATGCGCACCTATAATGGGCGTACCAGGCGGAGTTCAGGAGCTCAAATTTTGAGAACCACGTGGAACGAAATGGAAAAACTTGTTGTGGATGTGGAAAATAGTCTAATCTAGTGGACTAGCACAAAAGATGAGGCATCCGATTCAGTGGACCAGTCAAAGTGATGCGTCGGGTAGTCTGGTCGTATGCGCACACTATAATGGGCGTACCAGGCAGAGTTCAGGAGCTCAAATTTTGAGAACCACGTGGAACGAAATGGAAACACTTGTTGTGGATGTGGAAAATAGTCTAATATAGTGGACTAGCACAAAAGATGAGGCATCCGATTCAATGGACCAGTCAAAGTGATGCGTCGGTTAGTCTGGTCAGTATGCGCACCTATAATGGGCGTACCAGGCAGAGTTCAGGAGCTCAAATTTTGAGAACCACGTGGAACGAAATGGAAACACTTGTTGTGGATGTGGAAAATAGTCTAATATAGTGGACTAGCACAAAAGATGAGGCATCCGATTCAGTGGACCAGTCAGTGTTATGCGTCGGTTAGTCTGGTCAGTGTGCGCACCTATAATGGGCGTACCAGGCAGAGTTCAGGAGCTCAAATTTTGAGAACCACGTGGAACGAAATGGAAACACTTGTTGTGGATGTAGAAAATAGTCTAATCTAGTGGATAGCTCAAAAGATGAGGCATCCGATTCAGCGGACCAGTCAAAGTGATGCGTCGGGTAGTCTGGTCAGTGTGCGCAACTCAATGGGCGTACCAGGCAGAGTTCAGGAGCTCAAATTTTGAGAACCACGTGGAACGAAATGGAAACACTTGTTGTGGATGTGGAAAATAGTCTAATCTAGTGGATTAGCACAAAAGATGAGGCATCCGATTCAGCGGACCAGTCAAAGTGATGCGTCGGTTAGTCTGGTCAGTGTGCGCACCTATAATGGGCGTACCAGGCCAAAGTTCAGGAGCTCAAATTTTGAGAACCACGTGGAACGAAATGGAAACACTTGTTGTGGATGTGGAAAATAGTCTAATCTAGTGGACTAGCACAAAAGATGAGGCATCCGATTCAGTGGACCAGTCAAAGTGATGTGTCGGGTAGTCTGGTCAGTATGCGCACCTATAATGGGCGTACCAGGCAAAATTCAGGAGCTCAAATTTTGAGAACCACGTGGAACGAAATGGAAACACTTGTTGTGGATGTGAAAAATAGTCTAATCTAGTGGACTAGCACAAAAGATGAGGCATCTGATTCAGTGGACCAGTCAAAGTGATGCGTCGGGTAGTCTGGTCAGTATGCGCACCTATAATGGGCGTACCAGGCAGAGTTCAGGAGCTCAAATTTTGAGAACCACGTGGAACGAAATGGAAACACTTGTTGTGGATGTGGAAAATAGTCTAATCTAGTGGATTAGCACAAAAGATGAGGCATCCGATTCAGTGGACCAGTCAAAGTGATGCGTCGGGTAGTCTGGTCAGTATGCGCACCTATAATGGGCGTACCAGGCAAAATTCAGGAGCTCAAATTTTGAGAACCACGTGGAACGAAATGGAAACACTTGTTGTGGATGTGAAAACAGTCTAATCTAGTGGACTAGTACAAAAGAAGAGGCATCCGATTCAGTGGACCAGTCAAAGTGATGCGTCGGGTAGTCTGGTCAGTATGCGCACCTATAATGGGCGTACCAGGCAGAGTTCAGGAGCTCAAAATTTGAGAACCACGTGGAACGAAATGGAAACACTTGTTGTGGATGTGGAAAATAGTCTAATCTAGTGGACTAGCACAAAAGAAGAGGCATCCGATTCAGTGGACCAGTCAAAGTGATGCGTCGGGTAATCGGGTCAGTATGCGCACCTATAATGGGCGTACCAGGCAGAGTTTAGGAGCTCAATTTTGAGAACCACGTGGAACGAAATGGAAAAACTTGTTGTGGATGTGGAAAATAGTCTAATCTAGTGGACTAGCACAAAAGATGAGGCATCCGATTCAGTGGACCAGTCAAAGTGATGCGTCGGGTAGTCTGGTCAGTATGCGCACCTATAATGGGCGTACCAGGCAGAGTTCAGGAGCTCAAATTTCGAGAACCACATGGAACGAAATGGAAACACTTGTTGTCGATGTGGAAAAAGTCTAATATAGTGGACTAGCACAAAAGATGAGGCATCCGATTCAGCGGACCAGTCAAAGTGATGCGTCGGTTAGTCTGGTCAGTATGCGCACCTATAATGGGCGTACCAGGCAGAGTTCAGGAGCTCAAAATTTGAGAACCACGTGGAACGAAATGGAAACACTTGTTGTGGATGTGGAAAATAGTCTAATCAAGTGGACTAGCACAAAAGATGAGGCATCCGATTTAGTGGACCAGTCAAAGTGATGCGTCGGTTAGTCTGGTCAGTGTGCGCACCTATAATGGGCGTACCAGGCAGAGTTCAGAGCTCAAATTTTGAGAACCACGTGGAACGAAATGGAAACACTTGTTGTGGATGTGGAAAATAGTCTAATCTAGTGGATAGCACAAAAGATGAGGCATCCGATTCAGCGGACCAGTCAAAGTGATGCGTCGGGTAGTCTGGTCAGTGTGCGCACCTATAAGGGCTACCAGGCAGAGTTCAGGAGCTCAAATTTTGAGAACCACGTGGAACGAAATGGAAACACTTTTGTGGATGTGGAAATGAGTCTAATCTAGTGGACTAGCACAAAAGATGAGGCATCCGATTCAGTGGACCAGTCAAAGTGATGCGTCGGTTAGTCTGGTCAGTATGCGCACCTATAATGGGCGTACCAGGCAGAGTTCAGGAGCTCAAATTTTGAGAACCACGTGGAACGAAATGGAAAAACTTGTTGTGGATGTGGAAAATAGTCTAATATAGTGGACTAGCACAAAAGATGAGGCATCCGATTCAGTGGACCAGTCAAAGTGATGCGTCGGTTAGTCTGGTCAGTGTGCGCACCTATAATGGGCGTACCAGGCAGAGTTCAGAGCTCAAATTTTGAGAACCACGTGGAACGAAATGGAAACACTTGTTGTGGATGTGGAAAATATTCTAATCTAGTGGACTAGCACAAAAGATGAGGCATCCGATTCAGTGGACCAGTCAAAGTGATGCGTCGGGTAGTCTGGTCAGTATGCGCACCTATAATGGGCGTACCAGGCAGAGTTCAGGAGCTCAAAATTTGAGAACCACGTGGAACGAAATGGAAACACTTGTTGTGGATGTGGAAAATAGTCTAATCTAGTGGACTAGCACAAAAGATGAGGCATCCGATTCAGTGGACCAGTCAAAGTGATGCGTCGGTTAGTCTGGTCAGTGTGCGCACCTATAATGGGCGTACCAGGCAGAGTTGCAGAGCTCAAATTTTGAGAACCACGTGGAACGAAATGGAAACACTTGTTTTGGATGTGGAAAATAGTCTAATCTAGTGGACTAGCACAAAAGATGAGGCATCCGATTCAGTGGACCAGTCAAAGTGATGCGTCGGGTAGTCTGGTCAGTATGCGCACCTATAATGGGCGTACCAGGCAGAGTTCAGGAGCTCAAATTTTTGAAACCACGTGGAACGAAATGGAAACACTTTTGTGGATGTGGAAAATAGTCTAATCTAGTGGACTAGCACAAAAGAAGAGGCATCCATTTCAGTGGACCAGTCAAAGTGATGCGTCGGTTAGTCTGGTCAGTATGCGCACCTATAATGGGCGTACCAGGCAGAGTTCAGGAGCTCAAATTTGGCATCCGATTCAGTGGACCAGTCAAAGTGATGCGTTGCGTAGTCTGGTCAGTATGCGCACCTATAATGGGCGTACCGGTAGAGTTCAGGAGCTCAAATTTTGAGAACCACGTGGAACGAAATGGAAACACTTGTTGTGGATGTGGAAAATAGTCTAATATAGTATTAGCACAAAGATGAGGCATCCGATTCAGTGGACCAGTCAAAGTGATGCGTCGGGTAGTCTGGTCAGTATGCGCACCTATAATGGGCGTACCAGGCAGAGTTCAGGAGCTCAAAATTTGAGAACCACGTGGAACGAAATGGAAACACTTGTTGTGGGGTGTAAAACAGTTAATCTAGTGGACTAGTCAAAAGAGAGGCATCCGATTCAGTGGACCAGTCAAAGTGATGCGTCGGGTAGTCTGGTCAGTATGCGCAACTATAATGGGCGTACCAGGCAGAGTTCAGGAGCTCAAAATTTGAGAACCACGTGGAAATAAATGGAAACACTTGTTGTGGATGTGGAAAATAGTCCAATCTAGTGGACTAGCACAAAAGAAGAGGCATCCGATTCAGTGGACCAGTCAAAGTGATGTGTCGGGTAGTCTGGTCAGTATGCGCACCTATAATGGGTGTACCAGGCGGAGTTAGGAGCTCAAATTTTGAGAACCACGTGGAACGAAATGGAAAAACTTGTTGTGGATGTGGAAAATAGTCTAATCTAGTGGACTAGCACAAAAGATGAGGCATCCGATTCAGTGGACCAGTCAAAGTGATGCGTTGGGTAGTCTGGTCAGTATGCGCACCTATAATGGGCGTACCAGGCAGAGTTCAGGAGCTCAAAATTTGAGAACCACGTGGAACGAAATGGAAACACTTGTTGTCGATGTGGAAATAGTCTTATCTAGTGGACTAGCACAAAAGATGAGGCATCCGATTCAGTGGACTAGTCAAAGTGATGCGTCGGTTAGTCTGGTCAGTATGCGCACCTATAATGGGCGTACCAGGCAGAGTTCAGGAGCTCAAATTTTGAGAACCACGTGGAACGAAATGGAAACACTTGTTGTCGATGTGGAAAATAGTCTATATAATGGACTAGCACAAAAGATGAGGCATCCGATTTAGCAGACCAGTCAGTGGAACGAGAATGGAAACACTTGTTGTGGAAACACTTGTTGTGATGTGGAAAATAGTCTAATCTAGTAGATTAGCTCAAAAGATGAGGCATCCGATTCAGCGGACCAGTCAAAGTGATGCGTCGGGTAGTCTGGTCAGTGTGCGCACCTATAATGGGCGTACCAGGCAAAATTCAGGAGCTCAAATTTTGAGAACCACGTGGAACGAAATGGAAACACTTGTTGTGGATGTGGAAAATAGTCTAATCTAGTGGACTAGCACAAAAGATGAGGCATCCGATTCAGTGGACCAGTCAAAGTGATGCGTCGGGTAGTCTGGTCAGTGTGCGCACCTATAATGGGCGTACCAGGCAAAATTCAGGAGCTCAAATTTTGAGAACCACGTGGAACGAAATGGAAACACTTGTTGTGGATGTGGAAAATAGTCTAATCTAGTGGATTAGCACAAAAGATGAGGCATCCGATTCAGTGGACCAGTCAAAGTGATGCGTCGGGTAGTCTGGTCAGTATGCGCACTTATAATGGGCGTACCAGGCAAAATTCAGGAGCTCAAAATTTGAGAACCACGTGGAACGAAATGGAAACACTTGTTGTGGATGTGGAAAAAAGTCTAATCTAGTGGAATAGCACAAAAGAAGATACATCCGATTCAGTGGACCAGTCAAAGTGATGCGTCGGGTAGTCTGGTCAATATGCGCACCTATAATGGGCGTACCAGGCAGAGTTCAGGAGCTCAAATTTTGAGAACCACGTGGAACGAAATGGAAACACTTGTTGTCGATGTGTAAAATAGTCTATATATAGTGGACTAGCACAAAAGATGAGGCATCCGATTCAGTGGACCAGTCAAAGTGATGCGTCGGTTAGTCTGGTCAGTATGCGCACCTATAATGGGCGTACCAGGCAGAGTTCAGGAGCTCAAATTTTGAGAACCGCGTGGAACGAAATGGAAACACTTGTTTTGGATGTGGAAAATAGTCTAATCTAGTGGAATAGCACAAAAGATGAGGCATCTGATTCAGTGGACCAGTCAAAGTGATGCGTCGGGTAGTCTGGTCAGTATGCGCACCTATAATGGGCGTACCAGGCAGAGTTCAGGAGCTCAAATTTTGAGAACCACGTGGAACGAAATGGAAACACTTGTTGTGGATGTGGAAAATAGTCTAATCAAGTTAACTAGCACAAAAGATGAGGCATCTGATTCAGTGGACCAGGGAAAGTGATGCGTCGGTTAGTCTGGTCAGTATGCGCACCTATAATGGGCGTACCAGGCAGAGTTCAGGAGCTCAAATTTTGAGAACCACGTGGAACGAAATGGAAACACTTGTTATGGACGTGGAAAAATGTCTAATCAAGTGGACTAGCACAAAAGATGAGGCATCCGATTCAATCGACCAGTCAAATTGATGCGTCGGTTAGTCTGGTCGGTATGCGCACCTATAATGGGCATACCAGGCAGAGTTCAAGAGCTCAAATTTTGAGAACCACGTGGAACGAAATGGAAACACTTGTTGTGGATGAGGAAAATAGTCTAATCTAGTGGACTAGCACAAAAGAAGAGGCATCCATTTCAGTAACCTAGTCAAAGTGATGTGTCGGGTAGTCTGGTCAATATGCGCACCTATAATGGGCGTACCAGGCAGAGTTCAGGAGCTCAAATTTTGAGAACCACGTGGAACGAAATGGAAACACTTGTTGTAGATGTGGAAAATAGTCTAGTCAAGTGGACTAGCACAAAAGATGAGGCATCCGATTCAGTGGACCAGTCAAAGTGATGCGTCGGTTAGTCTGGTCAGTATGCGCACCTATAATGGGCGTGCCAGGCAGAGTTCAGGAGCTCAAATTTTGAGAACCACGTGGAACGAAATGGAAAAACTTGTTGTGGATGTGGAAAATAGTCTAATCTAGTGGACTAGCACAAAAGATGAGGCATCCGATTCAGTGGACCAGTCAAAGTGATGCGTCGGGTAGTCTGGTCAGTATGCGCACCTATAATGGGCGTACCAGGCAGAGTTCAGGAGCTCAAATTTTGAGAACCACGTGGAACGAAATGGAAACACTTGTTGTGGATGTGGAAAATAGTCTAATCTAGTGGACTAGCAAAAAAGAAGAGGCATCCGATTCAGTGGACCAGTCAAAGTGATGCGTCGGGTAGTCTGGTCAGTATGCGCACCTATAATGGGCGTACCAGGCAAAATTCAGGAGCTCAAATTTTGAGAACCACGTGGAACGAAATGGAAACACTTGTTGTGGATGTGGAAAAAGTTCTAATCTAGTGGACTAGCACAAAAGAAGAGGCATCCAATTCAGTGGACCAGTCAAAGTGATGCGTCGGGTAGTCTGGTCAGTATGCGCACCTATAATGGGCGTACCAGGCAGAGTTCAGGAGCTCAAATTTTGAGAACCACGTGAAACCAAATGGAAAAACTTGTTGTGGATAAGGACAATAGTCTAATCTAGTGGTCTAGCACAAAGAAGAGGCATCCGATTCAGTGGACCAGTCAAAGTGATGCGTCGGGCAGTCTGGTCAGTATGCGCACCTATAATGGGCGTACCAGGCAGAGTTCAGGAGCTCAAAATTTGAGAACCACGTGGAACAAAATGGAAACACTTGTTGTGGATGAGGAAAATAGTCTAATCTAGTGGACTAGCACAAAAGAAGAGGCATCCGTTTCAGTGGACCAGTCAAAGTGATGCGTCGGGTAGTCTGGTCAGTATGCGCACCTATAATGGGTGTACCAGGCAGAGTTCAGGAGCTCGAAATTTGAGAGCCACGTGGAACGAAATGGAAACACTTGTTGTGGATGTGGAAAATAGTCTAATCTAGTGGACTAGCACAAAAGTTGAGGTATCCGATTCAGCGGACCAGTCAAAGTGATGCGTCGGGTAGTCTGGTCAGTATGCGCACCTATAATGGGCGTACCAGGCAGAGTTCAGGAGCTCAAATTTTGAGAACCACGTGGAACGAAATGGAAACACTTTTTGTGGATGTGGAAAATAGTCTAATCAAGTTAACTAGCACAAAAGATGAGGCATCCGATTCAGTGGACCAGGGAAAGTGATGCGTCGGTTAGTCTGGTCAGTATGCGCACCTATAATGGGCGTACCAGGCAGAGTTCAGGAGCTCGAAATTTGAGAACAACGTGGAAGAAATGGAAATACTTGTTGTGGATATGGAAAATAGTCTAATCTAGTGGACTAGCACAAAAGATGAGGCATCCGATTCAATGGACCAGTCAAAGTGATGCGTCGGTTAGTCTGGTCAGTATGCGCACCTATAATGGGCATACCAGGCAGAGTTCAGGAGCTCAAATTTTGAGAACCACGTGGAACGAAATGGAAACACTTGTTGTGGATGAGGAAAATAGTCTAATCTAGTGGAATAGCACAAAAGAAGAGGCATCCATTTCAGTGGACCAGTCAAAGTGATGCGTCGGGTAGTCTGGTCAATATGCGCACCTATAATGGGCGTACCAGGCGGAGTTCAGGAGCTCAAATTTTGAGAACCACGTGGAACGAAATGGAAACACTTGTTGTGGATGTGGAAAATAGTCAAATCTAGTGGACTAGCACAAAAGATGAGGCATCCGATTCAGTGGACCAGTCAAAGTGATGTGTCGGTTAGTCTGGTCAGTATGCGCACCTATAATGGGCGTGCCAGGCAGAGTTCAGGAGCTCAAATTTTGAGAACCACGTGGAACGAAATAGAAACACTTGTTGTGGATGTGGAAAATAGTATAATCTAGTGGACTAGCACAAAAGATGAGGCATCCGATTCAGTGGACCAGTCAAAGTGATGCGTCGGGTAGTCTGGTCAGTATGCGCACCTATAATGGGCGTACCAGGCGGAGTTCAGGAGCTCAAATTTTGAGAACCACGTGGAACGAAATGGAAACACTTGTTGTGGATGTGGAAAACAGTCTAATCAAGTGGACTAGCACAAAAGATGAGGCATCCGATTCAGTGGACCAGTCAAAGTGATGCGTCGGTTAGTCTGGTCAGTATGCGCACCTATAATGGGCGTGCCAGGCAGAGTTCAGGAGCTCATATTTTGAGAACCACGTGGAACGAAATGGAAACACTTGTTGTGGATGTGGAAAACAGTTTAATCAGTGGACTAGCACAAAAGATGAGGCATCCGATTCAGTGGACCAGTCAAAGTGATGCGTCGGGTAGTCTGGTCAGTATGCGCACCTATAATGGGCGTACCAGGCGAAATTCAGGAGCTCAAATTTTGAGAACCACGTGGAACGAAATGGAAACACTTGTTGTGGATGTGGAAAATAGTCTAATCTAGTGGACTAGCACAAAAGATGAGGCATCCGATTCAGTGGACCAGTCAAAGTGATGCGTCGGGTAGTCTGGTCAGTATGCGCACCTATAATGGGCGTACCAGGCGGAGTTCAGGAGCTCAAATTTTGAGAACCACGTGGAACGAAATGGAAACACTTGTTTTGGATGTGGAAAATAGTCTAATCTAGTGGACTAGCACAAAAGATGAGGCATCCGATTCAGTGGACCAGTCAAAGTGATGCGTCGGGTAGTCTGGTCAGTATGCGCACCTATAATGGGCGTACCAGGCAAAATTCAGGAGCTCAAATTTTGAGAACCACGTGGAACGAAATGGAAACACTTGTTGTGGATGAGGAAAATAGTCTAATCTAGTGGACTAGCACAAAAGATGAGGCATCCGATTCATTCAGTGGACAAGCCAAAGTGATGCGTCGGTTAGTCTGGTCAGTATGCGCACCTATAATGGGCGTACCATGCAGAGTTCAGGAGCTCAAATTTTGAGAACCACGTGGAAAGAAATGGAAACACTTTTTATAGATGTGCAAAAGAGTCTAATCTAGTGGAATAGCACAAAAGAAGAGGCATCCGATTCAGTGGACCAGTCAAAGTGATGCGCCGGGTAGTCTGGTCAGTATGCGCACCTATAATGGGCGTACCAGGCAGAGTTCAGGAGCTCAAATTTTGAGAACCACGTGGAAAGAAATGGAAACACTTGTTGTGGATGTGGAAAATATCTAATCTAGTGGAGTAGCACAAAAGATGAGGCATTCAAATCAGTGGACAAGCCAAAGTGATGCGTCGGTTAGTCTGGTCGGTATGCTCGCCTGTAATGGGCGTACCAGGCAGAGTTCAGGAGCTCAAATTTTGAGAACCGCGTGGAACGAAATGGAAACACTTATTGTGGATGTAGAAAATAGTCTAATCTAGTGGACTAGCACAAAAGATGAGGCATCCGATTCAGTGGACCAGTCAAAGTGATGCGTCGGTTAGTCTGGTCAGTGTGCGCACCTATAATGGGCGTACCATGCAGAGTTCAGGAGCTCAAATTTTGAGAACCACGTGGAACGAAATGGAAACACTTGTTGTGGATGTGGAAAATAGTATAATCTAGTGGACAAAAGATGAGGCATCCATTCAGTGGACAAGCCAAAGTGATGCGTCGGTTAGTCTGGTCAGTATGCGCACCTATAATGGGCGTACCATGCAGAGTTCAGGAGCTCAAATTTTGAGAACCACGTGGAACGAAATGGAAACACTTGTTGTGGATGTAGAAAATAGTCTAATCTAGTGGAATAGCACAAAAGATGAGGCATCCGATTCAGCGGACCAGTCAAAGTGATGCGTCGGTTAGTCAGGTCGGTATGCTCACCTATAATAGGCGTACCAGGCAGAGTTCAGGAGCTCAAATTTTGAGAACCGCGTGGAACGAAATGGAAACACTTGTTGTGGATGTGGAAAATAGTCTAATCTAGTGGACTAGCACAAAAGATGAGGCATCCGATTCAGTGGACCAGTCAAAGTGATGCGCCGGGTAATCTGGCCAGTATGCGCACCTATAATGGGCGTACCAGGCAGAGTTCAGGAGCTCAAATTTTGAGAACCACGTGGAAAGAAATGGAAACACTTGTTGTGGACGTGCAAAATAGTCTAATCTAGTGGACTAGCACAAAAGATGAGGCATCCGATTTAGTGGACCAGTCAAAGTGATGCGTCGGTTAGTCTGGTCAGTATGCGCACCTGTAATGGGCGTACCAGGCAGAGTTCAGGAGCTCAAATTTTGAGAACCACGTGGAAAGAAATAAAAACACTTGTTGTGGATGTGGAAAATAGTCTGTTTAGTGGACTAGAAAAAAGATGAGGCATCCGATTCAGTGGACCAGTCAAAGTGATGCGTCGGGTAGTCTGGTCAGTATGCGCACCTATAATGGGCGTACCTGGTAGAGTTCAGGCGCTCAAATTTTGAGAACCACGTGGAACGAAATGGAAACACTTGTTGTGGATGTGAAAAATAGTCTAATCTAGTGGACTAGCACAAAAGAAGAGGCATCCGATTCAGTGGACCAATCAAAGTGATGCGTCGGGTGGTCTAGTCAGTGTGCGCACCTGTAATGGGCGTACCAGGCAGAGTTCAGGAGCTCAAATTTTGAGAACCACGTGGAACGAAATGGAAACACTTGTTGTGGATGTGGAAAATAGTCCAATCTAGTGGACTAGCACAAAAGATGAGGCATCCGATTCAGTGGACCAGTCAAAGTGATGCGTCGGATGGTCTGGTCATTATGCGCACCTGTAATGGGCGTACCAGGCGGAGTTCAGGAGCTCAAATTTTGAGAACCACGTGGAACGAAATGGAAACACTTGTTGTGGATGTGGAAAATAGTCCAATCTAGTGGACTAGCACAAAAGATGAGGCATCCGATTCAGTGGACCAGTCAAAGTGATGCGTCGGGTAGTCTGGTCAGTATGCGCACCTGTAATGGGCGTACCAGGCGGAGTTCAGGAGCTCAAATTTTGAGAACCACGTGGAACAAAATGGAAACACTTGTTGTGGATGTGGAAAATAGTCCAATCTAGTGGACTAGCACAAAAGATGAGGCATCCGATTCAGTGGACCAGTCAAAGTGATGCGTCGGGTAGTCTGGTCAGTATGCGCACCTGTAATGGGCGTACCAGGCGGAGTTCAGGAGCTCAAATTTTGAGAACCACGTGGAACGAAATGGAAACACTTGTTGTGGATGTGGAAAATAGTATAATCTAGTGGACTAGCACAAAAGATGAGGCATTGCATTCAGTGGACAAGCCAAGGTAATGCGTCGGGTGGTCTCATCGGTATGCGCATCTATAATGGGCGTACCATGCAGAGTTCAGGAGCTCAAATTTTGAGAACCACGTGGAACGAAATGGAAACACTTGTTGTGGATGTAGAAAATAGTCTAATCTAGTGGACTAGCACAAAAGATGAGGCATCCGATTCAGCGGACCAGTCAAAGTGATGCGTCGGTTAGTCTGGTCGGTATGCGCACCTATAATGGGCGTACCATGCAGAGTTCAGGAGCTCAAATTTTGAGAACCGCGTGGAACGAAATGGAAACACTTGTTGTGGATGTAGAAAATAGTCTAATCTAGTGGACTAGCACAAAAGATGAGGCATCCGATTCAGCGGACCAGTCAAAGTGATGCGTCGGTTAGTCTAGTCGGTATGCTCACTTATAATGGGCGTACCAGGCAGAGTTCAGGAGCTCAAATTTTGAGAACCACGTGGAACGAAATGGAAACACTTGTTGTGGATGTGAAAAATAGTCTAATCTAGTGGAATAGCACAAAAGATGAGGCATCCGATTCAGTGGACCAATCAAAGTGATGCGTCGGTTAGTCTGGTCAGTGTGCGCACCTATAATGGGCGTACCAGGCAAAATTCAGGAGCTCAAATTTTGAGAACCACGTGGAACGAAATGGAAACACTTGTTGTGAATGTGCAAAATAGTCTAATCTAGTGGACTAGCACAAAAGATGAGGCATCCGATTCAGTGGACCAGTCAAAGTGATGCGTCGGGTAGTCTGGTCAGTGTGCGCACCTATAATGGGCGTACCAGGCAGAGTTCAGGAGCTCAAATTTTGAGAACCACGTGGAACGAAATGGAAACACTTATTGTGGATGTGCAAAATAGTCTAATCTAGTGGTCTAGCACAAAAGAAGAGGCATCCGATTCAGTGGACCAGTCAAAGTGATGCGTCGGGTAGTCTGGTCAGTGTGCGCACCTATAATGGGCGTACCAGGCAGAGTTCAGGAGCTCAAATTTTGAGAACCGTACGAGGAACGAAGTGGAAACACTTGTTGTGGATGTGAAAAATAGTCTAATCTAGTGGACTAGCACAAAAGAAGAGGCATCCGATTCAGTGGACCAGTCAAAGTGATGCGTCGGGTAGTCTGGTCAGTATGCGCACCTATAATGGGCGTACCAGGCAGAGTTCAGGAGCTCAAATTTTGAGAACCACGT
The DNA here is from genome assembly GCA_947470075.1 of Closterium sp. Yama58-4. Lineage (NCBI taxonomy): Eukaryota > Viridiplantae > Streptophyta > Zygnematophyceae > Desmidiales > Closteriaceae > Closterium > Closterium sp. Yama58-4. Next base: position 433,040 of record CANIUD010000104.1, read on the forward strand.
GGAACGAAATGGAAACACTTGTTGTGGATGTGGAAAATAGTCCAATCTAGTGGACTAGCACAAAAGATGAGGCATCCGATTCAGCGGACCAGTCAAAGTGATGCGTCGGGTAGTCTGGTCAGTATGCGCACCTATAATGGGCGTACCAGGCAGAGTTCAGGAGCTCAAATTTTGAGAACCACGTGGAACGAAATGGAAACACTTTTTGTGGATGTGGAAAATAGTCTAATCTAGTGGAATAGCACAAAAGATGAGGCATCCGATTCAGTGGACCAGTCAAAGTGATGCGTCGGGTAGTCCGGTCAGTATGCGCACCTATAATGGGCGTACCAGGCAGAGTTCAGAAGCTCAAATTTTGAGAACCACGTGGAACGAAATGGAAACACTTGTTGTGGATGTGGAAAATAGTCTAATCTAGTGGACTAGCACAAAAGATGAGGCATCCGATTCAGCGGACCAGTCAAAGTGATGCGTCGGGTAGTCTGGTCAGTATGCGCACCTATAATGGGCGTACCAGGCGGAGTTCAGGAGCTCAAATTTTGAGAACCACGTGGAACGAAATGGAAACACTTGTTTTGGATGTGGAAAATAGTCTAATCTAGTGGACTAGCACAAAAGATGAGGCATCCGATTCAGTGGACCAGTCAAAGTGATGCGCCGGGTAGTCTGGTCAGTATGCGCACCTATAATGGGCGTACCAGGCAGAGTTCAGGAGCTCAAATTTTGAGAACCACGTGGAAAGAAATGGAAACACTTGTTGTGGACGTGCAAAATAGTCTAATCTAGTGGAATAGCACAAAAGATGAGGCATCCGATTCAGTGGACCAGTCAAAGTGATGCGTCGGTTAGTCTGGTCAGTATGCGCACCTGTAATGGGCGTACCAGGCAGAGTTCAGGAGCTCAAATTTTGAGAACCACGTGGAAAGAAATGGAAACACTTGTTGTGGATGTGGAAAATAGTCCAATCTAGTGGACTAGTGGAAAAGATGAGGCATCCAATTCAGTGGATCAGTCAAAGTGATGCGTCGGGTAGTCTGGTCAGTATGCGCACCTATAATGGGCGTACCTGGTAGAGTTCAGGCGCTCAAATTTTGAGAACCACGTGGAAAGAAATGGAAACACTTGTTGTGGATGTGTAAAATAGTCTAATCTAGTGGATTAGCACAAAAGAAGAGGCATCCGATTCAGTGGACCAGTCAAAGTGATGCGTCGGGTAGTCTGGTCAGTATGCGCACCTCTACTGGGCGTACCAGGCAGAGTTCAGGCGCTCAAATTTTGAGAACCACGTGGAACGAAATGGAAAAACTTGTTTTAGATGTGGAAAATAGTCTAATCTAGTGGACTAGCACAAAAGAAGAGGCATTGGATTCAGTGGACCAGTCAAAGTGGTGCGTCGGGTGGTCTGGTCAGTGTGCGCACCTGTAATGGGCGTACCAGGCAGAGTTCAGTAGCTCAAATTTTGAGAACCACGTAGAACGAAATGGAAACACTTGTTGTGGATGTGTAAAATAGTCTAATCTAGTGGACTAGCACAAAAGATGAGGCATCCGATTCAGTGGACCAGTCAAAGTGATGCGTCGGATGGTCTGGTCAGTGTGCGCACCTGTAATGGGCGTACCAGGCAGAGTTCAGGAGCTCAAATTTTGAGAACCACGTGGAACGAAATGGAAACACTTGTTGTGGATGTGAAAAATAGTCTAATCTAGTGGACTAGTATAAAAGATGAGGCATCCGATTCAGAGGACCAGTCAAAGTGATGCGTTGGGTAGTCTGGTCAGTATGCGCACCTATAATGGGCGTACCAGGCGGAGTTCAGGAGCTCAAATTTTGAGAACCACGTGGAACGAAATAGAAACACTTGTTGTGGATGTGGAAAATAGTCCAATCTAGTGGACTAGCACAAAAGATGAGGCATCCGATTCAGTGGACCAGTCAAAGTGATGCGTCGGGTAGTCTGGTCAGTATGCGCACCTATAATGGGCGTACCAGGCGGAGTTCAGGAGCTCAAATTTTGAGAACCACGTGGAACGAAATGGAAACACTTGTTGTGGATGTGGAAAATAGTCTAATATAGTGGACTAGTGGAAAATATGAGGCATCCAATTCAGTGGACCAGTCAAAGTGATGCGTCGGGTAGTCTGGTCAGTATGCGCACCTATAATGGGCGTACCAGGCAGAGTTCAGGAGCTCAAATTTTGAGAACCACGTGGAACGAAATGGAAACACTTGTTGTGGATGTGTAAAATAGTCTAATCTAGTGGACTAGCACAAAAGATGAGGCATCCGATTCAGTGGACCAGTCAAAGTGATGCGTCGGGTAGTCTGGTCAGTGTGCGCACCTGTAATGGGCGTACCAGGCAGAGTTCAGGAGCTCAAATTTTGAGAACCACGTGGAACGAAATGGAAACACTTGTTGTGGATGTGAAAAATAGTCTAATCTAGTGGACTAGTATAAAAGATGAGGCATCCGATTCAGTGGACCAGTCAAAGTGATGCGTCGGGTAGTCTGGTCAGTATGCGCACCTATAATGGGCGTACCATGCAGAGTTCAGGAGCTCAAATTTTGAGAACCACGTGGAACGAAATGGAAACACTTGTTGTGGATGTGGAAAATAGTCCAATCTAGTGGACTAGTGGAAAAGATGAGGCATCCGATTCAGTGGACCAGTCAAAGTGATGCGTCGGGTAGTCTGGTCAGTATGCGCACCTATAATGGGCGTACCTGGTAGAGTCAGGCGCTCAAATTTTGAGAACCACGTGGAAAGAAATGGAAACACTTGTTGTGGATGTGGAAAATAGTCTAATCTAGTGGACTAGCACAAAAGAAGAGGCATCCGATTCAGTGGACCAGTCAAAGTGATGCGTCGGGTAGTCTGGTCAGTGTGCGCACCTGTAATGGGCGTACCAGGCAGAGTTCAGGAGCTCAAATTTTGAGAACCACGTGGAACGAAATGGAAACACTTGTTGTGGATGTGGAAAATAGTCTAATCTAGTGGACTAGCACAAAAGATGAGGCATCCGATTCAGTGGACCAGTCAAAGTGATGCGTCGGGTAGTCTGGTCAGTATGCGCACCTATAATGGGCGTACCAGGCGGAGTTCAGGAGCTCAAATTTTGAGAACCACGTGGAACGAAATGGAAACACTTGTTGTGGATGTGGAAAATATTCCAATCTAGTCGACTAGCACAAAAGATGAGGCATCCAATTCGGTGGACCAGTCAAAGTGATGCGTCGGGTAGTCTGGTCAGTATGCGCACCTGTAATGGGCGTACCAGGCAGAGTTCAGGAGCTCAAATTTTGAGAACCACGTGGAACGAAATGGAAACACTTGTTGTCCATGTGCAAAATAGTCTAATCTAGTGGACTAGCACAAAAGAAGAGGCATCCGATTCAGTGGACCAGTCAAAGTGATGCGTCGGTTAGTCTGGTCAGTGTGCGCACCTATAATGGGCGTACCAGGCAGAGTTCAAGAGCTCAAATTTTGAGAACCACGTGGAACAAAATGGAAACACTTGTTGTGGATGTGGAAAATAGTCCAATCTAGTGGACTAGCACAAAAGATGAGGCATCCGATTCAGTGGACCAGTTGAAGTGATGCGTCGGTTAATCTGGTCAGTATGCGCACCTATAATGGGCGTACCAGGCAGAGTTCAGGAGCTCAAATTTTGAGAACCACGTGGAACAAAATGGAAACACTTGTTGTGGATGTGGAAAATAGTCCAATCTAGTGGACTAGCACAAAAGATGAGGCATCCGATTCAGTGGACCAGCCGAAGTGATGCGTCGGTTAATCTGGTCAGTATGCGCACCTATAATGGGCGTACCAGGCAGAGTTCAGGAGCTCAAATTTTGAGAACCACGTGGAACGAAATAGAAACACTTGTTGTGGATGTGGAAAATAGTCCAATCTAGTGGACTAGCACAAAAGATGAGGCATCCGATTTAGTGGACCAGTCAAAGTGATGCGTCGGTTAGTCTGGTCAGTATGCGCACCTATAATGGGCGTACCAGGCAGAGTTCAGGAGCTCAAATTTTGAGAACCACGTGGAACGAAATGGAAACACTTGTTTTGGATGAGTAAAATAGTCTAGTCTAGTGGACTAGCACAAAAGAAGAGGCATCCGATTCAGTGGACCAGTCAAAGTGATGTGTCGGGTAGTCTGGTCAGTATGCGCAACTGCAATGGGCGTACCAGGCAGAGTTCAGGAGCTCAAAATTTGAGAACCACGTGGAACGAAATGGAAACACTTGTTGTGGATGTGGAAAATAGTCCAATCTAGTGGACTAGCACAAAAGAAGAGGCATCCGATTCAGTGGACCAGTCAAAGTGATGCGTCGGGTAATCTGGTATGCGCACCTATAATGGGCGTACCAGGCAGAGTTCAGGAGCTCAAATTTTGAGAACCGCGTGGAACGAAATGGAAACACTTGTTGTGGATGAGGAAAATAGTCTAATCTAGTGGACTAGCACAAAAGAAGAGGCATCCGATTCAGTGGACCAGTCAAAGTGATGCGTCGGGTAGTCTGGTCAGTATGCGCACCTATAATGGGCGTACCAGGCAGAGTTCAGGAGCTCAAATTTTGAGAACCGCGTGGAACGAAATGGAAACACTTGTTTTGGATGTGGAAAATAGTCTAATCTAGTGGACTAGCACAAAAGATGAGGCATCCGATTCAGTGGACCAGTCAAAGTGATGCGTCGGGTAGTCTGGTCAGTATGCGCACCTATAATAGGCGTACCAGGCAGAGTTCAGGAGCTCAAATTTTGAGAACCACGTGGAACGAAATAGAAACACTTGTTGTGGATGTGGAAAATAGTCCAATCTAGTGGACTAGCACAAAAGATGAGGCATCCGATTCAGTGGACCAGTCAAAGTGATGCGTCGGTTAGTCTGGTCAGTATGCGCACCTAAAACGGGCGTACCAGGCAGAGTTCAGGAGCTCAAATTTTGAGAACCACGTGGAACGAAATGGAAACACTTGTTGTGGATTTGCAAATTAGTCCAATCTAGTGGACTAGCACAAAAGATGAGGCATCCGATTCAGTGGACCAGTCAAAGTGATGCGTCGGTTAGTCTGGTCAGTATGCGCACCTATAATGGGCGTACCAGGCAGAGTTCAGGAGCTCAAATTTTGAGAACCACGTGGAACGAAATGGAAAAACTTGTTGTGGATGTGGAAAATAGTCTAATCTAGTGGACTAGCACAAAAGAAGAGGCATCCGATTCAGTGGACCAGTCAAAGTGATGCGTCGGGTAGTCTGGTCAGTATGCGCACCTGTAATGGGCGTACCAGGCAGAGTTCAGGAGCTCAAATTTTGAGAACCACGTGGAACGAAATGGAAAAACTTGTTGTGGATGTGGAAAATAGTCTAATCAAGTGGACTAGCACAAAAGATGAGGCATCCGATTCAGTGGACCAGTCAAAGTGATGCGTCAGGTAGTCTGGTCAGTATGCGCACCTATAATGGGCGTACCAGGCAGAGTTCAGGAGCTCAAATTTTGAGAACCACGTGGAACGAAATGGAAAAACTTGTTGTGGATGTGGAAAATAGTCTAATCTAGTGGACTAGCACAAAAGAAGAGGCATCCGATTCAGTGGACCAGTCAAAGTGATGCGTCGGGTAGTCTGGTCAGTATGCGCACCTGTAATGGGCGTACCAGGCAGAGTTCAGGAGCTCAAATTTTGAGAACCACGTGGAACGAAATGGAAACACTTGTTGTGGATGTGGAAAATATTCTAATCTAGTGGACTAGCACAAAAGATGAGGCATCCGATTCAGTGGACCAGTGAAGTGATGCGTCGGTTAGTCTGGTCAGTATGCGCACTTATAATGGGCGTACCAGGCAGAGTTCAGGAGCTCAAATTTTGAGAACCACGTGGAACAAAATGGAAACACTTGTTCTGAAAGTGGAAAAATGTATAATCTAGTGGACTAGCACAAAAGATGAGGCATCCGATTCAGTGGACCAGTCAAAGTGATGCGTCGGTTAGTCTGGTCAGTATGCGCACCTATAATGGGTGTACCAGGCAGAGTTCGGGAGATCAAATTTTGAGAACCACGTGGAACGAAATGGAAAAACTTGTTGTGGATGTGGAAAATAGCCGAATCTAGTGGACTAGCACAAAAGATGAGGCATCCGATTCAGTGGACCAGTCAAAGTGATGCGTCGGTTAGTCTGGTCAGTATGCGCACCTATAATGGGTGTACCAGGCAGAGTTCAGGAGCTCAAATTTTGAGAACCACATCGAACGAAATGGAAACACTTGTTGTGGATGTGGAAAATAGTCTAATCTAGTGGACTAGCACAAAAGATGAGGCATCCGATTCAATGGACCAGTCAAAGTGATGCGTCGGGTAGTCTGGTCAGTATGCGCACCTATAATGGGCGTACCAGGCAGAGTTCAGGAGCTCAAATTTTGAGAACCACGTGGAACGAAATGGAAACACTTGTTGTGGATGTGAAAAATAGTCATTTTCTCTGTAGAAACACAATGAATACCATATATTTTCCCATTTCCTTAAGATGATATCATTCCACGGCTGCAAGACGAACCCGTTTTTCATGAGTGGCAATCACCTGCAGGCGACGATGCAGAAAGGGGATTATTACCTGAAAGCCGGAACTGACGGGATTTGGGTACCTGCTTATTGTCTGCTAGAAGAATTGCTTATTCAGGAGGTCCACGATTCGAATCTCTCCGGACATTTCGGCGTTGGCAAGACGCAGAAAGTTGTGCATCGACAGTATTATTGGCCTGACTCTAACTCAGACGTGTAGCGTTATGTGTCTTCATGCAGAGTGTGCCGGGCAATTAAATCGACACGTCAGCGCCTGGCCGGCCTGTTGTAACGCCTGGAGCCACCCGAGCGACCGTGGCAACAAGTGACAATGGATTTTGTCACGGGGCTACCAGCTGACGTGACCGGTAACGATGCGGTGCTCGTCGTCATCGATCGCCTCACGAAAGTGGCGCAGTTTTGCACCGTGTCGAACAATAATCACAGCCGAAGAAACTGTGCGCCTCTTCATCTCGACAGTCGTTCGTCTTCACGGTATCCCGTCCGCGATCATTAACGCAAGGGACCAGTACCGCAGTCGGCCTACCACCCGCAAACCAACGGCCAGACCGAGCGGACCAATCAGACGATGGAGCAGCTCATCCGCACGAACTGCCCCGACTCCGCTCGATGGGAATATTCGCTCCCGATGCTAGAAATTGCGTACAACAACACCCCGTCCAGCACTGCCAACCATTCCCCATTTGATGCTCAATTACGAGATGGATCCAGTGGTACCCACAGCAACGACCCCTGAGAACCCAGTACCACGCTCGCAACACTTTGTGACGGAACTCCATGCTATCCGCGAGAAAGTTGTCGAAGCCATCCGAAAAGCTAATGCAACTGCCTGCAAACATTCGGATTTGCTACGCCAGGAAATCAACATGGCATAGGGCAACTAGTGCTTCTCGACACTAAGAACCTCCGCCTGCCCCGCTCCTTAAAGCTTCGCCCACGCTACTACGGACCTTTCCGCATTTTGAAAATGATCACACCCTTCAGTGCGAAACTTCTGCTGCCCGACGACTGGCGTATTCACGATGCCTTCCACTTCAGCCTCCTCAAGCCCTTCGTACCGGCCACGACAGACATTGCCCGTCAAAAATTCAGCCCCGACAGCTCGCCCTGTCCTGGAATCGACGCTTGACCTGTAAAAAAAATTCATATCGTGTACGACTTGACGCAGGAGGACGCCACGTGGATTTCCTGATCCGTTGGACCGTCCGCACCAGCGAGGACGATACATGGGTGCCATCTGCCTCCTTTGAAGCACATTCGTTGCTTCGAGATTATCTCGCCCGGATGTTGTCCACCTTTCTCAAGGGAGGGGGTAGTGTAAGGAGAATCACTTTTTTCCTATTGGGGTTTACTCAACCGCGTACAACCCCAACTTTCGGAAGTGCACGTCTGGCCACTTTGCTTGCTGCCGAAGCAACCTCGCGTCGCCTTCGGTTTTCCTTTGCCCAACCTGCACCCAACCTCGTGTTCCCGAGGTTCCCGCCTAGCTAGGTTAGCCCGCTATATAATTGCATGCCTTCTCGTTGTATCGTTAGTTCATTTAGTCAAAAGCTTCGTTGTTTGTTTTGTGCGGATGTAGGGAATTTTCTCGGCATTCCTTACGGAGTCCGGCTACATCGCGTACAGCACTGCCGTTGTTCGCCCGTTACTGCTAACGGGACTTCGCCACTTCGCGCGCACTGTTTTGCCAAACCTCGCACTGCTGGCCCGGCCGTGTCGGCCTACGCTTCGGGACTAGCCCGAGCCTCGCTGCCAGCGTAGCACTAGCTAGCTCGCACGCACCGCGTTACCGTTTGCATGTTCGCATACAAATGTTCGCTCATGCCTTCGCTCACATCTTTGGCTGCGTTCGGCGGCTGCATCAGAGCCTGATGCGCCCTAGGCTCGGCAAATTGACAAATTGAAAAATTGAGGCTCGGTAATGTCCAAATTGAAATTGGAAAATGGAGGTTCGGAAAATGGACACGCAGGTTCGGGAAATCGGAAATTGGGGATGTCGAATTTCGGGCATGTCAAATTTCGACCCCAAAATTCCGACGAATTCCAGGGTGTTGAGCTTTCATCGAAGTGGGGAAGAACGCACCTGGCGCCTTCCCCACATGCATGATGCGCTGTTCAATTGCCCCAATTCGAGCTGATGCGCGCATCATGCGTGTTTAGGGCGTTGCATCATGCGCGCATCAAGGATGCGTCAGATTGCTAGTACGCTGTATTTCCTGGAAAGCGGCGACATGCAAATTTGTGGTTGCCAAAAAGACCGTTCTGCAGGCATTCGGGCTTGGTCTGCCTCGGCAGCCAAGCGCTTATCACGAACCTTGATAGCCTTTCGGCTGGTTATCACGGAAGGCTCCTGGAACATCGAAAAAAATGTGCAATGTACATTGGTGCGGGCTAATGCGGCCGCCGAACGCAGCCTTTGTACTCGTTTGACACTCTAGTGCAATCCTCGCTACCTCGATCCATTGCACCCGTAACAGCGGAATTTTGTTTGGAAACTCATACCACAATGGCTAGAAGAAACGGCCCTCTTGTAGACAGTATAGTTGCCTTGGGATTTTCGTCCTTCGGCGACGCATGATGTCGCCCTGACCCTGACCATCCCCAAGCGACAACGCTCACGCCATGAGGCATGGCGGTGGTTCGCGGCTCCTAGGTTCCTTTTCTTGACTGTCACTTTCGAGTGCTCCGAACATACCATCGTAGCTCGCTCTAATCTCTATCTCTATCCTAAGAACTGCCAGCGTACAAGGCTTCGGAATTAGGCCAGATGCACTCTGAAATTCTTTCATGGGAATGAACCGTGACCGTCCTATGTTCCTTCCCCAACAGCCAATTTCGAGTGCTTCAGCCCGTCGATACTGTAGCTCGATCGGTCTCGAATGGTAATTCTTCATTCATAATGGCATCACATGTTGGCACTGGATGTAGCGAAACGGGTACTAAGGAGGATAAGGATGACGGGAATCTCGAGACAAGTGGGCAGGAGAATTTGGTGACACAGACTGCGGACGCGGCGGGAGGGGAGGAAAGGGAGAAGAGGCGAGAGAGCGAGCAGGAGACAGCGTACGGTGCGCTGCAGCAGCTGGTTACCACTGTTTCGTCCGCTTCGCCGTCCCTCGCAGCCTGGTTAGGCAGGTTCCAAAGCACCATGGTGGATCTAGGATCGGCCTCTGAGGGCCGCTTAGGCTCTCCTCTTCCGGCTCGCGTCGCTGTTACAGCTGCTGGTGCTGCATCCACCGCTACTGATGCTGCCGTTTCCGAACCTGACTCTTCAACAATTACTTCTTCTGTCGCTGCTGCTACTGCTGCTCCTGACTCTGACGCTGCTGCTGCTGCTGCTGCTGCTCCTGACGCTGACGCCTCTGCTCCTGTCGGTGGCGCTGCTGGTTCTAGCGCCGTCCCTGCCCCCTGCTTCTCCATGGAGCTCCGTGATTGGCTGGAATCTTCGGGTCTGGGCGCCACGGATCTTCTAGGTTCGTTGACCCGCGCCATGGATTCCGAACCTGCAGGCGAGGCTCGGTCGTCCCTGGCCTTGCTGGCGTCCAATCTGGTCCACTCGCTGCAGCTTCGGCGGATACAGGACGTTTTTGCCAGGTGGGGAAGAAGGGGTGGGGGAGAAGGGGTGGGGGGAAGGGGTGGGGGAGAAGGGGTGGAAGGAGTTGGGTGAGGGGGAGGAGAAGATGAGTGGATGGTGTGTGTGAGGAGGGTCCAATCGTTCATGCAAAGATGGCGGACTTAGAATCAGAAGCAGGGTGCAAACCTCTGAAGCCCCTCTGCTCCGTTATCCCCCCTCCCCGTGTGCGTGGCCAGCTGCCCCAGAGCCCTCTTGGTCTGTCTGAGGCACTCCTGGTGGCGTGTGAAGGATGCCCGGGGTAGATTCAGGTGGGGAGGGGTGGATGCAGGTGGGGAGGGGTAGATGCAGGTGGGGAGGGATAGAGGTGGGTGGGGAGAAGTAAAGGGGGTAAGGAGGGGTATATGCAAGCGAAGAGAGGTGAAACGGTTTTGGAGGCATCGACTGGACATTTTTAGGGCGGCGGCTTGTGGGCTAAGGGGTAGAGGTGAGGCGCAAGGCAAAAACACCTGTAGAATATACCTCTGTCGTAGATTTTCGTCCTCACATTTGTTACATCATTTTGCTTATGGTTGTCTGACTCTCGTCATGTATGTGTTTCCCACCCGCCCGTGCCACAGGCAACCTGACTTGGCGTGTGGCGAGGCAGTGTGGGTGCTGGGAGTGAGATACGCGGAGTGGGAGGATGAGGAGGTGAGGAGGGAGGAGGCGAGGGAGGTGGAGGAGAGGAGAGAGGAGGGAGTGGAGGGGAGGAGAGAGGGGGGAAGGGGCGAGGGGAGTGGAGCAAGGGAAGGCGAGAACGTGGAGAATGAATTGGATGGGGGTAGAGACGCAGGGAGGGTTGAAGGGAGGGAGAAATGGCGAGAGGGCGGTGGAGGGTTGGCGAGGGAAGAAGTGCGAGAGGGGGTGAGGGAGAAGGGGGGTGAGTGGGACAAAAGTGGGCAGAGGGAGGATAGTGAGGAGCAAGAGGGGGTGGACGAGAGTAGAGAGAAAGGGAGGGGGGAGGAGAGGAACAGCAGAGAGAGCAGAGGGGAAGTGGACAGAAGGGAGGAAGGGAGAGGCGAGGAGGTGGGAGTGGAGGAGAGGAGAGCGGAAAGGAGGAACGGGGAGGAGGGGAGGAGCGGGGTGACACGGGAGGAGGCGAGGAGTGGAGAGGAGGCGAGGAGCGGGGGCACATGGGAGGACCTGGTGGTGGACGTGCATTCGAGGCTGTGGATGACCTACCGCTGGGGCTTCCCTCCCCTGCCCTGCGCTGCTGCTGCTGCTGCTGCTGCTGCTGCTGCTGCTGCTGCTGCTGCTGCTGGCGATGCTGCTGGCGGTGCTGCTGGCGTCGCTTCTGGTGGTGGCGGTGGCACTGGCTTCACCACGGATACAGGATGGGGCTGCATGTTCCGCACGGGGCAGATGATGCTCGCTCAGGTAGTGCGGATTCTTTCTACGGAAATCTGTTTGTAGATGTCTCGATATATATGTCTTGCTGTAGACGTCTTGCACTTTTCGCTCTTATTGCTGTTTGTTGCTGCATGTTCCTGATGTGGTTGTTGAGGCATCTTGTGATGGGTCCCTCACTTCCCGAACTCGTGACCTGCAGGCCCTGTTGTGCCACCGGCTGGGCCGCCAGTGGAGGAGGCATGCCGGCAGGGTCTGCTTTTGAGTCGACTCAAAAGCAGAATCGAGGCATCTTATGATGGGTCCCTCTCTTTCCGAACTCGTTACCTGCAGGCCCTTCTGTGCCACCGGCTGAGCCGCCATTGGAGGAGGCGTGTCGGCAGGGAGGAGCAGGTGAGAGGGTTGGGGGTTGGTGGTGCGGAGATGGTGAGAGAAAGGGTGGTGAGAGGTGAGCGATAGAGTGAGAAGGCAAGACGAGGGAGGAGCAGGTTAGGAGGGCTGGTGGAGAGGTGGAGACGAGGGTGTAGTGGGCAGGGGGAGATGAATGGGGGTGGTGGGGAGAGGGGGGGTGGTGGGAGGGGTTGGTGGGGTGGGGATGGGGAGGAGGGAGGGGAAGGTGGGAGGTGGTGGTGGGGATGGGGAGGTGAGAGGAATGCCCAAGCCCAACGCCCAAGCCCAACGCTTTCCCTGTTCATTTCCATCAGGAGAGAAGTCCTATCTCTCAAACCTGCTCCCCTCGTCCTTTTCACATGTATGAGGGCCTACTCACATATACAACTCCCCTCGTCCTTTTTCCTCCGCTCCTTCTCACCTCTTCCTCCAACTCTCCTCCCCTCCCTCCTCCTTTTCCTCTCCACCCTACCCCCACTTAGGCCTACTACGAGGTGCTTCGTCTCTTTGCGGATTCCCCCTCTCTGCTCTCCCCGTTCTCCCTGCACAACTTGGTTCGGGCCGGCGCTAGGCTCGGCGTCAAGGCTGGGGCGTGGCTCGGGCCGTACCGGCTGTGCGTCACACTCGGGAGCTTGGTTCGGGAGATGGAGGAGGGAGGAGGAGAGGGTGGTGTGGGCTTGGAGGAGACGGGGAGAGGAGAAGAAGGGGAGGACAGTGAAAGGGAGGAAAGGAACGAGGATGGGGGGACGGTGAGTAAACCAAGAGCAAGAAGAGATGCCGTCGAGGGGCAAGAGAACGACGAGGAAGCTGGTGACTTGTCACGGAGTGAAGAAGGAAGACTGTGGGGCAAAGGGGGCCCATTGTGGGGCATGCGCGTGCATGTGGTGGGGGCGCATCCGGGGGGGAGGGAGGGGGAGGTGCGCCCATGCTGTGTGTTGATGAGGTCATGGCTCTGTGTGGCGGGGGAGGGGTAGGAGTGGGGGAGGAGGAGAGGGGAAAGGGAAGGGATTTGGAAGGTGGGGAAGCAGTGGAGGAACACGAGGGGGAGAAGGGAAGGGTGACGGGAGGGGAGGGAGGAAGGGAGGCGAGCGCATGGCGATCAGTGCTGATCCTGGTGCCACTGGTTCTCGGCGTCGACCACATGGACGCCCGGTGAGGCTGCTGCTGTAGCACATGGGCGTGGCTGTAAGGGGTGATAACATTGCTTAATCAGATAACATTCGTCAACCCATTGCTTTTCTGTGATTCTCTTAATGTGCCGTTCATGCCCCACCCCTCGTGCCCACTGCATCCCCACAGCTACCAGGAGGCTCTGCGTCGCACATTCACCTTTCCGCAGAGCGTGGGCATCGCGGGAGGCAGGCCCAACACGTCGCTCTATTTCATCGGCACACACCAGAACGATGTGTTGTTCCTGGATCCGCACTACCCACAGCAGGTAAATATGAGCTGTTACAGGGTTACCATCACATGTGAGTGGATACAGGGTAACAATGGCGTGCAACTGGGATGCAAGCCCAACACGTCGCTCTATTTCATCGGCACACACCAGAGCGACTTGCTGTTCCTGGACCCGCACTACCCACAGCAGGTAAGGAGACCAGTTTTGGTTGTTAGGGTACAATGACACATGGTTACCAGGTTAGATTGGCATGCATGGGAGGTAACCAGCACATGTTGCTCTTCTTTATTGGTACGCATCAGAATGATGCAGGTGAGTAGCAGGTCTTACCAGGTAAAACTGCCATGACTTGAAACTGCTTGGCGAGCATACTCTCGAGGTAACAATAGCATGTGGTTACCAGATCACTATACCATGCAGCTGTCAGGTAAGTTCCACCCCTCACAGTGCATCATCAGCATGAGCCTGAATTCCAGATTGTGTATTTCTGTGCCTTGTTAATATCAGATACGACTGCCATGCCACCTTTTGGGCATCATCAGAGTAGACAAGACCTTATCGGATCATAACATGTAACCGTCGTGTCGGATCATGACATCAGAAACACATGCTTATTACCCCAGTGCCCATTCACCTCCCGACTTCCTGGTGACCCCTGCAGGCAGTGGCATTTCCTGAAGGACCAATAAGCGCATGCCATGTGGACACGTCATCCTACCATTGCAGGTGTGTTTCTCTGTCGTTTCTCTGATCTTATTCTTACTCATTTCTTCAATCCCATGAGCGCAGCACCATGTGACATGCCACTATGTTTATCACCTGAAAGTGTCTGTTTGCTCCTTGTGCTGTTTCCCCCAGCAGCACCGTTCGCCGCATGCCACTCTCGGGCATGGACTCCTCGCTGGCTCTCGGCTTCTATTGTGCAACTCAAGGTAAGACCTCTCGTTTTTGTTCTCTCTTTCTCTTTTTAAGTCTCTCGGTTGTCGGCCGCTTGTGACGGTGGAAGCATTTTGTCCATCGGTTGTTTTGTCTCTTTCATGTGCATGGCTGTGTCGTACGCATGTATCACCCACTTGCTTCCCAATGCCAATCCCCTTCTCGCACTCACAGGTGATTTTCAGGACCTGTGCAGTCGGATTGAGCAGCTCGCTCAATTGTCAAAAGGAGCGCCGCTCCTCACTGTGGGCAACAGGGCCGATCTGGCAAGCTATGTGGTGAAAGAGGTGCCTGAGATGGACAGCTCTTCTTTGGGAGATTCATTGGAAGATAACGATTCTGACATTGGTGACAACTGGGAGCTTGTATAGCGGGGTGGTGCTCTCATTCGGGTGTACATATGCTTTCTTTGTCTCTGCTCCAGGACCAGCATGTATGTATACCGGTATTATGTACAAATACAGATGATTCAGAAAAGGCGCTGTACTTTCCCTGACCACATCCCGCCGATTTTCAGCCACGACGCTTTTTGCCTGGCAACTCGACGCTTTCGGGTGGATCAAATGAACGCCAAACTGTACAGCACAGCAACCACCCCTCCCCACCAAACTGCGCCACGCCACCAACCAGCCGGAGCAACCAAGGGTTTCAGAAATTCTGACCACAAAGTTCGCGCCGCTGGGCCAGGCTTCGCTTTGACCCGCTGGATCCAGCCCGGACCAGAGCGAAAGATTTTGTGTGCACGTGTCAAATGCCCACTTGCTTGAAGACCATGTGAACTCATGGCATGCTTCTTTTTCCGATTTTTCGATGTACTTTTTCCGACTTTTGAAGATATTTTAGATCCACTTTCTCGAAGTTCGCCTTCCCGTTCCGTGCCCTGCCTCGCTTCTCGTCCTCCCAAGATACATCCATCCTTTCCGTGCGTCTCGTTGTTGATCCCTCTGCATCCCATCGCAACCCATCTAACCGTACCTCAACCCTTCTCTTCCCTTTCACCCTTTCCCCCGAGTCAAACCCGCATCTGGTTGTCCACTCATTTCCGCCCGTGTCTGCCTCCCTTCCTCCCCCCCTCCCTCCCTCCCTCCTCACCTCGGTTCTTGCTCATCATCTTCCAGCTTGCTTATCTTCCATGATTCGTGTCCGCCGTAAACCAGCCGCATCCTCTTCTGTTCTTGCCGCCTCCGCTTTCTTTCACGTCTTCTATGCTTCGCCGCTGCGTGTCTGCTTCTCTCGTCAGTCTCCCTTCCTTAGTACTTAGTACCTTAACTCTTGCGTCAGGGGACTTAGACATGATCGATGCGCGACCGTGACCAAGCCCATAACGACCCCGTAGCTTGTTCATGTCCGCTTATTCGTTTTGACGTCTGCTGTAGATAATTCTTCAAGGTAGCCCGTAAACGAAAGGATCGAACGGTTTTCTGAGTCAGCTCGAGCTACGCTGCGAGTTCCACTAAACATCTTATTAAGTGGGAAAGGAGCGAGAGTTGTGATCCTATTCGACAGGTCGAGCTCCTTAGTGCGAAAGATCAAATCTGACATTCTTTCCAGTCCCTATTAGATAAACGACAGTAGTTAAGACATCGCGGAATGAGTAGGAATTCAAGCCATCGAGGCGGCAGGAGCAGAGACCGACCGGCGGAACCAGTGGCGCTGTTTCCGCGGATGGACGTGCGCAGCGCGGCAGCGGCAGCAGCGGCGGGGCCCAAGCCTCCCCCGCGGAACAAGATGGCGCTCTTTGAGTCCTTGGCGCCGCCTTCCGCTAAGCGTCACCGCGCCGCGTCTCTCGCCTCTCCGCTAGACTTCGCCAGCTTTCTCCCCCCATCCTCCCCGGTCGGCGCTACGTCTAGCAGTTTTCCGTCGGCCATTTTTCCATCGAGCGTTCCTCCGCTGAGCGGTTTTCCATCAGGCAGTTTTCCGTCAGGCGGTTTCCCGTCGAACGGTTTTCCGTCGAACGGTTTTCCGTCAAGCAATTTCCCCTCAAACGTTTTCACGTCAAGCGGTTTCCCGTCAAGCGGTTTCCCGTCCAGCAGTTTTCCGTCAAGCGGTTCAGGACCAGCATTCGCAGATTCTTTCGCTCATCCCGCCGCCGCTGGGGTACGCTTGCCTCCCGCCTTCCTGTGCCTCCCGCCTTCCTCTTGCCTCCCGCCTTCCTGTTGCCTCCCGCCTTCCTGTTGCCTCCCGCCTTCCTGTTGCCTCCCGCCTTCCTGTTGCCTCCCGCCTTCCTGTTGCCTCCCGCCTTCCTGTTGCCTCCCGCCTTCCTGTTGCCTCCCGCCTTCCTGTTGCCTCCCGCCTTCCTGTTGCCTCCCGCCTTCCTGTTGCCTCCCGCCTTCCTGTTGCCTCCCGCCTTCCTGTTGCCTCCCGCCTTCCTGTTGCCTCCCGCCTTCCTGTTGCCTCCCGCCTTCCTGTTGCCTCCAGCGATCCCGTTGCGTTTCCTTATGCGTCAAGCTGTTTACATTCGCGTATCCCGTGTTCCCCGCTTCCGGTCGTCCGTTCCTTCGTTCCGACGCGGCGGGGTCCGTCCCCCATCCGCGCATGCATGCATCCGTCGCCCTCCCGTCACGCCGTCACGCTGCCAGTCACGAATAGTTTCCCTTCTAACGAGCTTGAGACTTCCCCTCTCTCGTTCCGACTTTGCGCCGTTTCCACGCCCTCCCGTCCACCAATCAGGTCGCAGCGTCCGTGCTGCCGCCCTGCCACGTGTCCAAGTTCGCCTACGCGCCCTTCGCAGCCGCCAGCCAACAGCCTTTTTCCGCACAGCCGCGCTCCTCGCAAGCCGCGAACTCGTTACAAGCTCCTGACCCGCTACAGGAAGCCTTCAAGCTCCCGTCTGTACCCATGCGCGCTTCAGTTCCCGCTCGTACCAATGGCTCGTTGTCTGGAAGCTTCCACGAAGCCGCGTCTCCGGTGTGCCAAGCCGCGTGCGCAACACACTCCGTCGGGGGGCCTTCCTCCGGTTCCGACCCTTCCGCCCCGTCCGCCCTGTCTCCCGTTGCGAGCGCAGCATGGGGGGTGTCCGCACTGCCGCGCGCTATCGGCGGAACTCTCCCCCCGCCGCATGCATCAGGCGCATCCGGAAGCTCAGGCGGATTTCCAGGATTCCCAAGCCCCGCCACGGGCGCAATTGCGGAAGGAAGGGGCGGAGGGGGATCTGGCGGGATGGCGGACGGGATGGCGGAAGGTACTATGGCGGAGGCAATGACGGGCGGAGGAGCGCGGATCCCCGGAAGCTCGTCCCCGCGGGATGAGGCTGCGGAGAGCGCGTTCTGGGCGTGGCGCCACCACTCGCGCACCTCCCCCCCGGGCCCCCCTGTTTCCGCCTCCGCCCCCTCCTTCGCCCTTCCCGGTGCCCCTTCTCCGTTCGCCCCCTACCCGTCCACCTTTCCGTCCGCCTTCAGTCGCCCTCTGCCTGTCCCCCTTGCCTCTGCTCCCCCTGATGCTGCTGCAGCAGCCGCTGCTGCTATGCTAGCAATTATGGGTGGCGGAAGGGATGTGGCGGGAGGTAGGGGGGCGATGGCGGGGGGCAATGACTTGGTTGGGGCGCAAAACACGCTCTTGGGGGACGCTGGTAGGCCCCCTGGCGGAAGGGGAGGGGAAGACGGTTTCGGGGGGAAGGTGGAAGGCGGGTTTCCCCCTAGGGGGGAGTTGGGGGAAGGGGGATTTGAAAGGCGGGGGCTGGCGAAGGAAGAGGGGGGGAAGGGGAAGGTGGGCGGAGGGGCTGACGTGGCAAATATGAAACCGGGTGCATGGAGTGCGCGGGGAGCAGGGAGGGGAGAGGGCGAAGGGGGAATTGGCAAGGGTGGATGGGGACAGGGCGGAGGGGACAAGGTGTGGGCGGAGGAGCAGAGGAAGGAGGGGAATGAAGCAGCGGGAGGAAGGGGAGTGAGTGGGGCGATGGGGGGAGCAAGAGGATTAAGGGGAGAGGGGGGAGCGTGGGGAGGAGTGAGTGGGAAAGGAGGAAAGAGGGTGGGGGAGAGGGAAGGAGGAGAGAGGGAAGGAGAGAGGGGAGGAGTGAGGGCGTGTGACGTGGTGGCAGTGGTGGGGCAGCGGGAGTTTTGGCGCGTGCAGCAAGGCATGCAGAGGTGAGCAACAAGGCATGCAGAGGTGAGCGCAGCGTGTTTCTGTCTCTTTCCTTTCATTTTCCTCGCGTTCCCTCGCATCCCCTCTGTTTCCCTCCCTTTCTCTCCCCTCAATCCCGTTCTGATGCTCGTCTCCTTGTCCTCCCACTTCCGCTTCACATTCCCCATTCCCACCCCCCATCCATCCAGGCATGAGCGCATAGTGCGATCACAGCTACTGGACCTGCATTCACTCATCATCGTACAACAAGAGCTCTTTCAAGCGGACCGCCCCCCCTCCCCGGAGCCCTCCGCCACCAGCGCCCCCCTCCCCTCCGCCCCCCTCTCCCCCGCGCCCTTCCCCTCGGCCCCCCTCTCCCCCGCGCCTCTCCAGCCCGTCCGCCCGCCCCAGCCTCCCTTCCGCGCCTCCCCAGCTGCCTTACACACCTGTGCCGAGGCTGAGTCGCAGGCGCGGGGATTCCCGGGGCAAGTGGTTCGGACATTTACGGAAGGATTCTCCGCTGCAATTGGTGAAGGGGAGGGCATGGGGGGAGAGGAGGGCGGGACGAAAGGGAATGAGGAGAGGGGGAGGGCTGATTGTGCGGATGGTGCTGCGGTTGGCTATGCGGAAAAGGCAAGGAGGAAGAGAAGAAGGCAGGAGGAGGGTATGGGGGAGGGCATGGGGGAGGGTAGGGGGGAGGATAATGGGGAGGACAGGGGGATGGGGGAGGAGCAGTGGGGGGAGTGGCAAGCGAGCCCCAGAGCAGCATCCCCTGCTGCCCCTGCTCTGTCGCGCTCGCCTCGGGTGCACTCACAGCGGCAGCAGCACAAGCGCGACAAGCAGCAGAAGCAGTACGAGCAGCAGAGAGAGCGTTTGGAACACGCGGAGGACCAGAGGCAGCAGGAGGCCTACGCAGCAGATAAGCCCGAAGAGCCTGCAGCGTCCAGCTCGCCCCATCGCCCCACACGTGCTAGCCCTGGTCCCACTCGCTGTAGCCCTGTTCGCACCCCTCCTCTCCCGCATCCCATACCTGTCACCCATCGAGGCAAGAGCCCCAGTCCTGCCTCGGCCGTGCCTGTAGGTTCTGCAGCTGGTATGATCGGAGGTTTGGCAGGGTTGTGGAGCTACCCTCTTTACCAGACCACACCTGGGCCTGCACCTGGAATATCTCCTGGCCCTTCACCTGGTGCTTACCAGTATACAGTGCTTGGTCACCTCATCTCGGCTCCTGTTGGTTTTCCTGCCGCTGCTGCTACTGTCGCTGCTGCTGATGATGTCCCCTCTGTCCCTGCGTGTGCTCCCTCAGCTGCACCAAATCCTGGAGTAACCCCGAGTTTTAGGGGTTACACACCCCTCTCGGGTGCAGATGCTGACGTTGCAGCTGCTGCAGCTGTGACCGCTGCCGCTGCCACTGCTGCTGCCAACGATGCAGCAGCAGCTGCTGCTACCACTGCCGGTGATAGTGATTGTGAGAAGATGGATAGTGAGGACTATAAACGTGACTATGCTGGATGTGGCAACAGCGAGCGTGACAATACAGATCGTGAGGATGCGGATTGTGACAGCAGTCATGGTGATGCGGGCAGGGAGACGGGAGAGAAGAAGGGCACTCATCGCAGCAGCACACCCCATGGGCCGCTGGAATCAGCGCAGCAGCAGACCTCAGGAGGTACGGGTGGTTTAGGTGGTGCAAGGGATCTTCCCAACATGGCTGCTTTTCAAGCATTTCTGGTGCAGAAGCAGCAGCAGCAGCAGCAGCAGCAGCAACAGCAACAGCAACAGCAACAGCAACAGCTGCAGTGGCTGCAGCAGCAGCAGCAACAGCGTCAGCAGCAACAGTGGCTGCAGGTTTTGCTACAGCAGCAGCAGCAGCAGCAGCAGCAGCGGCAGCAGCAACACATGCTGCAGCAGCGTCAGCAGCAGCAGCAACAGATGCTGTTGCAGCAGGTGCAGCAGCAGCAAGCACTGGTTCAGCTTCTCTGGATGCAACAAGCTGCCCGCGCCGGTGCTGCAGCACCCGCGAGTCCTGCTGCTGCTGCTCGCAATGCTTCTGATGGTGATACTTTTGATGAGTATGACGATTCAGGAGATGGTCATAATGGTGACGCTGACTCGGGTGAGGATTACTCTTGTGGTGATGAAGAGGATGAGAGGGAGGGTAGGAGCAAAGACCGGAGGCATGGAAAGGCAGCAATCAGAGGGAGTAGTTGCGATGTGAGAGGAGGAAGGTGCAGCAGTGGTGGAGAGGGCACCAGTGGTGGCAGGGCTGGCAGGCATGGCTTTGATGTGGAAATAGATGAGGACGACACTTAGGATGAAGATGAAGATGACATAGTTGAGTTGTTTGCATTACGTACTAGTTCTGGGATGCCAGTGGTTTTATCACCCTGTAAATAGAAAATATTGAACGCTTATATGAACCAAAGGTTCCTAAAATTTGGGGAAACTACATCGAGTGGAGTATGGTATCAAATGTAGATGTGGTATATTTTGTATGGGAGCCTGGGGAGAGTGTACAGATCGTCTGCACACTTGCAGTTGGACAGCAGAACCGCCCGGCTTGACGCTTGCCAGTGGGAAGCGAACCTCCACCACCACCAGCTTCAATTGACCTGTAGGGTGTACTGTGCTGCGAACCAACCACCCTGCCTTTTTGGAAATATCCTGCCCGTAAATGTCGTTAGTCGTAGCACGTGGCCTGAAAAATCCCGTGCTTCGTAAAATCGTGGCTCCAGCTGCCCCCCGCGAAAGAATTCGAAATTCACGTCGCCGCATCACTGACTCAACAGCCAACCAATCGCAGCCAGCCAGTTTCTGAAACCCTTGCTCCGCCGCATACGCGCATGTTTGTCTCGTCTCGTCTCGCATTCCTTCCGCCTCTCTTGGTGCTGCACGCGGCACTGGCAAGCAAGTTTTCCCCCCTTGCCCCCAGTTCCCCTTGCGCCGTCAGCCCAAACCGCGCGGCTATCTAGGGATTGCCGTGCAGCAGGTTGACCTGCTGGCGAGGCGACTTGAGCTCTTCTGGGCTCGACTTTCTTCGAACTCATCCCCCTCCCTCCTCGCTCCTTGTAATTCAAGCATCTACTCCCTACGTGCAAGTGGATAGACGTTTAGGTTAGCTCGCTCTATCGTGTCGCGTCAAGCCGTAGCGTTTAAGATCAGCGCATTCTGCAGCCTTAAGTAGTCGTCTGCATGAAGTCTGTTCGAGGTTCGGCTTGCTAAATCTGGAAAATCTGGGGGCAAATCGATTTAGCGGCTTGTTGGTTTATTCGTCCTCAGGCGCCGGTTTTTGTGCGAGCTAGGATATTTCGCACTGCTGTTTCGAATCGAAGTCACGTGTCACACGCACTAACACTTGCTTCGTTTAGAAAAAGAACATCGAGCTTTATATTCTCGAGTTCCAAGCTTGACTACCTCGCTCTTCGTGAACGAGCACCCCAGCGCGGTCATGGAGGACGAGAGCGAGCGGAAAAGCGCGGATAGAGACAGAGCTCCAGCGGCAGCGGCAGGAGCGGCGGACGGCGATGCGGGTTCCACGGCGCTGCCCGAAAGAGTACGGCAGACATGAAATTCCGATGCGTTCCAAATTCGTTTCAAATTATCCGTCCAGAAATACGATAAGTCACGATAGTGTAGCAGGCTTCTCTGCACCGTGCTTCTTACCGCTGCTTTTCTCCGACATGCACAAGTGGACGCCGCTGCTTTTCGCGTTGCGGATCGCCGGTGCATAAGACCGAGCGGACGCTTTAGAGCGCCTCTATTGTCCCCTCAGTATACCATTCGCCTCAAAGTTAACCGCGAGATCCCTTTTCCCGACAGGTGCAAGTGGGCCGGGTCGCGCGTGTTTAAGATGGAGCGGACGCGTTAACGTTAACTCTATTGTCCCCAATGTGTCGTGTAATTATCCATAACACTCCTTTTCCCCGACAGGAGCGAGTGGGCGGGTCGCGCGTGTATAAGATGGAGAGGAAGCTTTGAGTCGACTCTAATGTCGCTTCCGTATATCACATCACGCCGTTCCTCCACAGGTGCAAGTGGGCGGCTCGCGCGTGTATAAGATGGAGCGGAGACTTCTTAGTCGCTTCCAGTGTCGCGTCAGAGTTTCACGATATGCCTTTCCCCCGCGGCAGGTGCAAGTGGGCGGCTCGCCCGTGTATAAGATGGAGCGGAAGCTGGGGAAGGGCGACACTTTTGTCGTCTCTCCCTGTTTCAAGACATGCCCTTACCCCGACAGGTGCAAGTGGGCGGCTCGCCTGTGTATAAGATGGAGCGGAAGCTGGGGAAGGGCGGATTCGGGCAGGTGTACGTGGGTAGACGCGTCAGCGGCGGCACTGAGAGGGTTGGACCGAACGCTGTGGAGGTGAGAGGGGCGACGGGATTGTAAAGGCGTCGCTTTGAGTTGTATAAAAATAAAAGTCTGGGTGAAAACGCAATGGAAATGAGGGTAAGTATGAAGAGTTTGTATTTGAAGGAGTTTGTTGCGGGGCAGGTGTGTAGCGAGGGTGGGATGAGCGGATGGGTGTGCATTACTGGTTGATGCGTTGATGCAAGCTACAGACAGGATGCATTGTTCCGGCTTGCTGGGAATGGGGACTGTGCCATCTCAAAACTTGCAGTGTGTGTTGCGTGTTGGATTGGTGGTGTGCTTGCTTGGTCGCTCACGCTGCCATGCTTGCTGTGCCGTGCATGCATGGTGGGCGGTGCGGTGCGGTGCGGTGGGTGCAGGTGGCATTGAAGCTGGAGCACCGGAGCAGCAAGGGGTGCAACTATGGCCCGCCCTACGAGTGGCAGGTGTACACGTGCGTGCTTCTGTAGCACTAGGATTTATGAACAGGGGTACTAGATTGTACCATCCCATGTCGATGCATGAGCTAAAGCCTCCTGTTACGTGCTATCGAGTGCGAGAAAGTATGGGCTGTGACATTCTTTACTTGAAAGTCATGCTTTTGCATAAGCCACCAAGTCGTTCCCTTTTCTCATGCCCCCTTGTCTTGTCCTACTCCGTTCTACCCTAGCTTTCCTCACTCCCTCCCTGCTCTCCCCACTTCCCTCCTCCTGTCCCCCTTCCGACCCTACCCTCTCCACCCCCCCCCCTGCACGTGCGTGCACGATGCTGCAGCACACTGGGTGGCAGCCATGGCGTGCCGAGAGTGCACTTCAAGGGGCGGCAGGGCGACTACTACATCATGGTACGCACGGCAGCTACTGCTTGTGTCAGGTGAATGACTCACCAAGGAAAAAAAAAAAAAAAATCCCAAGTATTCTTAGCATTCTCGTATTGACATGGTTGTGCTCCCTCGGTCCCACCCACCCTCGCGGCCCTTCCTGTGCCGTCCACATGCTCTCAGTGTGCGGCAGTTGATGCACCTGCTGACATGCTCATTGCTGCTACCTGACTCACTTTCTCACCCTCCCTCCCTGCCTGTGGCTCTGTGTGTGCTGCCGCATGGCAAGTGATGAACCTGTTGGGGCCTCTTCTTGACGTTGCTTTCCTTCCGCAAGCTTTGAGCTATCCTAGGGCCTTACTCTCTCCCTCCCCGTCTGCTGCTTCTGTGCATCCGCGTGTGTGTGGCATGGCATGGGCATGGCATGGCCTGGCATGGCATGGCATGGCATGGCCTGGCATGGCATGGCATGGCCTGGCATGGCATGGCATGGCATGGCATGGCATGGCATGGCATGGCATGGCATGGCATGGCCTGGCATGGCATGGCATGGCAGGTGATGGACCTGTTGGGGCCGAGCCTGTGGGACGTGTGGAACAACCACAACCAAGCGTGAGTGCCGGGTGGGACCAATGCCACATGACATTGTATGGTTTGCAACACGCTGAGCTGCCAGGCAGGCAACATCCCAACAGACATGGCCACATGCTTGCTTGCACAATCCTTTCTACCTACTGCCGCCCTTTTAGATGCACGTTTGTCTTCCACTCCCCGTGTCCTCTCTCCCCAACCTCCGCTGCTATGCACGCCACCATCTCTGGGGACGGTGGCAGGGGGTGGGGATGTTTTCCACTCCCCGTTTCCACTACGGAGATGGTGGCGTGCATAGCAGCGGAAGCCTGTGCCCACAGCACATTAACCCCTTCCCCTCCCCTCCCCCTTCCCTCCCTGTCCCTTTACTTCTCCCCCCCCGTCCTCTTTTCCCCCACACCAGCATGTCAACGGAGTTGGTGGCATGCACAGCAGTGGAGTGCTCTCCTCTGCTATCACTTAATCCGCTTCGTCTTTGCCCGCCCCCCTCCCCCCTTCTCTCCCTCCCCCCCCGCCAGCATGTCAACAGAAATGGTGGCGTGCATAGCAGCGGAGTGCTTTCCTCTGTCATCACCTTATCCCCTTCCCCCTCGCGCGCCCTCCCACCCCCTTTCCCTCCCCCCCCCTTCCAGCATGTCAACGGAGATGGTGGCGTGCATAGCAGCGGAGGCACTCTCTATTCTCGAGAAGGTGCACGAGCGAGGGTGAGTGTGTATGTGACAGGAGAGAGGGTGAGTGAGTGTGACATTAGCGAGGGATGTGTGACAATAGAGAGCGAGAATGCAGTCGCCTGTTTACCCAAGCCCTTGTCCCCGCTCTGGGCCCATGGCCCCTCCCTCTCCCGTCCCTTGCCCACCCTTGCTCCGTTCACACGTCTCAATGTGCTCTCCTTTCAAAGCCGTGCTCCTGCTCCTGCCCCTGCTCTGCCCCTGCTCTCTTCTTTGCCACATCTCAAAGCCGTGTGCTCTGCACCCGCCCCTTTGCCCCTCCGCTTTGTTTAACTGCCCGCGTTTCCTCCACCAGCTACGTGCATGGAGATGTGAAGCCCGAGAACTTTCTTCTCGGGCAGCCCGGGACTTCAGAGGAGAAAAAGCTGTACCTGGTTGACCTGGGCCTAGGTGAGACTGTGGATCTTTCTATACCAATAATAAAGAAAAAATAAGAAGGGGGGGCGGGGGGGAGGGAGGGGGTTAGCAGGATGTGTGCGTATTACCAAGGGAGTACGATCTCCTCACCATGCCTTCTCTCTCTTCTTAAGTTATTCTCGCTCCCCACCGCTTCTTCTCTGTTGCTCCCACTGTCTATGCGTGGCGCAGCAACGAGGTGGAGGGACAGCAACACAGGGCAGCACGTTGAGTATGACCAACGACCAGACATCTTCAGGTGAAAAGGCCTCTTCAGGTAATTTGCCAGGCCGTTCTAGGCGGATTGCCAGTGCATTGCGAGACGTTCTCAGGTGAATCGCCAGAGATGGTCAGGTGGGCCAGGTGGCCGGACATTGTTCCTTGCTGTACAGTCCAAGTCCGCAACAGCCACATGCGCCACGTGGGTTGCATGCGCACATGGGGCGCAAAGGCGTTGATAGCACATGGTGTTCATTGTCTTCGTTGATATCCCCATGCGCCCCAATGCACACAATCCCTCGCTCCCCCTCCCTCCTCAGGGGCTCCGTGCGGTATGCGGGGGTGCACGCTCACTTGGGCCGAACAGGCAGTCGCAGGGACAACCTGGAGTCGCTGGCCTACACACTCGTCTTCCTGCTGCCGTCTCACCCCCACACCCTGCGCTTCTGCTGTTTTTTTACTCTTTCACAGGGGCACAGTGCGGTATGCGGGGGTGCACGGCCATCTTTGGCGAACGGGCAGTCGCAGGGACGACCTGGAATCGCTGGCCTACACACTCGTCTTCTTGCCGCCCGGTTTCCCCTCTCTCCCTCCCACTCCGTGCTCTACCATGTATTTTCCAGGGGCACGGTGCGCTACGCGGGAGTACACGCGCACTTGGGGCGCACAGGCAGCCGCAGGGATGACCTGGAGTCACTGGCCTACACCCTCGTCTTCCTGCTGCGCGGGAGACTGCCCTGGCAAGGCTATCAGGTGAGCTCTCAGGTGGCAGGGCTATCAGGTGATGTCTTAAGTGGCAGGGCTATCAGGTGAATTCACAGGTTGCGGGGGCACATACGAGGTGATGAAGGACGTAGAGCACCTGACTGGACTTGCCTCGCTGCTCCTGTTCCGTTGGCGCTCCCCCTCCCTCATTCTCTTTGCTCTCGCCTTTCTTTCCGCCCATCTCCCTCCCATCCAAGCGACAGCATGGGCTTCTTAGAGTGCAAGGCAAAGATGGGTACCTCCCCGAGGTGCTGTGCTGCATCTTCTTCATGTTCCTTCTCACACTCACTGTCACTATATCACTCTTTTCTTCTTCTCCGTTTATTTCCCCGTCAGGGCGACAACCAGGGCTACCTGGTGTGCAAGAAGTAGATGAGCACGTCGCCTGAGATGCCGTGCTGCTCCTGTGTCCTGTGCCCTCGCTCTCACTCTCCCTTGCCTCTTGCACTCACTCTCTCACACACTCAATCTTGCCCACCTCTCAGGGCGACAACAAGGGCTTCCTGGTGTGCAAGAAGAAGATGAGTACATCCCCCGAGATGCTGTGCTGCTTCTGCCCGCCGCCATTCAAGCTGTTCCTTGAGTACGTGGTCAGCCTCAAGTTCGACGAGCGACCAGACTACGCCAAGTGCGCCGCCATGTTCGACCCCATCCTCAGCCCCAACCCGGCACTGCTGCCTCTCAATACGGAGGGCGCGCGGTCTCTCAAGGTGGGTCACAGCGGTCCTGGAGTGGGGTGTAGTGCGGTGCGGTGAGGTGTGTGGATAGTTCAGCCCGTCAACCCCGTCACCCCCCTTCTCGCCATTCAAGCTGTTCCTGGAGTACGTGGTCAGCCTCAAGTTCGATGAGCGTCCCGACTACGCCAAGTGCGCCGCCATGTTTGACCCCATCCTCAGCCCGAATCCTGCTCTGCTGCCACTCAACACCGAGGGCGCACGCTCACTAAAGGTCAGCGGTAATCCTGGAGTGGTGTGTGGTGCGGTGCGGTGTCTGTAATTCTGTGGCCGTCCACCCCTGCACGCCCTTGAAGCTGTTTCTGGAGTACGTGGTCAGCCTCAAGTTTGATGAGCGTCCCGACTACGCCGCCATGTTCGACCGACCCCATCCTCTCCCCCAACCCGGCATTGCTGCCACTCAACACAGAGGTGGCACGCTCACTAAAGGTGTGTGGTGGTTCTCCTGACTGGAGTGGGTGTGCTGTCAGTCAAGTGTGATGCCATGTTTGATCCCATCCTCAGCCCCAACCCCCCACTGCTCCCCTTCAATACGGAGGGGGCACGCTCTCTCAAGGTGGGTTGGGATCCTGGAGTGTGGTGTAGTGCGGTGTGGTGTAGTGCGGTGTGGTGTTGTGTGGTGTGGTGGGTACTTCCCTATCTACACATTCCCCCCCATGTGTCATTCCCATGTGTACATCCCCATACGCACATTCCCATGTGTTCATCCCCATGCGAATATCCTCACGTGACATCCCATGCACACAGCACATCTTCATGTATACAGAACAATACATCACCATGTATCCCCCTGCGCACATCTCCATGCACATCTCCTGCTGGCAGGTGCAGGTGGGGCAGAAGAGGGGGCGGGGCGAGGGGGGAGAGGAGGAGGCAGAGGAGGATCAGCTGAGGAAGAAGATCCGCCTCGGCATGCCAGCTACCCAGTGGATCTCCGTGTATAGTGCAAGGCGGCCCATGAAGCAGAGGTGAGGGGGTTTGAGAAAGAGAGGGGGTTTATGCACTTGGCACACAGCAGTGGGACCAGCTAAGGAAGAAGATTCGCCTGGGCATGCCGGCCACCCAGTGGATCTCTGTGTACAGCGCTCGACGACCCATGAAGCAAAGCTGACTGCATCTTGGGGCTGTGTGCTTGCTTGTGCCACACATCAGTCAGGTTTGATTAGAGTGAGATAGAGGTGCACATGGAGTTGAGCCAGGTGACACGTAGAATGAGACACGTAGCGTCCTCTTTCCGCTTCCATGCCCTCTGTGCTGCCTGCCTGCAACGTGCCAGGTACCACTACAATGTAGCGGGTCTGCGCCTGGCGCAGCACGTGGAGAAGGGAAACGAGGACGGGCTGCACATCAGCAGCGCGTTGACGCCTTGTGATGCCGCAACCTCCCACTTTCCCATGCGCTGTGCGTCCTGCTTGCCTGTTGCCTTCTCTGAGTGTGTCAGGTACCATTACAATGTCGCAAACTTCCGTCTGGCACAGCACATGGAGAAGGGCAACGAGGACGGGCTGCACATCAGCACTGTGGCATCTTCCTGTCAGAACCGCTCACGCCCCCTCTTGTGCCCTCCCTATTGCGTGCCTGCAACGTTCCCAGGTACCATTATAATGTCGCAGACTCGCGCCTGGCACAGCACGTGGAGAAGGGCAATGAGGACGGGCTGCACATCAGCAGCGTGGCATCGTGTCAGAACCTCTCACGTCCCTCTCTTACCCTCGGTACCGCCTTCCTGTAACACAGGTATCACTACAACGTGGCCGACTCGCGCCTGGCACAGCACGTGGAGAAGGGCAACGAGGACGGGCTGCACATCAGCAGCGTGGCATCCTGTCAGAACCTCTGGGCGCTCATCATGGACGCGGGCACCAACTTCACCGCGCAGGTCTACGACCTCTCACACGTCTTCCTGCCCAAGGTAAGAGCGCTGTTCTTCTTCTTCCCAAGGTGGGCGTGCTGTGCTGTGGCCCAAGGAGGTCCCAATGTTATTGCCTGGAAGCTGCAGCAGCAGTCGTCATCAAAGCCTCTGGGCGCTCATCATGGACGCGCGAATCAACTTCACAGCGCAGGTCTACAACGTCCTCTCACACGTCGTGGGCAGGTCTCTCACACGTCGTGGGCAGATCTCTCACACGTCGTGGGCAGGTCTCTCACACGTCTAGGACCATGTTTTTGCCCTCTCACACGTCTAGGACCATGTTTTTGCCCTCTCACACGTCTAGGACCATGTTTTTGCCCTCTCACACGTCTAGGACCATGTTTTTGCCCTCTCACACGTCTTCCTGCCCAAGGTGGGTGGGCTTTCTCTCCTCCTCCAACGTAAGTGCGCCTTTCTAGGCCCTCCGCTGCCCAACTCTGCTGCCCATCCCTTTTGCTCAATGTGGGTGTGACTTGCCGTAGTGAGGGTGCAACTTCTGCATCACTGCGATGCAAGCCATTCAGTCTGAGATCCCTTCTCTGCTTTTTGCACTCAACAACTCCCCCCTCCCCTCTTCCCCCATCCCTCCTTTTCCCCTCATTTCTCCTCTCCGCTTGAACGCAGGATTGGATCATGGAGCAGTGGGAGAAAAACTTCTACATCACAGCAAAATAGCTCTTTGCTCGTGACGCTCTCTCCCTCTTATCCTCTCCCCCTGTCCTGCTTCCTTAATCAGGAGTGGATAATGGAGCAGTGGGAGAAGAACTTTTACATCACAGCAGTGGCGGGCGCCAGCAACGGCAACTCCCTCGTGGTCATGTCCAAAGGTGGGTGCGCTGGGGTGGGGTCGCAACGAGGATGTGCATTCTTTTCACCAGCCTCCCCCTTCCGTTGCATCTCCGTCTGCTCCCCGACTTTCTCGCTCTGCATCCCCTCTCTTGCTCCCTTCCTGCATCTGCTTTTCCTCGCCCTGCATCTCTCACTGCTCTTCTCTCCCTTTACTGCTCTCCACCTCCCGCCGTCCCACCCCCCAGGCACGCCATACACGCAGCAGTCATACAAGGTCAGCGACAGCTTTCCCTTCAAGTGGATCAACAAGAAGTGGCGGGAGGGCTTCTACATGCAGTGACACCCTTTCCCAGAACTTTCCCACCTCTCGCTGTCTTTCTCACTCTCTCTGTTCCTGTCCGCTCCCCCCTCTCCTGCTACCCCCTCCCCCAGGCACACCGTACACGCAGCAGTCGTACAAGGTCAGCGACAGCTTTCCCTTCAAGTGGATCAACAAGAAGTGGCGGGAGGGCTTCTACGTGACCTCCATGGCCACTGCTGGCAGCCGGTGGGGCGTCGTCATGTCCCGCAATGCAGGCTTCACTGACCAGGTGTGTGGTGCGGTGGGGTGCAGTCCAGTGCGGCGCTGAGTGGCCAGTGCGGTTCAGTGCGGTGTAGTGCGCTCAGGTGTAATGGCTGGAGTGGAATCTCAGGGCGTCTACGTGACCTCCATGGCCACTGCCGGCAGTCTGTGGGGCGTCGTCATGTCCCGCAACGCAGGCTTCACTGACCAGGTGCAGTGCAATGGAGTGTGGTCCTGAGTGGTGCAATGTGTTGCTGTGCGGTGTGGTGCGGTCAGGTATGGTGCCTCTGGTGGAGTCACAGGGCTTCGATGTGACCTCCATGGCCACTGTTGGGAGCAGATGGGGCGTCGTCATGTCCTGCAACGCCGGCTTCACTGACCAGGTGTGTGGTATGGTGCTGTGCGGTGCAATGTGGTGCGTTCTGATGAGTGTTTCAGCGAGTCCAAGTACATGCTTCCAAGCATAGATTCAGGAGTCACATGGAAGCATACATCTTCCATGTGGATGCCATGCATGTGCTCGTGCGCATGTTGCATAGAGGCTATGCCATTCATCAGCAATGGCATGCGCCGCAACATGGCCACGGCTTGGCGCGCATGTGTGACGTGGGTTGTTGCATCACCCTCTGCCCTTCTCCCGTCTCCCCCCATCTATACTCGTTATGAGCAGGTGGTGGAGCTGGACTTCCTGTACCCCAGCGAGGGCATTCACAGGCGGTGGGACATGGGGTATCGCATCACGGCCACCGCGGCCACGTGGGACCAGGCCGCCTTCCTGCTCAGCGTGCCGCGCAGACGACCCGCCGACGAGACCCAGGAGACCTTGAGAACATCGGCCTTCCCCAGCACCCACGTCAAGGTGGGTGTGTGTGCTGTGGTGTGGTGCTCGCACTTTGTGGCTATGCACCCTTGTGTGGCAGTGCACTCAGGAGTCAGGTCAAGGTGAGTGACCGATGCTCGCATTTTCAGCCCAGTGGTCCACGGTCGGGGTGTTTGTTGCGTGAGGGGCACCCGGGTCAAGGTGAGCCAAGGTGGGCTTGTGAAGCGGTGCTTGCATGTGTAGGTGAATGCATGTCAACCTGTGTGCACAATTGAAGTTTCGTGTTGAAAAGCTCTGAAGCTGTCAGACAGGTGTATGTGTCCATAACGTTCATGAGAATGCTGCAAATCCTCATTTACTATTGGAGGTCCCTCGCTGAAAGTGCTTCTCTGTTCACACGCCCTTTTGATTTGGCGTGCTATTGCATGGTGTTGTGTGCACGGTATGGTCTGGGGTGGCATGCGTTGTCTTATGTGCAGGAGAAGTGGGCCAAGAATCTGTACATTGCATCCGTCAGTTACGGCCGTACCGTCTCCTGAGCTCCTGCACACTCACTCACTCACTCACTCACTCCACTTTCTCACTCCCTCACTCATTCACTCACTCACACTCACTTACCTTCGGTCATGTACTGACTAACACACTCATGAGTCATGACTCACGCGCTCACTCGCTCCCCCTCACACTCACTCTCCCACTCACTGGGCTTCCTCCCATATCACGAACTAGCCCTATCAACCTCAAGCCCTGGTTCAAGCTCTGCTCAGCCCTTCTCACACTCTGCTCAGCCCTTCTCACACTCAGCCCAGCCCTGCTCACGCTCTGCTCAGCCCTGCTCACGCTCTGCCCAGCCCTGCTCACGCTCTGCCCAGCCCTGCTCACGCTCTGCTCAGCCCTGCTCACGCTCTGCTCAGCCCTGCTCACGCTCTGCCCAGCCCTGCTCACGCTCTGCCCAGCCCTGTTCACGCTCTGCCCAGCCCTGCTCACGCTCTGCCCAGCCCTGCTCACGCTCTGCCCAGCCGTGCTCACGCTCTGCCCAGCCCTGCTCACGCTCTGCCCAGCCCTGCTCACGCTCTGCCCAGCCCTGTTCACGCTTTGCCCAGCCCTGCTCAAGTGCTGGCTCGCAAGCTGCTGCTTCCACCCAGACATCTCAGCTGTCACCGACATTTGGGCTTGAGCAACCTGCCATGACATGTTAGGTGCGATGGTGGTGGGATGAGCCCTGCCTGCCCCAGTGGGTGCCTCTCTCGTCTCCTTGTCGTTTCTGATATAGGATCTGCTGATTTGCAATGCAACCTTGGGTTGGGTGGCCTATCCGGGGGCTGTCTGTATGTACAAAAGCGGGAGTTTTGATAGTGTACCTGCTGTTCTTTCCGTATTTAGGGTACATTCCGCTGTGGATTTGTGTCTCAATCGTTATGTCCCAATCCCAGTTTCGCCGAGTCGCGCCTAATTTTCCCAAATCTTCATGTCCCAATCGATCGATGTATTGCGACCAGGCTGTGATGCGCGACAATTATTTGCGACCCACTCTGATTGGTCACCGTCCATCCTGACACAATTCCAGCCCTACTGCACAACCACCCCCACTCATGGTGCGCGGAAGAAACACCTTCGTGTTCGGGGAGGCCGCGGATGGTACAGAGGCCATCCGCCCTACCAATAATTGCCACCCCGAAGTTGTAATATCCCGTCACATCACACACATTGAGCATAACAGGAATACCTCACAACACAAAAAAAAACCCACGGTCATAATCCTCCTAAGATGGCCGAGCCAAGAACAATCCCATTCATCCTACGCCTACTCGTCGCATGGGTGACCTACTACCACACCATCTTCCACGAGAGCGTTGCGAAGAGTTTTGTAGGCCTCATAGAGTCAGGCGTGTTCGAGGACGATGACGAGCGGTCCTCATCGCTCAGGGACGATTACGGAGAGAATCGCCGTCACAAAGCGAGGGTTCGGCGGCGGCGTCACGCACTGTGGGTTGAAGACCTGCATCACATGCGGGAGAATGACTTTCAGGACCTGTTCATGATAAACCGAGCAATTCTAGAGCACATCAAGACAGGAATGCAACACTACCTAGTGACAAAATGAAGAATGGATGATGCATTGATGTTGGTTGGGGTACATATAGCTAACCCTAAGTTTTGTACCCCCTAAGACAAACCTCACTATAGGCTACAACATTTGACACACCCCCATAGCCTAAGTGAGGGGTGTCTAGCAGAACCAAACGAGTACGGTCACAAGACCAGTCCAAGAAACGAAGCTCAGGGTGGATCACAACGTCACCACACAGTCTGAGCACAAACAACAGTGGCCACAAGGCCAGTCCAAGAAGTAACAGAGGTATATAGAAAGCAAAGTAAACAGTACACTCAAGTCTAAGCAACACGAGAACCAGTGTCAACAAGGCCTAACTGCACACAGCACCTCTGGTGGTCACAAGGCGGAAGCGCCTTGGTGAAGATGTCTGCAGTGTTGGCCTCGGACTCCACAAACTCAAAGCGAGCCTGTCCACGCCTCTGCAACTCTCGCAGAAGAAAGTACCTGACGTGAATGTGCTTCACTCTGCTCTCCAGTCGTGGCTCTCGACAAAGGAGAATAGACGCCTTGTTGTCAGTGAACAAGGTCGGTGCAGAGCTCGGCCGCTCACCAAGGTCGGTGAGCAAGAAGGTCAACCAACGCAGCTCCTGTGCCGCCATGGCACCAGCGTAGATCTCAGCCTCAGCTGTAGAGGTCGAGACCGAAGAGGAGCGCGTGGACCGCCAGGAAACAGCTCCAGAACCCAGGCTGAAACAGTACCCCTGAGTAGACCTGTGAGTCTCAGCGTCGTCAGCGTAAGAGGAGTCACAGTGACCAGTAAGTACGACAGACTGCTGCCCTCCAAGAACTAGCCCCATGCCTGACGTCGACGCTAGGTACTTCGCCACCCTCACAGCTGCTGTCCAGTGAACAGGACGGTGTCTCCCTGGCGCAACAAAGCGCGCAAGAACGCTGAGAGGGAAGGCGAGGTCCGGGCGAGTACAAGTCATCAGGTACATGAGGCAACCCACAAGCTCTGCGTAGGGACCACTAGGCTCGAACGGCTCGTCAGGAAAGGGTCCAGTGAGTCTGTGGTCAACAGCAAGAGGTGTGCGCTGTACTGTGGAGTGCTGAAGCCCGAACCGCTGAAGGACCTGCTGCACCATGTGCGACTGTGAAAGTGTAATGGTGCGAGCAGCTCTGTCCCTGGTGATCTGCAGGCCAAGGTAGTGGCGCAGCTCACCAAGATCAGTGCAGGTGTGTCTCTTCTGCAGTTCGGACTTCACGTGTGCCAAAGCAACCCTGTCAGGAGTGGCGAAAACAAGGTCGTCAACGTAGACCAGAACAAAGAAAGGTGTGGGGCCACGACGAACGAACAGCGACGGGTCAGCAGAAGACGGCTGGAACCCAAGGTCAGACAGGGTAGAACGCAGGGTGTCGTGCCACTCACGAGGAGCCTGACGAAGACCGTAAACCGGTCGCCTCAGCCTCCACTGGGTCCCAGGAGGGAAAGAGCCAGTGAAGGCAGAGGGACGACGCAACCAGACCTCCTCGTGAAGACTGCCCTGAAGGAAAGCAGTAGAGAAGTCGAGAGAGTGTAACTCGTAGTCTCTCTGTGCTGCTACGTGTAGTAACACCCGAAGAGTGGTCATCTTCGGGGTGGGCGCGAAGGTCTGAAAGAAGTCAACTCCCTCGCGCTGACTGAAACCTCTAGCCACGTAGCGTGCCTTGAAGACCGGAGGAGATCCCGGTGGCCGCTTCACCCTGTAGATCCACATGCCGTCAACTACGTTCGCCCCCGGAGGGGGAACCTCATCGACGTAGGTGCCTGTGGATCTGTAGGAGGCCATCTCTGCGTCCATGGCAGCTCTCCACTGAGAGGCCCAAGGCCCTGACACTGCCTCAGCGTAAGTGCGAGGAGTCGGAATGTCAAGGGCGTCGGGGTCACCCTCAGGGGCGAGGAGCATGGCACAGAGATGAGGGGAAGCGGCGGCCAGGAACTCTAGCTCAAACTGCCTGTCCTCTAGGGCGTCACTGCCAAGGGCAGACACACCCCCGACGGCCAGAGGACTGGAAGGAGGAGCAGCCACAAGAGCGGTGGCGAAGTCAAGGCGGCGGGTAGAGGCAAACTCAGTGACTGCGGCAGTAAGAGCGGACACAGAGGACACAGAGGCACGAGGGTGGGTAACAAGAGAGGCGAGAACACGAGAGAGAACAGGACGGTACGTGCGGTAGTAGTCAGTGACAGGAGAAGGAAGCGACACAGTGAGGGCCGACTCAGGAGGAGACGGAAGCACAGACGGAGACGGACGAGGTGGACGAGAACAAAGGAAGGCTGTACGAAGGTCAGTGAAGGGAACAGGAGACGAGGGACGAGCACGAGGGGAGCGACGAGAGGCCCAAGTCTGAGAAGGAGGAGGAGACAACGAAGACTGAGAACGAGGGAAAACAGCGGGAGAGGGGTCAGGAGGAGGAAGCGGAGGACCAGAGACGGGAGGAGAGGGGGAGGAGGAAGGAGAGGGAGACGGGAGACCAAGGGTCCGAAGACCCGAGACAGGAGGAGGAGACGGCAGCAGCTGCTGCTGCTGCTGCTGCGGCTGCTGCGGCTGCTGCTGCTCCAGCGGCTGCTGCCTCTGCTGCTGCTCCTGCTGCTGCTGCTCCTGCTCCTCGAGCCGCTGCAACTCTCTCTCCTCTCTCTCCAACTCCAACTGCTCCTCACGAGCACGGCGAACACGAGCCTGGAACCTGGTCGGGTAGGGGTGGGGGGAAGGAGTAGTGTCCGGGGCAGCGGCAGCCCCAGAGTCGACCTCCGAAGCACCAAGCACACCACCCCCAGAGGCAGCACCAACACCAGCTCCAGACCCAGGCTCTCCAGAAACCGAAGGGACACCCTCACCCCCAGACGCAGCACCCCCAGACTCCGCACCAGCACCCCCAGACTCCGCACGACCAGTACCAGCCCCCGGAAGACAAGAGTCCTCTGTAACCCTCGGCTCAGCTCCAACTCCAGCACCCCCAGAACCAGAGACCTGTACAGGGACAGTCGCAGGACCAACCTCTCGAGAGGGAGCACCTGCAGGAGGCGGCGAGGAAGACTGTGGGGAGGGAGGCTGTACAGGGGGGGCTACCGAAGGGGGAGGGCTAGCCT
The DNA here is from genome assembly GCA_947470075.1 of Closterium sp. Yama58-4. Taxonomy (NCBI): domain Eukaryota; kingdom Viridiplantae; phylum Streptophyta; class Zygnematophyceae; order Desmidiales; family Closteriaceae; genus Closterium; species Closterium sp. Yama58-4. The sequence continues at coordinate 469,235 of CANIUD010000104.1, forward strand.
GAGACACACCAGACGGGGCTGGACCAGGGGGGGAGGCTGTACCGGGGGAGCAGGCGGGGGAGCGGCGGTCAGGAAGAGAGGGGGGGGAGGGACCGGGAGACCTCGACTGGGGTACCTGACGTAGTAGGGGGTGGACTCCTCGAAACGGACGTCACGGGAGTCAAAGAACCGGTGAGAGGGAGGGTGGTAAAAGGTGAAGTCAGAGGAGTCCTCAGGGAAACCAAGGAAGACACAAGGAACGGCGCGAGGCGAGAGCTTGTCCGCGGAGGTGTCGCGGACAAGAGCCAAGCACCCCCAGACACGAAACCTCGACGCGACACCAGGGGACCCTGTCCAAAGACTGGTCGGTGAAGCCTCCGGCCGAGAGACGCGTGGCCAGAGGTTCAGCTGGTGCGCGGCGTACCTGACCGCGTATGGCCACAGGAAATGGGGGGCACGGGCGTGAGTCAAGGAGGTGCGGGCAATCTCCATGACCAGGCCTATGCGACGCTCAGCAACCCCATTCTGCTGTGGGGACTCCGGAAGCGTCCAGGACTGACGAATGCCCTGTTCGCGACAGAATCCAGCGAGAATGCCGGAGCGAAACTCGCCCCCGCGGTCGGAGTGGAGACAGCTGACACGACGACCACGAGTGTCCTGGGTGGTAAGCAACCACCTGATCAGCGTAGAAGTCACCTCAGACTTCCTCGCCAGGGGGAACACTGTGGTGTAGCGGGAGTAGTCGTCAACGACCACCAAAAAGAAACGCTCACGCTCAGGGCCAGGGCGAGGAGAGGGGCCCCAGACGTCCAAGTGCAGCGTCTCAAAAGGCTCGGTGGCCGGACGAAGGGAGGAGGAGTGAGGGGTGGCGCGCAGCCTACCCTCGACGCAAGGACCGCACGGTGGTGCAAGGGACGGCGGCAGCGACGGCAAGACACGCGGGAGACCTAAGACCAGACGCTGACTAGACATAGCACGCAGACGTGGAAGAGAAGGGTGTCCCATCCGGTGGTGCCACAGAACGGTGGGGTGGGCAAGCGACCGACAGGAGCAAGACGCAGCGACTGGACTGGACGCGACAACCTGAGGGGACGGAACCACCTGGTGAGACGCAGGGAGGAGACTAGGGGGAGGGACAGGAACTGGGAGGAGTGGCTGCTGCGACGGCGGCCGCTGTGGCTGCGGCTGCGGCTGCTGCCGCTGCTGCTGCTGCGGCTGCTGCTGCTGCTGCTGCTGCTGCTGCGGCTGCTGCTGCTGCTGCAGTCGCTGCTGAGCGCGCGGGCCAGTGTGAAGAGTGTAGAGACCGGAGCCCGGCTCAGCAGCAAAAGTGGCGAGGGGCTGGTAAGAGTCCCCGTCAACACACACCGCAGTCTCTCCAGAAGGCTCAAACCACACACCCACGTGCTGACTCACGAGGGGTCGCACGCCCACCAAGTTCCGGGAGAACGAGGGGACGTGAAACCCAGTGAGAGACCCAGAAGGAGCAGCCGGACACGGCAAGGTGGTAGTGTGACGCGCGGTGACTGGTCCCGAAGTGGGATCAGCCAGCGCCACAGAAACAGGCGCAGGAAGAGGCGTAAGTGTCGTGCTGTCACGAAAGAAGCAGTGAGAGGCTCCAGAGTCCAGCGTGAACGACAGCGAACCGTCCTCTGAGGTAGCCGCTGGACTAGAGTCTACACAAGAACCTACACTAGCAACAGGCAACTGAGCAAGGCTAGCACCTAAGCTAACAACACCAGAGTAAGCAGAGTCAGAAACACTAGAGTCAACAACAGCATACATAGCATGGGGAGTACCAATCAGATCAACTAACTGCTCAGCAGACATGCCCCACAGAGCGGAGCCGTAGCGCTGAACAAGAGGCAGCCAGTCAGGGGCAGGAGCACCAACCCCGTAGACCAAACGAACCGTGTCAGTGAGCTGAGCAAAGCACTGACCAGGGGGGTGAAACCGGCCACAAGGGTGGCCACGACGAGGGCCTGTCAGAACCTGGTAGGTGCAGGGAGTGTAAGCAGTACCACGCTGGGTCTGACGCAGCCCCGACCCTGGAGCCAGCTGCTGCCGCTGCTGCTGCTGAGGCTGCTGGGAGGAGAGGGGCTGCTGGTGCTGCAGAAGCTGCTGCTGACGCTGAGCCTGGTACCACGCCGCTGCTCCACCAACCGGGGCAGGAAGTACAGGAGGCGACTGACGAACTCGGGCGTCGCCACCACTAGCAGGCGCAGTGGAGTCACCAGTCACTGCACGAGGCGCCTCTCCAGGCCCTGAACCTCCACCGCCGCCAGGCGCAACGCCACCTCCACTACCTCCGCCTCCACCTCCACTACCACCACCAGAACCGCCTTTCTTGCCACTCCTACCGCGGGACCGCGACGCAGTCGTAACAGCAGCTGCAGTCGCGTCAGTAGCGGCAGTGGCAAGTGAGGCAGTAAAGGTGGGTAACTGCGGGACTGTGCACCCGTGGAAGAGTGGGGGGGGCACAGCACCAGAGGCAGCGGCTACCGAGCGAAGGTTGCTCTCGACGTCCTTGAGTGTAGACTCAAGGACATCGACGGTGAGCTCACTAGGGTGCTTCAGCAGAAGCGCGTCGCGAACGGAGGCAAGGCGGTCAGGGAGGCTAGTGGCGATGAAATAGATAGTAATCGCCATAGGGGGAGGAAGCAGTGCAAGCTGTGCCTCAGTGCAAGCAGTGCGGTAACTAGCGTCGAGCGAGCGGAGGTGAGCGATCAAGTCAGCAGAGCGCTCAAAAGACGCTAGGTCAGGAAACAGGAACGGGAGGAACAGGCGGCCAAGAGAGACAGCGGCGGGAGAAGAGTAGCGGGCCTTAATCGCAGTGAGGTACTCAGCAGCGGTGCGAACCTGAGTGAAGTGAACCTCCTCAGACTCAGGGAGGAGGCTGCTGAGCGCGATGCAGGCCGCAGCGTCACGTGACGTCCAAGCCGTCTGGTCAGCTCGCTGAGTGGCAAAGCGGGCTCTAGCGGCTTCGTCAGGGGCAGGTCCTAAAGGCGTAGGGTCGGGGGGCGCAGGTAGGGCACCAGTAGCGTGCGCCCAGAGGGTCTCGCCTGCCTAAACCTTCCGAAGAAGCCAGACGGAAAAATCAAGAGGTCTACCGTCAGCGTCGAAACGAAGCACACGCGGAGTCGCCATAGCGAGAACTAACGCTAGGGATACAGTGGCAGCGGAAGAGCAGGCTAGGGTTAAGACGACGGGCTGGGGAAAGGGGCGAGCCGCTACAGGGGAAAGGGCGGGCCGCTACAGGGGAAAGGGGAAGGGGCGGGCCGTGACGGAGGGAAAGGACGGGCGGGACGCGACGGGGAGAAAGGGACCCAACGGGGGGGAAAGGACGGGCGGGACGCGACGGGGGGAAAGGGGCACGACGAGGGGAAAGGACGGGCGGGACGCGACGGGGGGAAAGGGACGCGACGAGGGGGAAAGGGCGGGCAGGACGCGACGGGGGGAAAGGGACGCGACGAGGGGGAAAGGGCGGGCAGGACGCGACGGGGGGAAAGGGACGCGACGAGGGGGAAAGGGCGGGCAGGACGCGATGGGGGGAAAAGGCGCGACGCGACGGGGGGAATGGGCGGCGACGCGACGGGGGGAACGGTCGCGATACGACGTGGGGGGGGAACGCGACGCGACGGGGGGGTAAGGGCGGGCGCTACGGAACGAGGGGAACGGGTGGCGCGGACGGGCGCTAGGAGTGGCGCTAGGCGCGGCACTACGCGCGGTAACAACGGAACCGGGACGAATGAGAGCTAGGATCAGGCTCGGGAGGCTCGAACGGAGAACGGAGGAACGGGATCCCACAGGATCCTAACCTAACTGATACCATGTCAAAATGAAGAATGGATGATGCATTGATGTTGGTTGGGGTACATATAGCTAACCCTAAGTTTTGTACCCCCTAAGACAAACCTCACTATAGGCTACAACATTTGACACCTAGAAACTATAGTTAACCGTTCAATACTCACCATGGACACCGCTGTGCTCATACCAATCAAGTACCTGGCGTCCGGCGTTGCGTACGTGGACATGTCGTACCTGTTCGGCATCTCAAAGACGCTGTGTCACGAGCTGGTCGACGTGTTCCTCACGGTGTTCCCCTCTGCCTTCAAGGCCGCATGGGTGCGCTTCCCCACCCGAGAAGAGCTTCCTGCTATGGCGCGGGAGTTTGCAGCCGTCAAGGGTATACCTGCTGTGGTGGGTGCTGTGGACGGGACTCACATACACATGAAGGGGATGGAGGGGCACAGAACAGAGTACTGGACAAGGAAATCGGCGTATGCCGTACAACTCCAGCTTACATGTGACGCAAGAGGGAGGATATGGGACTACCTGATCGGGTATCCCGGGAGCGCGCACGACATGCGGGTGTTCAAAGAGAGTGCATTACTTGAGAGGTTACACAACGGAGACATAGCCCCATACCAGATTGTTGGTGACGCGGCCTACCCTCTACGGGAGTACTGCCTAACACCCCTGCATGCCCCTCGAGGTGAGGACCTCATGGACGACTGGGCACAATGTTTCAACTACTGTCAGAGCGCCACACGCATGGCGGTGGAGAGATGCATCGGCGCCTTCAAAGGGAGATGGCGCATCTTCGCCCAGCGCAACGACTGCAGGTTGTGGCGCATACTCGCCGGAGCCGCGTGTTGTGTCATCCTGCACAACATGTGTGAAGATATGCAGGATGTTAGGCGGCGGAACATGGCATGGGAGAACCTACCACGTAACCGTGATCCATGGTGGACGCGGGGACCAATCGCGACACACAAATGGGAACCGTGTGTCCCACCGACTCAGCAGGCACTCAGGGAGAGGCGGAAACGACTGGGTGAGGCGCTTCAACAGTCTTACGCTAATCGTCGGCGCCGCGAACCCATATCTCCACATCCTCAGCCGCTGGAGTGACGGTGCCTCCATCGCCCACCTCCTCCTGAGGCCGTGCGGTTCCGGAGGGTGGTGCGGACTCCCCGCGTGGCGGTGGTGGGGAGAAATCCGGAGGCGCGCGGTGCACATCCGTGGGAGCCGACTCAGCCATGCGCTCGCGGGCAAGTCGGAGGCCTTGCGCCATCCATTCGCGGACGAGGCCTTCGATGCGAGTCATGGCGTCGCCGTGGCAGTCCTTGATGGTGGCGGATACAAGCATCGCCGCTTGCATGGTTGCCGTCTCATGCACCCGTGCACGCCTGGGTGTGCCGTGGTTGTTGGTGGAGGTGCTGCAACATAGGAGGTGCACGGAAATTAAGTTAGTGGTGGTTGTGCTCACCATGTCGATGTTTGATGCATTTCTGCCTTTGAGTGAACTAGCATGGTTGAAGCAACAACAATTAACGTCAGCATTTGAAATCAAACAGATAAGCTGAACACGAACTTACCAGTAAAGCATGGCGTGGACGTGCCTGGCTGGGACGAGGTTGGAACCTCCATGCCTGCCGGCACGTTGACGTTATTCGCCCCACCTCCGTCCACGGCATGCGGCGCGGCTGCAGCGGTGTCTTGGTTGTGCAGCTCCAGGTACGGATACCACGGTGGTTTCTCCACCGAGCCGTTGCCCGATCCCCCGTCAGCGCGCTTGTACTCCCGCCACAGAAACATGAGGTTGCGCCACTGTTTCTGCAGCGCGTTGACTCCCCTAATCCATCCGGGGTTCGACTCCTTGATGTGTGCGAGCAGCCGGGCCCAGTACTGCGTCCCCTGCTTCCCCTTGAGACTCTCCAGCTCATCTTTCATGAACCACTTCGCCGCGGCGAGAATGGTACTCTCCTTGTCGGACCATAAGCCGCGCTCGACCGGTAAGGCCGCCCGTTTCTTCCTTGGTTCTGGGCGTGCCGTGTGTTGCGCCGCCTTGCCTTTGCCCTTCTCGGATGCTGCCTTGCGTGCGGTGCTCCGTTTCGGCGGCGGGGTGACTGGCTGTGCTTCTTCCGGGGCGTCATCCTCGGCATCCTCGTCGCCTTCGTCGTCGTCGTCGCTGGGCGACATTCCGGCGTCCTCAGGCTCCTCCTCGTCGTCGTCAGAGGCGACGTCGTCGTCGTCCTCGTCTTCGTCAGCCTGGTCGACGACTTCCTCCACGACTGGCCGGTGCATTGCTGCCACCCGTGCAGGCTGACGGCGCACACGTGACGGCGCGGCGGTGGGCGACTGTGCACACGACCCCTGGCCGTCAGGAACGGGCGGCGCGGCTAATCCCCTGGGGTGGCGGCCGTTAGCGATCTGCTGGTTCATCCAGCGGATGTACGGTATCTCGTTTAAGTCCTTGGGGCAGTCGTTAAGGGCCTGCCCCTTACGCTTACGAGCCATACTTGCGGCTTGTTGACTTCTAGATCTAGATCTAGAGGAAGAATGGGCGGGAGAAGATGACAGAGTGGAGCTTGGAAAAGCCTGGCATAACCTTGACATTTGAAGGGGGTTGGGAGGCGGAAGGGTTGAGGAGGAGGTGCTCGGTAAGGGGGAGAAGGCGGAATGGCGGGTGAGTGCGCGTCAATGTCAATAATTCCGGATGGTTCGTTTCGACCAATCGCAAGGCGGTGAACGCGTTGGTGTGGATAGAGGGCCGCGCAAAATGTAGTCTAGATACATGATGCATGGGATGACATTTGGCACCGCGTGCGAATGGTTAGATGTGCTGTAATTAGCTGGCGACAGTTCCGTAAACCACGCCACCCAATGATAAATACACTCCACGACAACCACGAGCGCCACGGCATTCCGACACCTGGCAACATATGCTGTACGTACGCGTCTCAATCGATTGTGACACATCGATTGAGACATAAATCTACAGCGGAATGTACCCTTAGGTGAGCTCAAAGTGACCTTTGAGTAGATGCTATATCGAAATGAAAGTATACTCATACAGGGAGGGATGTACGATGGAGATCATGAGACTTACACGTGATTCTTGCATATAATGGTCTAGATCAATAATGGTACGCATGAGGTTATACAAGCTTTCTTATTGAGATGAAAATAAGAAAATATGCAGGACTTTATTCAAATACAAGATACCGACTTGGGAGAAACGGATGCGCGCATATGTGCAGGATGTTACTGAACCGAGGAAATCGGTCCGTTCAACGCGCGTAGCCGTTGATCCACTGGGCTCGGCTACCAACCAACCAATAATCCCTCAATTATTTGTGCGTAGGGGGAGTAATAATTCCTCCCCGAATCACTGAAATGACTCGGCACGGACGAATCACAGCAGAGGGTACGCGCAATTGTATTGTGGCATTCGACGACCGTCGATGTCGTGTCGTGTGGAGGAAACGAGGCCCTTCAACTTTTCGCGCTTCGAGCTTCGGGGCAAATCATCAAGCAAACCCAAGGCTCTTCTGCCTCCAAGCCCGAGGAGAGTCACATTTCCAGAATTCATTTTGACAGCAGTTTCTTTCTCAGCTGCATGTTGTCTGATCAGGAAACCCAGTTGTCTGGGCGCCACGTTTTCGCTCCTCGGGTAGCCCATGCGCTTCGACGATTTGACCTACTTAGCCACAAGACATAGCGTTCTCTTGGGAAAATAACGAGTCCGTGGATTTGACAAACACGCAATGCTTAATGCCTTTCTATTTCCCGAGTATGGTCTCTAGGATGCTTGGCGAAGATGAATGGTGGAGATTGAGTTTCAGCATCGGTCTCAATGGCGAGCCAACGCCCTCGTGTCAGAAAAATAGGGCATCACGACATTCAACATCCTACAAATCCCGTACCATCAGGCGGGAATCACGCCACCAGTCGGCGACGGCACACCCGCGCATCAGGCTTCGCCTCGACATGGACTGCTCCGCTGGCCGCGCGTGCCTGCCGATCGTCCTGGCGCTCCTTGCCGCGCTTCCGGGACGAGCAGCTGCAAGACTTGCAGGTGCGGGCTCGTCGCGTGCGTTACACTGGCGGGATTAGATTGAACGGAATGGAATGTTCGACGGATGAGAGTCAGAGAATATCCGGGCGGGAATAGACTGCAGAGAGCCCATAGAGGAGCACTCAGGCTGCCTGTTAAGGTGTCGTCATAGGTCCGAGACCAAACGACCCTCGGGATGGGGTAGGCTATAGGAGGCTTCTATGGGGTCCCATTGCTTCAGCGATTTAAGACGTCATGAAACTCTCAGAGTGATATCCATTTGCTTCATTGCTTCCGGGGTTCATTCGTTGTACCGCTGTTCGGTTCCTCTGTGTCCATCGTCGTTTCTCTCTGCAGACTCTCCAATGATACCACTCGGGACCGAACGACGGCTACTAGTCACAGGTGACTCTCCGCCTGATGCGTTCCTTCTCCGTTCCTTCTCCGTTCCTTCTCCAAGACCTAATGTCCTTTCGTCGCTTCATGAGTCCCTTGGCGCGTCTTCCGCCGCGTGCTCTGAAACCCTTGTGTCTTTTCTGTCACTGCTCTGAGACACCTTTATGCCATTTCCACCGCTCGTAATCTCGTGGCACACCTCGTCATGACTTTATCGAGCGCCGCGTGGCAGCAAGCCCAGAGGGCTAACCCTGGAGCTTTATCTCCCCCGCCCGCGCCGCTTTTTCTCTCGCCCACGCCTGTGACTTGTTCAACTCCCAAGTGTTTTCCAATGTCTCTCATTCTTTTGCCACACTCCCCCCCTCCCTCTCCTCCCTCCCTCCCTCCCCTCCCTCCCTCCCTCTCCTCCCTCCCCTCTCTCCTCTCATTCTTCCGCCATTGCTGCGCGCACCAGACGCGGATGCCCAGGGGAGGCTGCTATTTATTGTGCTCTGTGCGGTCACGGCCGCGCTGCTCGTCGTCTTCGTCGCCCTCCTCGCCTTCCTCATCTCCCGCCGCTATCGAGGTGCGCGCGTTGCTCACCCTGCCATTGCCGCGCTCCAGTAGGCTGCTCGTCGTCGCTCGTAGCCCTAACGTGCGTTGCTCCTCCTCCCGTCTTCCCCATCTGCACCATTCACGGCTGCGACAACTTCAGGCCTCTTATCAAGATCCCGCAGAGCCCTCAGTACAGCCCCACACGCTCCCGTTGCTCCCACCTGTTCCTGGCGTCCTTACTTCTCTTCTCCATCCCTCACCTCAGCCCGTCCCCTGTGAACATACAGCCGTTTGCAACTCTATCATAGAATCTCCGTGCTGCCCTCATTCTCCGCACTCACACCCGCTCCCTGCCTCCCACCACGCCCCCGCACACTCTTTCAGCTGCCCGTTCGGCTGCCCCCGCGGAGACAGCGCAGAAGCTGCCGCTGAGGGCCATCTGGAGAGCGACGTCGAGCCTGGGGGTGGCGCAGCAGGTGGGGGAGGGGGACTTTGGGCGCGCGTACCTGGGGGAGCATCGCGGGGAGCCCTGGCTCGTCGTGGTCTCCACGTCAGACAACATTGACGTCATCAAAGCGTTCCGGAGGGAGGTGAGAGCAGGGAAGAACGGGGGAAGGTTCAGAGGAGGTTTAGGGTTTCGGGGACAAGAGAGGGACAGAGGGGAACAGGAAGGGAAATGAACAGGATTATGGAGGGGAAAATGGGACAGGGAGCGAATACACGATTCGAGAGGACGATGGAAGCTGAATGAAAGTGTCGAGCTCTCGGGTTGAGGGTGTTGGGTCTAAGCTCTCATATCACATACCCTTCCACGTCATTCCCCCTTCCACGTCATTCCCCCTTCCATGTCATTCCCCCTTCCATGTCATTCCCCCTTCCACGTCATTCCCCCTTCCACGTCATTCCCCCTTCCACGTCATTCCCCCTTCCACGTCAGGTCGACACCCTGGGTCCCGTGTCACACCCGTCACTGGTGCGCCTGGTGGGGTGGGCGGAGGAGGTGGGGCGCAACATGCTCGTGTACAACCACCCCGCCCCGCTGCCGCCCTCCCCCGCCATTCCCCCCTCCCCTTCTCCCCCCACCTTCCGCCGGGGCGGTGGCTCTTTTGCTGGCGGCTCTAAGAGAATTGCTGCTGCCGCCGCTGGTGCTGGTGCTGGTGGTGCTGCTGCTGGTGGTGCTGGTGCTTCTTTTGCGCGGGCCAGCATTATGGGTGCCGGCGGTGGTGCGCACGCCAGTCGTATCTTTGACGCTCTGGGCTCTGCTGCTGCCGCCGCTGGTGGCGCCGCTGCCATCCGCGGTGATGTTGCTGGCGCTGAGGAGGCAGCAGGCGGGGGCACGCTTCTCGAGTATCTGCTTCGGCAGCAGCAGACTGGCGCAATGGCAGGTAAGGCTCTGGTGGTGTGGAAATCACGGGCGGCGAGGGGGGGTGGGAGATGATACGTGTGTGAAGACCGAGACCGAAGTGATAGCACCATGTTTCGGAGAGGGAAGAGCAGTACCATGCTTGCACTCCTATCAGCACTGATACGAGTGGCGAGGGCGAGATAGAACGGCGTCTGGTATGCTCTCCTTCTCACTCGCCATATTGAGAATTCTGGAATCACTTTTGAGAATTCTGGAATCACTTTTGAGAATTCTGAGAATTCAGGAATCACTTTTGAGAATTCTGGAATCACTTTTGAGAATTCTGAGAATTCAGGAATCACTTTTGAGAATTCTGGAATCACTTTTGAGAATTCTGGAATCACTTTTGAGAATTCTGAGAATTCAGGAATCACTTTTGAGAATTCTCGGAAGTGATTTCGAGTGGCGAGGGCGAGATAGAACGGCATCTGGCATGTTCTCCTTCCCACTCGCCACCTACCCTGTCTCGGCTCTGCCCCTTTCTGCCAGACCCCCTAACGCTCTCCTTTGAGTGTAGGGTGGACATAGCGCACAGCCTGGCGGCAGCGCTTCACCACCTGCACTGCTGTGTGGACCCCCCCCCCTCCCCCCCAGGGCACCTCTCTCCCACCCACCCACCAGTAGGCCTGTATCCCACATGCTATCCCCCTCGCCCCCCAGACACCGCGCTGTCGCTCTCCTTTGAGCGGCGGGTGGACATAGCGCACAGCCTAGCCGCGGGCCTACACCACCTGCACTGCTGCGTGGACCCGCCCATCGTGCACCGCCAAGTCAACTCCGGCAACGTGCTGCTGCAGCCGCGCTGGCCCCACGTGAGTGCTGTTTTGCGGGTGAATTAACGACTTTTGAGACGCCTCAAAGAGCGCCGACTCCCCTTTGGTGCACCGCCAAGTCAATTCTGTCTGTGTTGCTGCTGCCACCCACATGGACCCGCCCTTGCTGCACCGCCAAGTCAACTCTTCCAATGTGCTCCTGCAGCCGCGCTGGCCCCACGTGAGTGCTGCCTCTGCGTTGTGGTTGACTCGGAAGTCACTTTGCTGGCCGCATTATACTGCTGCTGCTGCCACTCTCACCCTATGCCAGTGCTGCTCATTCTGCTTCCTCCTCCTCATCCGCCTCTACCAGTTCTCTATTCTGTTTGCACTCACTGCATCTCAACAATCCTCTCAACCTCACAACAATCCTTTCAAGCCCCCCCATGGCTCCCCATTCCTTCCCCAGGCGCGTCTTGCCAACGTGGGCAAGGTGGTGAAGAGGCTACCCTTTCAACGTATGCGTCATACCCACTCCCCCTCATCCCTCTCCACCCCCTGTTTTTCCCTATATCCCCTCCCAGGCGCGGCTGGCCAACGTGGGGGAGGTGAAGGGGCTGCCCTACGTGCCGACCATTCACGGGTGGCGCAACCGGGTGGCATACATTGACCCGGAGTACTTTGTCGCGCTAAGGGCATCTGCTGCCAGTGATGTGTACAGGTCAGTGCGTGTAGCGGCGTTACAGGTCAGTGTGGCGGCGTTACAGGTCAGTGTGGCGGCGTTACAGGTCAGTGTAGCGGCGTTACAGGTGAGTGTAGCGGCGTTACAGGTGAGTGTAGCAGCGTTACAGGTCAGTGTAGCGGCGTTACAAGTCAGTGTAGCGGCGTTACAGGTCAGTGTAGCGGCGTTACAGGTGAGTGTAGCGGCGTTACAGGTGAGTGTAGCAGCGTTACAGGTCAGTGTAGCGGCGTTACAAGTCAGTGTAGCGGCGTTACAGGTCAGTGTAGCGGCGTTACAGGTCAGTGTAGCGGCGTTACAGGTCAGTGTAGCGGCGTTACAAGTCACTGCAGTGTCCCGTCCCTCACCCCCTTCGTGCATTCCGTTCTCTCCAAACCACCCTCTCCAACCAACCCCACCCCCCCCCCCCCCTTCCTCCCTCCCCTCTCCCGCCCCGGCCCCCAGTTTCGGCATAATCCTGTTCGAGCTCCTAACGGGCCAGCCAGCGGAGCAGATCGACCCAGCCACGGGCCGCCCCTCTCACCTTCCCCTCTTCCCCCATTTCCCCGTTCCCAACTTCCCTCCCCATCTCCCTCCCCCCTTCCCCTCCCCAGTTTCGGCATAATCCTGTTCGAGCTCCTAACCGGCCAGCCAGCGGAGCAGATCGAGCCGGCCACGGGCCGCCGCGCCTACCTCAACATCTCCGCGCTCACCGCGCTCATCCGCGCGCACCACCTCCCCCCTCTCCTCGACCCCGCGCTGCCCTTCCCGCCCACGCCCGCGCCCACCGCGCTGCAAGCGCTCGCGTCCCTCGCGGCGGACTGCACGGTGCGCTCCGCGAAGCAGCGCCCAGACGCGTCCGCCGTGCTGCTACAAATGGAAGGGATACGAGAAGCGGTGCAGAACGGTCTAGCGGTGCAGGGCCGCGGGGGCGACCACCTCTCGCTCTCCATACCTGGCTCGCTCGCCGAGGCGGAGGCTCGGGGGAGGCTTGGCAGCAGAGGCGGGGAGGTGGTGGGCGGGTCGGGCAGGGAATGGGGGTCGGCTGGGGAGTTGTCCGCCTCGCAAGGGTCGTCTAGGTGGAGCGCAGGGGGGCCTCCGTCCGTTGACTCTGGAAGCGGCATGAGCGGCGGAGGAAGCTTCTCAGAAGGCTCATCTGCGTTTTATTCTGGCGAGCAACCCCGCGGGATAGTCGCCTCGTCGTCCTACCCGCAGGCGCTCTCCTCTCTGCCCCACCAACCGCCCTCCCCGCATCCACCCCCCTCCCCCCATATACCCATCAAGCGCCCCTCCCTGCCGCGCACGCACACTGCCCCGCTCGTCGCCCCCAGTCTCCTCCCGACGCTCCCCCTGTTCGAAGCGCCGCACTTCTCCTTCCAGGCGCTGCAGCAGGCCACTGAGGGGTTCGCCCCGCACAGGCTGCACCGGCAGGCGCACCTGGGGGAGGTGTATCTGGGGACGATCAAGGCCGTGGGGGAGGTGATGGTGGTGCGGCAGATGGCGCCTGGGGCGGGGGAAGGGGGGAGCACGGGGGGAGGGGGGAGCTTCGGGGGAGATAAGCGTGGTGTGGGGGGGCGGAGCGGGGAATCTGGGAGGGGAGCAGAGTGGGGGGCGCGGGAGGAGGCGCGGGAGCGGGAGAGGGAGAGGGAGAGGGAGAGAGACGTGTGGGTGAGCCGCACAATAGCAGAGGCGCACGCGTTGAGGAGAGTGGTGCATCGCAACCTGGTGACTCTGCTGGGATTCACCGTCACCACGGACCAATGCCTGCTTGCTTTCAACCACACCGACGCTCCTGACCTCTTCCACTCGCTGCACCTGTCTGGTGAGTCACCTGCCTGGTGGGGCAGTGCTGGTGTGAGGTGAAGTGGTAGGGTGAGGCAATGTAGAGGTGGGTCATCTGGTCGTTTCTGTGCTGGGATTCACCGTCACCACGGACCAATGCCTCCTCGCGATGATCCTGACCTCTTCCACTCGCTGCACCTCGCAGGTAGGGCATGCGGCAGGTGGGACAGTGGTTGTGTGCGGTGAACAGGTGTGCGAGGTGAGGTATCTCCTCGTTTCTGTGCTGTCACCACGGACCAATGCCTGCTTGCATTCAATCAACCACACCGATGCCCCTGACCTCTTTTCCGCTCGCTGCACCTCGCAGCACCGCAGGAGCACATGGGGTGGCAGGCGCGGGTGCACGTGGCGTACGGTGTGGGGGAGGGGCTGCTGCAGCTGCACGTGTGCTCGCACCCCCACATCCTGCACGGCGCGCTCGTCTCCCGCAACGTGCTGCTGCCTCGCGGCCAGCCCCCCCAGGCAAGTGCTGCTACTTAGATGAAGCGCCAGGCCCATTGCTGCAGCTGCACGTGTGCTCGCACTCCCACGTCCTGCACGGCACGCTTGTCTTACTCAGCGTCCTGCTGCCACGCGGCCAACCTCCCCAGGCAAGTGCTGCTGCTGTACACATCGCCCCCTGAACAAGTGCGTTTCTTGAGGCGCCTGATGCAGTGTTATCCTGGCACCCATATGTGCCGCTTCCTTGTCTCGCCTGTCTTTCCTGCCACCCCGTCCGCCCATTTAACCCTCCTTCTGTCAACCGTCCCCCCATCTTAACCCTCCGCTCACTCCCCCATTCCCCCACTTCCCCACTCCCCAATCCCCCCGCTCCCCTATTCCCCCTCCCCCTGGCGGCAGCTATTCGACTTTGGCATGTCACACTTCGCGGAGACCCGCAACGACGACTTTGCCTCGCCCTACTCCCATGCGTGAGCTCTCATCTTCCCCCTGCAACCAACCTGCCACACCCAATCCCCACCACCTTTCCTGCTCCCACCTGCCCTGCTCCCACCTGCCCTGCTCCCATCTTTCTTCCCACAGAAGCAAACCGCATTGCCCTTTTTCTTTCCACCCCAATCCTGCAGGTACATTGACCTAGAGGGCGCCACCACCACGGGGGAGAGGGACAAGACCAGAGGCATGAGTCGCCCGAGAATCAACCCACATTGCCCCTTTTTTCCCACACTCCTTTACCTCCTCTTCTCCTCCCTGCCCCACCCCCTGCAGCTACATCGCCCCAGAGTGCGCCAGCACAGGGGAGACGGACAAGACCACCGACATGTACACCTCAGAAGCAACGGAGATGAGACACCTCATAAACAAACCCTGTCCGCCTCTCTCCTTGCACCTTCCCCTCCTCTCTCGCCCAACGCAGCTATATGGCCCCAGAGTGCGCCACGACAGGCGAGACGGACAAGACCACCGACATGTACGCCTATGGCGTGCTGCTTCTTGAGCTCATTTCCGGGAAGCTTCCATACGACGATGCTCGTGATCCGCTGCAGCTGAGTGACTGGGTAAGCCCTGAGACCTACGGCACACATACACACATGTCGTACGGGCCTGTATTTCTCCCACCGGTACGCCTTGCGATTCCCACGTTGCGCGATTGACTCGGCCTTGGGAGCCCTTTTTTTGGCTTGCGGTGGGCCTTTTTGCTGTATGCCACTTCCCAGAAGACCTCATCCCCATGGAAGTTTACCCATGGGGATGAGGTCTTCTGGGGATGCACACATAAGAGTGATGCATGCGCACGCCCATATCTCCCATTCGCATCAGGCAGGGCTGTACGGCACAATGTCCGAAGGAGATTTGATTCTTTGTTTGGCATGGCTGTGCAAGTTGAACCCTGCTGTGCCTCATCGCAGTGTGTGATGGGATGTTGTGCAGGCACGGCAACAGGACTGGAGCAGCGCAGAGTCAATAAAGGAGCTGGTGGATCCGCTTCTAGAGGGGATGTACAATGAGGATGAAGTAAGCCTGGCACTTCTCGCAGGCACAGAATCACAGGCCTTCGAATCCTCACAGTCGCTTGGCTTCTTTGAATCTTCTTTGCAACACTTCTTCTCAGACATGACAACATCTCTTTCACAGTCCTTCCTAGGCACTCAGCCACTATACCCGCATGCGTTTCGCAACCGGAACATCCCCTTTGTTGCTTCCCCTCTTGTGGTTCAGGTGCTCGTATTGGCGTCCCTTGCAATGAGATGCATCAATGTGGATAAGAGGGAGCGGCCGACGATCAAAGAGGTGTGTAACACTCATGGTCACTAACACGCACACATGTGCATAGACATGTGTGCTCACGCACACATACACCATCGTACGGAAACACACACACACACACACACACACATACACACACACACACACACACACACACACACACACATGCAAACACACCAATGCTCACATGCGCACACAAGCTATGATGACATACCATCTTTGTTGTTCTACTGACCCTTGCAATACATGTTGTGCAGGTGCATGATCTCTTGGCTCCTTTAGTGGGACAGGATGAAGGGAGCAGCCCTGATAACAGCCCTTCAAAGGCGTTTCACTAAGAAATGTCTATTATACAAAGCCCTTTATCGAGGTGAAGGGTGGCATTACTTTCTCTTGCAGTTTCTAGGTACGGTATTGCTTTTGCCCTTTTTCAAGGGTTTGCAATAATTATCACAGGGCCATTATCCTCCATGTTGTATTGTGAAGTTTTCTGTTATGGGCTGCGTTGTCGGTTCTGGCTTGATGCTGAAATGTGGAGTGAAATTGAGGTGGAGTGGAGGTGAAGTGGACTGGGTCTACATAAAGTGCCAATTTAAGCAGGTTTTTATTTCAAAACATATCTCACTGATGTGCACTCTGCTGATAAAAGATATCTCGAACGGAACTCCAGCCCGTCGCCACACTCGTGCTGAGGCCATAGTGTATCGAAGTAACCCGAATGCTTGGCGAAACGGCTTGCGACGTCAAATCCCAGGGGGAGGATGAACCACCCACCCACATGCCCCAGAGGCCCCAGTTGTCAGCTGATGTCCCTCCCTCCCCTCCCCTCCCCACTCCCTGTCGGGAACAGGCATACCCGGTGCCAACTATTCCTGGCGCCATTTCTTTCCTCCTGTCTGTTTTACAATAGGGCTGTCAGAGTCTTCTAAACTTGAATTGCGCGAATCCAGGCTTCCATTCTGTCGGAAGCAGGTGACTTTCTTCCGCGTCACGCGCGTCGTCGCCGCGATGGCGCGGCTGTGCCTCTTACTGATTGCGCTCGTCGTCGCTGTCGTCTCTGTTACCAATGTCGCGTGCGTTCACGGCTTGCCTTCCGCGCACGCGCTCGCTTCAGGCGAAGAATCGCAGACGTTGAATGTTGTTTTGGCGAAGAAAACTCCCCTCAGACGGCGAATTCTCCAGGCCAAGGTAGTCTGCCTGGCGCGCGCTGCCCTTCCCGATTCCCATTTCTTTTCCCCACTTTCCTCTAAGTCATCGCTAAATCCTTCTATATATAAGAATAGTTTTGAAATATGGAGGCTATTAGTGAACAGCCTGATGTCTTTTATTGGTTTACAGCATCGGAATGCCAGGCCAGGCTCATTGCTGTCCGACGGCTGGAACGATAGGTCGCGAGTGGCATCACGGGGCATGGATATTGCTTGCGTGACACGTGTGCATTTTGAATGTGGCTGCTCGTGAGGCATTTTAAGCAATGTACTCTTCTTCTTCCTAGCATCGCATGACATGACGTGTCGTGTTCTTGGTGTCGTGATAACGTGTCATGTGTTCAATGCCGCATGGTTGTCTGACCTGTTCTGACACATCAGAAGCGCCTTCGCCGCAAGCAGCAGCTGGACGACGGTCCGGGAAGCGCATTGGCGGAAGAAACCCCGCGGAAGGCCAAGAAGGGCGCTGGGGGCGCTGCAGCGGCCGCGGAGGGGTGAGCCGATTGGGAAGAACGGAGGGGGGTTCGGGGGCGGTGAGGTGGGCGCGGGGGAAAAACGGAGAAGGGAAATGGGGTGATGTTTTGGTTGGGCAAAGAGGGTGTACGGAGGGGTGGGGAGGAGTGCTGGGGAAACTAGGCTTTCACCCTTTCTCCGCCTGAAATGCAGCATTCCCATTGCATCCCCGTCGCATCCCCTATTCACCCTCTCACCCGCCTTTCCCCTTTCCGCCGCCACCTCCCCCCGCCTCCTGCACCCAACCCTCTTCTCCCTCCCCTCGCCTCCCCCCGCGCCCCCCCCCCGTATCAGAGGCGCGCAGCCGCAGCCGCAGCTGGACACGATCCCCGCGCAGCTGCCCGCGCAGATCCCCGAAACCCCCCCCAGTACCGCCAGTCTCCTCGACCCCGTGCCCCTCGACGTGCCCTCCGCGTCCGACCAGCCGTCCCTCTCCACGCCCTCCGCGCTCTCCGCGTCCCCTGGTGGAGGCCCCGCCGACTCCCCCGCGGACGAGCTCGCGGGGCTGACCCAGCGCGTGGCCAAGAGCGTGCGGGACGTGCGGGGGTATGCCAAGCTCAATGTGTCCACTGCGACCGTGCAGCAGGTGCGTGGGGTGGCGCTGCAGGTGTGTGTGTGGGGTTGTTCCTCGGTCGACTTGCAAGTCACGAGCTGGCGGGGCTGACCCAGCGCGTGGCCAAGAGTGTGAGGGACGTGCGGGGGTATGCCAAGCTCAATGTGTCCACTGCGACCGTACAGCAGGTGCGTGGGATGGCGCAGCAGGAAGGCTGAGCCAGTCAGTGCGTGGCCAAAAGTGTGAGGGACGTGCGGGGATAGGCGATTTCCGACCCCTTTCAATTCAACTGCTTGCTTGCTGCGCTTTCACCCCTTTCAACCTTTTTTCCACCGGGGGCACGCAGGTGTGCGAGATGGTGGATCACAACCTGGCGCCGTGGACGCGCATCCCGTAGATCGCTTACTTGCCGCATGTCCACCGTTTTCGACCCTTTTCAACCCCTTGCAACCGCTTTCAACCGCGTGCGTGCAGGTGTGCGAGATGGTGGACCATAACCTGGCGCCATGGACGCGCATCCCCCAAATCCGTGATGGCATGGGCTCTGCAGGCATGGTGGCGCCCAGCCTCATCAAGACCATCAGCCAGCGCACCCGGGTGAGCATGAGTTGGGGGGTGAGGGAGAGGAGGGAGAGGGCGGGAGGAGAGGAGGGAGAGGAGGGAGAGGAGGGAGAGGAGGGAGAGGGGGGGAGAAGAGGAGGGAGAGGGCCAGGGCTTTGAGATGGCATGGCAGTGTTCAGCCTGGCTGGCGGGCATTCAGCGTGGTCGCGCATCCTGCAGATCCGTGGCGCCATGGGCGGCGCAGGGATGGCATGGGCGGCGCAGGGATGGCATGGGCGGCGCAGGGATGGCATGGGCGGCGCAGGGATGGCATGGGCGGCGCTCAGCCTTGTCAAGGTCATCAGGCAGCGGCCGTGGGTTAAAGAGGGGACAGCTTTGTTGTTTCGTCCCGCTTCCTGCTTGCCGTCCCCACCGTCCTCCCTCCCCCATCCTTTTCACCCCCGCTTCCACATCTTCCCATGTGTCCCTCCTGCCCAAGTCCCCTCTGACTGGTGTGTTCGTGGCACCATTTCAGAGAAAGGCCTTCACCATCCCTCCCCGGCAATTTCCCCCCCCATCAGTTCATGTCGTGTGCGGGCCATGTGAGGGTGGTGGACGGGTCAGTCTATTTCCGCCTGGGCGGCTTCATCACCGTCCCCTACCGCGTCAGGCGATTTCTGCAAACCATCCAGACCATCCAGGTGAGTGTGGATCGTGGCCCCTTGAAAGGCAGCCAGGTGAAGCACGATTGCTGCCCCACTGCTGCCCCATTCTCCTTTCCCTTCTGGGCACTCCCACCCCTCTTACCCTCTCACCACACTTAGTCCTCTAACCCATCGCAACCCTCTTACTCACCTTTTTCGTTTTTCGTTCACCTCCTCAAATTCTTCCTTTGTAACTCTTCCCACACCTGGCCGCCTTAACTTGTTGAGTAGCCTTCTTCCCTGGACCTCCTCTCACCACTACCCTCTTCTCATTTGAGGATTCTCAAAAGTGGCGCAAGCAAACATAGCCGACCCCGTTCTCTTGTTGAACAGCCCTCTACCCTCGCACCAGTACCCTCACCTCGTGCCGCGCTTCCTTCACTCCCCTGATCCGCTTTGCACTATGTCTTGCATCCGTGCTCCCGTTCTGCTCCCCTCTCGCTCTCATCTGTTCCTCCCATCACCATTCCCTTGACTCCCACAGCATCCCCCCTTCACCTCTCCAACCAAACCTCCTACCCCCCCTCCTCCCCACTTTACCCCTCTCTTCTGCCGCATCCCTCCCTTCCCCTCCATCTCCCCCCTTTCTCCCCCGTTTCTCCCTTACTTCCCCTTTCTCCCCCCCTCTTCCCCCTTCTCCCCCAATCCTCCCCCCGTCCCTCCTTCGGCCCCCCCTCCCTGCAGCGCGCAGTCGACTTCTACAACCTGGCGGCCATGCGGGCGGAGTTTTTTGTCAACACGTGCGACCTGCCCATCAGCTACGACAGCGACGTGGGCGGCAGCCGCCCGGTGGGGTTCCCCTTGTTCAGCACGCGTGTGGTGCCCGGCTCAGTGGACGTGGCCATTCCAGACCCCCTCGACCTACCTGAGAACGTGGATCTACCCGAGAATGTTGAGGTGAGCGAAAGGAGTGGGGATGAATGGGGAAGGGAGTGGGGAAGGGTGCGGGTGGGTGGGGGTGGTTAGGTTAGGCAGCCGCCCGGTGGGGTTCCCCTTGTTCAGCACGCGTGTGGTGCCCGGCTCAGTGGACGTGGCCATCCCTGACCCCCTCGACCTTCCTGAAAACGTGGATCTTCCTGAGAATGTCGAGGTGAGGGGGGGTTGACTTGGGTGGGGATGGGTAAGCAGCCGCCCGGTGGGGTTCCCCTTGTTGAGCACGCGCGTGGTGCCCGGCTCCGTTGACGTGGCCATCCCGTTCTGAGGAAGAAGGGGAACCGTGCTGTGCTTTGTTTTTCTCGCCTCCATATTCCCGCTCCCCCACTTCCCCACCTCCCCCACCTTTCCCCTACGGCAGGTGCCGTGGGAGGAGAAGGAGAACCGCGCTGTGTTCCGCGGGACGGCCAGCAGCTTCCCGTTTGAGGACTCGCAGAACTGGCGGGCGCACCCCCTCATCCGCCTGCACAGGTGGGGCATTCTGGGGCAGGTACTACTGGATAGCTTATTTTTCAGGACACGTGCACCAAATATTTTCACGGAAAATATTCGTCATGCTCCCATTTTTTGCCTGCACAGGTGGGACCCGCTTTATGTGACGCTAATGCTCACTCGCGCTCTTCGTGTATGAAGGAGTGTTTTGAGACGTCTCAAAACACTGCACAGGTGGGACCTGCTGGATGTGACGCTGATGCTTACCCGCACTCTTCGTCCTCCCCTCCTCCCCACTCCCCCCTTCCCCCCTCCCCGCCCCCCCTTCCAGGATGGCGGAAGCGCGCCCAGACCTGCTGGATGTGAAGCTGATCGGGTGGAGCCGAGACATTGATGGGGACGTGCGCAAGAGGTATGGGCAGCGAGCAGGGGAGGGGGTTGGGAATGGGCAGGTGTACTTTGAGTCGATGCGGGATAGATGAATCGGGTGGAGCCGTGACATCGATGGGATGGGGACGTGCGCAAGAGGTATGGACAGCGAGGGTGGGGTGGGTCACTGGGCCACAAGGTGGGGGCTGAGAGAAGGTGGCGGCTGGGAGGTGGGGGGGGGCTGAGAGAAGGTGGCGGCTGGGAGAAGGTGGGGGCTGGGAGAAGGTTGGGGGGGGAACAGAAAGTGGGGTGTTGGGGTTTGGCCCTACGGTGGTGCAGGGAAGGGGGTGATCTTACTCGGTGAATCTTGCACCTTTGGCGTTACTCGATAATCTTCCTTCCATCCTCCTCTTCAGTGCCTGCCCTCACTCGCTCTCCCCCACTTTTGTTCCCTGTCACTCCCCCTCACTCTTGCTCACTCCCCCTCACTCTTGCTCACTCCCTCTCACTCGCCCGCGCTTGCTTTCTCACCAAACTCCCTCGCGCCTCATACCCACTCCGTTTCCTTTATCCCCACGCACTCCACTCAGGATGGAGGCGGATGGAGTGGCAATGGTGGGGCGCCCCTCACTCTCCTCCGACCCTCCAATGAGCAAGTTCAAGTACCAGATTGTGTCAGGCCTGCCCTCCTCGCACCAGACCTGTGCCATCCTCGCAAGAGGCGAGCAGGTGAGGTTAGGCACGCTTTTGTGAGGAGTGGTTAGGGAAGTGGCGAGCAGGTGAGGTATGGCATGTCCCACAACTCGCTCGCCTCCGACCCACCAATGAGCAAGTTCAAGTACCAAATCGTCTCTGGCCTCCCTTCCTCCCACCAATGAGCAAGTACCAGATCGTGTCTGGCCTGCCGTACTCGCACCAGACCTGCGCTATCCTTGCTCGGGCCGAACAGGTAAGGTTTGAAACGTTCGTGGTGAGGCAAGCAGGTGAGACGCATTGCTAGGAAGGGGGGAGCGGGTGAGGTCTGACATGTCTCACTCACAAGGCCCTCCCCCGCTGCCCCCTTTCCCCCTTCCCCCTTTGCGTAGTTCGTCAAGCCTGTCTCAAAGCTGTTCGTGAATTTCATCCCTTCTTCTCCCCCTCATCCCATCTTAACCCCCCACTTCCCCCGTACCCCCCTCCTCTTTCCCCTCTGCAGGTGGCCATCCGGCAGGCCTCCCCCTACGCGGAGTTCTTCACGCCACTCTTAAAGCCCTACGTGAACTTCATCCCGGCCAACCGGCACTTTGACAACCTCATTGAGAAGCTGCGGTGGGCGCAGAGCCACGACAACCACGTGCACCACATGGTGGCCGCTGCTAAACGGGCGGCAAAGTGAGTGTATTCTGGGTGTGCGTATGCTCTGTATGTGATGCGTGCGTCAATGTGTGTGAAGCGGTGGGCGCAGAGCCACGACCACCACGTGCACCACATGGTAGCTGCGGCCAAACGGGCGGCAAAGTGAGTGTGTGCTGTGTGAGTGTGTGCGAGTGTGTGACTTTTCTTTACCACTCATCATGGACCAATCATCATGATTTTTGCACTTCATTCATCGCTTGCATCATGTGTGTTTGCTCGTTCCCATGCCCATCGTTCGCATTTGATCCCTCCAGTTTCATACTTCCACTATTCCCACATTCCGCCCCTCCTCACCCTCCACTCCCCCTGTCCCCCACCTCACTGCTCAAACCGTCAGGTGGGCATGCACGCGTCACGGGCACACATTCTACTGGGCCATCCTCCTTATAAAGTACTCCAAGAACGCGTTACAAAACCCAAAAACGATCAAGGCCCCGATCAACACACTCTGCCAGGACCCCCTCGATCCTGCCCTCCTGGAAATGGCCGGGCTTGCTCCCGCCTCCCCCTCCTCCTCTGCCTCGCTCTCTCTCCCGGACTCCTGGCCCCCCGTGTGCTCGCCTGACAACATTGACCGCAGCGCTCAGCCCAAGTGTGTGTATTACTGCAAAAAGGGGATTATCCCCGGTAAGAGCTTCGTCTGGGTTTCGGCAGAAGCCCTCAACGCTGGTGGCGGGGCACAGTCAGCGTAACTTCTCCTGGGGAGAGCCAGTGGGTGGGAAGTGCGGGGTGGGAACAGGGAGTTCCTATTGGTAGCATTATTATGAGGGTAAATGGTGGATGGACCTCCCTTAGTGGACTCAGTTGTGGTTGAGGTTGTGGTTGTGGTGGCAATAGTTGTACTTGTGAAATTCTGGCGAAGCACAGGTGGCACACGTGTTGTGAGGATCAGTTCACTGATGTCTTGTTTGAGATTTGCAGCACTTCGCTTGGATTGGACTCTTGGCCTTGATGGTATCGCAGTTGCATGTCACAGTATGCGATGTGCATTTGCACTAACCGTATCCATGACTACAATATGAAGTACATCTAAAAGGTATATGTACTGTATTACGGTAATAGTATTTAGTATGCTGAATACATGACTTGCCTTATTACCTATCCTTTCCCTCATTGAACAGATGAGGGATTCACAATTCCTACCCACCCAGTGTACACAAACGAATACAATCTACAAAGCACAACAAAAGAACAGAGCCTACTGTTCCTGCTGGTATCCCTAAGCATGCGTTGAAAGGGCAAGCATTGTGCTGCCCCTTGCGAAACATGCCATTGTCAGGCGGCCAGGAAGGCATCCTGGGAGTCGGAGGGGTTGACAGAGAAGTACTGTGAGGGCGGCCCACTGATGAGGCTGCAGTCGTCAGCGTCGTCCACACACGGCAACGGACCCAGGTTGGGTGATCGGCCTATCAAGGCTGACGCCTCTTCCCATGGGCTGCAATTCAAAAGAGGGATTAAACGAGAGCAAGGGAACCAATGAGTTGCTGTCTGTGCATGAACGCATTTCCATCAAACAATCTGTTTAGAATGCAGCAAGCCAAGAGGGGAAACGGCCACCAATATGGTGGTGTGATGGTGTCTGTAGCTTACCTGTCATCACTGAAAAACATGTCAATGGAGAGTCCTGACTGCTGCTGCTGCTGCGGCGGCGGCTGCTGCGACCGGTCATCAACACACGCAGATGGAGGGTGAACTTGGGTCGTAGGATGGATTTGTTGCTGCATGTACGGCTGAGATGTGGTCTGCTGTTGCATGGGCGGAGGACCAGGCAGCTGCTGTTGTTGATGCTGCTGCTGATACTGCTGCTGCTGGATCTGAGGCTGCATGGGTTGAGCCTGATACTGCTGTTGCTGCGGTTGCTGCTGCTGGTACTGCATCGGCTGGGCTTGATGGTGCAGAGGAGGCTGTTGCTGCATTGGTGGCCCTTGCACTGCTTGTGCTGTCTGTTGGTAGAACGGCTGTGGCTGCTGCTGCTGCTGCTGCTGCTGTTGCTGCATGGGCGCAGCATGTGAGTACTGCTGCTGGGCCTGCCCCATGGGTGGATGCGTGAGGGGTGGCTGGGATCCCATGGGCGCCTGTGGCGGAGCAGGACTGTGCATGCGTGGCTGCGAAGGGGCAGGGCTGTATCGCTGCTGAGTGTTGCTCATCTGCCGCATGTTGGTTTGACCTTGTGGCATACCACCGGAGCCACCCGAGCTCCCCATCTGGTAACCCATCGGCTGCTGCTGCTGCTGGGATTGCACTGGTTGGTACATCTGCTGCTGCTGTTGCTGGTACTGCTGCTGCTCATATGGCCCGTCACTGTACCCACAGGCATCTGAGCCATTGAGGAGGTCCAGGGGCGGGGGGCAGTACTGGTCGGTGGGGGCAGCAACGAAGCTCTTCCTGGGCGACTCAAACATGGACTGGGAGCGCATGAGGTGCGGCCGACCATGCCTGGGCTCAGGCACAGAGCTGCAGCGCGTGAGCACGTGGGGGTTGCTGTGAGGCGCGCCCATAGGGGTGCCCATGGGGGTACCGATGGGAGACGCCATGCTGCATGCCGACAGCCCAGAGCCGTGGCTGCTGAGGCTGGAGGAAGGCGGGCCCAAGGGGGACGGGTGGGCGGGCGGCCTCTGGACGAGGCTGGGCAGCCGCAGTAGTGGCACCTTCACGCCCCCACCGCTGCTGCTGCTGCTCGTGGTGCTACTGCTGGTGGAGAGTCCCCCCATGGGCATGGAAAGAGTTTGTGAGTGCGGCTGCTGCTGCTGGAGAGGCGGCTGGGCGTTGGGGGGAGGGGGAGGAGGCATGGACCCCCGCGGGGCTCTCATAGGCTGAGGGGGACCGGACATGGCTGTGGTTTGCATCGGCTGTGGCTGCATCATTGACGCTTGCTGCATTGGCGCCTGCTGAACAGGCACCTGCACCTGCGGCTGAGGCTGCGCCTGATGCTGCACGTTCATGGGTTGCTGCTGCCCTTGGACTGCCTGCACCCGCATCTGCTGCTGCTGCTGTAGGGGCTGCTGGGTCTTGGGAGGCGCGTCAGCATAAGCAGAGCGGGCGGAGACGAGAGGGTGGGTCTCAGGCGACTCAGGCTCGCCGCTGAGCACCAGGGCGCGCGAGCTGAACTTGCACGCCTCGCCTCTCTGCCCCGCGCCCTGCCTCGACTGCCCCTGCTGAGGCGTGTACGGCGTCTGCTGGGTCGGAGGTTGCCCGGCCTGCCCCATGCCTTGCTGCTGCTGTGGCTGCATAACTGGCGTCATGGGTGCCTGCCCGTGCGCCTGCTTAGTGTGATCTGGCTGCCACGGCTGGTTCTGGCCCTGCCACTGCCCGCCTTGTTGCTGTGACCGAGGCGTCTGCTGCTGCGGAGCTGGGCAAGGGGATTGCCACTGCTGCTGCTGTTGAGCGGGTGGTGCCTGGGCCGGTTGTGCCTGCCACTGGTTACCACCTGCGGGCTGAGAAGGAGCATTGGTGCCTTGCTGCGGCGCCTGCTGCTGCTGCTGCTGTTGCTGCTGCTGCCGCTGCTGCTGCTGCGGCTGCTGCTGTTGCTGCTGCTGCTGGTGCTGCTGCTGCTGCTGGGGGGCCTGCCACGGCTGCTGCTGTTGATTCGGTGTCGACCATCGCTGCTGTGGTTGCTGCTCCAGCTGCTGCTGCGGCCGAGGAGAAGGCGCGGAAGAAAGGACTTGCGGCTGCTGTGACTGGCCTTGCCACTGCTGCTGTGCCGGCTGCCGCTGCTGCGGCCGCCACTGTTGCTGCGGCTGCTGCTGCGGCGGCTGCTGCTGGAAAGGCTGCTGCGCGGACGACTGCTGCTGCTGGCCTTGGCTCTGCCAGTTGCTTCCGCCGAGGGGCACAGCGCCATTGGGACCTCGTCCGCCCGTCTGCAGCTGGTAGTGCCCTGGCTGCAGCTGCCCCACGCCGTTACCACCACCAGCGCCAGCAGTGTCGGGACCAGCAGCGGCACCAGCAGGGGCCATTCCGCTGGAGGAGACGGGCATCCGCGAGTTGCCGCTGGGCGGCACCTGCAGACACAGCCGCTGCCCGCCGCCCAGCACCAGCGACGTGGACCGCTGCATGCGAGGCGGCGAGCCCATGCGCCCGGCAGGCTGCTGCTGCTGCTGCTGCTGCAGGAGAGTACAGGGCGTTAGATCCACCTGGCTGCTGTTGGCGGGGCGGCATGGAGCGCGAGGGCATCAGAGCGTGCTGCTGCTGTTGCTGCTGCTGCTGCGGAGGCATGGGGGCGGGGCTGCCTTCGTCGCCTTCCACGATGCTGTGGCCGAGTTGGAAGGTGGACGTGAGGCGAGGGCCCAGAGACCCGTTCAGCTGCAGCTGAAGCCGGCCGTTGCTGCTGCCGCTGCTGTGGCACGGCATTGACTGCGACTTCTGCAGCCGAGGATCAGCCCCGAACTGCTGCGACGACTGCTGCTGCTGCTGCTGATGATCAAAGGGCTGCTGCTGCTGGAATGGCTGCTGCTGCTGCTGCTGCTGCTGCTGCTGCTGCTGCTGCTGCTGCTGGGGGTGGTAACTGTCCGAGGGGCCTGAGACGAGCAACTTACTGCTGGAGACGGCTTCAGGGGGAGGCGCGGAGGCAGAGGAAGGAGCGGGCGTGGGCTCGGGAAGGCCAAACGGGGTAAACACGGCAGAGGACGACGGAGCTGCAGTGGCGTCGGAGACAGCGGCTGCGCTGGCAGATGCGGCGGGAGCAGCGGCAGCGGAAGGGGTGCACGCAGGGTCGTGGGGCTGTTGGCCGGTCGGGACTGGTGATCCGGTGTTTTCTGGGGAGAGCTGGATGGCGAGTTGCTTGGAGCAACCAAGGGCCCTGCAAGAAACAAGGGAGGAGAATCATGAGCCAGTGGGGATGGCAACCAGAGGAGCACGCGCGGAACAAGAAAATACTTCAAGCACTGCATGTTGATCACTTTTCGGACACAACTACCACAGAACGAGGGTCTTGCTTAGCGATTTTTCAAATTATGATTGGGCATAAGGGGATGAAGAGGGCACGGCGCGTACGAGGTCTTGGAGGCGGGAGTGCGCGCCTGGTCCGCGCCGACAGGCTGGGCAGGCGGAGGAAGCGCAAGCGGAGGCGGAGGGGACCCGCGCGTAACACTCGAACCCACATCGTCCGTATTCAACCGCAGCTTCGACACCGAGCCAATCTCCAGCTTCGACACCGAACCGAGCTCGAACTTGGGCACGAGCCCCTTGTGGCAGGGCGTGTCGGTGCACGTGTCAGTCATGGCGGAGCACGTGCCCTCCACGCACCCCATGGGCCCCTCGGACGACGCGGCCTGGATGGACAGCGACGAGCCGGCCGTCGCCTTGTCGCTGAGCCTTCGCGACTTGCCCACCCGGTTTCGGCCGCGATGCATGTGGCGCTCGCAGTACTTCTGGTCCGTCACCGCCTGCCGAGAGCCACGCGCGAGAGGGGGGGGGAGGGAACGGGAGGGAGTGGGAGGGAGCAGGAGGGAGGTGGGAAGGGGACAGGAACGGGAGAGGGTCAGATGGACAAGGTCGAAATGGTCGACCTTGGAGTCCAGGGAGCGACTGACAACAAAGCGAAGGTAGAAATACACGGGCGAGGAGCGGCCCGCTCGAGGGCAAGCGGGGAGAAGCGGCGTCGAGGGCAAGCGGGGCAAGCGGCGAAGATTTCCGAAAACAGAGTCGTAAGAGCGGGACGGTTCGTGGCGTGACAAGCGATGAGCCGTACCTCTCGCGAGCACCGCCACTTCTTGCCGTCCGTGCGGCGGCATCTGAGGGGCTCCGCGTCCTTGAGCGGTGTGGCCCACGACGCTGCACAGAGCAACAAAACGCGTTTCTGTCATTCCCGTTACAAGCCCAACCGACAGCCACATCGGCCGGAAAAAGCGCAGGTGATTCGACACCGTACCAGGGCCGTCGGGTGATTGGCGAGGCGAGTCCGCGGTGGAATAGAGCGAGTCGATAAGCTCAGGAGGGACGGCGGCGCCGGAGACAAGGTACTTGAAAATGAGCGCTTGCTGCTCCAGCTGCTGCCACTGGCTGATGGTGAAAGGCGCCGCGCTCTCATCTGCACGGTGAACGGCAATCAGACCGGAGAAGTGCAAGTCAGTGACGATCCTTACAACAACAACCGTAACAACATCAATGTCACCACGGCGATGACGTAGTATACCGTAACATTAAAGTGAATCTCTTCCGGGAGAGAGCGGGGTCTCTTACCTGCGACCAGGCCTGGATCGACCAGGCTGGACTGGCTGTCCGGACTGATAGTCTGCTGCCGCGGAGTATCCGCCGCAACGGACGGCGTCCCCACGGAGAAGCTCGGCGTGCCGGCGCCAGGCTTTGACGGCGGAGGCGTGTCGCCGTTGGTCTCAGCGCCTAACGCGGCAACGGCGGGGTCTCTCGGAGGCGACATCGCAGAAGCGTCGTTAGCTTTTTGCGACGTCGCCCGAGGGGAGCTGCAATTAGCGGCGTTGTCGGCATCCATTGCGGGATTCGCGGCTCTAGCTTCGGCGTCGTCCTTCGCAGTGTCGCCTTCCTTGTCGCTCGCAGCGACGACATCGCCAGTGCCGTCATCCTTGTTCGCGTCGTTGCTGCCGTCAGTCGCACCTTGGTTGGCCTCGGTGGACTCGTCGCTGCCATGGGCCCCGTCGTTTACGTCTTCCATCTTCACGTCCTCGTTTGCTTCACCAGCCGGAACTGGCGCTTCTTCCCCTCGACTCTCCACATGGTCAACTGACGCACTTTCAACTTTTGTTACCGTTTCTCCTGCAGCTTCTGTCGCCACGTCTCCTGCGACTTCAATCGTCGCCGCTCCTGGGACTTCAGCCTCTGCGTCACCTGCAACTTTCGCCGTGGATTCTGTAGCTTCAGTCGCGACGGCTCCTGTAGCTTCTATCACCGCCGGCGATTCCACCTCATTGCACGACTCCATTTTCACCTCTTCTTTTGTGCTGGACGTTTTCAAGCCACAGTCTTTATGGTCAGCGCCTTCATGGATCTCGTGGTCAGTCGGGGCTCCAGAAATCTCCTGGTCCGTCGCCGCTCGATGAGTCTCTTCATGGATCTCCTTCGGAAAAGCCTGATCTTGGTCAATTGGTGGTGGAATCGCATCCACGTCCATCTTATCATGATCAATTACCGACTGATGCTGATTAATGGCCTCATTTGAGTCCATACAAGTGTCTCGATAATCGTCAAGTTGTCTGACCTCTTCAGAATCTCTTAAAACAGTCTCATCTTGATCGTTCGCTACAGCTTCTGCAACTGCTGGATCTCTTTCAGCTGCTAGTGTAGTATCCTGACGAAGCATCGCGTCGTGGATTTCCTGCGGCTCGATTGTATGAAACGAGGAGACTCCTGAAGCGTTCGGATCAATGGCTCCTGTGCGCGACACTGGGTCAGGTATTGCGTCACTCGTCGACGAGGTCAGACGAGCAAAATCGTCGACGTGAACCATCTGCGTTTCAAGTTCGTTCATTTCAGTGCAGGTGAGGATAGATAGTGATGGTTCCGCCATGGATAAGAATCCACTACTCTCCTACTAAAGCAGGACTTCTCGCTAACTTTCTAGCGTAATTACCGAAGACCTGCCTGAAGAATCTATGCCTGTTTGCGGTGAATCCGGCCTCCAGCCGGATAATGAGCCCAGAAATCTGGTTTTAGAACAGACTGTGAGCCACAAAAGGTTGAAAAGCAATTCACTGCCAGCCGTCGAGCAACGGAGGACATGGGAGGCAAACGCAAATATGTCATCTCGCGGGCGTTCAAGCAGATATTGCCAGAGCCCTGCCGCAGCCACAGCTACAACAGAAATGGCAGGCATCCAGCCATGACAACTGAACTTCTATCAGAAATCTCCATGCAGCTCTTCATCGAGTCCGTTCATCTAGTTCATCTGGTCCGCTCATCGAGCTGTACGCTAGAATCTGACGGTCACGGCTGTCTGTACGCCTCTGTTGAAAGTGCACATCAGGCCCCTTGGGAACAACAGTTCTGCTTTTCAACGCCTGCTCACCCCCATCTTGGCATATGCCCAACTGCATGGACTGACATCTCACCGATCACAGGCCTGGAGATTGTCAGGATGCACTCGAGGCTGCCGCGGCGCCTGAGTGACGAAAATGTTGCGGTTGGGTTGGGAGCGAGAAATGTCCCGCCCCATGCAGGTGCCGGGATTCGCGGATGGAGGTAGTGTATTGCCAGAGTGGATGCCAACGGTCATCTTCGGTTGTCTATAACGAATCTCCCGGCCTTTGGGAAAATCGAAACAGTGGTTCTCTCGTGTCATAGGTGCTTCACATCGCTTCCCGCTGCCGCGCTCAATGTACCCGCCAATCATATGTGGCCCTCGTCAGGACGGGCAGCTCCCTGACACCATTTGAACCTTGACAGTGCAAACTGGAAAGCCACTCTCCCCCACAAATACGGTTGACCCACTTGAGACGGGTACGTTATCCACTCGGAACCACAAATTGGTTGGGCATGCTGGAAGCCCATCATTGGCTGCTAGTCACGTGCCCTGACACTCTTGGCAAATCCCCTCTGTAGTATGCCTCTGACTACCACCATATGAACGTGGTCTAGTAGCTGACTTTCAGTTAGGATACATGGTCTTAGGCCCTATTTTAAAATAGATTAAAATTGCAGATAATTCACATTAGATTTATGTATTTATTATGATAGATGTCACAGAAGAAGCTACATTTGGTCTCCGCACCTTAATGGTGCCGTTTATTTAAGGACAGAAGCATTCGCTACACAGAAACTTATGTTTTGAAACTATGTTTTGAAAAATGCTTCTGTTCTCGTTTGTGTTGCAAGATCTGGCAAACGTGGCGTGGTCGTGATCCACGTCAGTTTCGTGTTCTCACAAGGCGTGCCCTGCCTTGCTGGACGCCAGCACATACACAGCGCATGCTCTGCTGTAATGCCAACCAAACCATCATCCATCTTGTTGAAGAATGGCGCGACTCTAGTCTAGCGCACAGGCAATGGCGCCGCTGGAAAAGCCAGCGATTGAAGGTGTAGATTAGCGGCTCTCGCCTATTTTTCGTCCCTCGCATACATCAAAAGGCTACCACGAGACTCTCATCGCCGCTGAATCCTGCTTCTACTTGTAGCCTCTACTCGAGTCGCCCGTTCTCGCAAGTCACAGCATCACCATGTCCTCTGTCGCCGCCTTTCGAGTAGGTTTCTTACGGCAAGTTCTCCGCTCACCTGTGTTGTTCTCTCCGTTTTCCGCGTGTGTTGCCGCATCCTTCATGGCCTCGCCGCGCACGTGTTATACCTCCCTTCTAAAGCTCCCTTCCCCTCGCAGTTGTCTCGCGTTGTTCCATCTCCCATTCGCCCTTTTCTGTTCTTCCCTTTCCTCGTCGCGAACCTGCAGCAAGCCGCGACGCCCGTCGCAATCACTGTAGGAGCCGCGGTAGCCAGCTATTTCCTCGCTGACACCTTCGCAGGCGGCTCCGAGCCTCAGTGAGTAGGAAGGGGGCGCCTTTCACGCGTCACGCTCGCACCATACACGTGCTCAGCACACGCACGATTCGTCTCAATATACGAATCTCCCTGTCTTTCGCGCTCGTCACATTGAGAAAACAACAAGCTTGTATGTTTGTCATGTTCTCTCTCACACACCGATTCCCTGTCTCGCCTCCTCAGGTCGCATCGCGGCAACGTCGCGTCATCAATGAGCGGCTGGTCGGCGATAGAGTACCGTCGCATGCCGATCGCAGAGTACCTCAAGGTGCGTCGCATGCCGATCGCAGGTATCTCGCCGAGGTGTGTCGTTCAGTTCGTGCACAATGCAGGTATCTCGCCGAGGTGCGCGAAAAGCCCAAGCTGTAATCAGCACGAAATATCTTTACAGCCAATCCATCCCGGCAGCAAAATACGAGCCCCCAGACTGTAATCTAAAAAAGTGGATCTCTTTTTTACTTCTCCGCGTATCCCTCCCTGCGCTCGTCACGGCCGCTCCACTGCAGATTCTGAGCGGGTGGGAGGAGGTGAACGGAGTGGCGGACGACCGTTCGCAGCGCGCCTTGCTCAAACGACTCGCCGACGCGCCCTCCACCACCGCCGTCTGACCGCCCACCTTCCATCCCGCCGCCCCTTCGATCCCGCCGCCCCTTCGATCCCGCCGTCCCATCCATTTCGCCGCTCCGTCCACACCACCCGCGCTTCCGTTCCGCACCCGCTGTCGGACGTGCGAGAAATCTTCCCTGGCGCGGCGAAAGATCGCGCGGGTTTGTACAGGCGTCGTGCGCGGGGAGCAACGCTGCTCCCCGCGCTGCACGCTCGACCTCTGGACGGTCGCTGTAGATATGTTCTGGATTGACGCTCTTAGCGTGTAACGAAGAGGACACTCCGATCCGGAAAATGGCTGTCATTGGATCCTGATTTGATTCATTAGGCATTTCATTTGTCATGGTTGGATCAAAGTTGGGTATTTGAAGTCCAGGGAGCACGGTTCATAGGAGGCATTACTTTTCCATGATTACTATGAGGTCGTTTTGCGTTGCAGTAGGTTGTGTACGGTGACCGTTCCAACCTCAACTTACTATGGAAAGAAGAAATGGATGCCAAGATGAGATTTGCACTCTTACCAGTTAGGGAGGGTGGGTGGATATTGCTACAATACAGCCTTCCTATGAAGCTTTGGGTTCATGCACGCAATAGATACCTGATTCCAATTAGTAAGGCCGTCCACAAGCTCACACGTTTCTCTCTGGCAGAAGCCCCAAACCAAGTCTCCAAGTGAGGACTGTGTGCTGACGCATGAGCATTGAGCATTGAGCATTGAGCATGCTCTGCACGTCTGGAAGGTTCAGAAGCCCGAAAGGCTTGGAAGGTTTGGAAGGTTCGGTCGGAAGATTCGGAAGGTTTGGAAGGTTTGGAGGGTTTGGAGGGTTCGAGGGCAGGTTCAAAAGGGTTCGGAAGGACGACTATGTGGTGAGAGTGTATTAGTGATGGGAAGAGCAGGCCTCAACCGTTGCATCACGTGTATGGCGAGGCTTGGCACTGCAGGGAGGAGGGGTGGAAGGCAGAGGTGGGATGCACAGGGAGGAGGGAGGAGGCACGAGGAATGGTAAAAAATGCAGCCTCTAACTCACACTCGTCTCGTCTCTCGTCTATGTGGTAAGTTGCATTGTGCTCGCTGCCCCAGGGCAGCAATCGACCATGCATAGCTGGCATCAGTGTACCACCGTCCCACCACATCTCAGCACACTGCACACCACCCCACTGCACACCACCCCACTGCACACCACCCCACTGCACACCACCCCACTGCACACCACCCCACTGCACACTCTCGTTCCCTCAGCACCAACTCACCCCTCCGCTGGTGAAGTTGCATTGCGCTCGTTGCCTCAATGCCGCAATCGACCGTGCATAGGAAGCATCGGTGTGCCACCACCCCACCGTACACCACCCCACTGCACACCCTCTTTCCCTCAGCCCCGACTCACCCCTCCACTGGTGAAGTTGCATTGCGCTCGTTGCCTCAATGCCGCAATCGACCGTGCATAGGAAGCATCGGTGTGCCACCACCCCACCGTACACCACCCCACTGCACACCCTCTTTCCCTCAGCCCCGACTCACCCCTCCACTGGTGAAGTTGCATTGCGCTCGTTGTCTCAGGGCCGCAATCGACCGTGCATAGCTGGCATCGGTGTGCCACCACCCCACCGTGCGCCAGCGCGGGGTGGGCTCGTCACACACGCCCTGCTCCGTGCCCGACCCAGCTCCCTGTAATGCAGCAGCATTGCATTGCTGTACCAACCAACACCCCACCGCACCCCATCCCACCGCACATACCCAACCAACTCACCCCTCCACTAGTGAAGTTGCATTGCGCTCGTTGTCTCAGGGCCGCAATCGACCGTGCATAGCTGGCATCGGTGTGCCACCACCCCACCGTGCGCCAGCGCGGGGTGGGCTCGTCACACACGCCCTGCTCCGTGCCCGACCCCAGCTCCCTGTAATGCAGCAGCATTGCATTGCTGTACCAACCAACACCCCACCGCACCCCATCCCACCGCACATACCCAACCAACTCACCCCTCCACTAGTGAAGTTGCATTGCGCTCGTTGTCTCAGGGCCGCAATCGACCGTGCATAGCTGGCATCGGTGTGCCACCACCCCACCGTGCGCCAGCGCGGGGTGGGCTCGTCACACACGCCCTGCTCCGTGCCCGACCCCAGCTCCCTGTAGTGCAGCAGCTGGAGATCGCTCGTGCTCAGATGCGCCATGCGAGCATAGGTAGGGTGCGAAGGTATCGGACCGAATACTCCCATGCTGTCCACCTGGTTGCCGTGGGGAGGGAGCAGAGGGAGGGAGGGAGGGAGGGAGGGAGGGGAGTGAGGGAGGAAAGGAGAAAAGGAGGGGAAAGTGCATCCCACACGACACGCCCTGCTCCGTGCCCGACCCCAGCTCCCTGTAGTGCAGCAGCTGTAGGTCACTCGTGCTGAGGTGCGCCATGCGGGAATAGGTGGGGTGGGAAGGAATGGGGCCGAAAACCCCCATGCTGTCAACCTGCAGTGGGGCGAAAGGGAGGGAGGGAGGGGAGGGGGGAGTGAAGGAGGAAGGGAGAAGAGGAGGGGAAAGTGCATCCCACCGCCCGCCCTGCTCCGTGCCCGACCCCAGCTCCCTGTAGTGCAGCAGCTGTAGGTCACTCGTGGAGAGATGCGCCATGCGGGGGTAGGTGGGGTGGGAGGGAATGGGGCCGAATACCCCCATGCTGTCAACCTGGTTGCAGTGGGGAAAGGAGCTATGAGGGAAGGAAAGGAGGGAAGGGAAGGGAAGGGAAGGGAAGGGAAGGGAAGGGGGGAGAATAAGAGAGAAGGGGAAAAGGTGTTCCAGCCACCACACCACACGCCCTGCTGTGTGCCCAACCCCAGCTCCCTGTAATGCAGCAGCTGGAAGTTGCTCGTGCTCAGATGCACCATACGTGATGGGTAGGTGGGGTGCGAGGGGATTGGACCAAACACACCCATGCAGTCCACCTGTGTGGGGTGGGAACGATGGAACGGAGAGATGGAAGGAAGAGAGGGGAGGGAACTAAAGGGAGGGTCATGTATCAGTAGTCGAGAAGAAAGGCTCATGAATGGGGGTCGAGCGAGAGAGTTGCACTCACCAGCCCCCAGAATGCGGAATGAAAGGATGAGGTGAGTGAAAGGATGAGGTGAGTGAAAAAATGAGGTGAGTGAAAGGATGAGGTGAGTGAAAGGATGAGGTGAGTGAAAGGATGAGGTGAGTGAAAAAATGAGGTGAGTGAAAGGATGAGGTGAGTGAAAGGATGAGGTGAGTGAAAGGATGAGGTGAGGTGCGCAGGGTACATCAATGGGATGCGGCATGAAGGATGAAGGTGGAAACATGAGGGAAGGAAGATGAGGGATGAGTGACGTTAAGAAGGGCCACTCACCCTCCGAGGATCAACAATGAATTTCCGGTGCCCCTGCTCGCCAGGGCACAAAGACGGGTCGAAAATCCTCTCGCCATCCTTCTCATTGTCGTGACACGCCGGCTCCGGCCAGTGAAACACAAACCGCTCCACCTGCATCTCGCACTCCCTCTCCCCCCCCCACTGCGACTCCTTCGGTACCTTCTTATCCCGCACCACCCCTCCTCGCCACAACCGCCCCCCCCTGCATCCACCCCGCCTGCTGCTGCCCCGGTGTCTCCCCCTGCAGCCATGCCGGGTGCGCTGGGGTCGGGCAGGCCGAGGACTTCAATCTCGTGGTCGGCACGCGGGCGGCACAGGTGGATGGAGAACCACAACGAGCCGAACGTTATGCCGGCCACTGTGCTGCTGCTGCCTCCCGGGCTGCCTCCCGTGCTGCCGCTGCTGCTGCTGCTGCTGCCGCCACTCGCCCCACCCACTAAGGCTCGTATCCCCTGCCGCTGCAACCGCCCCACCACCCCTGCCGCTGCCGTCATCACCAGTTTTGCCACTCAAAGCAGCACCATCAGTAACCGAGTTACCAGCATCGTAGGTCTCTAACAGTATATGCAAGGGTGGGAGCGGCCGGGGCTCGGTAACAGGTGGCAGCCATAGGTAGTCGTCCAAGTCAAGATACACCACCCAGCGCGACGTCATGCGCGATCGGTACAAGCAGTCCTGCAGCGCCGGCACCTGCCCGTGGTTCCACACCTGCTCTCGCTCCAGTAACCCTGTCATTTCCACTAGCTCCGCCCTGCCCTGGTCTGCCTGGGCTTGGATCACGGTGCGTACCGGGTCGGTGGCTCCACCTGCGTTGGCGCCCCCGGCGTTGTAGAGCAGGAAGGAGGTGACGCCGATGAGGTGGTGGTGGTAGGTGAGGAACTCGAGGAGCGCGCGCGGAGAGATGGTGGGGCCGTGGAGGGGCGGTGGGCAGAGGGTGAGGTGCGAGGGGAAGGGGGGAGGGAAGGGCGGAGAGGTGGTTGTGGGTG
The DNA here is from genome assembly GCA_947470075.1 of Closterium sp. Yama58-4. Lineage (NCBI taxonomy): Eukaryota > Viridiplantae > Streptophyta > Zygnematophyceae > Desmidiales > Closteriaceae > Closterium > Closterium sp. Yama58-4. The sequence goes on from CANIUD010000104.1 coordinate 505,949, forward strand.
GTTTGTCGGAGGGGTGTTGCTCCCTGTGTGTTATAAGGATGGGTGAGATGGGTGGAAGTTGGTGGTATGGGAGACAGGGAAGGGAGAGGTGGAGTTAAGGAGAGGAAGTGTGGAGGAGAGACAGGGAGGAAGGATTGGGGCAGGCAAGGAGGCGAGACAAACTGGAAGAGAGTAGAGAGAGAGAGAGAGAGAGAGAGAGAGAGAGAGAGAGAGAGAGAGAGAGAGAGAGAGAGAGAGAGAGAGAGAGAGATAGAGAGAGAGAGAGAGAGAGAGAGAGAGAGAGAGAGAGAGAGAGAGAGAGAGAGAGAGAGAGAGAGAGAGAGAGAGAGGCAATGAAAAACCAACACACACCACACGCCACACACCACCACACCCCATGCACCACCGCACACCACCATACCCACCACGCACCTGATGAGGGGAACAGTCATGCCTCCCGCCATCACTGCTGCCACCCTGCCCCCAAACGGCAGCGCCCCCTCCCCTCCACTCCCCCTCCCCTCCCCCCCTTCCCCCTGCCTTTCCCCCTCCCCAGGCGCAGGCGGTGGGGGGAACGAGCAACGCAGCACAACTGTTTCCATGGGGGCCTCGGGGGGGTGTGAGGGGAAGACCGTTGACAGGGCTCCGCGTATTGGGGCAAGGGGGGAACCGTCTGGGGGCAACCAGCTGGGGAGATTAGGGGAAAAGGCAGAGGGAGCAAAAGGGAGGGGGGTGTGAGGGGAAGGAGCAAGAGGGAGGAGGGAATGAGGGGGGTGTGAGGGGAAGGAGCAAGAGGGAGGGGGGGAATGAGGGGGGTGTGAGGGGAAGGCCCTTGAGTAGCTGCCCCTGTTGGGGCAAGAGGGAATCCCGCAAAGAAGAGGGGGAAGGGGAGGGAGATGGAAGAGGGCGGTAGTGAAGGGGATGTTGATGGAGTGAGGGGGAGTGAGGGGGAGTGAGGGGGAGTGAGGGGGAGAAGGGGAGTGAGGAGCGATGAGAGGGGTTGCGAGGGAGTGAGAGGGAGTGATTGGGAGACAAGAGTGAGGGACGATGGTGAGGAGAGTGTGTGCAGGGCAAAGTGGGGGAGGAGTGTGAGGATGAAGGTGACACTGCACACGAGGTGAAACTGCACACGAGGTGAAACTGCACACGAGGTGAAACTGCAAGCCCACTTCCGTGACGTGGACCAGTAAAGTAAATCAATCAAGGCAGACAGCAAGGTTTTGTTGAAAATTTCAGGGACAAAGGTGGGCCGTTCAATCAACATAACCAGGAGTGGGGCAGCGGCAAGGGTGGGGTGGGGTGGGGAGGGGTGGGGGATGTTACGTGGTGAAAGGTAGTAGAACACTGCAGTGGCCAAGGGTGGAAGTGAGAGGGAGAGAAAGTGGGGGAGCGATAGGGAAGTGAGAGGGGGAGCGAGAGGGGAGGTGAGATGGAAAGTGAGGGGAGGAGTCAGAGGGAGAGTGAGAGGGGAATCGAGCAGGAGAGTGCGGGAGGGAGGGAGGAGGACTGAGGGCGAAACTGGGGTGAAGTGAGGGGGGGCAAAGTGTGTAGAGGGGGGAATGGCTAGGAACACGTACACGCAGTGGGAGAGCGGTTGGGAGAGGTGGCGCGCGGTGAGAGGGGCCACCCCCACTGCTGCAAAGGCTGTTGGTGAGATGCGATGCGCACTGGTGGGTTGCAGGGGGGAGAGAAGGGGAGGAGAGGGGGAAGGGAAGGGGAAGAAGAGGGGAGACGTGAGGAAAGACGGAAGAGGCTGTTAGGGGAGTTGTGGTGTGCTGTGGAGGGGAGAGAGAGGGAAGATGCGAGGAACGCGTTTTGGTGGAATATGATGGGATGGCAAGGGATTGTGAATCAAAGGTTGGGAGTAATGTTCTGAGATAACATGGGAGGGATGGGTGGGAGGGGATGACATGAGGAGTGCAATGAGTTTGGGAGCGGTGGAGATCATTGGAGTGCTAGAGTATAGCTGAAACGAGTGAGAAATTATGAGGAGTGGTGTGGAGAGGAGTGGAGTGGGGTGGAGTGGAGTGGAGTGGAGCAAAGTGGAGAGGAGTGGAGCATACCTGAAGCGAACGAACTTGTAGCCAGATGGTGTAGTGTACTCTCGAAACGGCGTGTATTCTGACATATGCCACCATGCACCCATGCACACGTGTACACACACACCCACGCCCACACACACACCCACACCCACACCCACGCAAACCACACATAAAGGTGAAAAGAAAGGTTATTTAAAAGAGCAAGGGGAGAAGCAAAACAAATACGACTACAGACCAATTCATCAAAATACAAGCAGCTTGTTTGTTCTTAGGTGGCTCAAATGCTGCTGCCCAGGTCAGGAATCCCCACAGCCAAACCAATCCCTCCTCCCCCTCACCTTCGTCTCGTCCAATCAGCTCCAAGTCTTCACCCCGACCTTCTCTCACCATGCCTCCCTCCTCCTTTGCCCCTCTCTGCTCCGCCCCTCCCCCACCCCTCTCCTGCTCTTGCTGCCCCTGCCCCCCTTCCTCCTGCTGCTGCCGCTGTGACTCCTCCCCTTCTCCCTGCTCCTGCCCCTTCTCACCCCCCTGCCCCTGCCCCTCCCCTTCCCCTTTCCCCTGCTCCCGCTGCTCCTGCCGCTGCTGTTGCTGCTGCTGCTGCTCCCTTCTAGCTCCCCCTCCTTTACCCCTCGTGGCAGCAGCAGTGTCAACAGCAGTGGTGGCAGCAGCAGCAGTGGAGGCATGGGCAGCAGCGACCTCCTGCTGCAGCTGCTGCACGCGTGCCTTGAGACCGTCTATGATCGCCCGCTGTAGCCGTAACTGGGGGGGGCGAGTGGGGGGGGGGCACAGGGGGAGATGGGAGGACGTAGAGGAAATTGGGGGGAAATGGGGTGAGATGGATGGAAAGGGGGAGAGGGAGGGGGGAAAGTGGGTGGAAATGGGAGAGACGAGTGACAAGGAGGACAGAGAGAGGGGGGAGATGGGCGCTGGGGAGGACGATTGTACAGCAGGCTTACAATGGGGCAGCAGGGAGGAGCAGGGAGCAGGGAGAGGAGTGGGATGGGCAGGAGAGGACTAGGAGTTGGGGCAGGGAGTGGGGCAGGGAGTTGGGGATAAGGGGCAAAGGCATGAGAGGCAAACGCCCCTGCCAGGCGCAGTCATGCTTGCACCCCATGAGGGGCTCTGCACGCCTGGCATCCCATCCCAAGCACTCAGCGCACCCATGCTCGCCTCTCACCCCGCCATACTCCATATGCTGCCTCAACCCGAAGTCTCTGGCTTGTGTCTGGTAACCCCGGAATTTCATTGTCTTCTGTGTGCAACATGCTCTTTCCCGGTTCTTCTCAGAAAAAGCAAGCCGACAAATCTGTCTGCTGCTCTCCTCAAGATGCTCCACCCATCCGATGAACCAACCACCCACCCATACTCAATCTGTCTGCCCCCCCTCCTTATGGCTCTCCTTGTTTCCTTACGTAACAGCAGGCTCCTTGCCATCACCCAACGCCCCCGGAACAACTCACTCACTGCCGCTTGCCCTGCAAGCACATTACAGGTATCGTTTCTAACAAACATAAAGCCTTCCCACCCCACCCCCTCCCCATGCTTTCATGCCGCCCATTCAACCGCACCCCACCCCTCTCCATTCCCCTTGCAGCCTGACCTCGTCCCCAGCTCACCTGGCGGCTGGCCTGCCTTCCCGTCTTCCCTGCTTGCTCCGCTATCTCCCCCGCCTCCACCACCAATTGCCTCCTCTCACCTTCCCCTTCCCCCGCTCCCCCTCCCCTTTCCCCTCCCCATTCCCCCCCACTTCCCCCGCCCCCTCCCCCGCCCCCCAGCGCGCCAATCTCGCGCGCCACCACCTCCCGCTCGCGCCCGTCCGCCAGGCGCGCCAGCGCGCCCTCGAGCGCCTCGGTGCGCTTCAGCAGCGCGCCGAGCAGCTCCACCTGCTGCTGCGCGCGCTCCGCCAGCTCGGATACCGCGCCCGCCTGCGCGCGCACCTGCTGCGCCAGCTGCGCCTCGCTGCTTGCGAGGCTGGGGGAGGCGAGGACCGGAGGGGATGGCGGAAGGGGTTGGGGGGGAGGGGGAAGAAAGACGAGGGGAAGAGGGGAAAAACGGGAGGGAGGGAAAGGGGAGAGGGGAAGGCGAAAGGGAAGGGGGGGGAGTGGAGGGAGAGTGGGAGGGAAAGAGGGGAAGGGGTTAGGGCGGGCAGGCGGAGAGCAGGTGTGGTGTGGTGTAATGTGGTGCAGTGCGGTGTGCCTAGGGGTAACGAGAAAGGGCGACGCGAGGAAGCACGGGTTACCTTGTAACGAAGGGCGCCACGTCATCCTTTTTAAAGTCCCGCATGTGTGACGTGTTCTGGTGGTACCGAGGGGAGGGAACAGGTCCAATGCGGTAGAGGCAGGTGAGCTGCGGTAAAGGCAGGTGAGATACGGTAGAGTCAGAGAGACAAGTACGAGCGAGAGGCGTCACAGACAGACAGGGAGACGGGGACGAGGGGGGCGGGGGAAAGGGGAAGGAGAGGAGAAGGGGGGGATCGGGGGAAGGGGGGGGGGGACGAGATTGCGAAGACAGAGAGCTTGACAGCGGAAGGGTTTGGTTGTGTGGGGAGGGTGCGCTCCTTCATTCCCCTTCCACACTTCACTATGCCCTGCTTTGCCTACCACTCTCTCCCCCCCTTTCCTCACGACCCGTTTTCCCCGCCATTTCCACTCACGCTGCCCGACCATCCGACCCCTCTCCCCAATGACCCTCCCCAACCCTCCCCCACTCGTCCCACCCTTTCCCGGCCCCCCCCGCCCTCCCCCTCCCCCTCCCCCCAGTCGCACCAGGAGGCTGATGAGCGCAACCACCATCAGCCCCGCCACCCACATCTTGCGACTCCCCTTCAGCGGGTCTCCGCCTCCCCACAGCCCGCTTGCGCCCCCGCCCCCCGCGCCGCCTCCCCGCCGCATCAGCGCTCCGCCCATTGTCCCTGCCGCGCTTCCCCCAGCCGCTCCGCCTCCGCCGATTCCTCCGCCGCTCGCTGCGCCGCACCAGGCGGTGAGCGCATCGACGGCGTCGATTGCGCACTCCAGCGCGCGTCTCTGTACGGTCTTCGCCGCCGCAATTGCCGCTGCAGCAAATGCTGACGCCTCCCCCGGCGCTGGCGGCGTTTGCGCTGCGGCGCGAGTCCCCCCATCGCGCGACTCGATTCCGCCGCCATTCATCATGATCACTCCAGAAGCGCGGCTCGTGGGCAATTCTGAAGTTCCCAAACAATCCTCCTTAATGCCGTTTATTCCGTTCATTCCGACGACTCCGTTGACTCCGTTGACGCCGATGAACGCGGCGCCGTTCGCGGTAGGTTCGAGCGACGCGGCTCGGCCGTCGAAGCTGGAAAGGTTCGGCGAGCTGCGACTCGAAGCTGCGAGGGCGGAGAAGGAGGCGAAAGCGGAGGATGAGGAGAACGACGACGAGGAGGAGGCGAGGTCAGACGCGAGAGTAGCGGGATTCGCGGACGAGGCGAGCCTATCGCGAGGCGGAGAAGAATCTCCCAGTGACAAGAGCTGGCTAGAACTCGCAAATCTGACGCTTGAAGCGAGGTCGTTACTATTGCTGCTGCCGCTGCCGGGCGGCCTGAGTCTCTCGCGAAGGTCCCTGTCGCCCGACATGCTCCACGCCGTTAATTGCGGCTTAAAGTAAGTCTGAGGATGAATTGCGGTCTCCTAATTCGCCAAATGAATGTCCGCGCGGAATGCGGCGATGAGCCTGGAAACTCGTGAGAAAACGATGGAGTTGGTTGGAAGCTCAACGTGCTTCAAGGACAAGCGTTGAGTGGAGCTCTCGAAACCAATGACGGAAATTCGTGAAATTCAGGACTAAAAGCGTCGCAACGCAAGTCCAAACCAGAGCTGGGTGTGTGTTTGGCTTCCCCGTCCAACCAAAACAACCCCCAGCCCCTCCCCCCCCACCCACCCACCCCAATCCACCATCCCTTCCCTCCCCTCCCCCCCCACCCGCCCTAAATCACCCTCTCCCCCTCTCCTTCCACCTTCCCCTGCTTCGCCTCGCGCTGTGAACGGGGCTTTGTAGCGCCCCACGGGCGAGATCGCGCGCATCGGCAGAAATCGTGTTTGTCTCAAAAGAATCGACCCAAATTGCTCCCCGCTCGCCTCGTAGGCGTATTTCTCAATTGAATCGACCCCTTTCCCCCCGCCCCCCCAGCCCGTTTTTCCCGCCCTTCCCCTCCGAAATTCGGGCATCCGCTGGAATTTCGTGAAATCACAAACAGTAACGAATATATGTTTTACCGTAACGCTAAGATTTCAACATGCGAGCCACATTTGATTGGACAGAACACTGGTGGATTTTCTTCGAGCGCCAAAATGACATCCGTTTGGATTCTTAAATGTTGAATGACGTGTACGTTCGGTTGTGGCAGGAGCCGTAGGGGAACGCACAGTAAGATTTAAAGAAGTACATTAACTTAATTTTTTCATTTTCCATATAAGATATCATGAGTAGTAAAACTCTGATTTCTTTTTATGAAATTAGTAATAGCTTGAGCATAACAAATAAATCAAATATGAATTTTAGTGAGATATTTAGCAGTGATATAGATCATATTAATTTATGTCACTGCAGTAATAAATTTTTTAAGAATCTTTGTCATAGGAGGGCAATATTTATTTTCTAAATAATATCAAGTATTAAACGTAAACAAAAAGTCTATCTAATTCAGACATAGTTAATTTTCGTATACCTTGAAGTGACTATTATTATACATTGATAAAATTTAACTCTAGATCTTTTAATGTTTTTTGAAATAAGCTTTATATAAAGATATCAAAAACATAAAATAAAAAACAGTTGGTTATTTGTCATGTATTTTTTTGCGCCCCTATCTACATTAATGGCATGGGCTAATCCAAATAAATATGATACAATCAACGTGCATAGGAGGCTCTTGAGATTGAGAAGCTACCGCCGAAATTATCATAAGTCTATTACAAAAGCTGATGTGGCATGCCACAACTACATGGTGGATTTGGCTTTGGAGCAAGTATTCGTGACTATTTGTGATTCCACGAATTTCCAGCGGGTGTCCGAATTTCGGAGGGGAAGGGCGGGAAAAACGGGTTGGGGGGGCGGGGGGAAAGGCGGTCCATTCAATAAAGAAAAACGCCTACGTGGCAAAGTGGGAGCAATTTGGGTCGATTCTTTTGAGACAAACACGATTTTTGCCAATGCGCGCTATCTCGCCGCCCCACCCCTTTCTCTCCGCCCGCCCTGCCCGCTCTCCGCCGTCGCCTCACTTCCTTCCTCCCCTCCTCTATCCACTGGGCCACTCGCGCGTCTAGCTGAACTCAATCCCCCCTCATCTTATCGCGACTGGGCTTGTCAAGGACGCGAAGAAGACAAACCCCTCATGAGGCCTTCAGTCGAGACTCGAGACTCGCGAGAGTCAGTGCGTGTCTCACACGCATGTTTTCCGTTTGGTCCAGACCAGGCCAGACACGCTCCGCCAATCACGTGAAGTGCTTGCGTGCTTGTCAAAACAACGCCTCACCCACAGTGGGCTCTTGGCGGTATGCACACCGCAGCATCACGGATTCGCAAAAACTGTTTTCCACAGTTTCAGCTCTCCCACTCCAGCTTGCGGAAACCCGAAATTTTCTGAACTCGAGTCCAAAATTATTTAGTGATGATGGTCAGCAAATGGGGTTTGCTGAAATAGTGCTCAGTATATCTTGTACTGAACATTAGACGCTTTAGGCATGGTATTCTCACAAAAAAACGCTAGGTTTGGTGAAAATATTTCGGCTCAATGATGACTTGTGAGCGTGCCTCCAAGTATAGTAGAGCCCATTAGCTGGTTCTGTCCTTTCCTTGGCTTGAAGCATTCGCATGTCCTCCGCGGTGGATTGTTGAGGAAGAATGGTGTATATATCCTTACAAATATTACTTACAAGTGTTTTACTCAGAAAGGATTTCATTCTCCATGCAAGAATACTGATTTAGTGAATCTTTTGTATATATGTATAGTTACGAGTTATACACCGATGAGGCTAATGAGCCCAACAACCTTCAGCCCTGCCACCCATGTCTTCCTTGTCATTATTAATTAGCATCTTTCCTTTTGACAATTTAAGCTGGAAAACTATCACTGACAATATGCGTTACATGCAGCTGCGCTTTCAAAACACTTCATTAAGAATTAAAGCATATCATGTTTAAGGATTAGTGTGTGAGCTGGTTTCCTGGTCGCCTAGCGACTGCAAATGCACCGCCTTGACATGGCACAGCATCGCATATCACCGCATTGAAGTACACCCTTGAGCCAATCACGCCCCCCTATGTCGCCCCCAGCCCGAGCGCCGGTGACACGAACCTGGACACCAACGCAATGCGGGTCATCTGCAACCAATTCCCCAATCTCTAGGTTTCTGTTGACAGGACTCGTCATGACATTTCAGTCCGTTGTCTCTTCATGGCGTTCCGTTGCACAAATTCCAGGCCACGGCAGCGCAGATTACGGCGCGCAATGCAAAGCAACCAGCTCAGCAAAGTTGATGCGGCAGTTCAGGATGCTGCTGAAAGCTCTTTTCATGGGAAGGCTGGAGATGGTCGTTTCGTGTCTTTCCTGTCCGCCCCTATCTACACACAGGTTAAGTTTATTCAGGCGGCCTGGAACTTCATAAATCCCTGGCACGATGGCGGCGCTCACGATAGCGCTTGATTCGCGGCTGGCCTGGGCTGGTCACCGCGTCGCCGCTCATGGTGGAGAACCGTCACGATTAGGCCACTTCATAGAAACGCGGCCGTTTGTGCGATTTGGGGAAGTTCGTCGGGCGTTTCTAACACGCGCGGAGTACTCAGTCAATTCGCGAGCCAGCGAGCATAAGGTGAGGAATTTCCGCTCCTGGTAAATTTGGTCTTTATTCGCGGAGAACATACGTTTTTTTATCGTTAGGCACAAGTCGTGACAGGTCTGTTATATTCTTTTTTCCTATCGTCGCGTTTCACCTTGTTGCTTCAGGAATAATACTTCTGCCTTCGGAATCCCCCACCGCGCAGTCGGAAGAGCCATCAGCCCACAGCACGGACGCAGCGTCGTTTTTGAAGGAACACATGCGGGATGAGCGGGCCACGCGGGAGCACCGACAGCCCGTGACGGCTGACCGCCTGCCAGATATGATCGCGCCGTATCATATCCACAGATGCGGCCACCTTGCCGGCCTAGGGTTGGATGTCCCCCTCTCGCCGTGGGAAGCAGACCTGCTGCACGCTTCATATGGCGCCGCCGGCTCGAGTTTGACACTAACGAGGGAGATTGTGAAAACTGGTGAGAAGCACGAAGCCGAGATTGTCGGCGGAGGGCTTGGTCTGTCGGCAGCCTACCTGCTTGCCTCCCCACCCGCGTGGGACGAAGGGGAGTGTGAGCAATACCTATCTCAAGAGCTGGGTGAAGAGAAGGAGCTCTCAGAAAGAGAAGTAGCCATGAATTCGGCGAAAGCCCAGGGTGAGTCAGCTCAGGGAGGTTCGGAGCACGGGGAAACTGGACCTCTGGAGGAAGCTTCCTTGAAGGCTATGGATGACTACAGGCGGCGTGCCGTGGTGATGTGGGCGGTGGGAGAAGCAACGGTGAATGAGGTGGTGGAGAGTTGCACGGGGGAAGGGCGTGGTGGTGAGGAGGAGTCTAACAAGGAGGGTGATGGAGACAAGATCAGTGAAGGGGAGAACGTAGGGCATGCTTGGCAGCAGCGGTGGTGGCCCCATAAGCACACTAGACCTTTGGAACAAAGGCATGGATCGCAATTGGACAAGCATTTGTAGGAAAAAGTGCAGATGAGCACGTGAAGTCTGGAAGAAGTGTAGGTAGTTGTCATTGTTCATCTGAGCTACTTCTGTTCTTGTTTCTGTTGTACAATTACAGCTTTTGCTAAAGTGAGCTGCTTGTAAAAAGCACGGTTGTGTCTTGTACCGAGTACGTAAATCAGTGGCAGCAGATGGTGTACGGTGATCCAAGGTGATGAGGTAGGATGAAACTTTGCAATGGGATTTCGGGGCGTAAAAGCAGAGCGCATAGCATGAGAAATTACACGATAGTGTCGCCCCTTCGAGCTATGGGGTGTAATCCCAAGTCTCGATAGCGTTGCCCCTTCGAGCTGAAACCCCCCGTCGTCCTAGGCCCACCATTCATTTCGTTGCAACGCAAGATATGAGCTGGCGGCTGCTTTCTATGGGTGCTTCTCGAAAATCCTTATGATTCGCAATCCGCCCAGGTCTTTGTGGGCGAGTGAAGTATGCCTCTTCACGTGCCTTCCGTTCCTAATCGCTAGCAAGGAGGTCACAATGACGCGAGTTGGCAGCAGACTGTGCACCATCGCCAAGATGCCAGCGAGGTTCTCCAATTCTTGTTGAAGGTTGGTCAACGCAAGCTCGCCTTCCATTGCGCCGCTGATCCTTTCTTTGCTCTCGTTGGTCCCCACCTTGACTACCAAACTAGTGCACGTGTAGGTTTCCGTTGGCTCTCTCTGGAGTCTGGACCAACGTACTGTACGGTGTTGTCCCTTGTGTCCGCTCGCTCCTTGGTCGTCGGAATTGGATATGAGCATCTTCGCTTGGATTTTTACTCCTGATACACGTAGCTGGTCGTCGCTCGTATGCTTCGGTTCGGAAAGCCAGTGGCTGACGATTGCTGCACCTTGTAGTTAGGGTCTGAAATTCCGACTCGAAGATATGTCCGTCGTCCATCTCGCTCGAGTAATTTTCATGTAATACAATCCTGTCTGCTAGGCATAAGTGTCAGCAGTTTCTGAATTGGAGTTGCGAAACGATTCTCGGCTTGGGTGGAGGTCTTGCGACAAGCAGCCTCAGATGCCGCATTCCGCTGAAAGCGTAGAAACCGGCTCTACGTCCCCACTGCAGGCGTGGTCTCGAGAGGTGAGTGGAGGTGAGAGGTAGTAGGAGAGAGTTATTATTTTTGGAAGTGGAGAGTGAAAGTGGAGCGAGCGAAATGGAGAGTGAGTGTGGAGAGCGCCTGTTGACCTAATTATCATGTGGGTCGTTCTCATGTGAGTTTGTCCATTCTTCCAACCCATGCATGATAATTAGGTGAACAGGCGCCAGCAACTCGCAAGGCTGGCCCGGTTTCGTCTCTGCTTGAGAAACGGCTCTTTTCACCCATGCTGCCGCCTCGTTCAAGCGCAAAACGCTGCCATTACCTCCCGCGCTCACGCTGCGATTGCCCTTTCACAAACTCTCATGGCAGGAGGACGCCATTTTGTTGCGCCACGCGCTGCATTATGGGACGAAGCAGTGGGGAGATTTGGGGAGGAGCGGACTGCTCAAGAGGAGCAACAAGTCGTGCTGTAACCGTTACATCTTCTCCGAAGGTAACCCGCATGGCACGTGCATTTAGAGCAATTTACATGCATTTTTTTAGTACAATCTCGAGCCGCTTGGTGAACATCCGTTCGTTCGTGATGCCCTTTTCTTCGGCTGCAGAAGGTTCATTCAGCGCTTACAGCAGCAGCTGTGGAAGGGAAGCGTCGCCCACGAGGGTGCAACTTCAAGGCACAGATCCATTCACACTCAGCCGCTACTGAAGCTGCAGCAGCAGCCGCGGCCGCCGCAGCAGCAGAAGCAGCAGCAGCAGCGGCAGCATGGTGGTGTGGATTCTCTGCCAGCTCTGACTTTTGGTGGGCTGACCTTTGAAGAGTGAAAGCGCGTGTTCCTCTCACCCAACGACAGCCACCCCTTTGCTGAGCCTCAGGCGACCCTCTTCTCCGACTCTCGCCCTGCCGCTGCTGCTTCTGTCAATTCTGCTTCTCATCCTGGCACGGCGGGTGCGTTTGATGCTGCTACTACTATCCCGAGTGCAGCATCTCCGTGTGATGTTGTTACTATCCCCACCGCAACATCCGCGTGTGATGTTGCTACTATCCCCACTGCGGCTTCTGCGTTTGATGCAGTTTCGTTCACCTCTCCGGCTGCTGCATTTGATGCTTTTATTCTCTCCAATGATTCATCTGCGTTCGGTGCTGCCACTCTCCCTGTTGCTGCGACGGTCGATCCTGTTGCTCTCCCCATTGCTGCTGCGGCTGCTAGGGTCGATTCTACTCGCCCCACTGCTACTGCTGCTGGCTTTGATGCTGCCGCTCTCCTCATGATCACCACTGATGCTGTGGATGGTGCTTCTAAACCTGCTGCTCTCGCCACGGCTGCCGTTGCCAGTGCTGCTGTCTCCGATGCCACTGCTGCTTTCTGCAAGCTGATGAGGGAAACTTCGTTTTGCACCAACCCTGCTGAGGTGGTGAGGGAAGAGCCGCTTTGCACCGACCCTGCAGCACCCAGCCTGCCGAGCAAGCGACCATGGGAGGGTTTTACTTCCGCTTTCGCATCTCCACCCATGCTAGACACAACACTGCGGCTACTTTCGCTGGAGAGTGGTTGCACACGGCAGGGGAAGAGGAGCCGAGTGCAACCAGCATTGCGGCCGCGCGTTGGGTCGGAGAGTGCCCTTCTAGACGGCGTGCCGCTGGGAGTCAGCACCGGGCATGCACCTGCCTCCCACCTGCCAGTGCCGCAGCCATCATGCGCCGTTACACCGTGTGCTCCCGCCGCCCGCCTGCCCCTGGGGGGAGAGCTGCAGGGACGCTTGCTGGCCACGTCCTTTTCCGAACCAGCGCTGCTAGATTGGCCTCTGGAGCAAGGCAGGACCTGCGAGAGAGATCTTTGTGAGCAGCTGAATGTTGGTCCGACGAGCCTACCGCATGCACACTTCCCTCCTCTCTCAGTGCACCAGAGCTCGTCTCAGCAACTGCCAGAGCCGCCCCTGCTGCCTTTCCATTCCCACCCTGGGCCCCAAGTAGCTGCAAGGCAAATGCATCCGAGGTCAAACCCTATAGGTTCGAGCTTGCAACCTCATCTGCCTCCTGCCGCACCACCTGTACTCCCAGGCTCGACAGCGCAGCAGGCACATGTGAGAGCTTCGCTAGGTCCCATCCCCATGAATGGGACAATCGCTGCTCTGGTCGACATGACTGATTCCTCCAGAACTAACGTGGCTGCTGTGGACGCTCAAGTTGATGACTGCTTCGACTCATGTGCACAATCCTCGGCAGTTGCCCTTGGGTTTAGAGGGGCAGCCAGTTTGGAGCCTGAATATGGCTTGGACATTCTTGAGAACAGCTATGTATTACATCCCCTTGACGCTTTCTCGTATTTGTTGCGGCATAGAGGGATTTCACCATCCTCAGCAGACCGAGTGACAATTTAATACCTTTTTTGACAAAGTGTGATAGATTTGCAGAACATATCACTATCCCATGATAGAAGAGTGTCATTTTGTGAAGAGTGTCTACAGGTTATTACTGGTCATATGATTTCTATGGTACTTTCAATATCGCCCTGTTTCTCGCCATAGTGGCTTCAGTTTCAACAGAGTAGAACAACGTTTAGGGCGCGTGTCTTTTGGTGTAGAGGTTCGAAAATATGGTCGAACTTTAGCTAGTAACCAGCTTCGCCAATTTCGTTAGGAGCTGTTGACGACGATCGTGTGTCCAAGCTCAAAGTTGAAAAAACAGCAGGACACTGAACTCGGGTCGACCAAATATCCTCGAGCACGTTTCTGCAAATGTGTGTTCTTCTGCCCAAGGACGAAAAGGCTGCAAGCTTAGCGACGGTAACGAACCACGTCGCGACAGGTTACAAAACTTATATTTGTCGACGAACACACCAGTATAGACCAGGTAACCTACGAAAGTTGGGAGCGACTCGGATTTTGCTGTACATTTTCGAACTTTGAAAGTCGAGCTTTTATTGTTCCATGTGCTCCACGTCAGAGATGAACACGCGACTCGACAGTAAAATGATGAGATAGTCGACTACAGGTCGACCAGTGCTCATCTGCCAAAATTCGACTAAAAAACATGAACTTTGGCCTAAAATTCAAAAGACACGCGCCCTTAGGAACTAAGAAGTGAATACCGGTATTCCGTTCAATTGAATTGAACCAATCTAAAAAGACGATATCAGCCGACCGAATACGCAGTTTCCTACGGCGAGAAACAGGCGGCGTCTAGTTGAACTCGTCTGTTCAGTCCAGGTCAGGCAAGGACGCAAATTCCGTGCACCTCACGAGCAGATGGCCGTGAGCTGCCGTCTTGCTGACCAAGCGGAAATGGTTCACAACAGTCCCGCCTGGCTTCCATGGCAGAGGGAAGCCAGCCACTCACGTGCGCTGCAGTTACACAGCTGTTGCAAGGGCTACGCACGGATGTGAGTTGGCTGCAACAGCACCACATAATCATCCGCGATATTTAAGAAGTTTGCGGAGTCGGATTCGCCGCTTGTTCGACGAAGCAGCAATAGTACCACCCCCCCGCCATCCGCGTTTCCGCTTCCGCTCCGTTCTTGCTGCTTGAAACGCTCAGAACTTGAGGGGCCCGGGAGGGGGGAGGTCGTTGGAGCTCTCTTCCCAGGAGATCGGGCCTAGGGATGAGTTCTCGTCTGATGATACGGCTTAACGACATGATGCGTCATGAGACATTGCGTCGTGTGCGACACTTCACCGAACGTGCGGTTCCCCTCACTACAGGGATTGGATCGAATCCATTCGCACTCCCATCGCCGTGACATTTTGACTGACGTTTGCCCCGTGGGTCTGCAGACGTCCGATCCGTGTGCCACGTGGCATCATGGCATGGCATGATGTATCGGCATTCTTCCCCGACGATAGAGCATTTCGAAACGGCGTTCGCTGCAGGATACCTAGGATGCCTGCGCTTGCGATTCTACTGTGTGTGCTTTGATTTTCTGCGGCGTTTCCCTTCTTGAATCACTTCAAGTGTGCTTCTGTAAATTGACGAGACCCTCATGTTGCTAGTGCTTCCATCAGTCGACGCGCTGAGCCGTTTTCCTGCATTCGATTTTCCAAAATACTACTACCCTGCGAGGGCAACGATGCTGCCTGTTTCTGGAGCCACAGGCGATTCTACGTCCTCACCACTCAAGCCGTGGACCCGAGAGGTGGGTGGCGAGTGAGCGGTAGTACTAAGCCTACTGAGGATGGAAGAGTGGAGAGGTGGGAAAACGAGGGCTGTGAGAAGGGTTCTTGTGCCCAATTACTTCTTTCATCTTATAATTTTGGCCGTTCTTCCGAGCTTTCGAGCATGCTCAAGCCAGCACAAGAGATTCAACACACCTGGGGTTTGAACATGCCTGGTGAAATGGGTGTGGGATTTCACTCACTGCTCATGATGGCACTCACGCCGTGATTGCTTCCCGCATTGACTCGGCAGGCGGTCGCGGTGAAGCAAGCTCGAGTCAAGCAACTCTTCTCAATGCTCATTGCCTTCCCTTCCCTTACTCGCACGGCAGGAGGACGCGGTGCTGCTGCGGCACGCGCTGCAGTGCGGCACGAAGCAGTGGGGCGAGCTGGGGAGGAGCGGCCAGCTCAAGAGGAGCAACAAGTCGTGCTGTAACCGTTACATCTTCGTCCGAAGGTAACCCCGCATGCCTCGTACATCACTTCTATGAACAATGCCACCCACCTCCCCCACCCCCGGCCGCCTTTTTTTTTTTTTTTTTTTTTTTCTAGACGCATTTGTCCGTTGTGTCCCCTTGTTCATCTGCAGAAGGTTCCTTCTCCGGTTTCAGCAGCAGCAGCAGCAGCAGCAGCAGCAGCAGGGTGGTGTGGTTTCTCGCCGATCGCTGTCAGCTACTCTTGATTTTGGTGGGCTGTCCTTTGACGAGTGCACGCGCGTTTTCCTCTCACCCAACGACAGCCAGCCACCTGCCGAGCCTGTGGCGACCCTATCTGCTGCTGCCCCTGCTGCTCCCCCACCCACTGCTGCTGCTGCTATTGATTATCCTACTCTTCCTAGTGCTGCTTCTTTGTTAGATGCTGCTTTCATCCCCTTTGTTGCTGCTCCGTACGATGCTGCTACTCTCCCCGTTGCTGCTGCTGGATTCGGTGCTGCTACCCTCATCACAGTCGCTGCGCCGTTGGATGTCAATACTCCTCCCACTGCCACCGCTGCTGTTGCATGTGAATCTGCTCCTGCTGCTGCTGATGCTGCTTGTAAGCCTGCTGCTCTCTCCTCTGCTGCCATGGCCAGCGCTGCTGTATCCGACGCCACTGCTGCTTTCTGCAAGCTCATGAGGGGAACGTCGCTCTGCATCGACCCTGCTGAGGTGGTGAGGGAACAGCCGTTTTGCACCGACCCTGCAGCACTCAGCCCAAGCAAGCGACCAAGGGAGGGCTTCACTGGCCCTGCGGCAGATCCACCCATACTAGGATGCACCATGCAGTGCCTACAGTCGCTGGAGAGTGACGGTGCGCAGCAGGGCAAGAGGAGCCGCGTGCAACCAGCACTGTGCCCGCGTGTTGGGTCGGAGAGTGCCCTTCCAGACGACGTTCTGCCGGGAGTCAGCGACGGAGAGGGTGGGCACAGCGCACCGCATGCCGCACGGTCAGAGCCTCTGCTCTCACACGTAGCTACTCTGGGTGGTTCACTCCCAGGGGCGATGAGCACATGCATGCGCAGGATGGCCCCTGGCGAGCAGCACACTAGCATACAGACGCCGGCTCAGTCCAATGCATCACTGTGCCACAGCACTGCCTGCTGCCCGCTTGCTCCCCACACGCCCGCGTCTCCCATCTGCCTGCGTGGACCTGCCATCCGCCAGCCAGCGGATCACCCATCATGTGCCGTGGCCCTGTGTGCTCCTGCCTCCCGCATTCCCTTGAGGAGAGACCTGCAGGGGCGAGGGGAGGAAGCTTCCTCCCTGTCGGAGCCAGTACTGCTAGAGTGGCGTGTGGAGCACGGCACAACTACGGTGGGAGGTGCTCAAGTGCAGAGAGGTTTCAATGAGCAGCTGAATGTTGGTCAGGGAGTTCAGCATGAGCGGTCTTCCCCTCTCTCGTTGCACCAGTCCTCGTCACAGCAGATGCAGGAGTCACTTCTGCTGGCTTCTTGTCCTGCCTCTGTCTCCCAAGCAGCTGCAAGGCAAATTCTTATAAATTCGAACTCGAGGGACTTGCACTTGCAGCAACCTCCCTCGCCTCTTTCCCCCCCACCCATACTGCAAGGCTCTATGGCGCCACAGGCACATGTCAGAGCTTCGCCAGTTCCCATGAACCTGACAATTTCTCCATTGGTCAACGTGTACGATATTTCCGATGCCAATGTTGCTTCTCTCAAGGCCCAAGTTGAACAGTTGGGGGCCTCGCATGCTGAATCTTCAACAATTCCGCTTGGGCATGGAGCAACAACCAATTTGAAACCTGACAGTGGCTTTGACAATCTTGAGCACAGCAATGTATTTCATGGTCTTGATGTCTCGAATACGTCAAATTCATATGGGGCTCTCATCATCCTCGAGTATGCCTCCACCCATAATTTAACATGGCCCGGTTTCTGGATTTGCACGTGATTTTGCGAATGCCATATTTCCTTCCTTGTATAAGGTATGTATGTTACGTAGCTGTACACAATTGTATCACCACCTTAGGGCACGTGTCTTTTGAAATTTAGGCCAAAGTTCATGTTTTTTAGTCGAATTTTTGCAAATGAACACAGGTCGACCAGTAGTCGACTATCTCGTCATTTAATTGTCGAGTCGCGTGTTCACCTTGACGTGGAGCACATGGCACAAGAAATGCTCGACTTTCAGAGGTCGAATTTGTACAGTAAAATCCGAGTCGCTCCCAACTTTCGTAGGTTACCCTGTCTATACAGTGAAGTTCGTTAACACTCTCAACTCTGGTAACCTGGCGCGACGTAGTTCGTGACCATCGCGAAGCTCGCAGCTTCTTCGTGCGTGGGCAGAAGAACACACGATTGGAGAAAAGTGCTCGGGGATAGTCGAATGCGAGGTCGACCCTAGTTCAGTGTCCTTCTGTTTCGGCAACTTTGAGCTTGGACACACGATCGTCGTCAACAGCTCTTAACGAAATTGACGAAGCTGGTTACCAACAAAAGTTCGACCTTTTTTTTGAACTTCTACACCAAAAGACACGCGCCCTTAGGGCGTATTCCTACAGCCTCCTATCAAGAAACCTCCTATCAAGATTGTACCTTTTGCCTGGTAAAAGTAGCGAGAGGTTTTGGGTTTAGGGGATTTTTCAGTGTGATCTTGATAAGAGGTTTTCTTGATAAGAGGATAGGAATACGCCCTTACCCGTACTTACCGTTTGTTGTTCCGATCTGCGACTCCCAATTCCCACACCCGTCTTTCTCAATCTCGAATCTCGAATTCCGAATGTCAGAGCCTGGAGGCAACAGGGCTAGGCGCTTGCTTGCAACAGACCTTACGATCATACTTGGCACGATGTTCCAGTATTTTCTTAGTGCTTGCCTTTCCACATCACCGCGATTTACGGCGCCAAAGCTCACGGATTCTGCAGCGATAAACCTCTGTACTGGGGTTGCAACTCCAGCAGCCGCCTCGTTGAAGTTGAAATGCGGGAAAGCACGCACAATGCTGTGGAGGCATTAACAGCATCCTCGCCTTGACGATCGAGTCTGCTGGAGTTCGGGCCGACGAAAAGCAGTGTGATCACAATCAGCAGTATCGCCGTCGCCGTCGCCCGATTTGGTTGTCTTGCCTCCAGGTCTTGTAAGTCTCGTAATCGGTGGAAGTGAACAAATATCGGTAGTTTCTATTTTTACATAGATTTGTTTCTTCTTAAGGACTTGAGGACTTTCAAGCCCACCTATTGTCGATACGAGATTTACGGACCAACGATTCCTTGCATCTTTCTTTTTTCCGTCGCCCACCTGACGTGCTCCCCCCACCTAGTTTCATCCCTTCTTTCCTCCCCTCCTTCCCCTCCGTTGTCCCGCCTCTCCATCCCCCTTAATGTCTCACACATTCCCGTTGTCCCCTCCTTCTGCCATGTTTCTAGGCGGGAGCACGGCAGCATGACGGAGAGAGTCAAGCACACGGCACAGCTGCTGCGGGTGCTGGGGCGGGTGGATGGGAGCAAGACCCAGGAGAAGCGGAAAGGGAAGGGGGAGATGCGCGGGAATGGAGAGGGAGTTGAGGGGGCGAATAGGGAAGCGGAGGGCAGCAGGGGCTGAGAGTAGACTGTGATTGAAAGGATTGGGTAGCGGGGAATAGAGAAGAGAGGTGAGAGAAGCGGTGAAAATGGGGCAGCTGGGGGCGCAGCGGGGGAAATGTGGGGAAGCTGGGAACAGTGGGAAGTGTCGAGAAAGCTAGGCAAAACGAGAAACAGGAAAGAGTGCTTTTTACTAGCAGCAGCAGGATACATATAACATTCTGGGTTGTACTCGCTATAAAGTACCCCACTGCAGGCTAGACACACATAACATTCTGACACACCCCCATAGTCAAAGTGGGGTACAATCAACACAACAAGCAGGCAGAGCAGTAGTTCACAATTATAAGCAGCGCTAGAGACTATCACAGAGAGCAAGTGAGGAGGAGGAGAAACTGTGGGGCCGAGAAGATGAGAGACGACGGCTGAAGCTGCAGACACACGGGCAACAGAAGTGCGCAGCACTGTCGCTACCAGGCTAAACCCGGACTACACGGCGACAGGCTCTGCTGGCTCGCTGTGCTCCCACGAGTGCTCACACTGTGGCTACCGGGCGCAGAGCCCCGGACTACTCAGGCCACAGGGGGTCGTGGCTCTCTGGACTACCAGGAGTGCTCACACCGTGGCTACCGGGCGCAGAGCCCCGGACTACTCAGGCCACAGGGGGTCGTGGCTCTCTGGACTTCAGGCGCTGCGGACGACAAGTCGGCTACCTCCGGTCAACCTCCCCCAACTGTTCCACACCCCTTTCACACACTTCCTGCTGAACCACTAGCACCGCTCACACGCCACCCCCCTCGTACCACTCCGACGGCTCCAACACATCCACCCCCCTCAGCGGCAGCTGCAGCAGTGGGAGACGGAGGAGGAGGAGGAGAAGGGGACGGCTCACACACACGGCACCCCCATACTCTCCACCCCCAAACCCTAACACAGGAACGCGGGCAGCAGCGGGGGTGGGGCGCGGTCAGAAGCTCGGGGGACGGCGTGCGGCACAGGGGAAGACGGTACGGGCCGCTCACGGGCCTGGCGCAGGCCGGACGAACCGCGCGCGGGCTGCCCGAGCCGCGCGCGGGCCTGGCGCAGCCCGTACGGGCCGCGCGCGGGCCTGGCGCAGCCCGTACGAGCAGCGCGCGCACGAGCCTGGCGCAGGCCGTACGGGCCGCGCGCGGGCCTGGCGCAGGCCGTACGGGCCGCGCGCGGGCTGTACGGGCCGCGCGCGGGCCTGGCGCAGGTCGCGCGGGCCGCTACGGGCGACGAGGGGCGACGCGCGGGTCCCCGGGGGCGCTTCGGCGGGCGACGGGGGGCGACGCGCGGGTCGACGGGGCAGCAAACCGCCGCGCACCTCGGGGCGCACGGCGGGCAGGGAACCGCCGCGCGCCCCGAGCGCGCGGCGGGAAGAAAAAACGCTGCGCGCTCCGAGCGCACGGCAGTGAGAAAACGGCGCGCGCCCGGGGCACGCTACAGGCAGTAGAGCAGCGGAAGCATCGGGTGGGGCCCACCCACAGGATCGACCCAGGAGGGTCGACCTGCTCTGATAGCATGTCGAGAAAGCTAGGCAAAACGAGAAACAGGAAAGAGTACTTTTCACTAGCAGCAGCAGGATACATATACGAAACCCTAAATCGGGTTGTACTCGCTATAGAGTACCCCACTGCAGGCTAGACACACATAACATTCTGACAGGAAGGAGACACGTCAGAACCAGAATCAGTTGAAAAGGTGAGGGGTGGGTGGCGTGGGGTGGGATGGGCTACGAGGGATAACATGGAGTGTTATTGGGCAGGATGGGGTGGATGAAGGGAACAGGATGAAATGGCTGGGGTTGGGCTAGGTTGTGAAGGCCAGGACAGGTCTATGGGTTATTGGGCGCATAATCTCCTTGTGGCTCGGTCATTTCCCTGAATCTGTTCGCAGGGAAGGGAGCAGAGCAGTCCATTCGCTCAATATCTGAAGTGATCTCTCAAGCAAGGGGTCGGTCAAATTTGTCAGAATCCCAGTCACTAACCACTGGGATAAAAGGGCTTGTTTATATAGCGGGTGAGTGCGCCCATAACCCCCCAGGCCGACGTGCCTGTAACCCTTCCCTAGGATCATCGGGGATCCCCAGTGGACCTCTGACACCCCCCCGCACTGGGATGCCCGAAGTGCACACACCGGGAATCGAACCCGAGACCTTCGCTCTGATACCATGTCAGAATCCCAGTCACTAACCACTGGGATAAAAGGGCTTGTTTATATAGCGGGTGAGTGCGCCCATAACCCCCCAGGCCGACGTGCCTGTAACCCTTCCCTAGGATCATCGGGGATCCCCAGTGGACCTCTGACAAAATTACCATATGAAATGTGGGATCCGTATCGTGCACGATTTTGTGCAAGCATTTCTGCGGCCTGCACAGCGTTGTGTGTTCTGCTCTGCAGTGAAACCGTTGTAAAATTTGCCTTCACTTGTTGGGGATGAAGGTAAAAAATCCGTATTCTCCCGGATATAGGACCCTCCCGAAAAAAGACCCCCGGGACTTATGATCGGGTCTGGGACTCTTAATATGTATGCTATATGAGAGGACCCCCCTTTTGCAATAAAACATTTTAAGACCCCCCTTTTCTGTATACACTAGTCAAAATCGAAAATGCGCGACAGCTTATAGAGGCACAAAATCCGAAATCTGACGCGTCATTTGTGTCAGATTCGGGTTCTGACACACCAATCATGTCAGATGCGAAATCTGACGCTTCTGACGCGCCGCTCGCACGAGTTTCGCGCACGTGGGATTTTTTCGGTTCGAACATAAGACCCCCCCCCCCCCCCCCCCCCCCCCCCCCCCCCCCCCCCCCCCCCCCCCCCTTCAAATTCAAGTGTACACCCCTAAATCGCATAAGTGTACATGATTATTAAGTGTACCCGGGACTCTTACAACTCGTTCCGATTAAATGTTCACCCTAGTCATTTTGCCTCTATTTTAGGAAAGTCCCCCGGGTCTTATATCCGGGAGAATACGGTTGTTTTTATGGAGGTACGTTTAGAATAGAAACGGGGGCCATAGTCAGGTCAGGATTTGCACCACTTGAACATTGTTGCGTGTAAATGCAACAAACGGAATATACTGCACCCAATACACGCTTGTACACTCACACGTTTGGACTTTCAAATTCTCGAAAGGACAGGCAACCTGCTCCGCTTGGATGCTGCTGACGGACGGTTAGGGGCGCCATCGTCACGTCACAGGAAGCTGCTATTACTCTAAATAATTGCGAATCGCCCAGTCAATAACTGCTATTGCACGCCATAGTATTGCTCAAGATATTACAAGATCGGTTCCATTCAATAGTCTTGCTCCACATGCGGCATTCGAAGCATTTGCCAGGTCAACAATGTCTAACCTTCCGTGCACCTGGATTGGGTGTGCAAGCGTGGGGGATTTCGGAGCTGGCAGCTGCAGCCAATAAAACGATTTGGTCCTAGTCCTCACTGCCGATTTGAAACAGAAACCGACACGCACACGCTTCGACAGTTTGTCATCTTGGCAGGTGTTCACGTGCGTCGGGTCGCACGAAGGTCACTCCTCCCATTGCTTACGACTCACGTGAGGCCTTGTTAGAGCAACATCAGGGGCAGTATGCCACTTCTAGGATGCCCACCTGGAGGGTATCGTCTGCGAGAATGCCGGCCTCCTATGCTACAACTAGAACCTACGCAATGATTTCCGTTCACTCCCTGCCCCGTCCCTCCCACTCCACTTGTCCCACACTTCACCGGCGCGGCATCCTCGTCCGTCGCACATCCCTGCCTTCCAGTCTCTCACCATCGCACACCTACTCAGTAGGTGATGGCGAGGGGTCTCGCCAGCGGCGCCGGAAGTGCGTCAAGAGAGCATCCCTCCCGATTATCGGTTGACGATGATGTGCAGACGATGCCCGTCCCGACTCCGGGTCCGGGCAGAGGCAGCAATGTCGAAAAGGCTCGATCAGGTGGCTGGACCCAGCCGACAATCGAGCCAAGATCTTTGTGCATATGCCGCATTGCTGCTCCAGCTGACGGTAGCGTAAGCGCGTCATCACGACGAATCTATTGACGAAACAAGATGGGTATAGACGTGCGATGTGGCCCTCCTCATCATCCTCTTTCGAACTTTCCGTGCCAGCTGAATTCTAAGTCGTGACTTGAACTCGTGCTCTTCTGCCAGTTCACTGAGAGCGCTTGGTTGCCTGATAATAGTACGACTGCTTTCAAGAACCGCGGAGTTACCGCCATGCAGCAGTCGTCTGAGGTCGTTAACTCCCCGCCTTCCCAATCCGCGTCGCTCGGCATGCAGCCGTGGTCGCACGAGGTGGGTTGCGGCGCGACCACCCAGGAGAATTCTTGAAAGAATTCCCGGAGTTTCCAGCTTCAAATAGGATTCAACATTCAATCTTGCACTTTCTTGCGTCAGGACTTTCAGTGTGCCTTGAACCTCGGCCTTCCACATTCAATGCTCATGATAAGAGCTGCACTCACACTGCCATTCCCTCCGCGCTCTCACGGCAGGAGGACGCTATTTTGCTGCGCCACGCGCTGCAGTGCGGCACAAAGCAGTGGGGAGATTTGGGGAGAAGCGGTCAGCTCAAGAGGAGCAACAAGTCGTGCTGTAACCGTTACATCTTCCTCCGACGGTAACCCGCACGTCACAGTCATGGTTTCTCTAACTCGGTTTTATTATGCGCATGACATTTCTGGTTGCACACCTCAGCAGCCCTTCTGAACAGCTCTCTCCCCTGTGGCCGTGTGTTGATGGCAGGAAGTTCACTCGCTGCTTTCGCGAGAACTTTCTGCGAAAGCACCTGGAAGATGCTGCGCTTCTCCAGCACGTTTCATTGGACGGATATCGTCAGCCGGTTTTTTCTAAGGGTTTCAAGCAGCAGCAGCAGCAGCATGCGGAGGGGGTCGGTCCAGCTGCCCTGGCGTTCGGAGGGCTGTCGTTTGACGAGTGCACAGCCATCTTTTTCGCCCCCAACGCGCGCCCCTGCCGCCACCCATCTCTCGCACCCAACATCTCATCTTTCTCCACCCCTCCTCCTGTCTCCCAAGCTCCTCATTTTGCTTCACAAGCTGCCACCTTTTCTGCTGCTGCTGCTTCTACCACCAAGTTCCCCTTGGCTCATGATGCCATCCCCGTTGCTGCTGCCACTATTTCCACTGCTCTGCGCCGTACAGTGAAGCGACCACGGGACGACTGCCTGGGCCTGGGGCCACACCAGTTGCTGCGAGGCGGGCGTGAGAATTGGTTGTTGCGAGGCGGGTGGGTGCGAGGCCGCGCGTTGGATCGGAGAGTGCCCTTCCAGACGATGTGCTGCTGGGGTGCAGCAGCGACAAACCAACCTTCATGCAACGTGCTTCTCTCTCTGCTCCTGCGCCCACCCAGCCACGTGCAGTGCTGCCACCAGTGCCCTCCGAAATCGCTGCTCCGCTTGACTCCACCGGAAATTTGGCCCCTTGCTGTGGGGATTTCACTCCTTGCATTGGGCGTTTCGCAGAGGCGTGGCTGGGCGTTGGGTCAGAGAGTGCCCTTCCAGACGACGTGCTGCTGGGGTTCTGCTGTGAGGGCCCTGCCTTCACGCAGTGCTCTGCTCCTCCGCCCACCACCCAGCCACTCGCACCGCTGCCAACATCAATGCCCCCGCTGCTTACTGCTCTGTCTGGCTGCGCTCCTGGCAGCTGCATTACAGGGACGGGTGCCGCACAGGAGCTGGAATACCTCGATGCGTGTCTTAACGTGCTCGGCGACATGATCAGCATCGACAACAACACAGCCGATGGCAACGACAACAACACAGCCAATGGCAACGACAACAACACAGCCAATGGCAACGACAACAGCACAGCCAATGGCAACGACAACAACACAGCCAATGGCAACGACAACAACACAGCCAATGGCAACGACAACAACACAGCCGATGGCAACGACAACAACACAGCCAATGGCTATGACAACTACACAGCTGATGGCAACGACAGGAACGGCAAGGATGCTCTCTATCTCGACACGCCTGTGGCGGACATGCTGCTGGGTGGGCGTGCCCTCACCTCCTCCGTGCACTGGGAGGGTGAGCCTCAGCAGCAGGCGCTGCCCGCCCTTGGTGCTGCTGGTGCCGCCCCTGGTGCTGCTGGTGCCGCCCCTGGTGCTGCTGGTGCCGCCCTTGGTGCTGCTGGTGCCGCCCTTGGTGCTGCTGGGGCAGTTTCTGGGTCTGCTGGAGTATCTCTGGCAGAGTGGGCAGTGGAGCAGGGTGGGACCAGCGGGAGAGATGCTCAGCCGCACCAACACTAGCATTGGCACTGGCACCAGCACCGGCACCGGCACTGGCAGCTGAAGGGTTGTGAGCGTCAAGAGGTTGAGCCGATTCTCTCGCACCAACAATACCTGCCAAACCCGAGGTGCTCTACCAGCTCTCTGTCAATGTGGCCCGACGTGGCCCTTACTCTGAGAGTTAATGGTGCTGCTCCGCATGCCACAGCTGGTTATGTGTTCAGATTGGATGGGCGTGACACATGACTCTGCTAAATTGTTTTATAACAAGATTCGACGTTTACGTCGGAAGGGTTGCGTAGAGTCGTATTCCGTGTGTTAAAAGCATTATGATGGAGTATATCATATTTTACTTATAGAAGAAATTCAGCAAGTTCTTCCTAATCTCGATAATCTCGATAACCAAGAAACTCAGCAGGACAAGCTCGATAATCATGGAATAAAAATAGTTTCTACATGTTTTTTTCACTCAAAATCAGTTTTGAGTGTTAATCATTATGGAACAATTCGAAGTGCTTGCGTCATGTCCACACCTTTGTGTCAAATGTTGGTAGCCTGTAGTGAGATGTGTCTTAGGGGGTACGTATGTTAGGGTTTGCTACTTGTACCCCAACCACCATCAATGAAACAACACTTCCGATTTTAACATGGTATCACCTAGGTTAGGATCCTGTAGGATCCCGTTCCTCCCGACCTCGTTCGTATCGCCCGAGCCTGTCTCCCTCTCTCGTATTACTTACGCACGTCTTGCCCGAGCCTAGCGCCGGCCCGCTCTCGTCCCGTTCCTTCGTTACCGCCCGTTCCGCCGATCCCCTACTCGAGTAGCGTAGCGACCTTCCTCCCCCCTGCTGGCCCGTCGCGTTTTCCCCCCTCCGAGGCCCGTCGAGTCGCGTTTATCTTTTTTTTTTCCCCCCCGCTGCCCGTCGAGTCGCGTTTTACCCCCCGCTGCCCGTCGAGTCGCGTTTCCCCCCCTGCTGTCCGTCGAATCGAGCTCTCCCCGCCCGTCGTCCCGTCGCCCGTCCCCCCCTTACGCGCGCCACCGCTGCGCCTTCCCCCGTCGCCCGCCGCAGCCTGCGCCCGTCGCCGCGGCGCCCGCCTTCGCTGCTCGTCGCGTCGCGCGCGCGACTGCCCTTAGCCCCCGCGCGGCTCCCCCTTAACGCCCGCCCCCCCGCGCCCGCGCGGCTGCCCTTAGCCCCCGCGCGGCTGCCCCTTAACGCCCGCCCCCGCGCCCGCGCGGCTGCCCTTAGCCCCCGTGCGGCTAACCCTTAACGCCCCCTCCGTTTAGCTGCGCCTCTGCCTCGTTTAGGGTTTCCCGCTTCGCCCTTTGCCCGCCCGATTTTAGCCATGCCATCTCGTTTAGGGTTTCCTGCCTCCGCTTTTCCGTCGGTTTTAACGATGGCGACTCCGCGTGTTCTTTGCTTTGACGCTGACGGTAGACCCCTTGACTTTTCGCTCTGGCTTCTGCGCGCTCGCCGTCAGTTAGAGAGTCAGGTCCAGTCAGGCGAGACCCTCTGGGCGCACGCTGCTGGTGCCCTCCCTGCGCCCCCCGACCCTACGCCTTTAGGTCCTGCCCCTGACGACGCCGCTAGAGCTCGCTTCGCTAGCCAGCGCGCTGACCTGACAGCTTGGACGTCGCGTGACGCTGCGGCCTGCATCGCGCTCAGCACCCTTCTCCCTGAGTCTGAGGAGGCTCACTTTGCTCAGGTTCGCACTGCTGCTGAGTACCTGACTGCGATTAAGGCCCGCTACTCCACTCCTGCTGCTGTCTCTCTTGGCCGCCTTTTCCTCCCGTTCCTGTTCCCTGATCTCGCCTCATTTGAGCGCTCTGCTGACTTGATTGCTCACCTCCGCTCGCTCGACTCTAGTTACCGCGCTGCTTGCACTGAGGCCCAGCTCGCACTGCTTCCTCCTCCCATGGCGATTACTATCTATTTTATCGCCACCAGCCTCCCCGACCGCCTTGCCTCCGTTCGTGACGCGCTTCTCCTGAAGCACCCTAGCGAGCTCACTATTGACGTCCTTGAGTCTGCTCTCAAGGACGTCGAGAGCAACCTCCGCTCCGTCGCCGCTGCCTCTGGTGCTGTGCCCCCTCCGCTCTTCCACGGGTGCACAGTTCCGCAGTTGCCCACCTTTACTGCCTCTCTCGCCACTGCCGCTACTGACGTGACCGCAGCTGCTGTTACGACTTCGTCGCGGTCCCGCGGTAGGGGTGGCAAGAGGGGCGGTGCTGGCGGCGGCGTTGGTGGAGGCGGAGGTAGTGGGGGTGGCGTTGCGACTGGCGGTGGTGGGAGTGCAGGGCCTGGAGAGACGTCTCGTGCAGCGACCGGTGACTCCACTGCGACTGCTGGTGGTGGCGACGCCCGCGTTCGTCAGTCGCCCCCTGTACTGCCAGCCCCGGTGGGTGGAGCAGCGGCGTGGTACCGGGCCCAGCGTCAGCAGCAGCTTCAGCAGCAGCAGCAGCCCCTCTCCTCCCAGCAGCCTCCGCAGCAGCAGCGGCCGCAGCTGGCTTCGGGGTCGGGGCCGCGTCAGCCGCAGCGTGGTGCTGTTTACCCTCCCTGCGCCTATCAGGTTCTGACAGGTGCTCGCCGGGGCCACCCTTGTGGCCGCCTTCACCCCCCTGGTCAGTGTTTTGCTCAGCTCACTGACACGGTTCGTTTGGTTTACGGGGTTGGCGGTCCTGCCCCTGACTGGTTTCCCCTTGTTCAGCGTTACGGTTCCGCTCTGTGGGACATGTCTGCTGAGCAGTTAGCTGATCTGATTGGAACTCCTCATGCTATGTATGCTGTTGTTGACTCTAGTGTTTCTGACTCTGTTTACTCTGGTGTTGTTAGCTTAGGTACTAGCCTTGCTCAGTTGCCTGTTGCTAGTGTAGGTTCTTGTGTAGACACTAGTCTAGCGGCTACCTCGGATGACACTTCACTGTCTTTCACGCTGGACTCTGGAGCCTCGCACTGCTTCTTTCGTGACAGCACGACACTTACGCCACTTCCTGCGCCTGTCTCTGTGGCACTGGCTGATCCCACCTCGGGACCAGTCACTGCGCGTCACACTACCACTTTGCCGTGTCCTGCTGCTCCCTCCGGGTCCCTCACTGGGTTTCATGTCCCCTCGTTCTCCCGGAACTTGGTGGGTGTGCGACCCCTCGTGAGTCAGCACGTGGGTGTGTGGTTTGAGCCTTCTGGGGAGACTGCGGTGTGTGTTGACGGTGACTCTTACCAGCCTCTGGCCACCTTTGCTGCTGAGCCGGGTTCCGGTCTCTACACTCTTCACACTGGCCCGCGCGCACGGCAGCGGACGCAGCAGCAGCGGCAGCAGCAGCAGCGGCAGCAGCAGCAGCAGCAGCAGCAGCAGCAGCAGCAGCAGCAGCAGCAGCGCAGCAGCAGCAGCAGCAGCGGCAGCAGCAGCAGCAGCAGCAGCAGCAGCCGCAGCGGCCGCCGTCGCAGCAGCCCCTACTCCCAGTTCCTGTCCCTCCCCCTAGTCTCCTCCCTGCGTCTCACCAGGTGGTTCCGTCCCCTCAGGTTGTCGCGTCCAGTCCAGTCGCTGCGTCTTGCTCCTGTCGGTCGCTTGCCCACCCCACCGTTCTGTGGCACCACCGGATGGGACACCCTTCTCTTCCACGTCTGCGTGCTATGTCTAGTCAGCGTCTGGTCTTAGGTCTCCCGCGTGTCTTGCCGTCGCTGCCGCCGTCCCTTGCACCACCGTGCGGTCCTTGCGTCGAGGGTCGGCTGCGCGCCACCCCTCACTCCTCCTCCCTTCGTCCGGCCACCGAGCCGTTTGAGACGCTTCACCTGGACGTCTGGGGCCCCGCCTCTCGCCTTGGCCCTGAGCGTGAGCGTTTCTTTCTGGTGGTTGTTGACGACTACTCCCGCTACACCACGGTGTTCCCCCTGGCGAAGAAGTCTGAGGTGACTTCTACGCTGATCAGGTGGTTGCTCACCACCGCGGACACTCGTGGTCGTCGTGTCAGCTGTCTTCACTCCGACCGCGGGGGTGAGTTTCGCTCCGGCATTCTCGCTGGATTCTGTCGCGAGCAGGGCATTCGTCAGTCCTGGACGCTTCCAGAGTCCCCGCAGCAGAATGGGGTTGCTGAGCGCCGCATAGGCTTGGTCATGGAGATCGCCCGCACCTCCCTGACTCACGCCCGTGCCCCCCATTTTCTGTGGCCTTACGCGGTTCGGTACGCCGCGCACCAGCTGAACCTCTGGCCACGCGTCTCTCGGCCAGAGGCTTCACCGACCAGTCTTTGGACCGGGTCCCCTGGTGTTGCGTCGAGGTTTCGTGTCTGGGGTTGCTTGGCTCTTGTCCGCGACACCTCTGCGGACAAGCTCTCGCCTCGCGCCGTCCCCTGTGTCTTCCTTGGTTTCCCTGAGGACTCCTCTGACTTTACCTTTTACCACCCTCCCTCTCACCGGTTCTTTGACTCCCGTGACGTCCGTTTCGAGGAGTCCACCCCGTACTTCGTCAGGCACCCCAGTCGAGGTCTCTCGGTTCCTCCTCTCCCCCTCTTCCTGACTGCCGCTCCCCCTCCTGCTCCCCCGGTACAGCCTCCCCCCCCTGGTCCAGCCCCGTCAGGTGTGTCCCAGGCTACCCCTCCTCCTTCGGTAGCCCCTCCGGTACAGCCTCCCTCCCCACAGTCCTCCTCGCAGCGTGTCGCATGTGCTAGCTCTCGAGAGGTTGGTGCCGAGCCTGTTCCTGTACCGGTTTCTGGTTCTGGGGGTGCTGGAGTTGGAGCTGAGCCGGTGGGTGCAGAGGACTCTTGTCTTCCGGGAGCTGGTGCTGGTCGCGCGGACACTGGAGGTGCTCCGTCTTGGGGTGAGGGTGCGCCTCCTTCAGGTTCTGGTGAGCCTGGGTCTGGAGCTGGTGTTAGTGCTGCCTCTGGGGGTGGTGTGCCTGGTCCTTCGGGGGTGGACTCTGGAGCTGCCGCTGCTCCGGACACTACTCCGCCCCCCCACCCCCCAGACTAGGCACCAGGCTCGTGTTTGCCGTGCCCGTGAGGAGCAGCTGGCGTTGGAGAGAGAGGAGAGGGAGTTACAGCGGCTGGAGGAGCAGCAGCAGCAGCAGCTGGAGCCGCAGGAGCAGCAGCAGCAGCAGCCGCAGCAGCAGCAGCAGCAGCAGCCGCAGCCGCAGCAGCAGCAGCACCAGCAGCAGCAGCAGCAGCAGCCACTTCCTCCTCCTGTCTCGGGCCTTCGGACCCTTGGTCTCCCCTCTCCTTCTCCTCCCTCCCCCGCCTCTCCTCCTGTCTCCGGTCCCACGTTTCCTCCTCCTGACTCCTCCCCCGCTGTTTTCCCCAGTTCTCCGCCTTTGTCCTCTCCTCCTCCGTCTCGTACTTGGGCTACTCGTCGCTCTCCTCGTGCTCGTCCCTCGTCCCCTGTTCCTTTCACTGACCTTCGTACTGTCTTGTTCCGTTCTAGTCCGTCTCGTTCGGCTCCTCCTGTGCTTCCTTCTCCTCCTGAGTCGGCCCTCACAGCTTCTCTCTCTACCCCTGTCACTGACTACTACCGCACGTACCGTCCTGTTCTCTCTCGTGTTCTCGCCTCTCTTGTTACCCACCCTCGTGCCTCTTTGTCCTCTGTCTCTGCTCTTACTGCCGCGGTCACTGAGTTTTCCTCTACTCGCCGCCTTGACTACGCCACCACTCTTGTGGCTGCTCCTCCTACCAGTCCTCTGGCCGTCGGGGGTGTGTCTGCCCTTGGCTGTGACGTCCTAGAGGACAGGCAGTTTGAGCTAGAGTTCCTAGCAGCCGCTTCCCCTCATCTCTGTGCCATGCTCCTCACCCCTGAGGGTGACCCCGACGCCCTTGACATTCCCACTCCTCGCACTTACGCTGAGGCAGTGTCAGGGCCTTGGGCCTCTCAGTGGAGAGCTGCCATGGACGCAGAGATGGCCTCCTACAGATCCACAGGCACCTACGTCGATGAGGTTCCCCCCCTGGGACGAACGTAGTCGATGGCATGTGGATCTACAGGGTGAAGCGGCCACCAGGATCTCCTCCAGTCTTCAAGGCGCGCTACGTTGCTAGAGGTTTCAGTCAGCGCGAGGGAGTTGACTTCTTTCAGACCTTCGCGCCGACCCCGAAGATGACCACTCTTCGGGTGTTACTGCACGTAGCAGCACAGAGAGACTACGAGTTACACTCTCTAGACTTCTCCACTGCTTTTCTTCAGGGCAGCCTACACGAGGAGGTCTGGCTGCGTCGTCCCTCTGCCTTCACTGGCACTTTCCCTCCTGGGACCCAGTGGAGGCTGAGGCGACCTGTCTACGGTCTTCGCCAGGCACCTCGTGAGTGGCACGACACTCTTCGCTCTACCCTCTCTGACCTTGGGTTCCAGCCGTCTTCTGCCGACCCGTCGCTGTTCGTTCGCCGTGGCTCCACACCGTTCTTCGTTCTGGTTTACGTCGACGACCTAGTTTTCGCCACTGCTGACAGGGTTGCTTTGGCAGACGTGAAGTCCGAACTGCAGAAGAGACACACGTGCACTGACCTTGGTGAGCTGCGCCATTACCTTGGGCTGCAGATCACCAGGGACAGAGCTGCTCGCACCATTACACTCTCACAGTCGCACATGGTGCAGCAGGTCCTTCAGCGGTTCGAGCTTCAGCACTCCACAGTACAGCGCACACCTCTTGCTGTTGACCACAGACTCACTGGCCCCTTTCCTGACGAGCCGTTTGAGCCTAGTGGTCCCTACGCAGAGCTTGTGGGTTGCCTCATGTACCTGATGACGTGTACTCGCCCGGACCTCGCTTTCCCTCTCAGCATCCTTGCACGCTTTGTTGCGCCAGGGAGACACCGTCCTGTTCACTGGACAGCAGCTGTGAGGGTGGCGAAGTACCTAGCGACGACATCAGGCGTGGGGCTAGTACTTGGAGGGCAGCAGTCTGTTGTACTTACTGGTCACTGTGACTCTTCTTACGCTGACGACGCTGAGACTCACAGGTCTACTCAGGGGTACTGTTTCAGTCTGGGTTCTGGAGCTGTTTCCTGGCGGTCCACGCGCTCCTCTTCGGTCTCGACCTCTACAGCTGAGGCTGAGATCTACGCTGGTGCCATGGCGGCACAGGAGCTGCGTTGGTTGACGTTCTTGCTCGCCGACCTGGGTGAGCGGCCGACCTTGTTCACTGACAACAAGGCATCCATTCTCCTTTGTCGAGAGCCGCGACTGGAGAGCAGAGTGAAGCACATTAACGTCAGGTACTTCCTTCTGCGAGAGTTGCAGAGGCGTGGACAGGCTCGCTTCGAGTTTGTGGAGTCTGAGGCCAACACTGCAGACATCTTTACCAAGGCGCTTCCGCCTTGTGACCACCACAGGTGTTGTGTGCAGTTAGGCCTTGTTGACACTGGTCTTGAGTTCACTGCTTGCTTTGCTTGTACCCTTTCTATATATCTCTGTTATTGTTTGGACTGGCCTTGTGGCCATTGTTGCTTGTGCTCAGAGTTTGTGGTGACGTTGTGATCCACCCTGAGCTTTTTCTTTGTGACTGGTCTTGTGGCCGTACTCTTTTGGTTTTGCTAGACACCCCTCACTTAGGCTATGGGGGTGTGTCAAATGTTGGTAGCCTGTAGTGAGATGTGTCTTAGGGGGTACGTATGTTAGGGTTTGCTACTTGTACCCCAACCACCATCAATGAAACAACACTTCCGATTTTAACACTTTGGAGCACTCGTTTGGAAAATGTTAAAACGAGGGCTTTAAACGTTGGGAAAATGACAAAAGCTGCACTGCTCATTCGAGTCGACCGAAAAGTGCTACCAAATGTATAGGGTTGCTACGCAACCCAAAAATTGATTTCTATATCACCAGGGTCGAGATTATGATTGACCATACGAACGCCGTTCGCGAACCCTGGATATATGGCCGTTGGCCGTTCTTCCTTGGGATGCCCCCGCTCTCCATCCCAACATATACAACACTGAAAACTACAGGTATTCTTCAGACTGCGATGAGATTGCACTGTGCATTGCAAGAGGCATATTGCCTTGACTAACAAACCAGGATGGATTGGCCTTCTACAAGGGAGCAGCGGTGCACGGCCAGGATTTTGCAGTGAATATTGTCATGCCATCATGTAACTTACCAGGTAATGTGAATTTTGGGATGGGAACTTGCTTGTAAGATTTCTCGGCCATCATGCTGTGGGTGTGAGTAGAAAAGTTTGAGGTCTACATGTAGCACTGTGAAGTGAAACTGCTTATATGAAGCCATTTGTATTCTGACCAATATCTAACAAGCTTGGCGTAGGCCAAACCGGAAATCAGGTACACACGGGTGTACACCAACGCATGTTTGACGGTACATATGATGTTTTTCAACGGCTACGCAGCGCTGCTTGGAGTGCCCGTGTGCTCGGGAGCAATCTGCACTGCATACGCCGTGGGTGTCTCTCGGCTCGGGCAATCTGCTATCGCTTTCCATCCATGTACACTGTTTTCTTCAATATGGAACTTATGTCATATTGTGCTGATGTGATTGTTTGTTTTCGCGAGACGCCTCTTCGCCTAGGGCGATGGGGATAAAAAGGACTGACTCAGAATTCGCAACCATTCAGGTTTCCACATAGTATTCATGTCAGAATGTGATGGTTGTCTAGCCTGCAGTGGGGTACTCTATAGCGAGTACAGCCCTTCTAGGGTTTGCATATATGTATCCCTATGCTTGTTAGTCAACACCCTTCTTGCCTGTTTCTCGTTTTGGCCTAGCATTTTGACATGCTATCAGAGCGGGTCGACCCTCCTGGGTCGATCCTGTGGGTGGTCCCACCAGAAGCTTCCGCTGTTGTTTCCTGCTGTTTCCTGCCTGCCGCGCGCTCCGGGCGCGCAGCGATTTTTTCTTCCCGCCGCGCGCCCGGGGCGCGCGGCGGTTTTCTGCCCCGTCACTCGGCGCGTCGCCCCCGGGAGGCGCTGCGACGGGCGACGGGGACCCGCGCGTCGCCCCCCGTCGCCCGTCGTGGCCTGCGCGCGGCCCGTACAGCCGGCGCGCGGCCCGTACGGGCTGCGCCAGGCCCGCGCGCGGCCCGTACGGGCTGCGCCAGGCCCGCGCGCGGCCCGTACGGGAAGCGCCAGGCCCGCGCGCGGCTCGGGCCGCCTGCGCGCGGTTCGGGCGGCTATGCCAGGCCCGTGGGCGGCCCGTTCCTCGCTGCCCCTGCCCTCCCCACTGTCCCCCGTGCTTCTACTGGCGCCCCACCCCTCCTACAGCCCGTTCTCCTGAATTAGGGTTTGGGGGTGAGGGGTATGGGGGTGAAGCCACTGAGTGCCGTTCCCCTCCTCCTCCTCCTTCTCCGTCTCCCACTGCTGCAGCTGCCGCTGAGGGGGGTGGGTGTGTGGGAGCCGAGGGAGTGGCGCTAGGGGGTGTAGTGTGAGCGGTGCTAGGGGAACAGCAGGGGGTGTGTAAAAAGGGGGTGGGACAGCTGGGGGAAGTTGAGAGGAGGCCGTCGACTTGTCGTCCGCAGCGCCTGAAGTCCAGGGAGCCACGACCCCCTGTGGCCTGAGTAGTCCGGGGCTCTGCGCCCGGTAGCTACAGTGTGTGCACTCCTGGGAGCACAGCGAGCCAGCTGCGACCCCCTGTCGCCGTGTAGTCCGGGTTTAGCCTGGTAGCGTCAGTGCGGCGTACTCCTGCTGCCTGTGTGTCTGCAGCTTCAGCCGTCGCCTCTCATCTTCTTGCTCCCACAGTTTCTCCTCCTCCTCACTTGCCCTCTGTGATAGCCTCTAGCTTTGCTTATAATTGTGAACTATTGCTCTGTCTGCTTGTTGTGTTGATTGTACCCCACTTTGACTATGGGGGTGTGTCAGAATGTGATGGTTGTCTAGCCTGCAGTGGGGTACTCTATAGCGAGTACAGCCCTTCTAGGGTTTGCATATATGTATCCCTATGCTTGTTAGTCAACACCCTTCTTGCCTGTTTCTCGTTTTGGCCTAGCATTTTGACAATTCAGCCGTCACGTTCCCAGAAGTTTCTGATACTAGCTTTCCACTTGCGTATTTTAGGTCTGAATTTCGCGGACATGTAGGTATAATGACCCAGGGAGGTACAAACCGTGAGGTGAGTTCCTGGACCACTAAATAGTAAGATTCAAACGAATATGGTGCACTTCTCAGCATCTGGCCAGGCGATCCCAACCAGATACTACGAACGCTGAGGTCAGTATCTTCGCCTCCTGTGTATTGCTTACGTGGATGCGGAAGCTTGTGTGGGATAGGATTCGTAGGTCAATATCTTCCTTGGAGTGTTGTTCTCTGTGTGGACGTGAAAGCTTGGAGGGTGCAGTTGGCCATGGCAGCGAATCGCCGTTCACCTTGGTTCCAGCCAACAGTACAGCTCGGAAACGGGGACGAACAACACGAACCTGGTACAACACGAACCAGACAATGACTCTCGAGATTAGCTCGCCGCCATGGATTTCGTCAGCTTCGAGCCGCTCAATGTCCGCGTTACACAGTTCTGCACAACCTTCTGATTCAATCTTAAGATTCGTCTTGAACTCAGCTTTCGGGAGACCTGTCATTTATGCTGACATTGGCTCAACCGGTTACGAGACGATCATCCCAGGGGTTTGTCAGGCATTCTCAAGGCAACGCTATCAATGGCTCTGTTTCTTTAACAATGGTGTTTCATACTCCATGTGCGCTAACAACACTATCTGCATTATTGATCGAGGTGCTAACCTCGGGTTTCCAACATCACCAGCAAGAATTGCTGGACCCTGACAAGTCACAGCTATTATTTAACAATGAAGTGCTCAGACTTCAGGCTCATCATCGGCCGCTGCGGACCTCTGTTTGTGCTCAGTGCACCTATTTCCTGCCTGCTCGTCATCATTGCACCATGGCGAATCCGAAGGGCTCTCGCAACAAGCAGACGACGGATCCGCCTGCTGCTGACGTTACTCCTCCTGCTTTGGCCAAGGATGACAATGTTGTCGCTGGTTCCTCGGAGGCTGTTGGTTCAGTCAGCGCTCAGGCTCCTGTCATCAGCGACAATGGCAAGGCAACAATGTCAGAGGCTGGTGGCTCTGGTCTTTCTGACAATGACAAGGCTACCATCCCTTCGGTCGGACTTACGGATGAAGACGGTTTCATCGATGACGACTCTGACGACGAGATGATCATCGACGTGGTTAAGGAGGCTGGTTCCGGTTTGCGCTCCGTCGTTATTTTGCTGATCCCGTTTATGCTGCACAAGGAGATTTCCTGTGTGATTGATGCTGTTAAGGCACTGATAAAACACGGATGGTATACGGACCTTTCAGATGATGCTGCCTTGACGACCAAGTTCCAGGAGCTTCAGTCGTCTTACATTGCCAAGACACGTTATTGCCGCCTGCAAGTATCATTCGCAAAGGAGTCAGATGCTGAATGGGTGAGAAGGAAGGAAGTTATTTACCAGCCTCTCAAGAACCAAGGCCAGCTTATCACACTCCATTGGCTCCACACTGAAGACTCTGCTTTCGCTCGGGAAAAGGCGATGAACCCGCAAGCCATTGAGTTCATGATCAGGGGAGTCTCCGCGGCAGTTGAGTTGGTTCTGATTCATGATCGCATGGCTGTCTATCTGCTCAAGAGTACTCAGCGCACGGCTTTCCTGCGGTGTACCTGTCTGCATCGGGTGCTTCATCCCGTCACTGGTGCTGACACGGACGTCGTGAAGGGACTGGTCTATGCTCACCCGGAAAACCGCAACCGCCGGTGGATTCATGTGATCGCTGATCCTGCTGACCGGTCGAAGAAGTTGCTGGTCCATTATCCGACCTTATCCTGTTCGCTCTGCGGCGGCAAGCATTATGATAAGTATCATGATGCTTTTATCACTGAGCGTCAGAATAACGTTAGTAAATGGAACCTTACCCTTGGCAAAGTGCACAGACTCAACGGTAAAATTAGCAGCCACCCTTTTCTCCGCTTCTTGCTTCGCTCCTCGTACTTACGTACTAACCTTGCGTCGGATCTTCGCAGCTGCGTCGCTGAAAGCGTCATCGCTTTTCCTTCCGATTCTTCGCGACCCAGCCATCGCTCTCGTCTCTACCGGCAGCAGCAGGGAAGACTGGATCTGCACACAGTCGGGATGCAGAAAAGCAAAAGGGAAGAGCCTTATGGCTGCTGCGGATCACATCTCCGCTGCTGCTCACCTGCTAGAGCTTGCGAAAGCGGGTTCTGCAACGAAGGAATCGCTCGACAAGTTGCACCTCGATATCATTCGCAAGGAGTATGGCCTCTGAAAGTCCCTGAGAGTTACCTGGTTGCAGCGGCTTGTTGGTGTTTAGGAGTCAGCATTGGTTGTACCGTTTCCTTTATCAGCCTGTGGATGATGAACAGGGGCTGCAAGCCAGTGGAACCATGAGTACAAAAAACCTCCTCACCGTCTCGAGCCTCAACGTTAACGGACTCCATAATTTCGCTAAACAGAGTTGAGTTAATAGCTGGTTTAGTCAAGCAGGAGACATAGCTGTACTAGTAGACACCAGAATAGGACCTGATCACCAGTACTGGAAAAAACTCTCCTCCTACACTGTCTTAGCAACAGCTCCACGATCCAGAGCTGGCGGAGTAGCCGTCCTCAGCCGAGACTCGTCCATCACCTTCCATGATACAGTAGCTCACGCATCAGGTAGAATCATTCAGACCACTGTTAGGGGACACGGTCCTGAACTCACCTTAGTCGCAGCTTACTTCCCATCGTGTCCGCAATCTAGAGCAGTCTTCCTCAGGGACTCCCTTGGTCCTCTCATAGATAGCATCCCAGGTACCGCGCACCTGCTCATCATAGGGGACTTTAACCATGTAGAGAACACCAAGCTGGACAAATCGTCTGGTAAGGGGGTATCAAGTGAGAACGAGAAGTTTTTCCAGCGCTTTAGGACCTTCCAGCTCTCTGACGCATTTCGCATACTTCACCCTGGCCGCCGGGAATACACTTTTTACTCTAAGTCCAAGCGGGTCAGCACACGGATAGATCGCGCTTTAGTCTCGCAATCCTTACTGCCTTACCTGACAGTTGCTGCGCACATCAAGCCTGACGAGCCTGTAGCAGACCACAGTTGTGCTGTGCTGGTCGCCTTCAGACTGGACGAAAAAGCCTGCACAGGTCCAGGTCTTTGGCGGCTGCATGCCTCTATGGTTAACCGACCCGGGGTGAGGAAGATTATCGAAGCTACAGTCCGGCGAACTCCGGTTAACGACGGAAGCAGCTTCGAGCTTTTGGTAGCAAGGCTGAGCGCTGGGCTCAGGGCTTACGTAAAAGAGGAGAGCAAACGGGTGCGGGCGACAATGACTCACCTGACTAACACGGTTGCAGTTTTGACGCAGGAGATGATGAGAAATCCCAACTGTTCAAGGACGCGGGAGTTGCTGAGGTCGAAGGAGGTGCAGCTGAAGATGTATCAGTCGGCACGGAAAGACCGTTTGCACCTTCACGCTGGCTCAACGGCGGAGCTGACAGGCGAGATCGCATCCAAGCACCTCTCAGCGCAAATCCAAGCACGGAAAGCACGGACGCAGATTTCGGGGCTAAAGGATGGAGCTGTGTCAATAACCGGGTCGAAGGAGATATTGGCAGCGGCGTCTGGTTTCTTCAAGAACATCTTCGGCAGAGATCGTCGTACTGACCACACTGACTGGAGCTTTACTCCATCCCGCCGTCTGGACAAGTTTGTAGCTGAAACGCTTACGGCGGATTGGTCTGAGCAGGAGGTGAAAAAAGCGTTTGCAGCAATGGCGAGGAATAAATCACCGGGCAGTGACGGTCTTCCGAAAGAGCTGTTTGAAGCGCATTGGGACCTGCTGGGGGGGAGCTTTATGGCCATGGCGAAGGACTTCGAAAGTTCCGCGGTGCTGCCAGCGGAAATCAAGGAGGCGGTGACGATACTGCTTCACAAAAAGGGGGACAAGGTGCAGTTAAACAACTACCGGCCCATCACGCTGCTGAATTTTGCATACAAGGTTCTAGCTCGGGTGGTGGCAGATCGGATGAAGACAGTACTTCATATGGTCATCTCACCTGAACAGTACGGCTTCATACCGGGGAAGCGGTTATCGGATGCAGTGGCCTTGGTAGCGGATATCATCGAGAGCGCGAAGAATGATAATGATGATCGGTATCTGCTTCTGGTGGATTTCCAGAAAGCTTTCGATTCAGTCTCCAGGGACTTCCTGTTCCAGGTGTTGGGATCCATGGGGTTTTCGGAGCGATTTGTTGGTTGGGTAAAGGGTCTGCACGAAGGAACGACAACGAAATTGCTGATTAACGGCTGGCTTGGTGAAGGGGTAGACGTGGTGTCGGGGGTACGTCAAGGCTGCCCCTTAGCTCCTTACCTCTTCCTGTGTGCAGTGGAGCCGTTGGCCTTGGAGGTGGAAAGGAAGGGGCTCGGGCTGGAGAAGGACGGGCACCAGCTTGGCTATCTTGGTTATGCTGACGATACAACACTGATCCTGCAGGGACAGGAGCAGATAGAACAAGCGGAGGTTATTCTGGACCGGTACGAGAAAGTTTCAGGGTTGGCAACAAATAAAGCAAAATCGGCTGTCTTACCGTTGGGAGCCAATATTGGAGCAGTGGGGACAGGAAGCTTCGAATGGGCTGGAGCGGATGAAGCGGAGCGGCTGCTAGGGGTTTGGGTGACGCCATCCGGTCAGGGTCGGCCGACCTGGGAAAAGGCGTGGAGTCGTATCTCGGAAAAACTTACCAAGTGGCAGCTGAGGTACCTGACAATTACAGCAAGGGCGACGGTGGTTAATTTCTACATCACGCCGATTTTGGCTTTCCAGGCGCAGATCTTCCCGCCGCCGGCAGACATTTGGCTGGAGATCACACGGTTGATTCACAGTTTTACCTCGGGCAACAGAGTAGCAACAGCAAAAGGGTTCGCTCTCTGGAGCAGGGAGCTGCTGTACACCCCAAGGTTGGACGGCGGTATCGGAGTCAGGGACCCGGAGATTCTTATCACCTGTCTAGCGGCAAGGAGAGTTGGGCTTTTCATCACGGAGAGAAATCCACTCAAAAGGGATCTCATGGAACGGGCGGCAAAGCTCCCGCTGGGGGTGGACTCTTTCACTGCACACGTGAAGCTGCTAAAACACTGGGGAAGCGGCAGTACTCGCTGGAAGCAGACAGTGGAAAGTTTTATGCGCTCCCCCTTCTCTGTCAAGAACCTGGTGGGGAGCAGGGAAGAAGTCCTAGCGGAGAGACTGGTTTTCAACGCGTCGGTTCTCCTCAACGGTACCACAAATCCGTTGGGAGGCCAAAAGGATGCTAAGGGGCTGTCAGAGCTAAGGATTGGTGATCTGCTGGAAGGGGAGGAAGACGGCGTAGCGGTAGTTAAATCCATGGAGCTGCTGAAGCAAGAACTGGGAGGGAGCGGGCCTGCGAAGCTGGCGATGAGGGCGCTGCTTGCCATCCCGTCTCACTGGCAAAGACTGCTCGGCTTCCCAACGGTACCCCCGTGCTCGGCTGGCTCTTCCACGCGGATACCAATTCTAGAGGGGGAGCGGGTGATTACCATGAGGCGGATGAAGGAGGGCTGGAAGGGGACTTACAGCCAGTCATACAAGCAGCAGAAGTGGGGCGTACGCTGGGGGAACCACATTGACTGGAAAAGGGTGGTGTCATCCAGAGACTCTCTGGCTGTTCCCAGCCGTCCGCGTGATGTGTTGATACGAATCCACGGTCTTAATTTACAGGTGGGGGAGAGGTTGGCTTTCCTCAGCAGCAAGCCATCCTGTCCGCACTGTGGGGAGCAAGAAACCCTGGAGCATTGCCTCATTCTTTGCCCCAGGATACAAGTGGTGTCCTCGGCCCTCCGACGTGCCCTGCGCATGCTGAACCCCAACCGGCCTACAGCCTCGCTGGGCGACATGCTGTTCCGGAAAACGGGCACCAGATCAGCTTTTCCGGAGCTGACTCTTACGTCGGTGGTCCTACATCAGATCTGGTTGGAAAGATGCGAAGCTGTTTTTCGGGGGCAGAAGTTTCGGTTGCAAAGAGTTTTGTGGAGGGCGGAGTCTGCCTTCAGATTACACGCGAGGATCTACATGCGTAAGATGGGGGCAGCTCGGAAGAAAAGGGAGCAAGAAAATTTCGCGGAAGAGAAGCGAATGCTGAGCAGAATCAAGATGGATGGCAAAGGGTGGACGTGGACAAGTGCCTTCGCCGCGCTCTGGTCCAAGAAAAAGGTTGGCAACAACTCGCCTTAGATAACTTTCCTGGAACAGTAGTACGCTCTACTGTTGCCTCACGCACGGTTACGACCGTTCGATGGTGTATGCTTTTGTTTCAGTATATATCATCTTCCCCAAAAAAAAAAAAAAAAAAAGCTCGGAAACGGGAAACGGAATCGCAAGCAGTTTTTTATGGCTGGAAGAAGTCCGTCTTTCACGTGCCTCTTCCCGTTATGCTCGCATGACTCGCCGAGTTCTAAAGATCTAAATACTGTACTGGTTTGCAAAGATTGCCCAGGGAAGCATTCTGAGCGCGAAGAATGCCCGCGGGCGATTAGCAATGATAGGGTTCCTCCCGAGCCCTGTCCTCATGGGTCATTTGCGCGTGTAACGACCGAGTATGCCACAGTTTCGTGCGTCCTTGCCACTCGGGTCCCTTCCCACTGCCCCAATGGACGCCCAGGCCTCTCAGCCTCCTGAATCCTGATCCTTGCACAACAATGCGCGGGTGGGGCCTCCAGCGGGGCGCCGTCTCCCACCGCGCGGCGGGAAGCGCGGCATCCCTCCGTCCGCCGAAGCGAAGCCTGGCTAGCCGCAGGCAAGTCAGTTCCGTGAGCTGTGTATCAGCTGCTAAGCGCATTGAACGCGCCTCTGTGTTCGCCTCTATCATGTAAAGCCGTACTACTATCATCCGTCACGGCTCCAGTGTTACGTCTCAGGGACCCCAACTTATCCCCACTTAGTAGTAGTAGCTAGATCAGCTACCTGCCTAGAAGTACCGGTTTCGATACCCCTGCCTCGCCGCCATGTCGCATTCCTCTGGAGCGACGACATCCCTCTCCTCGTCGCGCCCCATGCTGCCCTGGACCCCAGCGGTGAGTCCACAGACGCACTCCCGGAGAGGCCGGCGAGGCGAGTGTAGCGAGGCGAGTCCAGCGATGTGGGCCTTCAGCAGAGGAGGCTATTCCAATATCCACCAGATTTCGGCCTGAAACTCAAGTTTCAATCAAGATTCAATCATATTAAGCCTTCCTACTCATCATTTGTGCGTCAAGACACATTCACTGTTCCTCAAGGCAGATCTCTGTGCGATCAAGACACTCCCAGAACGCCTTGAGCCAGATCTGTGGGCCTTGAGTCGCGCATTCACGATCTTTCACCGGATTCCATCTGAGACATGCCAAAAGATGGTACGCCAATCACTGACCATGAAATTCATTTTCTTCCGTGCTCGCACACACCCTCATACGGCAGGAGGACGCGGTGCTGCTGCGCCACGCGCTGCAGTGCGGCACAAAGCGGTGGAGAGAGCTGAAGAGGAGAGGTCAGCTCATGAGGAGCAACAAGTCGTGCTGTAACCGTTACATTTTCCTCAAACGGTAACCCTACATGCCACGTTCATTTTCGTCGTTCATCTCTTCTACACCCCTGAGCGTTTCTATCACGCCAGAGCCTTCCTAACACGCCCGAGCTTTTCCAACTCGCCCGAGCCTTCCTAATACGCCTGACAGCTCTTTTGTGGCCGTGTCTTGCTGGCAGGAAGTTCGCTCTGCGCTTTCAGCAGAAACTTCTGAAACAGCACCCGGAAGGTGCTGCAGTCTCCAGGCGCGTTCCCGTGGAGGGCCGCAGTCAGCTATCGCCCTGTCATGATGGCAAGCAGCAGCAGCAGCAGCAGCAGCATTCGGATGGCATGGGTTCATTCGGAGGGCTGTCGGTTGACGAGTGCCGCGCCGCCTTCTTCTCACCTACTGCCACCCACCAGCCCCACGCAGCTCCTCATCTGTCAGCCCGGCTCCTGCTTCCCAACCCACCACCTCTGCTGCTGCCACTGCGTCTGATATTTTATTCCCGTGTGATGCCTCTTCTCCTGTTGCCGCTGCCTCCAATGCCACTACCCTCAGCCGTCCAGTGAAGCGAGTAAGAAAGGAATGCCCTGGGCTTGGGGCAGACCAGCCGGTGCTGAGTGGAAGTGGCGGAGGAGGTGGGGGTGAGAGTGCGAAGCGACACCATCAGTCAGTGGCAGAGCAGTTCCGGCAGCAGTGGGTGAGCAGCTGCGCACAGCAGCAGGGAGAGAGCAGCCGCGCGCAGCAGCAGGAGGAGAGCAGTCACATGAAGGAAATGGAAGCAGCCGTTGTGAATGCGCTGCTGCTGGCGGAGCTTCAGCAGCTGCACGGAGGAGGAGAGGAGAGGCGCGTTCAATCACTGCTGTGGCCGCGCGTGGGGTCAGAGAGTGCACTGCCAGTCAGAGAGCACAATCAGCGCTGCGCCCTTCCAGACGACGCGACTTCTGAGTCGACTCAAGAGTCTGAGAGGGCACCGCCAGTTGGAGAATGCAGTCAGCTGTGTGCCCTTCCAGACGACGTGGCTTTTGAGTCGAATCAAGAGTCACCTCTGTGGCCGTGCGTGGAGTCGGAGAGCGGCCTTCCAGACGACATGCTGCTGGGGTTGAGCAGCTTCGATGCGATGGGACTCAGCAGCCTCAACGCAGTGGGTTCCAGCAGCCTCAACGCAGTGGGTTCCAGCAGCCTCAACGCAGTGGGTTCCAGCAGCCTCAACGCAGTGGGTTCCAGCAGCCTCAACGCAGTGGGTTCCAGCAGCCTCAACGCAGTGGGTTCCAGCAGCCTCAACGCAGTGGGTTCCAGCAGCCTCAACGCAGTGGGTTCCAGCAGCCTCAACGCAGTGGGTTCCAGCAGCCTCAACGCAGTGGGTTCCAGCAGCCTCTATTCTGGCCTCTCCGCACCGCATGCGCCAGTGCCAGCGCCGCTGCCCGCCCCCCTTGCTGCTGCTCTGGCTGCTTCCATCCCTGGAGGGATGGGCAGCAGCAGCAGCACTGGAGGGACGCTCCTTGTGAGTAGCTGTGCCCAATCGGAGATGGAGACATGCAGCGTGGCGCATGACACTGATGCTCTTATTTTCAACACGCCCGTGGCTCCCCTGTTGCTGCCTGAACACGCCCTCATTGTTCCCTATGTCACCCAGTTTCCACACCAGCAGCC
Organism: Closterium sp. Yama58-4; assembly: GCA_947470075.1. Lineage (NCBI taxonomy): Eukaryota > Viridiplantae > Streptophyta > Zygnematophyceae > Desmidiales > Closteriaceae > Closterium > Closterium sp. Yama58-4. The sequence continues at coordinate 550,384 of CANIUD010000104.1, forward strand.
CTTCTGTGTGGCCTGGGCGAGTGGGCCCGAGCGACAGCCGCTGGCAGCCACAGATGGTGCTGGTGCTGCTGGTGCTGGTGCTGCTGGTGCTGGTGCTGCTGGTGCTGGTGCTGCTGGTGCTGGTGCTGGTGCTGGTGCTGCTGGTGCTGGTGCTGCTGGTGCTGGTGCTGGTGCTGGTGCTGCTGGTGCTGGTGCTGGTGCTGGTGCTGCTGGTGCTGGTGGTGCTGGTGCTGGTGCTGCTGGTGGTGCTGGTGCTGGTGCTGGTGGTGCTGGTGCTGGTGGTGCTGGTGCTGCTGGTGCTGGTGCTGGTGCTGGTGCTGCTGGTGCTGGTGGTGCTGGTGCTGGTGCTGGTGGTGCTGGTGCTGGTGCTGGTGGTGGTGCTGGTGGTGGTGGTGGTGGTGCTGGTGCTGGTGGTGCTGGTGCTGGTGCTGGTGGTGCTGGTGCTGGTGGTGCTGGTGCTGGTGCTGGTGGTGCTGGGGCATCTTTGGCAGAATGGGCGCTGGAGAAGGGAGGGGGCAGAGAGGAAGGTCCTCAAGCGCACACGGATCATTGGCAGCCACTGCCTCTGCTACAGCCCCTGCCACAGCCCATGCTACAGCCCCCCCTGCCACAGCCCCTGCCATTCCTCTGCCACAGTCCTTGTCACAGCCACTGTCACTTCTGTCGCAGTCACACTGCCACAGTCCTACTGCCGCTTCTGCATCCAATGCTGCTTCTGCCTCCACTTTTGCTGCTGTGATCGGCGCTGCTACTTCCCACCCGTCCGCTACGTTTTATGCTGTTGTTGTCCCCACTACTGCTGCTGCTTCGGGTGTTACTGCTCTCCCCGCTGCTACTGCTCATGATGCACCTGAACCGGCACCTCTCCTCACAGCCAGTGCCACTGATGCTGATAAACCTGCGCCACTCTCCACTGCCGGAGCCGCTGCTGCTGTGCGGGATGCCACTGCTGCGTTCTGCAAGTTGATGGGGGGAGCGCTCTCTCCCGGCCCTTCCATGGGAATCATAGGGGCATCGCTCTGCACCAGCCCTGCAGCCCGAGCATCACCCTGCACCGACCCTGCAGCACCCAGCCTGCCTAGCAAGCGACCTAGGGAGGGCTGCACTGACCCTCTCGCAGATCCACCCGTGCTAGGCTGCACCATGCAGCGCCCACAGTCGCTGGAGAGTGGCTATGCGCAGCAGGAGAAGAGGAGCCGTGTCCAACCAGCACTGTGGCCTCGTGCTGTGTCGGAGAGTGCCCTTCCAGACGACGTGCTGCTGGGGCTCAGCACGGGGGAGGCTGGCTACAGTGCAGGGTACAGTGTGCCGCATTCTGCATGGCAGGGCTGGCAGCCTCCCTGCCCGAGCCAGAGCTGCCAGAGTGGCGCCTGGAACCACAAGGGACCAGGGAGGGAGGTGCGCAAGTGCAGGGAGATGCATGTGAGCAGCTGAATGTTTGGCAGAGCCGACAGTATGCGCTGACTTCCCCTCTGTCGTCGCACCAGCTCTTGCCACAGCAAGTGCCGGAGCCACTCCTGCTGCCGCTTTGTTCGACCACTGTACCACCACGCATACTGCCAAGCTCTATGGTGCTGCAGGCACGTTTCATAGCTTCGCGAGGGCGTATGAACTGTACAGTTGTACAGCATGAACTGATTTGGTCTCCGATCAGCATGACCGGCTCCTCCAGAGCTGATGTGCCTGCTTTCAAGGCCTTACTTATGGAACACCTCGACTCACGTGCTCAGCCTTCCACGGTAACCATCACTGCCTTGATTTCCGTGTTACAGCGTCAATCCTAGCCTCGGTGATTGTCGTGTACGAGTGTGGGGGGAGTGAGGACTCTCTGCGCTCTACTGTATCGGACACCTGGAAGTGTACGAGTGTCAGGCAGCCTCTGGTCGAGTCGCTCGTTCACCGTACGTCAGGCTCTGACGATTATGATCCAACGGCACCCATGAATCCTTATCCATGGCATCATCACTGCCCCGCAGCTCCGTGTTTCACCGCATCGGCTTTCACTCGCTCTGCATCATGCATTTCTCGTACTTATCTTGATCCAAACTAGCCGTTCCAGCACGCTACGAAGGACCGCAATGATGAGAGCCAGTTGCATCCCGTTCGTCTTAACCACGCGTGACCAAGTACAGTCTGTACTTGCTGCGGGCTCGCGTCGAGCCTGCTGGATCTCGGGCTGACGAGGAGCAGTGTGATGTGAATCTTCAGTATCTCCGTCGCCAGCGCGTCTTCGTCACCGTGACGAATCTGGTAAGTCTTGTAGTTGGTGTGAGTGAACATTGGTCGGTAGTGTGTGTGTGTGTGTGTGTGTGTGTGTGTGTGTGTGTGTCTGTGTCTTTGTCTGTGTCTGTGCGTGTGCGTGTGCGTGTGCGTGTGTGTGTGTGTGTGTGTGTGTGTGTCTGTGTGTGTGTGTGTGTGTGTGTGTGTCTGTGTGTGTGTGTGTGTGTGTGTGTGTGCGTGTGCGTGCGTGTGTGTGTGTGTGTGTGTGTGTGTGTGTGTGTGTGTGTGTGTGTGTGTGTGTGAAGATTGAGTTTCAGAATCCGAGGCCCTGCAAGCCCACGTGTCGCTGGGTTATTCGTCCTGTTCCTCTCTACACGAGTTTACAGACTATTCTCTGCCAACCTTCCCTTTTCCCTCGCCCACCTGCTTTGCTCCTCCACCTGGCTTCATCCCTACTTACCACCCTCCTCCTTCCCCCTCCGTTTTCCTTCCTCTCCGTCCCCCTTCATGCCTTTTTCCGTTCCCGTCGTCCCTCCCGTCTTTCTGCCATCTTTCAAGGGGCGAGCATGGCAGTATGGTGGAGGGAGTCACACGGTGCAGCTGCTGGGGGTGCTGGAGGGGTTGGATGGAAGAAAGAGTCAGCAGCAGTGGAAAGAGAAAGGGGAGATGCACAGGAGAGAAGGGCGAGCAGCACTAGGAAGTAGGGGAAGATGAGACCAGCGTTGGGAGCAGTGAGGGAGGAGGGGAAGCTGGTTGCATTGGGACGGAATGGGTTGATGGGCTCGTAAGCATCACATGTGACTCTCTGATTTCACTGAATCTGGTTGCAGGATCAGGGGTCAGCGATCCACCTTTATTCGTAGTGAGTTCGTACAATGTGGTCAGAAGAGTTTTTATTAATGTCGGGATTGTGATCCCAAAGGGTTGTGGTATTGTGGGGATAACTGGAAATCAATCTTGTGGCCTCCGTAGCATTCTTGGTTCATCGAGCGAAACTGTTTTCAGACTGTGTTGACTGGTATGCTTGTATGGAGTATTTTGGGGAAGAGGCCGGAAAGCAGCTGAATGGTAAATAAGCCCTAAGTAAAAAACCGGACAGCACTCATAGCACTTTTAACGGGCAATACATACTGAAGCCACTTATTGGACCCACCCAAAGCGTGTACACCCACACCAGTTTCGGAGGAAGTCCCTAGGCAGACTGCTGATGTACGGTCTGCTGACTGCAACACTCGCCTTGCCTACTTCCCCCCCCCACCACCCAACTGCTCTCACTACACCACACACGATTATAAAATCCTCCCCGTAACATAATCTTCGAGATTGGTTCCCTTCCCCCAGTCTTGCTCCAGATACGGCGTCCTACTGGAGGAGTTCCGTGCCAAGTCAACAATGTCTTTCCCTTCCGTGCACCTGGATTGGATGCGCAATGTTGAGGGGTGCTAGCAAGGCAACTGCAGCCAAGGGCTTCGTCTTGGTCCTAGTTTCTATTTGAAACAGGAACTTTACGACGACAGTTGTCACGGGCAGGTCTTCACGTGCCTTCTAGCTCCTCCTCGCTTCTTCTCTCCCATACACTCTTATGACTCGCCGAGTTCCAAAGGACCTCAGATGTCAACAGCCTCGCGGAAAAGGTATTGCGGAAATGAGTCGAAAAAACTGCAGAAAAGTTACTTTCTGGATACCCGGCCCCGATGTTTTCCAGTGAAGGTCAAAACCATCGGAATTCCCGCAAGGGTGCACGTTGCGTAAAAGTGACCCCTTCGCCACATTTCGGACACATTTCAGGAACCTCCCAGCAACCGCGATCTTGCCAGAAAGTTGCGATAAAGTTGCCCGTCACACGTGTCACATGACACCGTACACCAAAGTGCTTGTGCATCATACCGTACGTACCCCCTTGCCACGCGGCCTTCATCGAGGCGGCTTCACGCAACGATCCCCGCCGTACACATGTGAGCACCCCGTTGGTCTAACGAGTGAATACACCCACTCTCGTCGCCCACTTACCAAACTGCGCGTGCATTTCGCCCACCAATCTGCATGCAGAGGACCCACCTCCCCACCCACAAACGCGCCGCCACCTCCCCACCCAACGACCTCTCGTTATCCCACACCTGTGCGTACTGCTCGCACACCCATCCAACGCTCTCGCGACATCTGTCTACGTCCGCTTTGCGCACACCACTCCACGCGGCGCAAATCCACACCGCGAACACCTCGCATCTCGACCGTACACCTGTGGGACCGTGAGTGGCCCCGCACCATGTAACTACACACTTCGTCAGCCACTAAAACGTAGCGCGGGCCCGCCTCGCCCGTCCTACGGCAAACCTTCGCCAAATCTGACGTCCCAACGCATGCTCGCCACCTCAGCCGGTGTTACCAGGGCGTGCACCAACACCTGACGATAAAGTGAACCAAGCTTCCGCCCGCTGCATACGCGGGACGTGTCTCCACTGTCCGCCCACCATTTACACCTGGTGGATTTAGACACGTGGTCCCAAGCTTTACTACTTCCCCCTATTGGTGCGACTGGCCACGCCATTGACGCGTGAGATGCGGCCAACCACTGCAAACATATCCGACGTCAGATGTGCGGAAAACGTCCACCACATCCCTCAACAGCACCTATTCAATGTGCGTGCCACGAATGGTCTACGTTCGACGCGGCCCGAAGCGCGCCCTCAGTAATGTGCGCAGCTCGTGAAACCGGAACCACGTATCCGTACCTATTAGACACCGCAATGCTGTTATTAAGATACCAAATACGGCGTAACCATACAACGTGGTGTGTTTACATTCCCTAAGTGTTCGCGTGAGTTTGCACCGTATTTCAAAAACGCACAACCCATCCGTAATAAACCTACAGCAAAGCGACACAAAAGAAACACACACATAGCTAGGACCCACAACAAACACAAATATCCCGCCTACAGCAACAAATGCACGACAAACCCCAGCTGGGAAAACATGCCTTCAACCCCCACCATTTACGGGCCTCCAAGCGACCCAGAGATCTCGTCCGCCTGAACCTCTGCCCCATCACGGGTAGCGGCAGTCGCTGGAATTAAGTCCTCCAGCCCGCACGAGGACAGTCGAAGGCCATGGCGCCCCCAGGTCCACGAGCACGAGGCGACGTCGTACTTAGGCTTGAAGATTCTGATCGCGTTCGACACTGCCTCACGCGCAAGGATCACGAGCCCATCGACCACCTGCGCGTTTCCACAGGCAGAGTTCGACAGTCGCCCCTTCCTCGCCTCCCAGTTCACCAGCGTGTCGGTCACCTGCGACACGCAAACAGCCCCTTAGCCACCGGGGGAGGACGGGTGACCACATAGCACAAACAAACACCAAGCACGTACCACATGCTCCAGCCACGCCAGGTGGTAAAGCTTCACCGTCAGTGGCCCGACCACCTTCTTCGGCTTGAATGCCGCAACCGCGCATGCCACGAATGCGCCAGAGGCGAACGGCATCCCCTCCCGATCGTTCCCAAACTTGGACAATGCCAGGGGATCTGCGCACAAATGCACGCCCACGTAAGTCCGCGATCCACGCATCCCGCATACATCCCCTCTCCAACCACGTGACCACCGCCTTACCGTCAACGCCGAGCAGCAGCCCATAATGCGATCGTATCTCCTCCAGAGTACGGTCCTTCTTCGTGGCCCATGGGCTGCGCGTATCTCGCTCGTCGCGGAAAAGCCCCATCCGTGGACACGAGATGTCCCGCGTCCTTCCTGCTGCGCCCGACTTCCACTCGCTAAGGGCCTTGTTCAAATCCGACCGTCTTGCCTTGTCCGCAGCCAGAGCAAGTGTCGCGAAATCGAAAGGCAGGCGCTCGATCACTGCACACACTCCCACCGTCTTGTCGTCGCTGCTCGGATAGAACGTGATCCGGGCGTTCTCCTTCTCAAAGAAGAGGTAATCTTTCACCAGGTCGCACGCGCGCTGCAACCATATCAAAACCACCCAGCACACACATCCGCCGTCAAAACTCCGAGAAGCACGTAGTAAGGGGTGCAAAGGCAGTTAACACATGGTGGAGGCACCTATGTTCGTCACAACGCACCTTCCACGACTTGTTTGCGGGCAGAAAATTCAGCGCCCGCTGCAGGACCGGTGACTTGGACACCCTCAGATGCCCCCTCTTGGTGGGTGGCTCATCCTCGCTCTCCTCGTCGGATGTCTCCTCATCGGCGAGTTCTTCCCGACGCTTCCGCTTCCGACCAGAAGCACCACCGCTCCCCGAGACATGCTCGTCCGGCCTGCGAGGGGGTGCACGCGCCTGCACAGCCTTAGCAGACCTCAGCTCCTCTTCAAGACGGGCCACGGTGCGCGCGCTCGCTTCTTGCGCCTTCTTCAAGGCCTCGAACTCCGCGCGACTAATCAGAATGTGTGTCTCCTCCCCGGGCGCTGTCGGGTCACGAGACGACCCAGCTACAGGCATGGCCACAAAAGGGTTGTCCGGCACACGCACGGGCGGAGGACGGGGCCTGGTGGTGGCAGTCGCCTGTGACTCTGCCATCACAGAGGCCAAGTTCTTCGACCGGGAGGGCGCCGGGCGTGCCTCGCTCTCACTCTCGATGTCCTCATCGCCCGCACCGACGCTTATCTCCACCTCTGCCTGAGGTGCCTCCGCCACTGAAGTCTCTGGCGCAGCGGATGCTGTAGCTGCGAACAAACACAACGAACACAACACTTTAAGATGGTGCCAGATGAATGGTAATCAACGGCCATGCTCGCAGTCGTCGCTTGAACAACTATTACCATTCAGAGGAACCCCCTTCGCCTTCGTCACCCTGGCGCGCTTGGCTGGCACTGCAACCGATCGCTCCGCTTTCCTCCCGCGCTGTCGCTTCTGAGTCAGCTGGTATGCGTTGCGGAGGTACGACGGAGGCTTGGACACCCTCTGTGACCTGGAAGCAGGCTGGGGCTCGATCGACGCGTCCGAGGTCTCCATGTTTGAAATCCCGTGAACTCCTCCCGCCGAATGGTCCAACATGCTCTCAAACCCAAAGGTATACACCAGCGGTTGGTGTTCGCTTAGTGTAGCCCGAATTCTGCTTGTTTGCCCCAGTCAGCATAACCAGATTACGCACCAGTAAGATTGTGCCAACTCAACCTAGCCGAATCCGGGGTGGTACCAACGAGTGGTCATGTAGAATACACTGAGCCGATCACGTACACCAGTGCGGTGTCAATATTGTATCCGCTAACGGCAATCCGCATCGTTATCATAGTACCGCAAACTAAAACATCAACACAACAATAACAAATAAAGGTGACCGAGCATGGCGTCGGGAAATCCCATCAAGGAAACAATATGGTACAATCGAAACCAGCGCATGGTACATTCAGGTGCATGCAGCTAACCACACACTCCCAACCTCATCCATCACAAGCCCAGGCTAGCCAGGTCAAACTCTCCAAATTGGGTCCCTACCAGATCGTCCTCCCCTGGTACTCCTTCCTCCCCTGGAACTCCATTCTGTGCATCACTCTCAAGACCATAAACTCCAACAGCAGCAGTATGTTTGACAGGTTCAGTATCCGCCTGCCCATCGTCCGTGCCGACATCAGCGTCCTGCCCCCCCTCCTCCTCCACCTCGTCCCCACCCCCTCCCTCTGCAGACCCGGTTGGGGTCTCGGTCTCAGGAATATCCATGTTACCATGGCAGTCCAGCACCGCCTGCTCCCACTCTCTCCAGCGGAACCACATCCGGCTCTTGACCAGGAGCTTGATGACCTTTTTGGAGCATCCTGCCAGAAGGCTCTGTTCCGTTGGTGTCAACTGGATCGTGCGTGGAATGACGACGCCAGGCCTTAACACATGAGCAGCTGCGGCGTAAGCGTAAGCTGCCTCTGGCTCCTGTGTGTATGACCCCAACCGCATCTGCGTCCGCCTGGCCTTACCAGGCTCCCTCACCAATATCTTCGCGCTCCATGTCCCCCTCTTCTTTTCTCGCCGCACCCCGGTGTACTGTGAGGACCCACCACTTCCCCCCCCACCACCAGCGGCTGTTGTACCTTCCGCTGCCAAGCTTCCGCCATCGACACGTGGTCGCTTCTCCCCCCTTTTCGCAGCAGGCATGTCTAGCAGGACCTCTGTCGTCGCACGTACACCCGGGCCGACTTCACCGTTCCCGTTGGTAGGGGTCTTCGGGCCACCAGGACTGTCATGGGCCGGAGACGCACGCGATAAGGGAGGAAGGGGCCGGGGGTGCTGATGGATTACGCCCAATTCCGTGTGTGCCACAAACCCACCAATCGCACACGATTGCGCGCCACAGGGTTCGGCGGGGAGGGGGCCACCGGTCCGCTCAGTAGGCAGGTGAGGCGGCGTAGAGGGTGATCCCCCGGGTTCAATGCTCCGATAAGCCCCTCCGTCCGTCTTCACCACGTATGCGGCAGCTGCGAGCATCTGATCTCTGCTGTACCCCATGGCGTTCCCGAGCGCGGTCACTGCCGCGCCCCAGATGACAAGTTCCCTCCGTAGTCCGTACACCTCGACCTGGTACTGAGCGAGACGGCTCCTCATGTCCACCTCGTCCGACGCCCTCACAGCGCCGATTATCGCATCGGTGAGGCACTGACCATCTGCGATGGTCACAAGATCTCTGGCGGTGACGACGCACGACTGTCCGGCGCGGTTGTTCAAAGACATGGATGTGAAAGAGACATCCTTACTCTTTCTGGCGACGCGGGCAACGACATCATCTGGTTCGGGGTCCACCGTATTCACTTTAACTTTCGTCTTGTACTTGGGCAGGTCGAGCTTCTTAGCGGCGCTTGCGGATTCTTGATTCGCAGATCCTTGCTGCGTGCGGGTACTACTTCGAGTGGCCCTTGTGACGGCGTTTGCGTGCGGTGCGCGCGCAGAGGCCGCCACCTCCGTGACGTCTCCATTGTCCGTGCCGCTACGTGGTTTTTTAACACCTACCTTGTCTCGCGCCATACCTTCGCGACCAGGCTGCGTCATTGGAGGGCGTTACATAAGCCTGAACACCATGGGATGGAGTGTGACAAGAACTAACACAGAGCAAGACAGGTGCCCAGACTTGGCTTTCTATGCGGAATGGAACGTCATATCGCCTGGGAATATCGAGCCCGAGCAGGATGGGCGAAGCTACAAGATCTGCATGCAGCTGCGCGGGAAATCGCCAGGACGTGACATGTGTCAACGTCGGCCCGCGTTTTGCTGGCAAGAAAAATCTCGTGGCCGAGCTGTGCTGTTTTGGGCTCCAACGTGTGTACGTCATCTCTGGCGAAATCCGTTTGCTTTAAACAGGTGCACGAGTGTACTGGCACGCGGTACAAAGTCATACGTATTCTCCTTGATAGCAACATCATGTTCACGACACCAGGGTGAGGTTGAGCCAGTGACTGTGACTGGGGTGGATACCAACCCCAGTGTCCACTGCTTCATGCGTTAGTGCATTGAATTTTTAGGGCTCCGTGTTACGGATATGGCGGCCTGCCGCTGCAGGGGGTGTCCGCGTGTCCTTCGCGATGACTGTGCGCTTCAGTCGCACCTTGCAAAGAGCGCAGAGTGCAGACGCAACATCCTCGGCAAGCGTGACGCCCGATTAGCTCAGGCCTATCTGGAGGCCTACGCGGCTGTTTCCGCCCGTACCGCAGGTCGCCCCAACGAGACGTCTAGCCCGAACTCGCTAGCTAACGATGCAGTGGCGGCCGCTGACGAGGTGGCGGAAGCGACAGCAGGTGATAAAGCACCAGTAGACGACGAGCAGCAGTCCACCTGTAGTGATCAAAGCGAGGACGGCATTGTCTTTGACACGCTCACTGCTATATACCTGTTCATCCGCGATGCCGACCTTTCGCGGCGCGAAGTAAACCGCTTGCTGCACATCTTTCGCAACCCTCGCTTCAATCTCCGCGCTCTCCGCCGCTGGCGAAATGCTCTGGATGTGCGACGATGGGCTAACGCGAGAGCGCCCACGGACCTGGTTCCGTGGCTTGTGGAGGAGATCATTGTCCGCGGGACCAAAGGAGAGGTCCAGAAGTTTCTCTTGCATTATCGCGACACGGAGCAGGTAAGGTTATGCCCGAGTTTCCAAATATATTACGTCTACATTCGATGCACAACATGACGCCGCAACTCGTAACGTCGAACGCAATGCCATGCAGTTGGTGAAGAAGTTGGTGCGAACTTTCGTCGCTGTACCAGGCTTCGTTACCAAGGCGAGGACGGAGCTGGACCCTACCACAGGCAAACGGAGGTTCAGCGACCCCGAGACTGGGAAGTGGATGCAGGAAGCAGAGGTAAGCTGTGTGGTCGGCTGACATTGTGGGGCTTGGCGTTCCATTATCGCTGAGTGATGCTGAGACCAATACCTGGCCGTCCTTGTTTGAGCGCAGAAAGCGATACAAGACGAGAAAGCATGGGTGTTGGGCGTCATTGTGTATAGCGATGGCACGAACGCAACAAGGAACGGCAGGCGGCAGGCTTGGCCAGTGCTCATAACACTGTTCAACATTCCTGAGCACCTGCGATGGACGGAGCCTGGTCACGTGTTGGCGGCCGTGCTGCCTTTTCCTCCCGTGTGGGCTACCTCTACAGAAAAGGCCCGGGTCTTCCAAGAGGCGATACGCATCATATTGGCACCGCTCATGCGGGAGTCGGCAAAGTGAGTCCATAATGTGTTCGTGGGTAGACCGTGCACAGACGTGGGCGACGGGTCAGTTTGTTTACTGCTGGTCAGTGATGCTCGTTGTGTGTCAGTGCACCGTGCAGTCCCAGATTCGATGCCCGTGCTTGCTGATGATCTTACAACTCTGCGTGCAACTGCCTGTCGAACCAGCTGTCCCATGCGTTTCTTCTACGTGCCGGACGCAAACGGACAACTTGTGAAGGCGGTCCCATGCTACTACGCTTACCCGGCGGACTTCATTGAAGCATGTCGTGCTACTGCCACCATGCAGACTGGGACCAAGAGACCCTGCACCAAATGCTACGTGGAGGAGGATGATCTGGCAAACCTCAAGCTCAAATCTACCATCAGGACCCCTGCTTCCCAGGAGCATGCGGTGCAGCAGATTCTAGCTTGCAAGACCGTGAAGGCGGCTGAGAAAGTGCAGTCGGAATGGTCAACACACCCGATTGAGGTGATTTGCACGATATACCGCATAGCAACGCATGGGCGTGTGGGAGGCACGATTTGACGGCCGTTACTAACATTGTTACACGAGTGTCTTCACGTGCAGTGTGTGCTCAGCAGGTGGAACTTCTCGGACACCGAGTGGGGAAACCCATATGGGGCCAGCGTGGCTGACACTATACATGTGCTGGACTCCGGTGTTGCTCTGCACATGATCGAGTGCCACATCGACACTCTCAGCAAGCCCGAGCGGCGCACGGTAGAGGGGTGCGTGCATGCGAAAGGTGTGATATGATTTGGTGATGATAGATTGGCTGTGTGACATGTCCTCATCCCTCCTGTCTGCTGTGCTACCCTAACCCTCCGTGCAGGAGAAAGAAGACCACAAAGACAGAGACGCCGAGCACAGTGCTCCGGCTGCCGGGAGGATCCTCGTATCTGGCCAGTGGTGCCAACTACGCCGCGTTTGAGCACCGCGCCATGATGCAAGTCATGCCGATCCTGGTGGCGGGCAAGGGGGCGCTTGGGAAGGGGCCGGACGCAGAGCTGAGGGCTATGAGAATGCGTGCTTTCCGGTTATACGCAACGTTCTACAAGGCCTTTCTTGGCGTGGATGGTCACACGAGGGCGTCGCTCGCACACGCAAGGGAGCTCGCATACAGGTGAGAACCGCCTGCGTCCTATGCTGGTTTCTGTAATCCTGCACTACTAGAAGGACATACGGTCATCAAATGTATACCTCTATATCTCTTGTTGCGATGGGTTGGGCAGGCTGGTCGACCTTCTCCCACGAGCATACCCAGATCAGAAGTCGGGATGGCGGTTCCCTAAGGTGCACATGATCAAGCACCTGCTGGAGAATGTGATTCTCAGGGGCATGCCCCACCACTACAACACGGAGCTGTGGGAGCATACACACAAGGGCACGGTCAAGGTGCCGGTTCGGGGCGGCAACTGGAAAGACATCCCCCGGAGGATAGTCGAGGAGGAGGTGCAACGGGAGATCTGCCGGGAGGTGGCGGCTGATGCAGGCGGCGGGTGGCAGTACACCACTGCTCTCAGAGAGGTAGGGTTGCAAAGCGGTATGTGAGGTCGGGTCCCTTGGAGGCCACACACAATCGGGCCGCATCCCGCCTGGTGGTAATGAACGTTGCATTCACCGATGTGCAGGCTGTGCGGACCAAGAAGCCGGTCCTCACGAGGAAGGGGCGGCTCATGGTGCCTGGGGCGGAGGATGATGCCGTTTTGGCGATGTACCACGCGTCGCACGGTGACGACATGAAGGATCTAGTGGGATGCATGCGATCGGCAGGGGTGAAGACGGAGCGCGTCCAGGTATGGTAGTTATTGCAGAGTCTGCTGGTGAGATTGCGACATTGAGACGGCTGGTAACTAATCACCCGCATCCCGAATCCGTGTTCCACAGGCACACACCGCCGTGGCAATTCCGCGCACGCGTGGGGGGGCGTTGGTGGCCAAGGGCACGTTCGTGAAAGCGAGCCCGGGGGAGAAGTGGTTTTCTGATGTGGCACTGTTGGCGCCTAAAGGGGGGGAGTGGTTTGCCAAGGTGTTGTGCATCTTCAAGGCGGCTGGGGATGAGGGGGAGCCGAAGGGCTACATGTACGTGCGGTACTATGAGCAGGCTGGGCTCTGTCCCCTGACCACATGCATCCAGCTAACACCCCACCGGATGGAGACGAGGTTCGCTGTGGTGGAGGTGGCCACGATCCTGAGGGTGGTGCACATTTGTCGGAGCTTCAGCAACCCCAAGGTGCTCCTGGTGAACAAGTTTCTGCTGATCGAGTGATGTGGTCGGGCCATTCAGTGACTGTTGGATGTCAAACATGTGTGTTACGTAATTACACAACCGTGACCAATATGCTGTGTGGCGTGGTGCTGGTTTGATTATCAGCGCCGGGAGGGTGATATGCCACCATAAACTCGTAACCCATGCTGAGAAGCTTCATTGTGACACTATATTTGTGGTTTATGACTGTTCGCAATTGTGTAGGTTGCAATGGGGCTCTGTTAGCCTTTGGCAAGATTTATGGTATGCTCTTTCTGAATGTTGTGTGCCTCGTGCACTGCGGTGTTTCGATCGCGTACGCAGGCATGCAGTGTTGTATTGAAGGGGCAGTAGTCGGGAGAGTACCTTTCTGTAGTCGCGTTTTTTTAAGGGTGTACTCCCTTTTTTTGAATTTCGCCGTGCGGTCGCTGTACAACGATGTGCATGGGTGGGTATCGCGGTTGTGCATACCGGAGCGGATAGGCGAACCCCATTGGTGCGTGCGGGGGTCCACTGAGTTGATGCCACCTAGTGTCGGTGATGTGTACAGTATGTGGTTGCCGTTCAATGAAATCCGTGGTGGGCACCGTGTGAGGCTAGCGGTTCACGTGACATGTGGTGTGTTTTACGCAGCCAATGTTCCCCCGTACTTCCGGTAATTCGGGATAAGGCGAGGGGGCGACGGTACGTACCTTCATCGGTTCAACCTCGGCTCTACCGTCTAAGTACTCGTCTCTTGTTTTTCGTCGTGGACCACAGCGGATATCAAGTCTGCGTTTTTCGTGCTAGACAGACGTCATACGACAGCATGGCCGCGATAGTGACTCTCCTGGAGGCTCTCAAAGCCCATCCTGACGATGTGTACTTGTTCTCCGAGTTCCCGTTCATACCTACGAGGCTCCCGGTGTCGGCGGTTATGGACGCGGAGTTCGGTATAGCGCGCGAGTGGCATATGATGGTGGGTTTGCTGGTCAACGCTTCTGGCTCCAAGTGGCGTCATCCGCTTGTGGTGTTGAGGCGGGATGATGGCAGGGCCGTACACAATGGGCGGCGTCGTGAGCATAATGTCGTGGTGCGCTACGCAAAGCACGGCCGCATGTCGTCTGAGGTGAGTCTCGGCGCGGTTTGCTTTCCCGTTTTCACAAATGCAATCTGTTACGAGGAAGGTGCTGATTGCGTAAATTGTGGGGATGTCGTCGTGTGTCAACAGCTATTCACGGAGCACATGGTGAAGTTTGACGGGGATCTCTTCGCAAAGAACGAGCGCGCAATTGTTCTGGTGTACGACCCGAAGCACGAGCTGACTGGTTGTGTGTTCGAGTCGGAAACCGTTGCCGGGTTTGCGGCGCAGAATCTCCTGAGTGTCAAGGTGGTGCAGCTTTATGGCGGGCCGCCCCGGTGCAGCATGCCGTCGACGACCGGGATGGTTGACACGGTGAAGGCAATACACCGATACTGGTTCATGAAGGACGCTATGGACAGCAACGAGTGGAAGAAGAAGGGAGAGGTACCTCGACCGTCACTCCCAGACGTGCTGAGGAGGCTGGAACTGGCGTGCAAGTTGACGTCGGAGACGGCTATTCAGAGGAGCTGGTGGCGCGCGGGTTGTGTGCCGACGGCGTGGGTGTCGCTGATGAAACGCCTGGATGGCGCTGGCGCTGCTTTGATGTTTGAGCCCATTGTTAGCGAGCTTACAATGCTGCAGATGGCTATTGAGAATTTTAAGAGGGCCCCTGCTATGTATATGACGTCGTGGGATTTTGTGTGTCAGAATAACTGAGCAGGAATGGGATGAACTAGCACAGAGTTTGGTACAAGTAGGAAACCCTAACTTTGAGTACCCCCTAAGGTGTAACCCACTACAGCCTACATAATATAAACATGCAATGTTTGACACACCCCCATAGGCGCAGTGGGAGACAACCACAGGGTCACAAGACCAGTCAAAGCAAAGCAAAGCAAGCTCAGGGTGGATCTCAAGGATTCCACACAAATTCCGAGCACAAGCAAGCGGTCACAAGACTAGTTCACATGCAGGTTTATAACAAAGCAAGAGATACAGTGATCACAACCTAGCAAAAGTAAACAAGTAGGCATATATATATAGTGATCACAGTACAAGCAAGGTCAAGAGGTAAGCAAGTGAGGCCCAGTAGGTACAAGGCCTAGCAGCGTGCAAAAGCGCTGATGGTCACAAGGCTGAAGCACCTTGGTGAACACATCAGCAGTGTTGGCCTCCGTGGCCACGTAACGCAGACAAAGCTGACCACGCTGCTGCAGCTCTCGAGCAAGGAAGTACCGCAGAGCGATGTGCTTCGTTCTGTGCTCCAGTCTGTGCTCCTCACACAAGGCAATGGCAGCCTTGTTGTCGACGTACAGCACTGGAGGAGAACGAGGCCGCTCTCCGAGGTCGGTCAGCAGGTAGGTCAGCCAGCGTAGCTCCTGAGCAGCCATGGCTGTGGCGTAGATCTCAGCCTCACAACTGGAGCTGAGAACAGAAGAAGAGCGAGTAGAACGCCAAGAAACTGAGCCAGAGCCAAGGCTGAAGGTGTAACCCTGGGACGACCGCTGAGTAGCCTGGTCGTCTGCCCAAGAAGCGTCTGAGTGCCCTGTGAGAACAACCCGGTCTCGCCCTCCAAGCACAAGCCCCATGCCCGACGTACTGCACAAGTAGCGCAACACCCTCTTAGCAGCATCCATGTGCTCCTTCCGGTGACGGCCAGGAGCGACATAGCGTGCTAGGATGCTAAGAGGGTATGCAAGGTCAGGTCGAGTGCAGGTCATCAGGTACATGAGGCAGCCCACAAGCTCTGGATACAGGCCACTCGGCTCTACGGACTCATCCGAAGGCAGAGCTGAGAGCGAGTGACCGGTAGGCAGAGGAGTGGACTGAGGCGAGGAGTACGTGAAGCGGAAGCGCTGGAGAACCTGCTGCACCATGTGTGACTGAGTCAGGGTGATGGTGCGCCGTGCTCTGTCCCGGGTGATCCGCAAGCCAAGATAGCTCGTCAGCTCACCCAGGTCTGTGCACGTGTGTCTCCTCTGCAGCTCCGACTTCACGTGAGCGAGTGCCGCGGTGTCAGCAGTGGCAAAGACCAAGTCGTCGACGTACACGAGGATGTAGAACGGCGGCAGCGAGGTGTCGGTGCGTAGAAACAGCGACGGGTCAGCAGTAGAGGGAGCGAACCCAAGAGCCGCAAGTGTCGTCCTCAGTGTGTCGTGCCACTCACGTGGCGCCTGGCGGAGACCGTAGACCGGCCGCTGAAGCCTCCACTGGGTGCCAGGAGGAACTGACCCAGTGAAGCCAGGGGGGCGGCGCAGCCAGATCTCCTCGTGCAGGCTGCCCTGCAAGAAAGCAGTGCTGAAGTCAAGAGAGTGAAGCTCGTAGTCGCGGTGAGCGGCTATGTGCAGCAGCACCTGAAGAGTAGTCATCTTCGGGGTGGGGGAGAAGGTCTGAAAGAAGTCTACTCCCTCTCGCTGACTGAAGCCTCGAGCCACGTAGCGCGCCTTGAAGACAGGTGGAGAACCCGGCGGCCGCTTCACCCTGAAAATCCACATGCCACTGACGATGTTCGCCCCAGGAGGGGGAACCTCGTCTACGTAGGTGCCTGTGGACTTCCAGGAGGCCATCTCTGCGTCCATGGCTGTCTGCCACTGAGAGGAGTAGGGACCCGCCATCGCCTCAGCGTAAGAGCGTGGGGTCGGGATGTCTGGTGCATCCGGGTCTCCCTCAGGGGCAACTAGCAAGGACACGAGACGGGGCAAAGCAGCAGCAAGGCAGTGGAACTCCTCCTGTCTGTCCTCAAGGACGTCCGTGCCGAGGGCACACTCACCCCCGACGGACGGAGGACAGGCAGACGCAGACTCAGACCTAGCGACAAGGCTGGCAGCGTAGTCTAGGCGACAGCGAGCAGCAAAGTCAACCAACTCAGCGACCAGAGCAGACGCAGCAGAGGACTCAAAGGTCGGGTCAGTGACAACTGTAGCGAGGAGACGCGTAACAGTGGGACTGGCAGCACGACGGGAGTCAGACTCCGGGTCAGGAAGAGTAGGAAGAGAGGACGCAGGAGGAGACGGCAGCGGGACACGCTGCGGAGCAGTGGAGGGACGCAGAGTCATGTAGTGAGTGCCAGGGACAGGAGGAGGACGCTCACGTGGGACACGACGACCAGTGCGAGCAGTACGAACAGGCGACGCAGGACGAGACTCAGGCTCACGACGCTCTGTAAGACCTCCTGTGGGACCAGCGTAAGGGGAGGGAGCAGGGAGAGGCGAGGCAGGCGGTAACTGTGACTGCGGCTGGACAGGCAGAGGACACTCGACGGAGGGAGGAGGACTAGGAGGAGGAGCCTGACCAAGAACCTGCTGAAGGAGCGGTACGAAGTACGGTCGCGGCCGCGCAGCGTCTCCAGAAGCAGCAGGGACACCAGTGGCAGCCCCAACGCCCGAGTCCTCAGCACCAGCAGCAGCTCCAACGCCCGGGTCCTCAGCACCAGTAGGAGCTCCAACGCCCGAGTCCTCAGCACCAGCAGCAGCGCCACCGGTCGGGTCCTCAGCACCAGCAGCAGCTCCAGCCCCCAGGTCCTCAGCACCAGCAGCAGCTCCAGCGTCCGGGTCCTCAGCACCAGCAACAGCACCACTGCTCGGGTCCGCAGCACCAGGAGCACCACTACGAAGACTGCAGCGCCGCGTGTACCACTCGCGGATCACCTGAATGGGGGGGAGCTCCTGGGTAGGAGGGGAAGTACCGGGACGAGCTCCAGAAGCACCTCTCGGGAGGCGGCAGTACTCGAGGTACCTCTCCTGCAGCTGCTGGGAGGAGAGGGCTCCTCCAGGTGGAGCACGCTCAGGCTCAGCACCCCCAGACTCAGCACCCCCAGACTCAGCACCCCCAGGCTCCGCACCTCCAGGCTCCGCACCTCCAGGCTCAGCACCCCCAGGCTCCGCACCTCCAGACTCAGCACCCCCAGGCTCCGCACCCTCAGACGCAGTACTCCCAGGCTCAGCACCCCCAGACGCAGGACGCGAGTCAACAGCTACCTCGACAGGCTCACCCGGGTCTACCTGGGACACACCTGAGGGAGCGGCACCCTGAGGGGGGAGGGGGTCTGGTACCTCAGCACCTGGAGCGAGGAAGAGAGGCGGGGGGGGGAGCGGGGCAGTGCGGTAGGGGAAGAGGCGGTAGAAGGGGACGGACTCGTCAAAAGTGACGTCCTGAGAGGCCAGAACCCGGCGCGAGGTGACGTGGTAAAACTGCCAACCAGGCGCGTCGGGAACAAAGCCAAGAAAGACACAGGGAACAGCGCGACGCGAGAGCTTGTCCGCGGACGTGTCGCGGACAAAAGCTCGAGATCCCCAGACCCGGAAACGCGACGCATCGCCAACCTCTCCCGTCCACCGTAGAGTCGGGGAAGTCTCCGGCAAGGAGACACGGGGCCAGAGGTTGAGCTGATGCGCTGCGTACCGGACCGCAAACGGCCACAGAAAGTGGGGAGCAGCCGCATGGGTCAGGGAGGTACGAGCGACCTCCATGACCAAGCCAATGCGGCGCTCAGCGACCCCATTCTGCTGTGGAGAGGCCGGAAGCGTGAACAACTGCTCAATGCCGTGCTCAGCACAGTAGGCTGCCAAGAGGTCGGAGGCGAACTCACCACCCCTGTCAGAGTGCAAGCGCAGGACAGGAAAGTCCGAGTGAAAGCGCTTGGCTAGCTGGAGACGGGCTCGGCTGATCCAGGGGATCAAAACACCAGGGACGTCACCCTTGGCGCGCAAGGGGAAGACCGTGGTGTAGCGCGAGTAGTCGTCAACAACTATCAGGAAGTACCTCTCCTGACCCTGACCACGGACGCGGGCTGGGCCCCACACGTCCATGTGGAGCGTCTGCAAGGGAGCAGTCGTCGGGGGAAAGGAGGAGGAGTGAGGAGCGGCGCGCTGCCGCCCCTCGACACAGGGAATGCAGTCAGGAGCAGGGGAGTCGGGAAGGGGAGGGAGCACCCTGGGAAGACCAGCAACAAGGTCCCGTTTGTGCATGGCCCGAAGGCGCTGCACAGACGGGTGACCAAGGCAGTGGTGCCAGAGGACAGTCTCATGCGCCAGAGAGCGACATGAGCAGGGGGCGGACAGCTGACCTGACGCAGACGCAGACGCAGCCACCTGAGGGGACTCAGTGGTCAGTGTGTACAGGTCCGACCGAGCACACGTGCAATGTGTCACACGCTCGTAGGCAGGGGTGAACTGGTGAACACCCCCGTCCTGCAGAGCACAGCCCGCCACCAAGTTCGTAGAGAACGAGGGGAGGTAGAGACCTGAGAGCGTGCCGGACGGAACCGCTGGACACGGAAGTGTAGTGGAGGAGGTCGCAATGACCGGACCCCCTGAGGGGTCAGCAAGAGAGACAGCAACTGGCCGAGCGAGTGGCTCAAGGACAGTGCGGTCACGAAAGAAAGAGCGAGAAGCACCTGAGTCCAGTGTGAAGGTGTGCAGTGCTGCAGTCGACTCAGTACCAGGGGGCACAGACGCACTAGCACCTAGGGCAGCAGCCTCACCATCACCTGGGGTAGCAGACACGCGAGCACCTGGAGCGGCAGACGCACTAGCACCTAGAGCAGTAGGCTCACCAGTATCTGGAGTAGCAGACACGCGAGTACCGGGAGTGGTAGCCTCACCTGCTCCGAGGGCAACAGACGTACTGGCACCGAGAGCGGCTGCCTCACTCACAGAGCGACTACCACTACGGCCACCCCGACTGCTCAAACCGGCGTACCACTCACGAGCCTGCTGGAGCAGAAGAGGGCACGGCTGCTGCACCTGTCCACTACCGGAGCCTCCCGAACGACGGACGCCAGAGCGACTACCACTACGGCCACCCCGACTGCTCAAACCGGCGTACCACTCACGAGCCTGCTGGACCAGAAGAGGGCACGGCTGCTGCACCTGTCCACTACCTGAGCCTCCCGAACGACGGACGCCAGAGCGACTACCACTACGGCCACCCCGACTGCTCAAACCGGCGTACCACTCACGAGCCTGCTGGACCAGAAGAGGGCACGGCTGCTGCACCTGTCCACTACCTGAGCCTCCCGAACGACGGACGCCAGAGCGACTACCACTACGGCCACCCCGACTGCTCAAACCGGCGTACCACTCACGAGCCTGCTGGACCAGAAGAGGGCACGGCTGCTGCACCTGTCCACTACCTGAGCCTCCCGAACGACGGACGCCAGAGCGACTACCACTACGGCCACCCCGACTGCTCAAACCGGCGTACCACTCACGAGCCTGCTGGACCGTAGGAGGGCACGGCTGCTGCACCTGTCCACTACCAGGGGCTCCCGAACGACGCACGTCAGAGCGACTACCACTACGGCCACCTCGATAGCCCCAACTGGCGTACCACTCACGAGCCTGCTGGAGCGTGAGGGACTCACGCGCACGGTCCTGTGGCTGCATCTGGCCACGTCAGGAGCAGCAGGAGTAGCGGGAGTGGGAGTAGAAACGGCAGTAGTAGCAGTAGCAGCGGTAGCAGTGCTGGCAGGGCAATGCTCACCAGTGGTCGGCGTGGCAGGCGCAGTAGGAAGCTCCGCGGCAGCTGCTGCAGAGCTAGACCGGGCTACGGCGGCAGTTGCTCCAGGGGCGGCTGCTGCAGGTGCGGGCGGCTCCAGGGGCGGCTGCTGCAGTGGTGGGCGGCTCCAGTGGTTGCTGACGCAGTGGCGGGCGGCTGCAGGGGCTGCTGCTGCAGTGGCGGCGGCTCCAGGGGCTGCTACTGCAGTGGCGGCTGCTCCAGGGGCGAGAGGCGGATTAGGGTTAGGTGGCGACGGCGCGGGCAGGGCGACGCGGCGGGCAGGTGGCGACGCCGCGGGCAGGGCGACGGATTAGGGTTTGGTGGCGACGGCGCGGGCAGGTCGACGCGGCGGGCAGGTGGCGACGCCGCGGGCAGGTCGACGCGGCGAGGAGGTGGCGACGCCGCGTGCATGTGGCGCGGGCAGGCGACGACTCCGCGGGCAGGTGGCGACGCCGCGACGACGCCGCGGGCAGGCGACGTCTCCGCGGGCAGGCGACGGCGCCGCGGGCAGGGATCGACGTCGCGGGCAGGCGGCTTCGACGCGGGCAGGCGACGACGCCGCGGAGAGGCGGCGACGCTGCGGGCAGAGCGACGCGGCGGCCGGCTAGGGCCTGCAGGGGCGGCGCGCGTGGCCTGACGGGTCTGCAGGGGCGGCTCTCGGGCCTGACGGGCCTGTAGCGGCGGCTCGGGGGCCTGACGGGCCTGCAGCGGCGACTCGGGTGCCTGACGTGCCTGTAGCGGCGGCTCAGGTGCCTGACAGGCCTGCAGCGACGGCTCGGTGGCCTGACGGACCTGCAGGGGCAGCTCGAGGGCGCACGAGGGCGCACGAGGGCGCACGAAGGCGCACAAGGAGAGAAAGGCGCACGAGGGCGCACGTAGGGTAGGGCGCACGAGGGCGCACGTAGGGTAGGGCGCACGAGAGCGCGTAGGCGCAAGAGGCGCACGGTAGGTAGGTAGGTAGGTAGCGGTGGGCCCTAAGAGCGGTCCTAGCGATGGACCTGCTCTGATACCATGTCAGAATAACTGAGCAGGAATGGGATGAACTAGCACAGAGTTTGGTACAAGTAGGAAACCCTAACTTTGAGTACCCCCTAAGGTGTAACCCACTACAGCCTACATAATATAAACATGCAATGTTTGACATTGTGGGCTGCGACGAGGACCTGCTCATCAAGTGGGGCGTGATTAAGGCGGAGGATGAGGAGGACGAGGAGGATGATGACGAGATACCGGCGTATTTTTGTATCCCTGAAGGGCCACTGTATCGGGACGTTCGCAGCCGGCGCAGGGTCGTGCGGATGGTGGCGGGCGAGTACAGCCAGCAGGCGGGCAATTTGGGCATACCAGTGTCCCAGGTGCCCGAGGCGTTGGGCGCGCATAACGAGGAGGTGATAAGCCGCCTTCGAAGGACGCCTACTAAGCGTGCTCGTAACGGACCTGCGGTGGGCGGCCAGCCTGGTGGGTTGGTCGAGGCGCAGGAAGCTAGTGTGGTGTGCGACGATTGTTTGCCAGGCGGAAGCCTCTAGGCTGGTATTGCTGTTGGCGGTGTGTAGTTGGAGGTGGAGTAGGGTGGTTTGACGTTTTGTACGAGTAGGCGGCTTTCAGTGCTGCTGAGATGTAAGACGTGCGTGGTACTCGTATGTGTTGTTTGACGGATTGTGATTTTGTGTTCCAGATTACATGCGTTATAGTTGATGTTTTGGTGGATACCCTATTTGTTTAGTATGCGTTTAAGTGGTGTATTCACTTCGTAGGTGTGTTGGGCCGATGTTCTGCTGTTTGCCCGATTATGGTATGCAGTTGGGCATGCAATGTCGCGTATAGTGAACCCCATGTTGTCCGGGCCGCGAGTCCGCTGCATGACTGAAATGTGCGCTGCGGTGTTGGAGGATATTGGCGGGACATTCGTTGTCCCGCCAAAGAGTCGCGACGCGGCAGTGGCGAGTCCCTTGTGTGGGATTAGGGGTGCGGATTGGCCTGGGTGTTTTTTGGACACTTCTGTATACATTCCCGCAACATTTCGGAAGAGTACCCCGTTTTCGGATACTCGGGCCCAAAACCTTTTCCGCGATGAGTACACGTACGACTTACTCGGTTCTCTCCTAGTTGTTGAGGGGTTTTGATTGCGGGAGTGCCAGCCAGGCAGGCTACAACTTACCAACCACTGGCAGTGGCACTGCCGCAATGATTCCTTTCATTCCGTCACTCGTTGTCGTGCCACTTGGCCCACACCTTCCGACTCGAAGCCTTGCTGGTTGCGTCTGGAAGTGCAATGGAGGGGCATGCCGTTGTTCCGGTCAAGACTCAGCCCTGTTAACAAGCGGCAGAATCAAGGGAGCCAATGGTGGACCCAGCCCACAATCAGAGCTCGTACATGCGTTTGCTGCTCGACCGTACTGAACCGCAAAAAGGACTTTCCGTCCGCGGGGCCAGGTTTGAACCAAGACGGATAGATGCAAGATTATTGGGCTCACCTTTCGTTCAAGAGACGGTTATTTTCTGAAGTTAAATTACTTGCAAAATTACCCTGGGCTCTGCCAGCTGATCCTTGAACACGCTCCTACCGCTTTCAAGAACAACAGCTTACTAGCCGTCATGCCGCATTCATGTGAAGACGTTGAGTCGCCGCCGGTCTCGCAACCCTCGTCGCCGCCCGGCATGCAGCCATGGTCGCGAGAGGTGGGTCGCGAGAGGCGGTGGTTCGCGAAAAGAGCGTTCGGAAGGAGAATCTCTCAACCCTCTACATATGTTGCATTTTACAATGGGGTTCAGCATTCAATCTTGCAATCTCATCCTTGATATATGCTGCTTGCAATCCTTGAACCGCGGACTTCACGCTCATGAAGGCAACGCTGTCATTCCCTCCGCCGCTCCTTCACGGCAGGAGGGCGTGGTGCTGCTGCGCCACGCGCTGCTTCTTGTCTCAAATCGTCTCCATTCTCTCCCCCCCTTCCCCCCCACTTCCCCCCTTTCCGCACGGCAGGAGGACGCGGTGCTGCTGCGCCACGCGCTGCAGTGCGGCACGAAGCAGTGGGGCGAGCTGGGGAGGAGCGGCCAGCTCAAGAGGAGTAACAAGTCGTGCTGTAACCGTTACATCTTCCTCCGGAGGTATACATGATTTCTTAACTCAGGTTTCTTGATGCGTATGAGCATTAGTAACACACCTTAGCCTTTCGTAACACCTTTGCTTTGTGGCCGTGTGTTGACGACAGGAAGTTCACTCATCAATTTCGCGAGAGCTTTCTGAGAAATTACCTGGGAGGCACTGCGTTCCTCCAGGACGTTTTATTGGACGAAGACGGTTCGCCGCTGCTCTGTCAGAATTCGCAGCAGCAGCAGCAGCAGCAGCATGCGGAAGGCGTGGGTTCACCTGCCCTGGCGTTCGGAGGGCTGTCGTTTGACGAGTGCATGGCCGTCTTCTTCGCCCCCAACGCACCCTGCCGCCACCAACCACCCTCACTGGACCTCTCTTCTGTCGCCAGCCCGCCTCCTGCTTCCCAATCCGCCAGCGTCTCTGCTACTGCGGCTGCTTTTACTACCGGGTTTCCGGTATCCCATGAAGCATCCCCCGTTGCTTTTGCCTCCAATGCTGCTCTCCATCGTGCGTTGAAGCGACCAAGGGACGACTCGCCCACGCTGGGCGCACAGTCACCGCTGCTAGGTGGTCGTGAGAGCTGGTTGGTGCAACGGGGGTTGCTGCGACGCGGGGTGGTGCGAGGAGGGGTAGTGCAAAGTGGGGTGGTGCGAGGCGGGGTGGTGTGTAACACGGAGCGCTGGCATCAGTCAGTGGCAGAGGAGTTTGAGCAGCAGGGGGAGAGCAGCGGCGTGCAGCAGGCATCAGAAGAAGCCCTGCTGGAGGCGCTGCTGCTGCAGGAGGAGCATCGCCAGCAGCAGCACGGAGGAGCGAGGAGCAGGGCGCAGCGGGTGTTGTGGCCGCGTGTTGGGTCGGAGAGTGCCCTTTCAGACGACGTGCTGCTGGGGTGCAGCAGCAACGACCCTGCCTTCATCCAGCGCTCTGCTCTTTTGGCCCCTCCGCCCACCACCCAGCCACACGCAGCGCTGGCAGCGCCACCGCCGCCCCAGCTCGCTGGCCTGTCTGGCTCCGCTCCCTGCATTGGGGATTTCGCAGTGCAGCCTGTGCAGTGGCTCCGCGTTGGGTCGGAGAGCGCCCTTTCAGACGACGTGCTGCTGGGGCTCTGCTGCGAGGAGGGCCCTGCCTCTGCGCAACTTGCTGCTCTCTCTGCTCCTCCGCCCACCCAGTCACTCGCAGCACCAATGCCCTTGCCGATCGCTGGTCTGCCTGGCCCAGCTCCTGGCAGCACGAGCAGGTGCCTTACACCGATGCTTGCTGGGAGTACGTGTGGCACACAGGAGCAAGAATACGTGGATGCATGCATTAACATGCTCACCAACATAAACAACACTGACAACAATGCCATCACTAACAGCAATGACAAGCACAGTGACAAGCAGAGTGACAAGGACATCAGTGCTCTCTTTCTCGACACGCCCCTGGCTCACGTGCTGCTGGGTGGGAGTCCCCTTGCCATGCCCCTTGCAAGTGGTCCTCAGGTTGAGGGGCCACCGCACCAGTCACAGCTGCATTCACAGCCGCTGCCACAGATACTCCCAAAGCTATTCCCAAAGCAACTCTTACAGCTACCGACACCAGCGCCTGGGCTGTCTGTGCCTTGTCAACATCCAAGGGCGCCATTGAACGCGCACTCAACCCCAAGAGGGGCGCACATGCAAGCCCCCATACAGCCACGCCCGGCCATGCTGCAGCAGCCTTTCCCCACTGGTGCTCTATCGGCTCTCTGCAGCCCCATACTCCCTCCGTTGCCTGAGATGACTGTTACATCAGGAGGCAACGGCATGCCCTGAATGCCACAACTGGTTATGAGCTCTGCTTGGGTGTGCGCTGCTCGACTCGACTAATTTGTTCAAGGAATAACGAACTTGACACTAACGGGGATGGGTGGGGTAATGATTGACGATAGGAACGGAGTCCAGTCCATGAGCTCTTGGACTTCACATACAGCCTTCCCCATGGGATGAGATGCCTTCAGGCTTCATCCCAACATATACGCATGTTCGTTTGTCATTCTGAGAATGCACAGCATTCTGTCTTGACACTGAGTTGTTAAATTGAGGCTAGTATTTATGGTTGTACAATATTGTTTGTGCCTTCTGATTTCGTATTGTAGATTTGTATGTTTTTACCTCGAGCTCGCTTCTTGCGCTCGGGATATCCGCGTCACAGTCACCTCCCTCGACGTTCCCGAGGTCCCTGAGGATTTCTAGTGCCCAACCGCGTGCTGCGGTGATTATTTCTGTGCTTGTAACGCCTATGAGTTGTGTTGGGGGCATTCCGCTGCGAGCTGATGCTGGGTTGGTAGGGATAAAGTCGCCTGCCTGAAGCACAACCTAGAAGCACGACTGCAAACCTAGTTACTCAAGTCGCGCACCGTCCGTCCGTTAGGGCTCGATTCTTCCCGCGTACTCTTGTAGACTTCGACACTCGCGACAGCTGGGAAGGGAGCCAGTCTGCTGGACAAACATTACTAGCGAGCTCTCAGGAATCTGATCAGTCAGCTTGACATAAGGGTGTTTGGTATCGTAAAACGCTTGTGGGAAGTATATGTTACTGTTGATTTGATGATTATATGGAGTATATGTTGCGTGAGGACTCCGAAGGGTTTGTGCCGTTCGCTGCAAGAACCAGGGCTTGTGCCCAAGTTGACATGGTAGTGTACAGTACAGTGCAGTGCGCTGCGGTGAGAAATTAATGTTCAAACCCCACGCGAGCTCCTCCCCCCCACACGCATTTGGCGTCAAGGCAAGGCAAGGCATAGGTGACCTTCAAGCTCGGGAAGAGGCAAGGCAAGGCAGGCGCCTCCATTTGCTGTTGCTGCTGCTATGACTACGGCAGACCACAGTCATGCACAACACTCACCAGTAACCGCTATTGCACGCCATAATTCCCAAGATAGTATCGGTTCCTTCTGCAGTCTTGCTCGAGATACGGCATTCAGCAGCAGTTGCCTGCCACGTCAACGATGCTCCCCCTTCTGCCGTACACGTGGATTGGATGTGCGAGCTGGCCGGGAGGCCGGTAGGAGCTAGCAGCTGCAGCCAGCGGCGTCGTTTGTCTCTATCCACTGCCCGATTTCCAACGAAGCGCCAACGTCTGGACAGTCTTCACCGCTGCCGGTGTTCACGTGCCTCATATCACACGACGAATCCCCCTCCATTCCACACTCATGCAACAGGCCGATTTCGTGAGGACCATCCGCTGCTAGTGTACTTTATATATATTTATGCCAAGTCGCCTCCTCCTATATTTATGCCAAGTGCCAACTAGGCGAGTGCAGTGATACCCGGTACAGTACCCCTCCCGTCAGTCCACTTGGCCCACACTTCGCCGCATCGTCGCTCGCGCATCACCACCTTCCAGCGGCCCTTCCGTCGCACGCCTCCTGCCTCGCGAGTCGCCAGCTGCGCGCGTTTGGCGAAGAAATGCGGCGAGAAACTGTCAAGACGAGACGAAGCACTGTCGCGCGAGGCGGCATCATCATCATCATCAAGAGGCCCACCCACAATCACAGCCTGCGGCTCAAATCCTGCCCACAATCACGCCTGGGATTTGTGCGTGGGTCGGTGACGTCATTCCATTCCGTTCCTCTTGAAGAGTGACAGAGTCTCGCAAGGCTCAAAGCGGCCATGCTTCCGTCAGTTAGCTCTGTTGTCTGGAAACCAGCACTAGTAGTACTACCGCTATCAAGAACAGCAGTTCGACCGCCATTGCAACGCCTGTGCGCTGGGCTAGTGTTAAGGGCATCCGCTGCGCACAAAGAACACTCTCGTTTTGCCTCAGCGAGGCGATATTATAGCCGTTGACCCGCCATGCCGCATTCCTCTGAACCCGTTGACTCGCCGGCCGCGCAATCGCAATCCTCCTCGCCCGGCAGCATTCAGCCATGGTCGCCCGAGGTGGGTGGGTTGTCAGAGGTGGGTCGCCCGAGGTGGGTCGCCAGGTGGATTTGAACATCCGCTGGATTCTTAGGCTTGAGATGGGATTCAGAATTTGATTTTGCATTTCCTTCACCGGTGTCTGTTGGGTTACACTACCTCTATGTCTTTTTCTCCGCTGCGCACTGGGTGCACGGGAGGACGCGGTGCTGCTGCGCCACGCGCTGCTTCTTGTCTCAAATCGTCTCCATTCTCTCCCCCCCTTCCCCCCCACTTCCCCCCTTTCCGCACGGCAGGAGGACGCGGTGCTGCTGCGCCACGCGCTGCAGTGCGGCACGAAGCAGTGGGGCGAGCTGGGGAGGAGCGGTCAGCTCAAGAGGAGCAACAAGTCGTGCTGTAACCGTTACATCTTCCTCCGAAGGTAATCCATGATTTGTGCCACATTTGTGATTTTCTTGATCCAGTCGTCTTGATACCCGTGAGCATTTCTAACACGCCGCGGCGTTTTAACGCCTCTCCTCTACTGTGGCCGTGTGGTGATGGCAGGAAGTTCACAGACCACTTTCGCCAGAACTTCCTGCGAAAACACCTGGGAGCTTCTGCATTCCCGCAGCATATTTCATGAGACGGGCACAGCCAGCCATTGCTCTGTCAGGATTTCAAGCAGCAGCAGCAGCAGCATTCGGAGCAGCAGCAGCAGCATTCGGAGGGCGTGGGAGCAGCAAACGTGGCGTTCGGAGGGCTGTCGTATGACGAGTGCATGATGGCGTTCCTCGCCCCCAATGCTCGCTGCTGCCTCCCAGCAGCCCCGCCCATCCTCTCATCCCTCGCCAGCCCTCCCCCTGCTTCCCAAGCTCCTCCTCCTCCTCCTCCTGCTTCCCAAGCCGCCCCCTTCTCAGCGGCTGTCGCATCTACCACCGAGCTCCCATTTGCCCGTGATGCCGTCCCCGTTGCTGCTGCCTCCAGCGCCGCTGGTTTGCATCATCCATTGAAGCGACCACGGCACGACTGCCCCGGCCTGACGGCAGGCCAACCGGTGCTTGGGGGAAGCGGGAGCTGGGTAGTGCGAGGCGGGGTGGTGTGTGGCACGCAGCGCCGGCGTCAGTCAGTGGGAGAGCAGTTCCAGCAGCAGGGGGAGAGCAGCCGCGTTCATCAAGCATCAGAAGAAACCCTTTTGGAGGCTCTGCTGCTGCAGGAGGAGCATCGCCAGCAGCAGGGGGGAGTGGGCAGAAGGGTGCTGTGGCCGCCCGTTGGGTCGGAGAGTGCCCTTCCAGACGACGTGCTGCTGAAATTTGACAATGGGGTCCCTACCTTCACGCAACGTGCCGCTCTCTCTGCTCCTCCGCCCACGCAGCCACTCGCTTCTCTTCCGTCGCCAATGCCCCCCCAACTCGCCGCTCTGCCCGGCTCCGCTCCCCGCACTGGTGATGCCACACCCTGGTGTGGGTATTTCGCTCCCTGCATTGAGGATTTCGCGGTGCAACGGCTAGACTTGCCCTTCGTTGGGTCGGAGAGTGCCCTTCCAGACGACGTGCTGCTGGGACTCTGCTGTGAGGACCTTGCTTTCGTTGAAGGCACTGCTTTCTCTGCTCCTCTGCCAGCCCAGCCACTCGCAGCATTGCCAACAGCAATGCCCCCCAAACGCGCTGCTCTGTCTGGCTCCGCTCCCTGCATTGGGGATGGTTGCACACTGCAGCGGGTGGACTGGCCGCGCATTGGGTCGGAGAGCGCCCTTCCAGACGACGTGCTGCTGGGAGTCTGCTGCGAGGGCCCTGCCTCCGCACAACGTGCTGCTCCCTCTGCTCCTCCGCTCAACCAGCCATTCGCACAGCCGCTCAACCAGCCATTCGCACAGCACGTTGGGTTGGAGGGTACCCTTCCAGACGACGTGCTGCTGGGAGTCTGCTGTGAGGACCCTGCTTTAGCACAACGTGCTGCTCCCTCTGCTCCTCCGCTCAACCAGCCACTCACACCGCTGCTATCTCCTATGCCCTCCCCACTCGCTGCTCTGCCAGGCTCCGCTCCCGGCAGCACGAGCTGGTGCATGGCAGCGGTGCTTGCTGGGAGTGCGTGTGGCACACAGGAGCAGGAATACGTGGATGCATGTATTGACGCGCTCTGGAACGGAAGCAACACCAACAACAACGACAGCGACAACCACAGTGACAAAGGCAAGGATGCTCTCTTTCTCGACACGCCCGTGGCTGACATGCTGCTGAGTGGGAGTGCCCTCACCATTCCTTTGGCCAGTGGACCTCAGACCCAGCGACCTGCACCCCCTTGTGCTGCTGGGACAGCCGCAGGTGCTGCTGGGACTGCCCTGTCAGAGAGGGCGGTGGAGCAGGGAGTGACCGGGGCGGGAGGTCAGCCACACAGGCAGCAGCAGTTTCTCACCCAAGAGGCTGCGCTTGCGCAGTGGAGTGCTCGTCGGCATTTACAGCTTGATCGCATTGTCTCGCTGTCACCGCACCACCCACTCCCACAGCCACAGCCACAACCACAGCCACAGCCACAGACACAACCACAGACACAGACACAGCCACAGCCACAGCCACAGCCACAGCCACAGCCACAGCCACAGCCACAGACACAGACACAACCACAGACACAGACACAGCCACAGCCACAGCCACAACCACAGCCACAGCCACAGACACAACCACAGACACAGACACAGCCACAGCCACAGCCACAACCACAGCCACAGCCACAGACACAACCACAGACACAGACACAGCCACAGCCACAGCCACAACCACAGCCACAGCCACAGACACAACCACAGACACAGACACAGCCACAGCCACAGCCACAGCCACAGCCACAGCCACAGCCACAGCCACAGCCACAGCCACAGACACAACCACAGACACAGACACAGCCACAGCCACAGCCACAGCCACAGCCACAGCCACAACCACAGACACAGACACAGCCACAGCCACAGCCACAACCACAGCCACAGCCACAGCCACAGACACAACCACAGACACAGACACAGCCACAGCCACAGCCACAGCCACAGCCACAGCCACAGCCACAGCCACAGCCACAGCCACAGCCACAGCCACAGCCACAGCCACAGCCACAGCCACCGACGCCTTTGCTGGGAATGCCTTGGCAGCTTCCACTGGCCCATGGTGCCTCCAATGGCCTGTACACGCCCTCGAACCCAAGGCGCTCGCACATGCAAGCCCCCATACTGCCGCGCCCTGCCACGCTGCAGCAGCCCTTCTCCTCCGGTGCTCTGCCATCTCTCTGCCATCCCCCTGCTGCCTCCTTGGCCCGACACGGCCTTTACTCCGGGAGGTGATGGCGCTGCTATGAATCCCATCAACGGTCGTGGGATCAGCTTGGGTGTGCTCGGCTCTACTTATCTGTCTAACAAACAACTTGATACTGACGGGGATGGGATTAACGGTTGACCTGTGCATAAAACCTTTGACTTCATACCGTAAGTGGCCATTCTTCTTCATGTGATGCCTCTTGACTTCATCCATACCTTGTACGGAACATACCAGAAGATAGGGGCATCATCGGACCAAGCTGAGATTGCAATTTGTTATGCTGAATTACTTACAACTTCAAGTTGAGAAATGAAGGATAACTGATGACTTGGTACCGTCATACCCCGAATAGAAGCGCCCCTGGGGTTGTAATAAAACACTGTTTTTTAGGGGGTGCGCTTATAATTGAGGAAATTTATAAGCGCCGGCGTTTATATAACATCAAAATGAAATTAAGTTTTTTTTTACACCAAACTGTAGATCTCGTTCTGCCAATTGTAATCGAGTCGAAAATATATGGGGTCGCGAATTTGACTCTCGAGCAACTTGGCAGGGATTGATTCCCTGCAAACACTTGCTGACTAAGCGACAGCGCGTGCTGACTAGACGCGCAGCAAGTGTGATTTGAGTAGGAAAGTGGAGCTGTACTTCGCTTCCCTGGTAAGGTGAAATTCGTTTATGTGTTTCGACTGATTTTCAGATAATATTCGACATGCGCTTATAATAAATCATAAATTTTTAGGGGGTGCGCTTATAATCGAGGACCGGATATAAGCGCCCTCATCCCTTTATAAGCGCCGGCGCTTATCCGAGGCCTGCGCTTCTATCCGGGGTATGACGGTATGCCCCTTTGTGCTGTGTATGCAACAGAGCTCCCAATGGGGTAAATTGTATGATACAACTGATATCGATAAGCATATCCCTGTGATTCTCTCATTCGGTCCCTTTATTTTGCTTGGAAGGGAGCAAGTCTGCTGAGACATTTGTAGTAAGCTCTCAGGCATCTGGTCAGTCAGCTTGCCATAAGGGTTATGAACTTATGGCATCGTAAAAGATTGTGGGAATTGAATCTGTTTACTTACCTCATAGGTTACTGTTTCTAGAAGTGGAAACCCCGCACACGGGTTTATTGTATGCTTATATGGAGGGTTTGTACGATTCACATCACAGGCACCGTAGTAGTGTACAGTGCGACAAAAAATAAATGTTCCAACCCCACGCGAGCACCCACTCGCTTTTGCCCAGACGAGGGTGAGCAACCTTCAAGGTTGGGAAGAGCAAGGCACGCGAGACACCTCCACTTGCCTGCTGCTGCTGCTGCTGCTGCTGCAGATGACGAACGGCAGACCAGAGTCCCGCAAAACACTCGCCTAGTCCCAAACTGCTATTGCACGCCATAATTCCCAGGATAGTGCAGTATGGGGTCCTTCTTCAGTCTTGCGCGAGATGCGTCATTCAGCAGCAGTTGCCTGCCATGTCAACGATGATGTCTTCCCCTTCCGCCGGTGTACTGTACACCTGGATTGGATGTGCGAACTGGCCGGGAGGCTGGTAGGAGCTGGCAGCTGCAGCCAGCGGCGTCGTTTGTCTCTATCCACTGCCCGATTTCGAACGAAACGCGAATGTCTGGACAGTTTTCACCGCTGGCTGGTGTTCATTCACGTGCTTCGTGTCACACGACGAACTCCCCCCATTCCACACTCATGTGACAGGCCGATTTCGAGAGGACCATCCGATGTTATTCGATTTAATGCAAGGTCGCCGCCTCTTATTGGTTGGAGAGTTTGAGTGCGGGAATCTCGGCCATCAGTCCACAACTGGGCGAGTGAAATGATTCCCGTTACCCCTTCTCGTCACTCCACTTGGCCCACACTCGTCAGTCCGCATCGTCGCACACCGCATTCGCGCACCGCATCGTCACTCTCGCATCGCCTCAACCATTCCAGCGGCCCTTCCGTCGCACGCCTCCTGCCTCGCGAGTCGCCGGCTGCGCGCGTTTCAAGTCGAAATGCGGCGAGAAAGCATCCCTCGGATGCCAAGACGACGCTCCGTCGCCCGAGGCGGCATCATGAAGAGAGGATCACAATCAAGGCTGGGGCTGAACCCCCACAACCACACCGAGTACTGTATGCCTTGTGCATGGGCCGCTGACGTCATTCCATGCCCTCTAGAAAGAGGAATGCAGGCTTGCAAGACTCAAAGCCATGCTTTTGTCAGTTAAGTCTGCTGTCTGAAAAGCATCACTACCGCTATCAAGAAGAGCAGCGAAGACGCCATGCCGCATTCCTCGGAAGCTGTTGACTCGCCAGCGTCGCAATCGCAATCCTCATCGCCCGGCATGATGCAGCCATGGTCGCTAGAGGTGGGTCGCCAGAGGTGTGTCCAGAGGAGAAAATGGGTTCTGGTTTGAAATGGGATTCCGAATTCAATCTTGCATTTCCTTCCCTGTTTTGTCGGTTGGGACTATACTACCTTCGCGCGTCATCGGGGCACGTTAGTGTGCCTTGCGCCGCGGGCTTTCACACCCAATGCTCCGCACTCACGCTCTCCTTGGCCTCCGCTGCGCACTGGGTGGACAGGAGGACGCGGTGCTGCTGCGGCACGCGCTGCTTCTTGTCTCAAATCGTCTCCATTCTCTCCCCCCCTTCCCCCCCACTTCCCCCCTTTCCTCACGGCAGGAGGACGCGGTGCTGCTGCGCCACGCGCTGCTTCTTGTCTCAAATCGTCTCCATTCTCTCCCCCCCTTCCCCCCCACTTCCCCCCTTTCCGCACGGCAGGAGGACGCGGTGCTGCTGCGCCACGCGCTGCAGTGCGGCACGAAGCAGTGGGGCGAGCTGGGGAGGAGCGGCCAGCTCAAGAGGAGCAACAAGTCGTGCTGTAACCGTTACATCTTCCTCCGGAGGTAAACCATGCTTCGTGCCACATTCCTGATATCTTAATCTCGGGTTTCTTGATAAGCCTGAGCATCTTCAACACGCCTCAGCCTCTCCTCTCTGAACACCTCTCCTATCTATGGCCGTGCGTTGATGGCAGGAAGTTCACAGACCACTTTCGCCAGAACTTCCTGGAAAAGCACCTGGGAGCTGCTACATTCTCCCAAAATACTTCATACAACCAACACACTCAAGATTTGAAGCAGCAGCAGCAGCGTTCGGAGGGCGTGGGATCAGCTGCGCTGGCGTTCGGAGGGCTGTCGTATGACGAGTGCATGATGGCGTTCCTCGCCCCCAATGCTCGCTGCTTGATCCCAGCACACCCACCCTACCTCTCATCTCTCGCCACCTCTCCCTCTGCTTCCTTAGCTCCTCCTGCTTCCTTAGCTCCTCCTGCTTCCTTAGCTCCTCCTGCTTCCTTAGCTCCTCCTGCTTCCTTAGCTCCTCCTGCTTCCTTAGCTCCTCCTGCTTCCCAGGCTCCTCCTGCTTCCCAGGCTCCTCCTGCTGTTTCCCAAGCCGCCACCTCCACTGCTGCGACTGATCGTACCGCCGATTTCGCCCATGAAGCCATTTCTGTCGCTGCTGCCTCCAGCGCCGCTGCTCTGCATTGTCCATTGAAGCGACCACGAGACGACTGCTCCGGCTGGGGAACAGACCAGCCTCTGTTGGGTGGACGTGACTGCCGGTTGGTGCGAGGCGGGGTGGTGTGTGGCACGGAGTGCCGGCATCAGTCAGTGGCAGAGCAGTTCCAGCAGCAGGGGGAGAGAAGCGACCTGCAGAAGGCATCAGAAGAAGCCCTTTTGGAGGCGCTGCTGCTGCAGGAGGAGCATCGCCAGCAGCAGCAGGGAGGAGCGAGGAGCAGGGCGCAGCGGGTGCTGTGGCCGTGTGTTGGGTCGGAGGGTGCCCTTCCAGACGACGTGCTGCTGAAATTTGACAATGAAGTCCCTGCCTTCACGCAACGCGTCGCTCTCTCTGCTCCTCCGCCCTCCCAACTCGCTGCTCTGCCTGGCTCTGCTCCCCGCACTGGTAATTCCACCGCCTGGTGTGGGTATTTCGCTCCCTGCATTGAGGATTTCGCGGTGCAACGGCTAGACTTGCCCTTCGTTGGGTCGAAGAGTGCCTTTCCAGACGACGTGCTGCTGGGACTCTGCTTGGAGGACCCTGCTTTCGCGGAAGGCACTGCTTTCACTGCTTTCTCTGCTCCTCTGCCAACCCAGCCGCTCGCAGCATTGCCAACAGCAATGCCCCCCAAACTCGCTGCTCTGTCTGGCTCCGCTCCCTGCATTGGGGATGGTTGCACACTGCAGCGGGTGGACTGGCCGCGCGTTGGGTCGGAGAGCGCCCTTCCAGACGACGTACTGCTGGGATGCTGCTGCGAGGGCCCTGCCTCCGCACAACGTGCTGCTCCCTCTGCTCCTCCGCTCAACCAGCCATTCGCACAGCACGTTGGGTTGGAGGGTACCCTTCCAGACGACATGCTGCTGGGAGTCTGCTGTGAGGACCCTGCTTTAGCACAGTGCGCTGCTCTCTCTGCCCCTCCGCCCACCCAGCCACTCACACCGCTGCGATCGCCTATGCCCTCCTCACTCGCTGTTCTGCCTGGCTCCGCTCCCGGCAGCACGAGCAGCTGCATGGCAGCAGTGCTTGCTGGGAGTACGTGTGGCACAGGGGAGCAGGAACACGTGGATGCATGCATTGATGCGCTTGGCGAGGGAAGCAACACCGACAACAACAGCAATGGCGCTGACAACGGGGACGGTGACAACCACTGTGACAAGGGCAAGGCTGCTCTCTTTCTCGACACGCCAGTTGTTGATGTGCTGCTGAGTGGGAGTGCACCCACCATGCCCTTTCCCAGTGGGCCTCAGTCTCAGGGGCCTGCACCTCTTGATGCTGCTGGGACAGCCGCAGGTGCTGCTGGGACTGCCCTGTCAGAGTGGGCGGTGGAGCAGGGAGTGGGCGGGGAGGGAGGCCAGCCACACAGGCAGCAGCAGTTTCTCACCCAAGAGGCCGCGCTTGCGCAGTGGAGTGCTCGTCAGCACTTGGAGCTTGAGCCCATTGTCTCGCTGCCACCGCACCAGCCACAACCACACCGGCAGCCCCAGCCGCAGCCGCAGCCACTGTCACTGCTGCTGCCACCAATTACTTGGCTGAGAGTGCCTTGGCAACATCTACTGGCCCCAGACGCCACTAATGGCCTCGACACGTCTTCAAACCCACGGGGCTTGCACATGCAGGCCCCCATACTGCCGCGCCCTGCCATGCTGCAGCAGCCCTTCTCCTCCGGTGCTCTGCCATCTCTCTGCCATCCCCCTGCTGCCTCCTTGGCCCGACACGGCCTTTACTCCGGGAGGTGATGGCGCTGCTATGAATTCCATCAACGGTCGTGGGATCAGCTTGGATGTGCGCGGCTCTGTTAGTCTGTTCAAGGATCAAGTTACTCAAAATTGACGGGGATGGGATGAGATTACAGAATGTTTTGCTGACTTGCTCAAACCACAAGTGAAGAATGTATAGTTGTATAGCTTGCGTCCTTTTGTTACTTGTTCAACGGGGCATGAGTAATACAGTGTGTGGGTAGATGGGCGCATAAGTATCTCCACTAAATCCTATTTCATTTCCTTCGATTTTAGTTGCAAGCAAGGATCAAGTCCCCTTCTCAGGCATACCATGGTCACTGGTATTGTGGACGATAGTGGGAAGGTCATTTGTGGCCCATATAGGTTACTGTGTTTTGTAGTTGCACTGTTGTACACAGTTTTGACTCGTGTGGTTCCACTAAGTAGTATATGTTAGGGGGAGAAGCGGGCATTGTTCACGGAAAAACGGGACCCAACATTCGATTTTAGCACAACTTGACACAGTGCATCTTGAAATGAATGATTATTTTCATCCCATGCGAGTACACCCACCCTCACGCGTTTAGGAACAAGGCGGACCTTCCAAGTTCAGGAAGAGGCAGCCACACACACACCTCCTCCTCACCACACAGTCAAGACTACAACAGGTGCCCGGTCCCTAAAGCTAATGCACGCCACGCCATAACACTCAAGATAGTTACCGTTCCGTTTTCAGCCTTGCTCGTGATGCGGCATTCAGCAGCAGCTGCTTGCTTGCTTGCTTGCCAGGTCAACAATGTCTTCTTCTTCCCGGCACCTCAACTGGATGGAGGGTGGGTCAAGTGGTTTTGTGCAGCTCCAGCTAGTAGTTTCGTACGAAGCGTCCAAGGGTGTAGTGTCGTCTCTAGTATCAACTGTCCGATTTGAACAAATCGCAAGCGTTAATACAGGTTTCGAAGCTGGCCGGTGTTCACGTGCCTCGTG
Organism: Closterium sp. Yama58-4; assembly: GCA_947470075.1. Classification (NCBI taxonomy): domain Eukaryota; kingdom Viridiplantae; phylum Streptophyta; class Zygnematophyceae; order Desmidiales; family Closteriaceae; genus Closterium; species Closterium sp. Yama58-4. The sequence goes on from CANIUD010000104.1 coordinate 587,591, forward strand.
TCGCACGACGGACTCCTCCCATCCACACTCATGTGAACAGGCCGATTTCGAGAGGACCCTCCGTACAGAGTACTTTATACGATTCAGTATTAGCTTGCCGCGTCCTATTGGAGGGCGTGAGCGCGAGAATGCCGGAAATCAGGCTACAACTTGGCGAGTGCAATGATTCCCGTGGTACCCCTTCTCGTCAGTCTACTGGTCCACACATTTGTGACGTCATCCTCGCGCGCGCATCACTCACCCCCTTCCACCTGCCTTCCTGTGCCGGGCGGCTCCCGTCGCACGCCTCCTGCCGCGCGAGTCGCTGGCTGCGCGCGCTTGAGATGGAATGGAAATGCGGCGAGAAGGCAATTCTCAGCCAAGGCGAAGCCCTGCCATCGCCCGAGGCGGCAAGGCTCACAGCCCTGGGAGGGTGAACCCCAGCCTGGGGGCTGGGCAAGCCGCCTGGGTCTTGTGGGTCATTCCGTTCCCTCTTGAAGAGAGATGCAGTGCAGACTTGCAAGACTCTGAGTCATGCTTTCGTCAGTTGCCTGTCCGCCATGCCGCATTCCTCTGAAGCCGTCCACTCGCCTTCCTCGCAATCCGCGTCGCCCGGCATTCAGCCATGGTCGCGAGAGGTGGGTCGTGAGAGGTGCCGGGTCGCGAAAAGAGCGTCCAGTGGAGGATTTCAAGTTCCTCCGGATTTTAGGGTTCAAAAGTGATTCAGGATTCAATGTTGCAAGTCCGTCCTTGTTATGTCGTGGGATAGTACTTTCCTTCGTGCGTCAGGACACGCTACTGTGCCTTGAGCCGCGGAGTTTCAAACCCCAATGCCACTTATCATGGGAATGCCGCACTCTCTCTCTCTTTCCCTCCGCTGCGCACTGGGTGCGCAGGAGGACGCCATTCTGTTACGCCACGCGCTGCAGTGCGGCACGAAGCAATGGAGCGAGCTGGGGAGGAGCGGTCAGATCAAGAGGAGCAACAAGTCGTGCTGTAACCGTTACATCTTCCTCCGAAGGTAAAACTGCATGCCTCAGAATGTAACCGTCCTGATACGCCTGAGCATTTCTAACTCTCCTCGGCCTTACTGAACACCTCTCCGCTCCTGTGGCCGTGTGTTGATGGCAGAAAGTTCACAGAGCGCTTTCGCCAGAACTTCCTGCTAAAGCACCTGGGAGCTTCTGCATTCCCCCAGCCCCATGATGTTTCATTGCACGGCCACAGCCAGCCATTGCTCTGTCAGGATTTCAAGCAGCAACAGCAGCAGCAGCAGCAGCAGCAGCAGCAGCAGCAGCGGTCGGAGCATTGGGAGGGCGTGGGAGCAGCAGCAGTGGCGTTCGGAGGGCTGTCGTATGAGGAGTGCATGATGGCGTTCCTCGCCCCCAATGCTCGCTGCTGCCTCCCACCACCCCCGCCCTCCCTCTCATCCCTCGCCAGTCCCCCCCCTGCTTCCCAAGCTCCTTTTCCTGCTGCCGAAACCGCCTCTTTCTCTGCTGCTGCTGCTGCTGCTTCTACCACCGAGTTTCCATTCGCCCTTGAAACTTTCCCAGTTGCTGCTGCCTCCCACGCCGCTGCTCTGCGCCGTGCAGTGAAGCGACCGAGGGACGACTGCATGGGGATGGGGGCAGACCAACTTCTGCCGGGTGGACGTGACAGCCAGTTGGTGCGAAGCGGGGTGGTGAGGGATGGGATGGCGTGTGGCACGGAGAGCTGGCTTGAGTCAGTGGCAGAGCAGTTTCAGCAGAGTGCGTGCATACAGCAGCAGGCAGAGGAAGAAGCCCTTTTGGAGGCTCTGCTGCAGGAGGAGGAACGCCAGCAGCAGCAGGGAGGATTGAAGAGCAGGGTGCAGCGGGTGTTGTGGCCGCAAATCGGGTCGGAGAGTGCCCTTCCAGACGACGTGCTCCCTGCCTTCACGCAACGTGCCGCTCTCTCTGTTCCTCCGCCCACCCAGCAGCCCAAACCTTTGCCATCGCCAATGCCCCCCAAACTCGCTGCTCTGTCTGGCTCCGCTCCCTGCATTGGGGATGGTTGCACACTGCAGCGGGTGGAGTGGCCGCGCGTTGGGTCGGAGAGTGCCCTTCCAGACGACGTGCTGCTGGGTTTCTGCTGGGAGGGCCCCCCCTCTGCGCAACGTGCTGCTCTCTCTGCTCCTCCTCCCGCCCAGCCACTCGGCTGCCATCTCCAATGCCCTCCCAACCCGCTGCTCTGCCTGGCTCCGCTCCCGGCAGCACGAGCAGCTGCATGGCAGCGGTGCTTGCTGGGAGTACGTGTGGCACACAGGAGCAGGAATACGTGGATGCATGCATTATCGTGCTCGACAACGGAAGCAACACTGAGAACACCGACAATGACAGTGACAATGACAACGGCACCGACAACGTCAACAGTGGCTCTGACAGCCACAGTGACAAGGAGAAGGATGCTCTCTTTCTCGACACGCCCATGGCCCACCTGCTGCTGGGTGGGAGCGCCCTCACCGTGCCCTTCACCAGTGGACGTCAGGCTCAGGAGCCTGCACCCCCTGGTGCTGCTGCGCCAACCCCTGGTGCGGCTGGGGCAGCCCCAGGTGCTTGTGCCAGAGTGGGTGGTGGAGCAAGGAGGGGTCGAAGAGGCAGGTGCTGAGTGGCACAGGCAGCAGCCCTTTCTCACGCAGGAGGCGCCGCAGCAAAAGGCGTGCGGGTGTCTAAAGCAGGGGCGTATGCCCTCGCTGCCACTGCACCACCCACAGCCACTGCCACAGCCACAGCCACTGCCACAGCCACAGCCACAGCCACTGCCACTGCCACAGCCACAGCCACTGCCACAGCCACAGCCACTGCCACTGCCACAGCCACAGCCACAGCCACTGCCACAGCCACAGCCACTGCCACAGCCACAGCCACTGCCACAGCCACAGCCACAGCCACAGCCACTTCCACTGCCACTGCCACAGCCACAGCCACAGCCACAGCCACAGCCACAGCCACAGCCACAGCCACAGCCACAGCCACAGCCACAGCCACAGCCACAGCCACAGCCACAGCCACAGCCACAGCCACAGCCACTGCCACTGCCACTGCCACTGCCGCAGCCACAGCCACAGCCACAGCCACAGCCACAGCCACAGCCACAGCCACAGCCACAGCCACAGCCACAGCCACAGCCACAGCCACAGCCACAGCCACAGCCACAGCCACAGCCACAGCCACTGCCACTGCCACTGCCACTGCCGCAGCCGATTCCAAAGCTACTAACACTGCTACCAACGCCATGGCTGAGAGTGCCTTCCCAACTTCTACTGGCCCCAGGCGCCACCAGTGCACCTTACACGCCCTCCAACCCACGGGGCTCGCACATGCAAGCTCCCATACAGCCACGCCCAGCCGTGCTGCAGCAGCCCTTTCCTTCTGGTGCTCTGCCATCTCTCTACTAGCACCCTGCCATGCTGCCTCCGTGGTCCGACATGGCCGTTACTCTGGCAGGTGATGCCATGCCTTGAATGCCACAGCTGGTTATGAGCTCAGCTTGGACGTGCGTGGCTAGACCTCACTAACCTGATCGAGGAACATTGAGTTGATACTAACGGGGATGGGGCCAGGGGCTATTTTTGGTTTCATAGCACACTTACGGTAAGGATCAGGGTGCCAGGGCGACAGCACCCTGACTGCTAGGGTGAAGTTTCCTCCACCCTGTCCACAGAAGGGTAAAAGTTTTTGCACACTGTTCGTGACAGGGTGGTTTAAGGAAGTTTGTCCAGTTACCCTATTTCATGTTTGGCCATACTGTGCCTTCCATTAGATGACAATGTTCTACAACTACAACTACACATATTGATATATTACTAACTACATAGCAAGCTAGATGCCCTACTCTACGAACTGGGGCTGTGCCCCCCCTACCTAATGTCTACAAATTCCTGCTCTCCTGGAATCACGCCCGAGAAGTCCCTAACGGGGTGCCTGTTCTTCTCTCCCCGAAAAACAGCGACAACATCAAACCAGTCCACCTCGTAGTCCAAAAGAGAGCAGCGCATGAGGGCTCCAAGGCTTGCATCACCAATGGTGCCTCGTCCCCACGTCTTAATGAGGTTTTGCTTTGAGAATCCCCTCTCGCACTCAACAGTGCTGAGAGGAAGAACTGCCACTGCCTGCCACAGCCTCATGATGTTGGGGAATGAACGACGCCAGGTGTCTTCATCACGAAGGGTGTTGGAGAGCGCTTGGTTGAAGTCTTCATTGTGGTGCTGCGAATGCATCGTTGAAGTGAAGATCCATAGCTCCGTCATTGCCTTGTTGAGATCGAATCCTACAGGACATGCACACAGGCAATCCAAAAACATCAATCCATAGGGATGAGATGGTATGGGACAGCGGAGAGAAAAGTTAAATAAGGAAAGGTTCATGCAGGGCTAACTAGGCGTGCCGCTGGCGCCAAAACAACCACATCCTTGCAGTTCTAGGAAAGCATAACACACAGAAACAGTTTGAATGTTAACAAACCAGGGAGTTTCCCGTGGAAGAGTGCAGCCAGCTGCTTCAGCCACTTTTTGAATGCTGCCATGCGCTTGTCGTCGTCAGCCAGGTAGGTCTGGGACAGGAAGAGCTTGGTGCCTTCCAGGTTCTGCAAGTCCGCCATCCGCCACGCCAGCTCACTGTTGACCTCACTCGCGAACTGCACAGCAAGGGCGTAGCAAGCCTCCAAGTCGCCAGCAGTTTTGGCGCCAGGAAGCTTCCTCTCATGGAGGATGAACTCTTCCTTAGCAGGGTTCCCGTCAGCATCCACGCCATCTACACGCATCTTGCACTTGTCGACTGGATCGTGCTTCTTCAAGAAGTCCGGTAGATGCATCTTGTCTCCGTGCCCGAACACATGGCCTTGTGGCACATTGATGTACCGCTGACTGATGCGCATGCGAGTTTGCACCACGAGGTGCGCAACCAGGGTCACGTCCACCTATGGTTGGGGAGCAGAGATGGAAACCGAAGGAGGACATGTTAATACCAGAAATTCAAATCACACACATCGGACACCACGGATTAGGCCAGACACAAGGCGTTTTGGAGATTTCTCACCTGGCGCACTTGGAACCTTGTGTTCAAGTGGTTGAGCTCGGTGAGGATGTCCGCGAGAAATCGAAGAAGAAACTGGAATTTGAAGGAAGTTACCACCTCCCACAAAGTGGCGGAGTACTCCTTCACTGCGAGCATGGCGGCTGGCAACACTTCAAGTAGCCGATTGATGGCTTCGCCCCTCGCGAGCCATCTGACGTCATGAATCCCCTGCACCTCCAGGTTCGTCTGACAGAAGATGAGCTGCAGCTGCATGAAGCGCTGATTCTTCACGTGACTCCTGCTGAGGATGTCCGCCACTCCGCGGACAACGTCGTCGACGATGTTGAGCTCGGGCACTTGAAGCGCTGCTTCCTTGGCTGCCAAAGCCTCCCTGCGACAGAGCGGTGCAGCATGTTAGGATTGATCTACAAACAGTGACGCAATGTGAAGTATCGTGGATGCAAAATGAAATGGCGCTCACCGATGGGCGATGCAGTGAGTGGACGCGAGATGTTCAATCTCTGTCCTCAGGCGGACACAAACACCAGTCTGTGAACCGACCATGACGGAAGCGCCGTCAGTGGCGATCGCGACGATCTTCTGCAGGTCGATGCCGACCTGTCTCAAGTACTGCAACAGCACAGAGGTAAGCGACGCAGCGTCAGTGCGTTCCACAGAAAGGAGAGTGACAAACTCAGTGACGACCTCCGTTTCTTTGAAGAATGTGGCGTAAAGGATCATGTGCTTCCCGTGGACACGATCGGTGCTCTCGTCAATGCTTATCCCGAGGCTCGGCGAAGCCTGGATGTGCTGAAGTTGACGCTCAAGCAGATGGGTAGAGATGGCGCTGAGGTGTTGCTTGAATCCGTACCTGCAAGCCATCACACGAGGGAGGTGTTAGGCCAAAGTGTCCATGTGCAATTGCATCAAAAGAAAAGGTTTTCGCGAAAACAACAATTGTACTCACTCTGTGTAGTACGATCCGTACCCTCCGTTTGGAGGGAGATCGGGAAGGCCCTCCTTGGCGAGGAACCAGCAGAGTGGAACGAAAAGCGCCATCGGTGCATCTTTCTTGCAGACGAAATGGGCGATGTGGAGACATCGTATGAGATGCCGTGTCGAAGAATCCGTTGCCTGCCACCGAGAGCGAGTCACCTGCCGCGCCTTAGCAGCTTCAGCCTCGCTTTCTGCCTTCAGCGCCGCCTTGTGAGCCATGCTGACGATGTGTGCACGCATGCTCCCAAGCTGCAAATCTCTACCACCCTCACCTCGGCTTCCGTAGCTCGTGTTAGCGTTAGGATCCCCAAATAGCACACAGACCGAGCATTTTACAGACGGCCTACCGTTTTTCATGCGGTGAAGCCGCAGCCACGAGAACCGCTTCGACCAGTCGGTGTCGAACCGGTGCTTCATCAATGCAAACTCTGCATCTGCGTCCGAAGTTTTCACGGCTGGGGAGGATGGTGGTGGTGGAGCGCTTCGCGGAACATCCGGTTTCCGAGGTGGTGGAGCGCCCCACAAGCGCTGCTGGGTGTATGTCGTCCGCTTCCTCTTGGCAGGTTCATCGGGGGAGGTTCGTGGTGTGCAGACAGATGGATTGGAAGAGCCTTCACCACCACCTGGTACAAGGATAACGGTCGGATGCTCTTGGAAAGCGGTGGGGGAACAGGGAGGCTCAAACGGGTAAACCACTCGTTCAGGAAGTACGGGCGATGAACCGCCCATTTCAGAAGTAACAGGCGGCGGCTGATCAACAGGTGGAGCTCGTCGACCAATACCGAGCACACTCAGGCCATTCAGCTGGCCTGAAAGCGCGTCTTCGTCATCCTCGTCGCGAGGCATCCTAAGTGTGCTGAGAAACACCAGACAGAGGTGAGGAACAAATACGAACCGGATGGGATGAATGTCAGTGAATAGCTCAGTGCTTTGCTAGAATAGAAAAGAAACCCCTCACCATTCTAAGCGTACACAGCGTCTATGACCATCAGGCAACAGATACATCCATCCACGTCCAAGTGCAGGGCGCTCCGTCCCTACACGACGGGGCAACCACCACAGATGCAATGCGCTGTCAAGAGAAAACACAAGTGTGTCAGAGGTCCACTGGGGATCCCCGATGATCCTAGGGAAGGGTTACAGGCACGTCGGCCTGGGGGGTTATGGGCGCACTCACCCGCTATATAAACAAGCCCTTTTATCCCTGTGGTTAGTGGCTGGGATTCTGACATGGTATCAGAGCGAAGGTCTCGGGTTCGATTCCCGGTGTGTGCACTTCGGGCATCCCAGTGCGGGGGGGTGTCAGAGGTCCACTGGGGATCCCCGATGATCCTAGGGAAGGGTTACAGGCACGTCGGCCTGGGGGGTTATGGGCGCACTCACCCGCTATATAAACAAGCCCTTTTATCCCAGTGGTTAGTGGCTGGGATTCTGACAAAGTGCTGGCAGCCAAAGCTGCCGCGAGGACGAATAGCAATGACAACAAGAAAAAACAAAACCACCCACCTTGACAGCACTGACTGTCGGTGGGCGGAATGCTTTGTTCCTGGTACAGCAAGGCAGATTCCTACGGTTACGTGTGAAACAGGTGCGAGAATTCGGTAAAAGGGTAATCTTGACCTGACCCTGACTGGTACGGGTACAAAAACACGCACCCTGCTGTACAAAGGGTCATATGATTGCTACACTTTTTGGGGAAGGGTTGCAATATGGCTGGCCTTACAAAATCAGGGTACAATGAAAAAAACGCCTCACAGAAAGGGGAATCAGGGCAAAATACCCTTGAAAAATAGCCCCTGGATGGGGCTATGCTTGACCATAAGAATGGTGCAAACAACCATTCTTTCGCATGGGGTGTATCCAAGCTTCGTCCCAACCTAACGTAACGACTTGCATATAATCATCCATCATTCTGAGATTGCATAGCGCTCTGCAAAAACAACTCTGACCTAATTCACTATACGGACTTGCGCTGAAGCTTACATGCCAGTTTTACCGTATGTTTGTCTTGCTAAAATGATATTTACTTCCTTTGCAACCTGAAAATCCCTAAACCATCTCAATATCCGCGTTAGTCACCTCTTGCGACACTTGTTCTCCAAGTGGCTGCATCACATCGCAACCCTATTGGTGAAACAGGCAGCAACTATGACGTGCATGTTCATGTGAAATAGGCAACACTGCGGCAGCTTGCTGCTCAGATCCGACGGCGCGGCTTCCTATCCATGGCGCGCCTTACTACCGAGGGCGTCACTGTCCGCAGCTCCGCGTTTCACGGCGTCGGCTCACGATCGCTCCGCGTTATTGCATCCTTATCCGTACCTGTGCCCGAAATTCGCATTGCGCTGCAAAGAACCGCAATAGTGACGGCACGATTCTTGCGTTCTTCCCGCCATTGCGAGCTTAGCTGCCTGCAACAACCTCGCCTCAGACGTGTCGAGTCGCATGTGTCGAATTAGGGAACGGCCCGACAATCCTTGCATGTTTCACAACCACGTGACAACACTGGCCGCAGCAGACTCGCTTTTGCCGAGTCGCATGTGCCAAATGTGGACAATTCGTGTCGCAATGAATGCGTCGCATGAGTGACGAAAAAATTCTGCGAATTATAGTCAATCTCGACTCAGACGCGATTCCGGTATGGCCGGGTGGATGAGTGCTCGGAAGGTTAGGGACCACGCGAGGTGAGCGACGCGTGGGGGGTATGAGCGACGCGTGGGGGGGATGAGCGACGCGTGGGGGGGATGAGCGACGCGTGGGGGGGATGAGCGACGCGTGGGGGGGATGAGCGACGCGTGGGGGGGATGAGCGACGCGTGGGGGGATGAGCGACGCGTGGGGGGATGAGCGACGCGTGGGGGGGATGAGCGACGCGTGGGGGGGATGAGCGACGCGTGGGGGGATGAGCGACGCGTGGGGGGATGAGCGACGCGTGGGGGGGATGAGCGACGCGTGGGGGGATGAGCGACGCGTGGGGGGATGAGCGACGCGTGGGGGGATGAGCGACGCGTGGGGGGATGAGCGACGCGTGGGGGGATGAGCGACGCGTGGGGGGATGAGCGACGCGTGGGGGACATGAAGAGGGGCTGTCAGGATGAGAGAGCATTTCCATCACCTCCGCCTGCCTTCCCCCACCCACTGCCTCCCCTCCTCCACCCAAGCTTTCCGCTCGCTCTTGCTCCTTCCTTTCCTTCGCCGTCCCTCGCCTGCTCCCTCCTTTCTTTTCATCCTTCTGCAAACCTCTTCTGCCAGTCCCTTCCTTCCCCCCTCCTTCCCTCTTTCCCCCCTGCCTGTCTCCCCCTCCCCCCACCGTGTCCCCTCCGCACCCCCGCTTCGCGTCAACCCATGGCGCCGTCCCGTGATCCTTCCGCCATGCCACCGAGTCGGAGCACAGCAGGATGGGGGAGTGGATGCGGCAAACAGGATGGGGGAGTGGATGCGGCAAACAGGATGGGGGAGTGGATGCGGCAAACAGGATGGGGGAGTGGATGCGGCAAACAGGATGGGGGAGTGGATGCGGCAAACAGTAGAGTTGGGAGCCGGCAGAAGGAATAGGGAAGGAGCGGCGGGAGTGTGAATGGTGGCAGAGGTGGGAGCTGAGAGTGCTGGGCAGTTGGGAAAGTCCAGGCAAAGCTTGGGGTGGGAGAGCAGCGGTGGGAGAGCAGTGGTGGGAAGCGGAGTGGGAACACCCAGCCGCACTCCATGCGATGCGCATTGGATGCGTGGTGTTGGGGGGGGGAGAGAAGGGGTGGGAGGGGGGGATGGCGCTAGCCGCGGGTGAATTGGGCGAAAATGGGGTGGGATAGGCTGGTTGACTGGTGGAATGGAAAGGGGAAGGAGAAAGGAGGAAGTGGGTGATGAGGGACGGGACTTGAATGGACTGGGAAGGAATGCGCTGGATTTTCGAAAGACAGCTGAAGGGGATGAGGCAGTGGTGGGCGCAGTGAGGCCAGCCGCTGCTGCCCTTGGCAGGTGGGCATGGCAAAGGTGAGCTCAATCACCAACATATTTTCCCATTATATGTAACCCTGTACTAGCCCAGCACAATATCACTCATTCTTCACAGCCGAGAGAAGCGCGGTATTAGTAATGGAGTAGTTATGCTTTGAAACCTGCCATGTCTCCTTTGTTCTTCTCCAAAACCGCTAGACCTGTGCAACCTACGCCCTCATTGGGGGGATGGGGAGGGGTAGGAGGGGGGAATCGGACGCAACGACCCGTTAGTCTCCACGTCAGTCAGGTCCGACTCGAGCCAGATTGGGTCGAGTCGGGCGATTTGTCACCATCCGGACCGAGGCTCGATTCCCAGGCGAGTCGCATAGAGGAAGAGATCTGACTTGTTTCGACAAATCACGAGCGGAGTTAAAAGTGAAGAGGAGCACGAATGCATGGTGGAGCGAGTCATACGGCACACCTGTGTCAAACTATATGTGCTGCATATTGTCTAGGCTGTAGTGGGGTAGCCCATATGGGGTACAACCTAGTTAGGGTTTACTACTTGTACTCCTGCATCCTGTTAGTTCATCCATTCCTGCTGCTAGATTCTAACATGGTATCAGAGCACTAAGGTCCGTAGGACCGTTTTTTTTCGGGCCCACCTACCGCTGCGGTTACCGCACTGCCTCGCTCCCCCCCCCGCCGCTCTTCCTTGCTCCAGGTGCTCCCCAGGTAGACCCCCTCCCCGCTCCCGGTCCTGCTCCTTCAGGTGTTTCTCAGGTAGACCCTCCTCCCTTGACTGCGCCGGTTGAGGTCACTGGTGACTCAGGTCCTCCTGCGAGTGGTCCTGCTCGGGGTGCTGAGCCTGGGGGTGCGGAGCCTGGGGGTGCTGAGTCTGGGGGTACTGAGCCTGAGGGTGCGGAGCTTGAGGGTGTAGAGCCTGGTGGTGCTGAGCCTGCGTGTGAGGGGTCTGGGGGTGCTGAGCTTGGCGGTACTGACGCTGGAGGTTCTGGAGCTACTGAGGGTGCTGGCGCTGGAGGTTCAGGAGCTGCTGGAGGGCCTAGTCCTGGTGGCGCTGGAGCTGGAGGTCCTGGAGCTGTTGAGGGTGCTCGCGCTGGAGGTTCTGGAGTCGCTGGAGGTACTGGTGCTGAGGGTACTGACACCGGAGGTTCTGGAGCCGTTGGGGGTGCGGGCGCTGAGGGTTCTGAGTCTGCTGTTGCGCGGTCTCCTTGGAGTGGCCGCCTTCGTCCCCGTGTGCCTCTCACCCCACAGCAGCTGCAGGACTGGTACGGTCGCCGTCAGCGTCGCGCTGCTGGAGCTCGGAGTCGTGCTGGTCCTTTGTCTACTGGAGGTGCTGGAGTTGCTGGTTCTGGAGGGGCTCGTGCTGGAGACACTGAGGCTGGAGGCCCCGGGACTGGAGGTGCTGGCTCTGGGGGTGCTGCTGCTGGAGACACTGAGGTTGGAGACCCTGGAGCTGGAGGTGCTGGTTCTGGGGGTGCTACTGCTGGAGACCCTGCGGTTGGAGACCCTGGGACTGGAGGTGCTGGTTCTGGGGGTGCTGCTGCTGGAGACACAGAGGTTGGAGACCCTGGGACTCGAGGTGTCGGCTCTGGGCCTGGAGCTTCTGGAGCTGCTGGAGGTACTGGAGCTGCTGGAGGTACTGGAGCTGCTGGAGGCACTGGAGCTGCTGGAGCTGCTGGTTCTGGTGCAGCTGCGCCGACACGACTGTTCTTCGCTCCGCCGTCTCCGTCGTCTCTGCCGCCGTCTGCCTCTGTTCTTCGTCAGGTTCTTACTCTTCCGTCGTCTACTGGTCTTCCGTTACAGACTGGCTGCTCCTTCTCCTTACGCTAAGCTGACTGGTAGTCCTGCTGTGCGTCGTGAGCCTGCGTCGCGTCCTGTCTCGCCTGCTCGTCCTGGTCGTACCGGTCCTCGTGTTCCTCGTTCGCGTCCGCCGGCTGTCCCCAGCGCACACCTCGTAGTCCGTCGTCCTTCCTCTGTTCCGCAGCCTGTTCCTCTGCCGTCTCCTCCTGCGTCCTCTTTGCCTGACGTTCCGGACCCTGCGTCTGACCGGTTTCGTGCTCAGCACCCTACTGTCACGCGTCTACTAGCCACAGTTGTCACTGACCCGTCGTTTGAGTCTGCTGCTGCGTCTGCTCTTGTCGCTGAGCTTGTTGAATTTGCTGCTGCCTGTCGTCTAGACTTCACTGCCAGTCTTGTTACTGAGTCTGAGTCTGTCTGTCCTCCGTCCGTCGGGGGTGAGTGTGCTCTTAGCACGGACGTCCTTGAGGACAGGCAGGAGGAGTTCCAGTGCCTTGCTGCTGCTTTACCTCATCTTGTGTCCTCGCTACTTGCCCCTGAGGGAGACCCGGATGCACCAGACATCCCGACTCCGCGCTCTTACGCAGAGGCGATAGAGGGTCCCTACTCCTCTCAGTGGCAGGCAGCCATGGACGCAGAGATGGCTTCC